>OZ026624.1:12367751-13050251 GCA_964020975.1 Hermodice carunculata | reverse complement strand
GATAGGACTTTGATAGTGCCTAGGTATATACTCCTATATAAGGGCTAGGTGAAGTATAAAGGTGGTTGACCTTGACCGTATTTTCAAGGTCACGGAGGTACTATAGAAAGTTTTGGTTTCTGCAGGACAACTAGAATAGTTGTTATGATAGGACCTATTTTGCACAGGATTATAGTCCTTATCCAGGGCTAGGTCAGGTTCAAAGATAAATGACCTTGACCTAAATTCAAAGGTCACAAGGTCACTTTAGTGAACTTGGTTTCTGCATTGTAACTTAGAATTTAAGTTATGACTCCAAGATTGCACATGGTAATAGTCCTGATTTGGGCTTGGTCAGCTTAGAAGATGGATGACCTTGACCAAATTCCCAAGGTCACCAAATTGTGGTCTTGCAAGACAGGTGGTCTCAGAGGAGCTATAAAATAACATGAAAAGCACTGAAGGAAATATCGTGAAGATGTGGTCTTTTCAGGCAGATGGTCACATTTGAGTGGTCTGTGAAGACAGGTACAACTATACCTGATTGATTACACATTAGTAGTTCTGTAGTTGAGGGTCATTTACTTGGTCACACTGCTGTTTCTTGGCAGTGATAATGGCTTATTGGCTTCGCGTCATTTTGAATCAAACATAGTGATTCCATGCAATGGGTGACTATCTGTATGGAGTCCTTTTATCAAACTTCTGATGATACTGGATACTGTAAATTGCTTTAATTTCGCTGTATTCATATTTTTGCTTATTTTGCTGATGACAAAAACCCGTGAAAATAAAAACACGGTGAAATATATTTAACATTGTTTGAATGGGAATTATGTCCAAAATTGTGAAATTGAAACTACAGTGAATGTCAAAAATACAAAAATCGTGAAAATTTCTACACGCGAAAATAAAGCAATTTACAGTACATAAGCGATTTAAATTCTATTGTTTTGATGAAGAAATCAAGATTTCTGCTTTATAAATTAGTAGGCAAGACAAGACCAGTGCCAAAATAAATGGCAGTGCAAAAATGACCAGTTTCACACACACACATAAAAAAGAAACACTTACCAGAGACTGCTTATTATAATAAACATTTCGATGTTACTCTGTACATGTAGATCAACCAACAAGAGCGGATAGAAGAACAGCTGAAACATGAAGTGAGGATTCACCAGTCCCAGGTATATACACTGACATTTCATTAGGGATGGCAGCATTTTGTGTAAAGTAGATATTAAACCTACCATTAGATTACACGAAAATGAACACTAAGCTTACTTGGCAGCGGTAAAAGCTGCTGTAGAAATCACAAAAAAAGATAAAAAGGTGCATTTTTATTTTTTGTGGACAAAATACAAAGTTTATGTCGTGTAAGACTCTTTGTTTAAAGTAGCAGATCGTAGCATTTTTATTTACAAATTGACTTAAGGTGTGACACTACATGTACACAATACTTGTGATCTTTAGTTCTCGTTCAGAGTTTTCGTGTTCACTCAAAAGCTAGTGCTGAGGCTGACTTTTCTGTCCCCAGGTGAAAGGCAAGACTGATACAGTTCTGGTCCTGGAGCAGCAGATAGCAGACATGAAACAGAAGAGCGAATCCAACACAGACGAAATATCTCGCCTGGAGGACCAAGTCACAAAACTCAATCTGGAACTGTCCACAACACATGCGCAGCAAGACACGATGTCGCAAAATGTACATACATGTAGTCTAGTTCTCAAAATCTCAAGTTTTATTGTGGTAATGAGTAATAATTCAATGCAATGAGTTCCAAATAGAAAGCAGGTTTTGATTGCATCTTTTGATACAAAAAAAAAAAAAAAAAAGAGTTGCTCAGATTCCCATGCAGAAAAATGTCAACTGGCAATAGAGGTGTCAGTGAAACCTATTTGACTCAGTGGTGATGAAAATTATTTTAGCTCAGGTGACCTGTCAGTCAGCTGAGCTTATAGGATGGTCAGTCATCTGTCATCCATCCACAAGTCACATTTTTGACTTCTCTAAAACCAGAGGCCATATTCACTTCATACTTGCTGGGGATGTACCTTTTGGTGTATCAGTCATGGCTGACACAAAGATTTGCCTTTGGGTGGACATTCTTCATAATCCATCAGCCTGCAAAGACTGATACATTATGAGGCTGGCAGTTTTCTCTACCAATGAGTAGTTGCCATAGTAATGCCAATTATGAAAGAAGTGTTGAATAACAATAACTTATTTTACAGGTAAAATTTCACAATTCAAATCATGTAGCAAATTACAAGATTTTCCAAAGTGTACATTGGAATTGTATTTTTAACACTTTTCCCTGTATATATTTAATAATGATAAAGTAAGTCCGTAATTTACCATTGGAACTTCTTATGTGTTGAATGTCAAGGTCAGCTGAGGACAGGCTGTTCACACCGCCCTCTTGTTTACCAAATTATCAGAATTGGGAAATATTTATAAGGGGATATGTTCATGTTTAGAAACAGTGATGATGATCTCAAACAAAGTTGACCGTGATATCAGTGTTTACATTTTAAGTCAGGTCAGGTCAGCACAGGCCTGTCACTGTCCTCTTTTGTTAACAAATTATCAAAATTAGGAAAAATCAGTAATGGATTCATGTTAGTAAATGTGATGATAGTCGTACACAAAGGTGATCTTGATACGAGTGTGAAGTTCACAGGACCACGTTGGTCTGTGCATGTAAGATCAGCTGAGCCCAGGAGCATCACAGTCCTCTTGTTATGAAATACTGATAAATTTTTGCCAAAATATTTCCACTTAATCAACCTGTTTGATTCAACATGTTTTGATGTGTGTATGTCATGGTAGTGCTGACAGTCATAGCGTGTAGCTACCATGTGTCAGCACTTCTTGCTGTGTCCAGATTGCTGACTGCCCACATTGCTGACTGTTCAGATTGCTGACTGTGCCAAGGCTGCCCACTGGGTTTGGACTGCTGGCTGTGTGTCATGATTAACCCTTTCCCCTTGAACTGACACCTGAGTCAACAACTTTCCTTGGCATGAGTTGGGCACTTAGTGCCCAACTCATGCCAAGGAAAGTTGTTGACCTTGGGCACGTGATCTTGATAGGGCTCATCTACAATTCTCAGTCAAAAACGTTTTGCGTTACTGTTGAAACTAGTTGAAAACACTGAAGCAGACAACATTTGACCAACAGCCAGTTTTGGCTGGTTTAAGCGGGAAAGGGTTAATGAGTGTTTGTCAGAACTGCTGACTGTATCCAGATTGCTGACTGTGTGTCAGGACGGCTGACAGTTGCAGCATACAGTGTGCTACTTAAAGCTGAAGACCCCACAAAATTGACACTTTTACCATTTTTGCATGGCTGTGAAAGTATTGAGAAAGGGCCTTAACAATAATATTATTGATCTGCACGCCTTTACTAGTTTTTCTCGAAGAAACAGGAACTTGTGGGTTGCAATGCAACAAGTGACAATAAGCTTCTGTATTTTACAGATTCAGATGAAAGATGAATTGGCTCGTCAGCTGAAGTCCGACATCCAGTCCTTACAGAGACAGCACAAAGAATTCCTGACCAAGGTATAATAAAGCATTATGTCATATGGTAAAAAAGTATGTAGTACAGTGTTCCTATAACTCTTTCTCCCCCCCCCCCCCAAAAAAAAGAAATAAAAAATAAAATAAAAAAAGAATAAAAAAGGGGGCCTGTTTCCGGTGTGGAAACTTATCACCCCTCTCTTTTTTCAAAATTAAAAACAGCAACCACCAGATCTTAGTTCACAGTTTTCAGCTTTTCGTCCATGTTCTTCTGTACTTTTACAAAACATTGCGAATGGAGATGGCCTCACAGACCCCTGCTTTCTGTGAACATTTCTGTCGGGTGCCCACATGAAGCAGACTTCCGCTGCTGCCGTCTGTTACTCCAGTCAGATCAAGGCTGGAAGAGCACCACCTGGTGGACACTGCTAGTGTAAAACCTGCTGTGTGATGTTTTACAGATAGCAGCCCGTGACGATGCCATCACAAAAATGAATGCAGAATTGGGCAAACTGAGGGGGCAGAAACAAGAGCGGTCACTGGAGGTAAATACTCAAATCTACAACATGATTTACAAACTAATATCATTTATTGCAATGAGGGTTTTTATGAAAAAAAAAAAAAACGTGATGACACAAGTGTCTCATGAGATTGGTTGCCCTAAAATGAAAATGAAAGTATTTATTTGAGCTCACGATATTTTTCTTGAACACCATGGAACTTCATAGTAATAATCTTGCCATACTTGTATGATAGACTTACCTAAATTCGTCTTAAATGCATGTATTGAAATTACATACTTCTGTTAACAGGTACGTGTGCTTCATTGTGTGACCATGCCATTTTACTTTACATGTAGTAATTTTGTACTTTGCCATCACAGTACAGAATTTTTAACAGTACGTGTACTTAATTTTACGCAAACCAAAAACCTGACATTGAGTACAATGAGGAGAAATCCCTCCTTGGATAGCCCACTCGGAGGAGACGTCTGCCTTTTAAGGCCATTTGAAGGTCCTTGTTACTCTTTTTTAATGTTATTTGACCTCTATTGAGAGATTGTCTGTTGTATGTGACCAGCGTAGGCCTGCCCTAAAGGTAGTCTGTCAAAGGAGAGACTCTGTACCTTGAGTGTGTGCCATGTTGAGTGAACTATGTATGTGCAGGTACAAGATGCAAAGAGAATCAGAGAAAAAATGTGCGAAGTTTGATGGTGTCCATGAAAAATATCGTGAGCTCAAATAAAAAATCTGCGTAAGCGTTTTTAAAGATAAGTAAATTTTTTTTAACTAAAGTCAAATTATGTTTTTTTGTGAATGCAGCCACGTGGTGTTCATGAATCAAAGATGTTGATTCAGACATGTCATCATTATATACTTTCCTGCCAGGTGCAGCGTCAGTCGGAGACCATCAGAAAACTCCAGGAAGCACTGCATCAGTCGCAGCTAGACCTGGATGACAGCAGAAAGCGTGCCGAGGAAGATGTAAGTGTCCACATAATTCTTGATGTCGGCAGACGTATGTAATTCTAATAATATTGGACTAAAGTGCAGGGCTTTTCAGGAGGTTAAAGTACTCTTACTTAGATTTAAAAAAAAAAAAAAGCGTTTCTACTAGTGACATGTATACATGTATTGCATGTTGTTTCATATTGCTGTTTATAAAGAGTATTCGATGAAAACTTAGTTGGAACAAAAAAGTTTCACCAGTAAAAGTTCTGAAGGATACACACATTTATGTAATGTTCTCTTTAATTAATTAAACAAACTTAAATTACATGTGTGATTGTCTTAACTTGGAAGTGATTTAGTTAAAAGTGAACATTAAGCATTAGAAGTCAGCTGCAAGGGTATGTTTGGACAACAAATTTCAAATTACAAGCAGATTTTTTTTTCAATACATGTGTGGAAACAAAATGCAAATTAAAGAATTGTTTCTTTTGTCTTTTTAATCCATGACCTTCAACCATGGTAAAACCAAAAATCTTTTACTTTGATCTCAAACCTGGTTATTGTTGGCATCATGATGCAAACATGTTGTTCGTGCATGACCCCCCACGATGGCTGTTCAATGTGCATGGCCCCGTCTTACCTTTGGAATGTTTATTAGTTCAACATACTGGTAATGACAAACTGTGTCTTCACCCCATGTGGTGGTCCTCTCCCTCACATATCATTACAAATATCAAGTTTTGCACAAGACCTTGTCTTTTTTTTATGATAATTTATTGCGGGTAACGGTTGTGCTGGTGACATTTGTTGTACGGATAATTTGATAGCCCAGTGCTGAGATAATTACGTTGTTGGTATGAGGCATGCTCATGCACGGTGGTCCAGAATGCTGTCCATCATGCAGGATATAATTGTTATCACAAATGGCATAATCTGAAATATAATTTACTTGTTCTTGGACTGGCATCAACAAGTCTGCACGCCCATTGTCTAATTATGTCTTTTAAGTCTCAAGTCTGATTATTAAATGTAAAATTAGAAGCATGTAAGGGGCTGTGTCCTTTTTATCGTGTGACTGAGACGGAATAAGTAAAGTCTGACTTAAATGGCAATAGAAAGCTACCCGAGCGGCTCAAACACCCCTAGCCCCAAAGAGACTGTAGCTGGCTGGCACCCAACCATGCAGCTGTGACATGTGACTCGCGCATCTCATGCAGATGGAGCTGACCTGTTTGTTTACGTGTGCGAGGCTGTCAGACGAGCATACAATACATCCCTTACTAGACTTGCAAGCTTCTACAAGTTATTGATGGTTTAACTAAGTACCCAAACATCACTTCCTACAGGGCACTTGCTATCATTGGAGAACTTTGTTGAGCAAGATATTTTGTGAGTTAAGTGTTCTGCGCCTGAATAAACATTTTGATGCAAACACAATGGGGACTGAAAAGTGGGCAATATATAGAGAATCGCATAATGGGGACCCATGCAGAATTGCCGTTCTGTCAGTTTTACGGTGCACCGCTAAATGGCTGCAGGACAAACCGCAGTGAGAAATAAAATCCCTGCACATTGTCAAATGTAAACTTGCTGGGAATGCAATC
Organism: Hermodice carunculata; assembly: GCA_964020975.1. Lineage (NCBI taxonomy): Eukaryota > Metazoa > Annelida > Polychaeta > Eunicida > Amphinomidae > Hermodice > Hermodice carunculata. The sequence continues at coordinate 13,043,692 of OZ026624.1, read as the reverse complement.
CATATAGTAATGGTATCAAGTCAAGGCTCACGATGATTTAAGCAAGGAATGGTCCCTATAATACACAGAAATCTGCAATAATGTGTCTCAATGTCAGGGCAGGGTCATGTGTGGTGAGAAAGAGAAAGAAAAAAAACTTTTTAGACAACACCTTACTGTCATTACATCATATCTTGCTAAGTTAATATTTCTTTCAATAGGACTAGAGCTTAAAGATGAATTTTATTTGGAGAAAATTGAACGTAAAATAGAGAAGTTACAGCATCCACAACAAGCAACAAGGAGAGAGAGAGAGAGAGAGAGAGAGAGAGAGAGAGAGAGAGAGAGAGAGAGAGAGAGAGAGAGAGAGAGAGAGAGAGAGAGAGAGAGAGAGAGAGAGAGAGAGAGAGAGAGAGAGAGAGAGAGAGAGAGAGAGAGAGAGAGAGAGAGAGAGAGAGAGAGAGAGAGAGAGAGAGAGAGAGAGAGAGAGAGAGAGAGAGAGAGAGAGAGAGAGAGAGAGAGAGAGAGAGCACTATAAACCAAAAAATCATTTAAAAAATCCACCAAGAAATTTACAGTGTAATCTTAAACTTTGGGATTAAAAACTGTGAATTCCAAACAAAACTCCCTGAGAATGAATTTATTACAGAAATTAAATAAAAGAGTGCTTGACTCGTGCCAGTTGGCAAACTCTGGACGTTTGAGACCGAGCCTGAGCCCTCGCTGTAGGCTTCAAGCAATGCTTGAGATGCCAGAGACACAACAGATGGCCACAGTCGGTTTCAGATGATCAGGACTGTGGATGGGTGTAGCCGTCCTGTCATATCAAATGAGGCATTAGTCTGATACATGCAATGATATGGCCCCTGAACATGTTGTCAGAATAGGAAGACAGGGTAAACATACAAAAAAAAAAAGAAGAGAATTCTCCGGAAGATTTATATTTTGTGGCTTTCGTGGGTATAGGAATGTCCTCATATTGGCAGCACAGTGCTCCCTCTCTAGAAAGACCACTCCCACGGGAGACCAAATTGTCTGTCTCAAAAAAGCTACATTTGTCAGACACTTTGCAAAGTACATTCCATGTCATGTATACCTTCCATGAAAGAGCCTCTGTTTTCCAAGACAATTCCTTCCTCCCAATAGGTGGTCTTTCCAGACAGGTTTCACTGTAAGAATAAAGTCATGGGTTAATAGCAGGCTGTTTCCTGCTTGGTTAAAGGATGGAAATCTTGCTCTTGTGGAGGGTCAAAAGTGCTTTTGGTTTGACTATGAGGCATGGGATCATGTTCAAGGCTTAAGGCATGTTCAATTGTGCAGCAGTATATGTTTTTTAGACATATTCAGTCAAAATTGTCTTAACTCATTCCATACTATGGTCACAGGCCTTGGTCAGTGGTTCTGGCACTGCCTGGCAAGTCATGCTGCAGCTGCCCTTGCGGCAGCTGCAGCATGACTTACCAGGCAGTGCCAGAACCACTGACTTAAGACAATAGGCATGTTGGTACTTGAACGAAAGCTCTTTTCATGAAGAATTTAAATATGCAATTGTCGTCTTAAATCTTGGTAAATATACGTAAATATCAGGGACTGGTATGGAATGAGTTAATAGTATTTGAATGTCAATACAGTCCAATTAATGTATGATGAATCATTGTAATTAGTAATTATTACAAACTTATTTTTTCTAAATATACGTGTCAGCTTTAGTGTGACAACTTATAAGTAACGATCACTGTTGCCAATATGATTATCTATCATGTTATCAAACTGAAGCAAAAATAAATGATCTAATTTTTACGCATGTACCAATTTAAATAAAAATGTTCCAAATGTAATTTGGTCAGCTTCATTGTGGTTCTATCATTGTATGTATGTATTACCAGGTTAGAGAGGCTCATCTGTTCTTTGTTCACTGTATTCAGATCTGTCACCGAGATGACACCATCAAACACCTACAGGAGGACCTGGTTGAGTCTCAGACCCAGTACCAGCAGTGTTATGATGAGGTATGCATACACGTATTTTAGTCCAGGGGCATTCTAATGCTCAATATCAGGTATTTTCTTCACCAAGTAGCAGAGTTCTCTTTAAATATTCTTCAATTTCTCATGCTCCAGAAAATTTATATTTTCTACGAATTTGTTTTAGGCACATCGTAGAAATATTTCTGAATGTCATATGCCCTCAGCTAAAGCTCAGTACAGGTCTATTCAGAGGCAAATTTGATTTTGTGAGCAAACTTAGGTCAGCTGAACACAGGCTTTCACACAGCCCTACAGTTTTTTGGTTTTTTTCTACAGGTGGTACCCTAAAATTTGTCAGGCATTCTGCCCCTCCAGTGTAAATTTAGCTGGAGAAGCCCGAAGCAAAAATTGGCTGCCAGAATAAGTTGATCCATGCTGACATCAAGTTCCAGAAAATACATACTGTGAGCGGGATTAAATTCAATAAACATTCAAACAGGTTTGATAGATGCCTGTAATCTCTGCAATGCAGTACAAAGACACTCCAAGTGTTTTATACTAGATAGGAAATGGTACGATGAGGTGGGGAAAATCTTTGCGGTGGGGAGGAGACCTTTAAAAAAGTGGGGGACTAGCTAGTGGATGCACAGAGAACAAAAGATTTGTGGGCAAGAGGTATGTTTTGTGTCGTTGATTTACCCGGTGTCGAAGAATATTTGGGCCCCCCTATGAACAACTGTGTTTCCCCATGAAATTAATAGAAACATTAACGTGAAATTTTCAGTAATTTCGTTATTAGTATGTATACAACTCAAGTGTGTCCGGCGATTTGGCCACACAGGGAGGCCTTGGCAATGGTGTTTCATTTTAAATATTTTCTGATTGCAGTGAGACATATATAAAATGCATGACTCTGACTCAAATGGGGCCAGGAGATGAGTCATCATGTTAACCTGGGGTTATTTTAATTATTTTAAAGAAGTAGTTTGATTAGGTCAACTGTTAATGAAAATTGCTGATCCAATTATAAATATTATACACAGAGGCCATACATACTGTAAAGGCACAAATTTTTCTGAGCATTTCAATAATTTCCCAAATCCATTAAAATTAAAAAATTCCCAGTTTATATTTTCCCAAACAGCAAATCTAGTGAAAAAAAAGCACTGAAAGGGTAAAAACTATTAATCACTTGAGACATGCATGGATTGATTTGACATGGTGGTAATTTTTTTAGTGAAATAAAATATGAAATAATACATATGTTTGGAATTTATCATATCTTTATTCTAGTTTATCTAGAAACCTTGTAATGAATTATCAATCATGTGAGACCTGGTTCAGTTGTACTTCTGTACACTGCATGCCACAGAAATATACCAGTTTTTATTTTCCCGACTGGTACCACTTGGGCAAATTCGGGAAAATTAATACCTCGGGAAAATATGTGCCTTCACAGTACTTGAATCAAAGTTATATTTCCCATTTTCTATGAAGAAGTAAACTTTATTATAATATACAAAAATTGTCCTGCGTGAATTATAATACCATTCACATGACGCAAATCTATGTTTTTACATTTTTATCTGTGGCAAAGCCACAGATATTGTAATCAGTTCTGGCAGCCATTTTGTTTACATGTTCCCATAGCAGCGCCCAAAAATTTTTCAGATTCACATGTATGCTAGATGGGACTTGATGTTCAATTTGAAATTCTTCATGTTCAGGATCTGAAGAGTGGGAACAGACATTATTACAACAGACAGGCAATTTATATCATCAGAAAACTTGTAACAAAACTATACGTGGGAGGTGGGACTCGAATGGGGCAGCAGACTCATGGTTCCGAATCAAGCTGTCAGAAGTGAAAAACTTCACTTCAGATTCAGATTCTAATTCTATCACAAGTGAAGCTTCTAGCATACAGCATGGGGAAGCAGTTGTCGTCATGAGTGAAACTCCAATGTAAACACAGTGTTCACGAGTTATGCAGGGCCCGCCGGGGGTCTCACTGTGCAGTGTTGTCACTCGGCTAAAATAGAAGGGCGCTGCGCCCTGCCCTTTTATTCGGCGCCCTACCCTTTTGTTCCACGCCCAGCCCATTTGTCCTGCACCTGTTCATTTTTCTGGTAAATTTACGGCTAATTTTGCCTCCCAGTTCCATTTTCCAAGCGAAGATTGAACCAGATCCCAAACAGGTAATTAGATGCTTGGGCAGTAGGGGCTGCGGCTGTCCATGTTATACAGTGTTATATCACTTCCTCCCCCTGAAAAACATTTTGCTGCTTTTACGATGCAACGGTTTACATGGCGTCCGGCCAAAAATATCCAGCCTCAAACGTCACATTTGGTCCAGAGGATAGATAGTTGTGTACCGCAAATGAACAGAAATAAAAAAAAGTTGTGTATTTTGTGATTTAAGTAGTGAATTGTTTACTTGAGCGTTTCCTTCGTGCCAGCTGACCGGGGATGAGTGAGAGTATGCCACTGCCAGGTTGGTGTGACCTCAGATGCGCGGGCGGTTACCCTGTTGAAGTAAATCGTCATTTAAGAGTTGTAACACCATTTTTGGCTACATCTTTTTATGATAGGCTATTTTGTATTTGTGTTTACACACAACTTCTAAGAGAAGTGCGTAATTATCCAACCTAGGTGCGAGTAAGGCCATGCCACTGGAGAGGAGGGAACTTTCCCCAAGACCAAGCGATCACCTGTTGGCTGTTGCGTGTGCAGTTCAGTCATGTGTACATCGCCACTTTGGGAAACAATCGCATTTTAGCATTACTGCAAGGCCTTTGTGTACCAATATTTGGTGGGATACGAAAAAAATATATATATAACTTTGCTTTTACCCAAGTTTACAGTTTCAAGGCAGACTTTGTTCGAAAACTTCGGCACGTTACCGCAATACAGAACGGGAAGACGGGCTTGCACTTCCCTGAACGCTGAATGATTATTAACCCAAATACTGGAGTTTGCACATCCGGGTATACAATTGGAGATGCACGTTCATCTGTTTGCACGAGGACGAATCTGGTGATTGTTGTGTCAAACTCTTTGGATTACATAGACAAGAAAGAAAGACCAAAGTTTAATATAGAAGGCACATCAGAGCACTGTCCACATAGAATGACAGAATCTGTTGTATTCTAGCAACGGATAGAGTGTTCAAACGATCACAGTTTCACCGCAACCCAAATGAGGCCCCAGCATACGTGATGCAAAGCGAGAGCCGATCAATATTTCTGCATGCCATGGGGCTCCCTTTGGGATGTAGGATATTAAATCAATTTAATGGAAAGCCTTGATATTTAATATGCCAAACTGTATGAATCATGCTGTGCAGCTGGAGAGATGAAATTGATTTTGCACGTTGTAAAACACAGATACCATATAAATTAAAGATTTGCCACAGATTACGCTATAGGCCCTTGGGCCTTGTTGGCTGAACCTATTCTCATACTGAGCTGAGAAAACACTGTGAGCAGCATCTTTTACGTTGAGTCTTCTGTAACGTGATCAATTTTGCTATTTTGCACAACTAACATCATCAGTGTAACAACTGCCGTTAAGATGTCTCACGAAGTGCAACAAAAATCAAACATGAAAGGGGGCCCAAATGTCCGTAAAGGGCTCAGATCCCATGCCCTGAGGAAGAGCTGTCCTGGGCTCCAAACATATCTTTTTTTTTATTTCTGAATGCATTCAGGATTTCTCCCAACATTTGTTGTTGCAGTTCACTTTATACCTATACAGAATATAGCAGATGTAAATTTATGGTAAAATCCATTTAACTTTATAATAATTTCGAATTACCAAAATTTTGTAATCTCAAAATAGCTATCGTATCCATGTTTATGCAACACCTGCCTCAGTACGGAATAAACAATACAAATAAACAAACACATTGCACAATTGTATTCAACAGTATGACTAAGCAGTTGTGTTTATACCAAAATGATCCCAGTCTTGTAAATTAACTACTGAGCAATAACCATAAAATGCCAATAATTTATTCTACGTGTTATGCAGCCACTGTACAAATGTTGGGAGAAATCCTGAATGCATTCAGCAATAAAAAAAAGATACCTAAGACCCATTCAACATTAGAATTTACCCAGAAGTATCATTTTTTAAAGAACAAATGTATAAAAATGCATACCATATATTTGGATTTGGGACATTTTTTTTTCGGCATGACTCTTGATGGAACTGGGGTACATAGTATCCAAGTCATTGCACTATCACCAGGTGAAACTGCAAAAACTTTTGACTTTCTATTAAATAGTAGAAGGGGCTGTATTGTATAAATAATGTGGCAGGGATACTGACCTTTATTGGATAGTAATGATAGGTAAAGTTACATTTTACAAGGCACCATTATGTTGATGCTTTGTGAGAGTTGATGCATAAAATATTCACTTATCCAGCTGCTGAAATACGAAGACCAGGTGGAGAAGTTAAAGTCAGAAAATTCCTCCATTGGAGACACGATGCAGTGTAATACACAGGAAATAGCCCGCATGGGGGACCAGCTACATCAACTGGAACTTGAGCTGACTATTTCACAGGAGAAACACAGGACGTGTCAGCAAGAGGTGGGATCATCTGCGTGTTAACCCTTTAAGTGCTAATTACGGCTATAGTCGTTTTCTCATTACCGTTAAACATATAATTGTTAAAAGATTCCAATTCCTCGTGAAGATACCTTTCACTCAAATACCAGCAAGCCTAGTCTAAAGCAAAAAAGGTAGTCTTAGTCAACAGCTTTCCTTGGGACACTTTGCGCACATTGCATGCACTATCCTGAGGAAAGCTGTTGACTCAATCTTAAATCAGCGCTTTAAGGGTTAAGCCTTTCCTGTGTGGAATAAGTCTGAGTCAACAAGTTTTAGATGGCTGGGCATGACTGCTGAACACCCATCAAGTGCCAAGGGAACTTGCTGACCTGCGGCCCACTGGCCTCATGTCCCAGCTACCAATGAAATTGGAAACGTTTTCCTGCTCAAATCACCCCAAAACACCTGGATGTCAGTTGAGGCTGCTATCTTTGTACTTCACTTTCTTGTGAATACAAAACACAAAACACTGTGGACAGAGCGGTAGCTGAAAGCTAGCAGAGTGCCAGGGCCCAGGTCATGGTGCTCATTGCATGCAATGCTCCCACGCTGTACTAAGGAAAGATGTCGAGTCCATCTTGGTATATAACCAGGGAGGGCTAAGTGCAGCTCTTGTGTCAAAATATGAAGCACATGAGGCTTGAAAACGTGGGCACTGGAGGCTGCTTTGGCGCAAGAAACGTTTCTTAGTATGACATATTTATTTAACTCATTCCATACTATGGTAACAGGCCTTGGTCAGTGGTTCTGGCACTGCCTGGCAAGTCAGCTGCAGCATGACTTGCCAGGCAGTGCCAGAACCACTGACTTAAGACCATAAGCATGTGGGTACTTAAGAAGTAAAGTAAAAGTAAGACTTTTGTTCATGAACAATTAAATTATCAATGCCCATTTTAGATAATCACAACACAGTCCGCATCAGATCCACTGACAGATGTGATGGAATGAGGCTTTAAACTTCACAGATTGAAGAAAAAATTACATAATTTTTACGTGATCGTATGCGTAGTAAAAACAGATTAAACAGGAATGGCAGATAGAAACTGTATTGAACAATTTAGTTATATGTAAGATAGAATTTGTGTCATCTTTATATATGTTTAATTGAAATATATCAACTTTAAAAATTATGCAGAGGGTATTTAATATTGATACAAGATTGTAAGTTTGTCAATGTTACCATTGTTTGATGTAGAAGTTGTGATCTATCATAATGCCACCTTGTCAATGTTATTGTGTGATATAGAGTTTGTGATCTATCATAATGCCACCTTGTCAATGTTATTGTGTGATATAGAGTTTGTGATCTATCATAATGCCACCTTGTCAATGTTATTGTGTGATGTAGAGTTTGTGATCTATCATAATGCTACCTTGTCAGTGTTACAATCGTACGATGTAGAGGCTGTGATCTATCATAATGCCACCTTATCAATGTTATCATTGTTTGATGTAGAGGCTGTGATCTATCATAATGCCACCTTATCAATGTTACCATTGTATGATGTAGAGGTTGTGCTCTATCATAACTTCAGGTGGCCAACAGGGACCAAGCCATTCTCAAGCTGCAGTCAGAGCTGGACACCACACAGCAACAGTACACAGGGGTTATAGAGGAGGTACGACCACATGATCTACCTTAAATATCCTTTAATGTTATCTTATTTAAATGAGAGGCCTATGGGCCTAAAGCTCTGATGGCATGTAATCTGATGACCGTCACCAAAAATTTGTTTCTACAGGTACATGTAGTGCCACTGACATCTCCATTAGTCCAGATTTTAAGCTGCTCCACATTCCCTGAAAATTCCATAATGATCCACTAAAAATTACAGATGATAGAGTTGCAATGTTGATTTCTCGGAATAAAATTATCTGCTTATCTATTGATTTTGTAGACAGCGTCAATTAAAGGCAAATTGACTGATCTGCCTGAAATGATCATCTTTTGAAAGACAAGTATATTATCAAGGAACCATATTTTTTGTTTTCCATCAGATGCCTCTTTCCAAGACTTGTGTAGCTCACAAAATGAAATAACTTGATCTTTATAATGATGATAACAGAATTTGATTGTCTACAGCTGTTATTTGATTTATGAACTCAGAAAATCGTTCCTGCATATTGGTCTATACTTTAATTTTAGATATGTAGTACACATTTTCATAAATAATTTTTTAAGAAATGCTGGCAAAATGTGTTATCTGATGCCCTCTTGTAAACTGATATATAAAATCTTTGAAAATTGTCATATAGATACGAAACTTGTTTCTAACAAATGTAGACATCTGTACAATAAATAAGATGTATGGTTTTGTGGATGAAATATGAAACATAGTTCATCAATGCATCGTCAAAGTCATGGAACTGTTGCCTGTGGCTAATTCTCCTGCGCTACATGATGTACATGTGTATATCATAAAAATTAATTTGTCATAAAAGTTAAGTTATACATAAAAGGGAAGCAAATTGGTAAGAAATGTTCATGTAAAAAGCTGCCTCCAACAAACTTTTGTGACACTTTTCTGCAGCTGAACATCCGAGATGATGAGGTACAGAGGCTGAACACAAAGATTCAGGAGCTGAATGGAGAGATAAGACAGCAGGCATCCCAGATGGAAATCAGCGAGCAGAAAGTAAGGCTCACCTCCCCAGCAGGGGAACTGTGTGGCATAAAGGACTATGAACTTCTAAGTATCACTTCAAGACTTGCCAATTTGATCAGCTTTAACTAGATGCTCGTTTGAATAAGGATTATATTTTAAAGCATTTCTGAACAGTATACACAGAAGGAGTGCACCATATTTAATGCACTGAGCTAAACTACACTGAACTCGGTAGGGTTTACACTTGCGTACATATTTATATTTACGTGTGCTGTAATTGGAAGGATGTGCCATGAATCTTGGTTAAAGAAAAACACCAGAAATTGCTTAATCTTTTAGTATGACCATTTAAAAAGTAGAAATTCTAAGATCGATGCTGTGAGTTCCCCAAAACTAGGACCTGCAAATGTTGGGGGTATATGTGCAGAGATTTTTGTCAGTAATTCTAGTAAGATTATTCTTAGTGAGGGTTTCTGGAAACTCCTAAAATTTTTAATTTCATTGGGGGAGATCTGTAAGAAATTTGCTGTAATATACATAATACCCCCCCCCCCCCCCATCCCAAGAAAAATGATATTTTTTTAAGGACAGGTAAGACACCAAAAACTTTGGCATGGGCAATTTTGAGATTTTAACAGTTTTTACAAGATAAATGGCCTGTCTATAAGTTATAAGTTGGCAAAATTTCAAGTTCCTAACTAAAGTAGGAATATGAGACACACACCCCTCCCCCAGGCATGTGGACATCTGAATGTCCATTTGTCATTCTTTTGGTTTTCAGTCACCATGCCATATATCAATCATACTTAACTGTCAGTCACGTGGCCACAGGTTGCATCAGCCCAAAATGAGTGTGGTATCATGGCGGTGCTGCAAAATCAGTAACACTCCAACCATCCCGACAAAAATGGTCTGATCTTGCAGGTGGTCTTGAAATACAAGTAAACTTATTAGAGAAAAAGACTTTTTAGTGTCGGGAAAGGGTTGTCTTTAACAGATATGTGGTCTTTCCTGAGAGGTGGCCTTCAGAGCAGGCTCCACTGTATTGAAAATGACATTTTCAATATTTGTTCAAGTTTTTAGATGTTCATTGTTGCCATGTCATACTTACCGCCAGCTAATTGTCTTGACCTTGACCTTGCAGATCAACAACAGTGAGAAGACTGTGACCCAGCAGCAGCACGACCTTCAAATTGCACTTCAGGAGGTTAGTGTCAGGTCACTTGTGGGCAAGCGTCATTGCCAGCGTCCATCCATCAACGGTTTATATTTTTGACTTTTCAAATACCATCAGCTGGATTCACTTGAAATTTGGTGGTGATGTACCTTGGATGGGTCTCTACTAACTTTGTTCAAATGCTGTTGCATCAGTAATTTTAGGATTTTGTATGATTTTTTTGGGTTAATTTTTTGAGAAATTCTTAAAGAGTTTCTGAAATTGCTCAGGTAATTTCTTAGGAATTCCATAGGGACGCTTCTGGGGACCCCCAGACCTTAATTTGTTCAACAGGTGTTACTGCATGTTTTTTTTAAATGAATTTTTGTTTTAAGGCTATTTTTGACTTCCTTCTCCAAAACCTTCACTCAGATTGTTCTGACACTTGGTGGAAATGTAGCTTGTGAGAGTGTGAAAAACTTGGTCACCAGGTGGTGATATAGTGGATCTTTGATTTCAAAATATTTTATTTTCGATATGGGTACCTGTCGGTTAATGCATGTAGTGCTATTGATTACCATGCAAGGCCATGGGGATTGCAATGGAAATTCACATGTGCAACCTCTTCTCCAAAACCAGTAACCAGATTCACTTCGAACTTGGCGGGAATGTGCTCTGAGTACATCTCTACCACATTTTTTAATGATTTTTTTTGTTTTCAATTTTTAGGCAAATCTTAAAACCCTCCTTTCAGCAAATGGCTTTGAAATTGCACAGGAATAGTTCTGGGCCCAAACCCCGAGCCTTAACTGGTTCACCAGGTGATGCTGCAATTTTTTACTATGGTTTTACATATTTTTGTGTGTTTTCCCCATTTTTGACTTCTACAAAACCGTCACTCAAATTGGTCAGAAACTTGTGGAAATGTAGCTTGTGGGAGGGTTAAACAAACTTCGTCACTAGGTGGTGATACTCTGGATCCCTGATTGTGAATGAAATTATCAATTTCAGTACATGTTGGTTAATGCATGCATTCCTATTGCTTAACATGTAAGCCAAAGGGGATTGCAATGGAAACTTGCTTTTTTTTCTTCCTTTCTAAAATTCTCATCCCCTATGTTAAAGAGGGGCTCATCATTTGTTGAATATCAAGGTCAGCTGAGGAGAGACTGTTACATGTACATTCCCTTTGATTATAGTGCAATTCAATGGGGATTGCAAAGGTTATGTAAGTCACACTTTTGACTTCTCCAAAACCATCAATCAGATTCATTTCAAACTTGATGGAGATGTTTCTTGAGTGAAACTTGACCAATTTTGTTCTAAAGATTATCCTCCAGTGATTTTAATTTTTGTTTTCAATTTTGGCAAAATCTTCAAAAAGCTTCTCCGAAACCCCTCAGCCAATTGCCGTGAAATTGCATTGCCTTTTTTCACCCGGAGTATGATTGGCTGACAAAAATGATTGACTTGAAGCTAAGCAGGTTAATGAAGGCTTTCTGTTTGAAGCAGATCAATACATGTACAAGATCTGTGTCTTAACCCTCTCACTGCCAAACTTTAGTCTAAGGCAACAGCTTTCCTCTGCATTCATTGGGTGCAATGTGCCCAATGCATGGCAAGAAAAGGTGTTGACCTGGGATATTCTCTCTGGAACAATAGGCATGCTGGCACTTGAATAAAAGGTCTTTTTATGAAGAATACGGATCTGGGATCCTTATGATAATTCAGACTAGTTTGATTTGGGTAGATCCACTTTAGTCGCGCTTTGCACTGAAAGAGTTAATTGTAGGTACATGTAAGTTCAAAGGAAGCATGGGTATCGATATGGAATGAAGCAGATGAAATTATTTTAATTTCCATCTGTACAGGTGAAGAATCATCAGAAAACGGCAGAGCAGCTGAGGACGGACCTTCACCTGGCCAAGAGCGTTCACACGGAGGAGATCCATCGGTACCAGCAGGACATCCAGCTGCTGCAGGAGAACCTGGAGGTCACCAAGGGCGACCTGGACGAGGCCCAGGACACCAACACCAAAAGCAAGGCAGATATAACAAGCTTGACGGAGCAGCTGGATAATGCCAAGAGACTTATGGAGGGAAATGTACTGGAAGTAAGTGCTCAAGGCAGTTGTCTTTTCTCGCAGAAATACAACCTCATTATACCCCGTTATTTAGCTACTTGCAGAAATATGACCGTTGCAAGCGCATAAAAATAAATAGATTTTTTGGTAAAGGTTGAAATCCAGGGAATATAAAGGATTGACATATTGTGCATGTACACCTGCGTCAGTAAAGGCGTCTCTCTGACAAGTGTTATGGTACTTTAGTGTAAGTGTTCAAATGATATTCTTGTTGGGAAGACTGTCACAGCTGACTGTCCAGTGCACTTGGAGTGAACTTGGATGAACAGACTTTTCTGTTGACTACAACCATGGCAGTGAAAACCAACCAAAGCCAAATGAATGCATCTCTTAATTTGTTAATTATGAGTTGTGTTTTCATGGATCAGTGGACTGAAGGAGATGACCAAGCAGCGTGGTCACTGTGCAGCAGTGGAAACGGGACTGAACCCTTCCCCCCCCCCCCCAAACCGGCCAAAAACCGGCTGGTGGTCAAATGTCGTCTGCTTCAGTGTTTTCAACTAATGTCAACAGTAATGAAAAACAATTTGATTGAGAATTGTAGATCAGCCCTATCAAGATCACATGCCCCAGGTCAACAACTTTCCTTGCCATGAGTTGCACTAAGTGCCCAACTCAAGGAAAGTTGTTGACTCAAATGTCAATTCAAGGGGGGGAAAGGTTTAAAAGAAACCAAGCAGGTGTAACACCTAATAATATTTTTGTTGTGCCCGACAGATCAGCCGGCTAAAGGAGACAGTGAAGCAACAGGAGACTGTGCTGACAGAGAATCGGCAGCAGATCATTGTGCTGGAGGGTCGGCTTGAGCAGAGTCAGGAGGAGACACAACGACTAGACGGCAGTGTGAACAGTTACAAGCAGAAGTACAGCCAGGCCACGAACCAGGTGTCGCAGCTGGAGGCCTCTCTCAGCCAAACACAGCAGCAACTGGCTGAGAGTCGCACAAAGGTAGGGAAGAAACTACAATGTTATCGCATTTCTGGACAAAGATATATATAAACAGTGATGCTCTGTAATAAGCCTCGATCCTACCCCTCCTGAAAATACCACCAAAGGGTGTGGAACATCTATCAACCCACAGAGGGAGGGAGGGAGGGAGGGAGGGGGGAGGGATAGAGAGAGAGAGAGAGAGAGAGAGAGAGAGAGAGAGAGAGAGAGAGAGAGAGAGAGAGAGAGAGAGAGAGAGAGAGAGAGAGAGAGAGAGAGAGAGAGAGAGAGAGAGAGAGAGAGAGAGAGAGAGAGAGAGAGAGAGAGAGAGAGAGAGAGAGAGAGAGAGATATTGGGGAAGGGGATGTGTATATGCGTAGCTATACATGTACATGTACAGTGGTCCCTGTTGCCAGAGACAACCCCTACAGCGACAAAAAAGTGGCCTTATGAGACAGGTGGTCTTTCATGACAGGTAAATTAACATGGGAAGTATAGGACTTGGGATTCTGAAAAGTGGTCTGTCATGAGAGGGTGGTCTCTCACGACAGGGGTCTCTCGTGACTGGGACTACTGTACTAAGATGTCTGTATAAAGCCATACACACAGTAGCTGTATGTGATGATCCTAAGGAAGCAATATTCTGCACAAAATCACCATCATTGATTGGTTCCATTCCAGAAGTGGAGACATGCATTGGGATCTGCTCAATTTATGGACAAAATTACTTGAGTCGTTAATCTGTCAAACCGAATCCCCCGAGTTGTTTGCCTACCTACGCACCTGGTCACCCAAGCGCGAAGTGCGCAGATGATCAGGCACGCAGGCAGGCAAACAACGAGGGGAATTCGGTTTAGACAGATTAACGATGAGGGTTATTTTGTATTTATCCCCTACGGTCCATTAGGAAAGACAAAAGACCATTTATATCACTTGTAACATTTTATTTCACTACGTTACATGGGACTTTGATGCAGTCATACCGCGTGAATGAATATAAAATTTAAATAACAAAGAAAAGCGCTCGACCACAGGCCTAATGGCAGATTTTTTTGAACAGCCGTCGCTTCAGACACAAATCTCGACAAAAAGACACTTTTTTAATATTTCTATATGGAATTAATTTGTTGGAGAGGAGAATTGGAAGGTCACGTTGACTTGGAATGTTGCGCCAGTAAACATTCCAAAGTATGCACCCGTGGAGCTCAACTGACTGTTGGCGGTCAGATTGGCCCCGTCACTGATGGCAGCATTGCCAGCATTGCCCGAAGAAGCGGGGCTATGGCTCCCTGCCACGCTAGCTGGGACAAATGATGAAGACAGAGTCTGGAGAGTGTTTTGGACAGATGTTAGAGGTCTCTGAAAAGAAGAATAGTTTCCCTGGAGAAGGCTTCACGTGGCGTGCTGTTGATTTCGGCTTGCTGTTGCATAATTGTTCACAGACTGCGCATTTTTGTAGCGCATTTTTGTACCCACTCAGCTGTTGAATAATGGTTGGCGGGACACTTGGATGTAAAAGTCGACTGCATATCTTGCGTCTTACAGAGTGTTTTTTTTTTCTGCCAATCACAAGTCCTGCATTTTTGGCCCTAGTTTGCATTACAGAATCAAGTTTATTCTTACCTTTTGGGTGGGATTTATACCACGGACCATCAGGTTTTTTCGGCCGTGATTTATGGCAAGGCGAGTTTGGATATACCAAATATGGAATTGATTCCTTCCATATTTGGAAAACCATATCTCTGATCGTACAAATATGGTAAAAAGTAGTCCGACCCATGGGATATGGTCAACAATATCACATAATTAGGCGATATCCCATGGGTTTTCAATGTAATATGATACAAAGTAGGGGATAAGTAGACAAACATGTTAAAAAACTAACAATTGTGAAAGAGAACCACACAGAATGTGGCATGGTGTGTACACATGCAGTTTGTTGATGATGCTGTCATGATGTTGACAGGAGCTGGAGAAGGAAGAAGTTGTGGAGAGATGCCAGGGAGAGCTGGAGAGCCTGGATCGATTGTTGCAGGACAAGAAACTGGAGCAGGCGCGATGTGAGGACGTCATCCAGCAGTTGACTCAGGAACTTAATGTCTCGCAAGACGAGCTCACTCGTTGCCTTGAAAAAGTCAACCAATATGAAAACACTATTGCTGCCTACAAGGAAAAACTTGCTGCCAGCCAGGAAGATGTAAGTCTTGTTTTCATTTCTGTGTTGTTATTGTGCTGTTTGGTTTCTTCCAAACGTTTGGGTCTATCTGAAAGAGCTTGTTACATGTAATGTTTAAAAATGTGCACAGTGTCGTTGGCTTAAAGTCATGGCTATTTGCCCATGCAAATTACAGGAAGGTGCCCAGTGCTGCAAATATTATCTGTTTCTTGTTTTTCCATGAAGACAGCAGTTAATTTGGGCCTCACAGGGTTAACATGGACCATTAGGAGGCTGTTTAAATGAGGCCTCACAGGGTTAACTTGGACATTAGGAGGCTGTTGACTGGGGCCTCACAGGGTTAACATGGACCATTAGGAAGCTGTTGACTAAGGCCTCACAGGGTTAACATGGACCATTAGGAAGCTGTTTACATGAGGCCTCACAGGGTTAACATGGACCATTAGGGGGCTGTTTAAATGAGGCCTCACAGGGTTAACATGGACCATTAGGAGGCTGTTGACTGGGGCCTCACAGGGTTAACATGGACCATTAGGAAGCTGTTGACTAAGGCCTCACAGGCTTAACATGGACCATTAGGAAGCTGTTGACTAAGGCCTCACAGGGTTAACATGGACCATTAGGAAGCTGTTGACTAAGGCCTCACAGGGTTAACATGGACTATTAGGAGGCTGTTTACATGAGGCCTCACAGGGTTAACATGGACCATTAGGGGGCTGTTTAAATGAGGCCTCACAGGGTTAACATGGACCATTAGGAGGCTGTTGACTGGGGCCTCACAGGGTTAACATGGACTATTAGGAGGCTGTTTACATGAGGCCTCACAGGGTTAACATGGACTATAAGGAGGCGGTAACCGGGGTTTCACTTGGTTAACATAGACCATAAGGTGGCTGTTGACTTTGGCCTTACGGGGTTAACATGGACCATTAAGAGGCTGTTGAGTGGGGCCCCACATGGACCATTTGGAGGCTGTTTGACTGAGGCCTCACAGGGTTAACATGGACCATTAGGAGGCTGTTGAATGAAGCCTTACAGGGTTAACATGGACCATTAGGAGGCTGTTGACCAAGGCCTTACAGGGTTAACATGGACCATTAAGAGACTGCTTACTGAGGCCTCACAGGGGGAACATGAACGATCAGGAGGCTGTTTAATGGGGCCTCACAGGGCTAACATGGACCATTAGGAGGCTGTTGATTGAGGTCTCACAGGATTAACATGGACCATTTGTAGGCTGTTGACCACGGCTTTACGGGGTTAACATGGACCATTAGGAGACTGCTTACTGCGGCCTCACAGGGTTAATATGGACTATTAGGAGGCTGTTGACTGAGGGCTCATGGGGTTAACATGGACCATTAGGAGGCTGTTACTGAGGCCTCATGGGGTTAACATGGACCATTAGGAGGCCGTTGAGCAAGGCCTTACAGGGTTAACATGGACCATTTGGAGGCTGTTGACCAAGGCCTAACAGGGTTAACATGGACCATTAAGAGACTGCTGACTGAGGCCTCACAGGGGGAACATGAACCATCAGGAATCTGTTAACTTGGGCCCCACGGGGCTAACATGGACCATTAGGAGGCTGAAGACCAAGACCTCACGGGGTTAACATGGACCATTTGGAGGCTGCTGACTGAGGCCTCACAGGGTTAACATGGACCATTAGGAAGCTGTTGACTGAGGCCTCATGGGGTTAACCTGGTCCATTAGAAGACTGTTAACTGGGGCCTCACAGGGTTAACATGGACCGTTAGGAAACTGCAGAAGTTTTGAAATCTAATGTTAGCTTCACAGATTTTCTTTTTCTTTTCATTTTTATCTGTCCGTGCAAAAAGTTTTGATGAAAAAGGAAGACTGATGATATTTTAACTTTAACTGCTGTAAGTCGAGAGAAGTAAGTAAAGACAATCATCATCATCAAAGTAGTCTTGGATGACTGAGAGTAGAAGTGTTTTTTGCAAACATTTTGGAAGCTGTTGCATGATGATATGGACACTTGTGTTTCAGAGTGGTGCCTCTGGCGGCACTAGTGTCCATGCTGATGCAAGTACCAAGCCTCACAAGGCTGGCTCTATTCAGACTGTATGACTTCTTTTGCTTTCTCACATGGACCATTTCAATGTAGGTTCCACCCTCAGTCCTGTCTGTGGGGTAGGGGAACTGTTTAAGTGCATCTTGACCTTTCTGAACTGTTCATTGCATGCTGATCCCTTGCCTTGGGCAGAGTTAAGTGTACCATAACTGGATATTGTTATTATTTTTTTTACCGTATTTGGATATGGGATATCTTTCAGATCATGTTTGGATACGGGATAACTTTTTCACCGTATTTTGGTTTACATTTTATAATTTTGGAATATTGGGCTTTTGATACATGTGCATTTGGTATACAGTGTCCCTTGTATTGAAAGGCCAACCTTTGGGGGCACACTGTATGGGTAACGGGGGATACGCTGGAGGCAGCTAGTTTATGTAAGCGGCAAGTGTACTTCAGGTGCTTGAGTTGTGCCACCAGACTGCTTCATTGGAGATTTGGGGCTTTTTACTGGCTAATTTCTTCAAGATTTCATCGGTGTTTTTATGCATAATTTTTGGCATTATTCCGGTGTTGGTCAGCTCAGAAATGCACTGAAATTAGTCAGGGTAGTATCAGCTGAATGGAACATGCACACACACACATACAAAATAATCTCAATGGTAGAAAATTACACACAACTTTACATATTTAGTGAACAGAATATTTCACTAGGAGAATTAGATTTACGAATATTGCATTGTCATGTATTTACTTACATAATGTCAGCAAGCGTGTGACATCATTGTTCATGCCACAAGAAATTTGACCAACAAAATTGTGGATAGACATTAAGTGCACCAGTAAGAGCGCAGATTAAACTGTTAACAAGAGACAGGAAACTGTGTTGCTGTTGTCCATTGTTAACTCAGTTGATATGTCAGTCAACTGAGGTTGTAGGGTGGTCTTTCGTCCGTCGTTGGGGTCATTGCCATCATCATCCAGCCGTCAACAATTCACATCCTCAACTCCTCAAAAACCATTAGCTGGATTCACTCGAAACATGGTGGTGATGTACCATGGGCATGTCTCATCCAGATTTGTTAAAATGGTCATGCTCCAATGATTTTAAAAGTTTTTTTTAGGAATTTGTTTGTTCATTATAATCTCAGCTGACTTATCAGATGAGTTCATAGGATCATGCTTCGTCTGTCTTCGGTGTCGGTGTTCGTCAGTCAACAATTCACATTTTTGACTTCTACTCAAAAAACACCTGCCAGATTCACTTGAAACTTGGTGGGGATGTACCTTGGGTAAGTCTCCAACAAGTTTCTTCAAATGGTAGGGTCTTATAATTGTGTCCATATTTAGGCAAAATATTAAAAAAAAATTCTTCACCGAAACCGCCAAGCGGATTGCTTCAAAATTGCATAGGTGTGTTTTCACTTCAAACTTGGAGGGAATGTACCTTGCGTGGGTCTCTACTGAGTTTCTTCAACTGGTCATGCATGGTTGATTCCTTTATTTTTGCCTCAGGTGCCAATCAGCTGAGGTATAGTATAATTCAGCATCTTTCCTCCATCCACCTGCCCACAATTCACATTTCTACTTCTCCAAAACTTTGAGCCAGATTCACTCTTAACTTGGTGGGCTGTACCTTGGGTGGGTCTCTCCCAAGTTTGTCTAAGTGGTCATGCTTCAGTAATTTAAAAAATTTTTTTTTGGGTTTAATTTTTGGCAAAAGCTTCTTATATAATAGAATCTTCTTCTCCAAAATCATTTAGCAATTTGCTGTGAAATAGAAAAGGTAGACTTCGGACCCCTTGACCTTAATTTGTTCAACAGGTGGCACTGCAATTTTAACCTTTTTTATGCATTTTTGTGTGTAATGGCTATTTTTAAAAACTGTCACTGAGATTTTCGTGAAACATAGTAGATATGTAGCTTGTGGGAGGGATAAACAAAGTTGTTCACCAATTAGTGATACATGTATTGTCGATCCCTGAATTTTAACAATTTTTTCAATTTAGGTACTTGGTGAGTAATTCCTATTGATTACAATACAAGTCAATGGGAATTGCAATGGAAATTGACATTTTCAACCGCTTCTCTTAAAGCTGTAATTCAGGTTCGCTTTAAACTTGGTGGGATTGTACCTTAGGTGGGTCTGTACCGAGTTTGTTCAAATGGTCACACTTCTATGATTTTTAGATTTTTTCATGAATTTTGTTTTGTTTAATGTTAAATAATCTTCTCAGAAACCGCTTAGCTAATTGCTTTGAAACTTCATGGGCACATATTTTGGGGAACTATTCAACAGGTGGTGCTGCACTTTTTATTTATTTTTATTTTTTTTACAAATTTTCCCCTTTTTTGGTTTCTTCTACAAGGCTGTCTCTCAGATTGTTCTGAAACTTGGTGGAAATGTGGCTTGTGGGAGGATTAATCAAAACTGTGCACCAGGTGATGTTACTGTGGATCCTCAATTTTTCATGAATTTTTCAAGTTGGGTACCTGTTGGTTAATTGCATGCATTCCTATTAATTACCATGCAAGCCAATGGGGATTGGAATGGAAACTCACAATTTTTACTCGCTCATCCCTCAGAGTAGTCTGTGACTTATTATGAGTTGAACGTCAACTGAGAAGGGGCTGTTGACACAACCCTCTCTGTTTATGTTAAGTCATTATAATTTATCGCCGGTGACCTGTGACCATATCAACTATCCAACTGTGACTGAGCATGCCCAGCTGAGATGGTAATATAGCTTGCCCTTAGGCAACAGTTCCTTGCATGAACAAGTTCTATCATATCGGATGTACCTGAATCTTTTAAATATGTTTCATGTGGTATCTGATAAACGTTATGCATGTTTATGTTGACCAGATGACAACTTTTAATGCATGAGTGCACGTCATAGATTGGCAATTATAAAGAGGTGACTCTGAACTCTTTGTAATTTTTAGAGCCACTGACTTGTCAGTCTGCTGAGCTCATGTTATGGTCCTCCATCCGTTGTTGTCTGTTCGTCTGTCCATCAACAATTCATGTTTTCAATCTCGCAAAAACTTGCCGCCAGATTCCCTTTAAATTTGGTGGTGAAATACCTTGGGTGGGTCTCTACCAATTTGAATGGTCATGGTTGGGTGATTTTATTTATTTTTTTTAATTTTTTAATGAATTTTTAGCACAGCTGAGTTGTCAGCCAGCTGAGTTTATAGGATGGTCAGTCGTCGACTGTCCGTACATCCACAATTCACATTTTTGACTTCTTCCCAAAAACTGTCAGCCAGATTTACTTCAAACTTCATAGAAATATATATATTAGGTGGGTTTCTACCACTTTCATTCAAATGGTCATGTTCCATTGATTTTTGGATTTTTGTTTGATTTTTGTTGTTGATTTTGTAAAATATCTTGAAAAATCTTCTCTTGAACTGCTCTGCCAATTGCTTCAAAATTATATAGGGTACACTTCTGGGGACACCAAGACCTTCATTTGATCAACAGGTAGTCCTGCAGTTTGTTTTCTAATCTTCACAAATGTAGTAAAGCAATTTTCAACTTCTCCACAACCATTAATTTAGAGTAGTCTGAAAACTCGGCAGAAATGTAGCTTGTGTAAGGGTCAAACTAATCTGGCAAAATTTTTTAAAATCTTCTCCAAAACCATGCCAATTGCTTTGAAATTGCATAGGGACATGTCTGAGGACCTAAGACCTTTACTCTTCAAGTGTCAAATTTTGGACTGAGTCAACAGCTTTCCTCGGCAGACATTGGGCGCAATGTGCACTGAGAAAATCTGTTGACCTGGGATATCCTCTCTGGAACCTTAGGCATATTGGTACTTGAATGAAAGGTCTTTTAATGAGGAAAATGAATCT
This sequence comes from Hermodice carunculata, assembly GCA_964020975.1. Taxonomy (NCBI): domain Eukaryota; kingdom Metazoa; phylum Annelida; class Polychaeta; order Eunicida; family Amphinomidae; genus Hermodice; species Hermodice carunculata. The sequence continues at coordinate 13,022,213 of OZ026624.1, read as the reverse complement.
GGGATCCTAATGATAATTCAGACTTTTTGAAAAAAAAATACAAGGCAAAGGCCCAGCAGTAAAGTAGGAGAGGTTCGGTCGGACTTCTCCTACTTTACTGCTGGGCCTTTGTTGTTTTTCGATTTGATAATTCAGACTAGTTTGACTTAAGTAGATCAACTTTAGTCATGATTTGCAGTGAAGGAGTTAATTTGTTCAATAGGTGGCACTGCAAATATTGTTTGCTTTTTAAACTTTTTTTGCGTGTGTTTTCACTTTTGTTTACTTTTTACCTTTTGTTTAAGAATCTTATGGTGGACATGACAGGGTTTGTATGTAACAGAACTTCTTGCGTATGTCCTGTTGCATTCCAATACAGTCAACTTATGAGGAATGTAATAAATAGTTTTCATTTAAAAACTGTAGCATTGTCTCATGCATATGATACTTAATTGTGTAAGCATGGTAACTATGATATTGCACGGGCTTGCCCTCAGATATCCAGATGGATATGATCCCTGTGTGTGATTGATCATCAAAGCACACTTACCTCTTGGTGTGCTTTGAAGTCAAATACATGTAGTTCAATAACAAAGATACACATGTGACATTTACCACATTCATGTTAATTAGCTTTCAAAAATTTGTAGAAGTAACTGGAAATTTATGGAGGAGTAAAGGTTCATATAGGTTCCAAATTTGCATAGCCTCTGAATATTTTCAGTGTTACGTAGAGTTTTGATGATATTTATGTCTCGGAGGAAGACTCACTGTACTATACTTCATCGTTTAAATCTGACTATTACGAAGACCCAATGCACACTTTAGGTAAACTACTACCCAGGGACTGCCTGTAATACCAGTGGCAAAGGGTATTTGGGCTTTGCTGCTAAACTATGGTGCTAAGTCTTGATAGGCAAGTCTGTAAAATAGACCAAGATAGAGTCAAATTATTTTTACGAAGAGACCGACTTATGTACAGTGTACCAGGTTTAAAATTGCACTTGCTTTATGACATCCAGCTAATGCTGGTCACTATTCACCTTTTGTTGTTTTTTGTTGATGGCAGGCTTTACACAATGATGAACGTTGCAGGAAACACCAAAGTGACCTTAGAGCTTACAGGGAGGACCATTCACATTCTAATCAAGATGTAAGTAACAATTTCATCATATTTGGTCACCGGTGGAATGACTCGCAGATCCTGGCATTGTAAGATTAAAACAGTCAAAACAATCTGCTTCACAGGCAAAACAGTGGGCAACAGGGGAAAGTTTCTCATTTGGCCTGGGGTCTTCAGTGTGTTGTTTGAACATGTTGTATCTTTAAGCTGCTGGATATCTGTTGTGTAACAGAAATTTCCTTTATTAGTATGGATAGCCAAACTCTAGTCTAATTTGCGTTATGATGTCAAAAGGCCTGGGTGCCTATGGGGAGGAATGCGGTAACTGAAAAGGGCCATGTGGTGGCATGGGAGAAAACGGGATGCACAGACAGGCTTTCCCTCACAGTTTCAACGTTCCTGTCTGTGTCCCAATGGCCTCCATGATGACGACAATTATAATTGACTAACTTTCCACGTTTCTTTCCATGCAGTATGCAGAACTAGAGGAACATATCAAGCACGTAGAGTATGAGGCGGAGGAGTTGCGTGGCGAGATCCAGAGACGTACCAAGCAGATGGGAGACCTGCAGGAGAGCGCTAACGAACTCAAGGTGGAGCTGGCCACATTGAGAGAACAGAAAAATGCAGCTGAACATGAAGTATGTGCATCTCTTTCCCTTAAATCAAGCCAAAAAATCAACTCGTGGTCTAATGTGGTCTGCTGTAGTGTTTTTGACTAATTTTAGTAGTAATGAAAAATAAATTGAAGGAGATTTGTAGACGAGACTTAAAGAGATGACATGGCTTAGGTCAACAGCTTCCATTAACATGGGTCACGTGCTTGGAACGTTGCTTGAATTCCGGGGAGAATGGGTCACAAAAAGTATGTGCCACTTAGGTTTATCATTTTGAAAAGGTTTTTAATGAGTTGTTAAATTATATTTCATAAAGATTGCTTTACTCTTTGACTGCTAGAAAAGAACAGAAAATTAGTGTGACATTTAAGGCTGCCAAACATGCTTGATTGTTTCCCGCAGATGACCTGCTTAAATATATATTTGGCTGTCGAAGCCTTGAATGTTCCAATTGTTTTTAATGGAACAGGATAATATTGATGAACCCGTTTGGTGCCAATCACGTCTAAAGTCAATCTGCTAAAGTCAAACTAGTCTGAATTATCATTAAGATCTCAGATGCATATTCTTCATGAAAAGACTTTTTATTCAAGTACCAGCATGCCTCTAGTTCCAGAGAAAATCTCCCAGGTCAAAAGCTTGTCTCAGCGCACATTGGGCGCAATACACCCAATGCGTGCCAAGAAAAGCTGTTGACTCAGTCAAAACTTTGGAGCTTAAAAGGTTAATTAATGTATAGGTTTAGACATAGAGAGTGACTGGATTGGATGAGGAGCATAGAGAGATTGGATTGTGCTTTTTTTTTTGTTCAGAAGTACAGGGAAGATGTGGCTGCACTTATTTGTGCAATAGGATTCCGTTATTAAACCAAAACGATTATTTCATCACAAGTGCCTTTGTCCGTATGCTTCTTTACATGTTTTTAGCTCTGCTGACCAAAGGTCGCTCTTGTGATCACTGATATCTGTATGTCCTTCTGTCTGTAAACTTTTGCTTGTGAACACAATACAGTGCACAGTTTTCAATATAGCCCAATGTAACTTTCAGGACTTATCAAATGTATGAAAATCTAGGCCGAGTTTGATATTGGTGGCACCACCAACAGTATTGGGTAATGCAGTGGAAACTCGTTACAATGACACCATCTGTTCCCTATGAAATGTGTCAGGTAACTGAATATATCAGATAAATGAATCATACAACAAAGAAAATGATCTTTTGCCATTCAAAACTTGTGTCATTATTATGAATATGTCGGATATCTAAGTGTCATTATAATGAGGTTTCACTGTATATGGGTCAAAATGTGAAAATCATTTGGGGACTCTAGCATCCTTAATGTTTGATAGATGTTCATGAAATTTAGTGGGATTTTGGAGGTCAAGATCTCAGTTGCTTGCTATACTAGTGGCACCATCTATAACTTGACAGAAATGAGGAGCCAAAATGTGGTAAAAGATTCTGTATATCAAAAACAATGTATAATTAGACATGCCAAGTTTATAGGATGTATAGATCATGTCCAATGCTAATACAGTGCTACCTGCTATTAAGACCACCCCTTCTGCCAGCAAAAATGTTTACATATAACAGGTGGTCTTTCATTGGAGGTAAATTTACAAAAATCTAGACTGTTATGCCATCAGAAATGTGGTCACAAAAGTTAGGTGGTCTCTCACGACAGTGGTCTTAAATTGCAGTTACCACTATGCTTTTAAATATCAGTGACCTTGACCTTTTTTTGTTAGGTCATCAGACCTATAAAACTGAAACAGGTGATTTTGTAATGGCAAGCTGCAGCTTGGACATCGATGGCAAAGAGAATTGAGCCTCCAGATCAGAATTGCACTTGAGTGCATCGTATATAAAACTCTACTTGGTGATATACTTTTTGTGCCAAGTGTAACTTAACTTCTAAGGGGATTTAACTGTTTTTTGTCTCCGTTAATATAGGCACCAGAACAAAGATTGATGTTAAATTCCTTCACAATTAACTTGTAACAATGTTTAGGTCTTGTGATCTACAATGAGTTACTATTTTTGAATTTCATGCTAGAAAATAATAATTCACCCTCAAACGTAGAATAAACCAGGTTTGTGTGTTATGCTTAAGGCCATTGAGGAAAATCTTCTGTGATGAAAGTCAAACTACTCAAACTAGAACTTTTCTGAATTATAATGTTGCTGGATTCATGTTCACCATAAAAAGACCTTTCATTCAAGTGCCACCATACCTATGCACAGAATATAACAGTCCAGGTCAACAGCTTTCCTCGGCACACTTTGGGCACATTGCGCCCAAAGTGCGCCAAGGAAAGCTGTTGATTGAGTCCAAAATGTCACTGTGAAGGAGTTAGGTCTTTCTGTAGGGAATTTAACCTGGAATCATTATCATAATTCAGACTTGTGAGTGTGTTAAGCACACAAACAGATACTACCCAATCTTCTGACAGGTGTCACGACTGGAACACAGCATGCAGGATACCCAAGTAAGCCTGGCCTCCGCTCACCAGCGCCACAAGACAGAGGTACAGAAACTAGAGGAGCACGTGAAGACACTGGAGCAGGATTTGATCGACTCGCGGAAACACGGCAAGGTCCTGGAGCAGGAGGTGGGGCGGCGGGAGGAGCAGATCAAGAGGATAGACCTGGAGGTGCAGACCTCCAAGGAGGACATCAGCAGTAAAGTGGAGGAGGTGAGACATGTGGTGTATGAGTGACGTATTGAGTGTGGGTGGATCTGAGACTTTTAACTCTTTCATTGCCAAATTTTGGACTGAGTCAACAACTTTTCTTGGTATGCATTGGGCACAATGCATGCCATGAAAAGCTGTTGACCTGGGATATTTTCTCTGGAACTACAGGGATGCTGGTACTTGAATGAAAGGTCTTTTTATGAGGAATACGAATCTGGAATCCTAATAATAATTCAGACTAGTTTGACTTAAGTAGATTGACTTAAGTCATGATTGGCACTGAAAGAGTTAAGTACAGACTTGAGATATTGAGTGCATGTGTGAGATTGAGTGTGTGTCTCAGATTGTGAGAACATGTCTATATTTTGGGACATTGAGTGCATGTCGCAGACATTGAGTGCCAGATGAAACATTGAATACCTGTAGACCTCAGACATTGAGGATGTTACAACATTGAAAATATATTTGAGACATTGAGTACATGTTGAGATGTTTATTGCCCAAGACATTGCATACCTCTCTGAGACATTTGAATTTCTTACACTTTAAGTAAGAAAGAAGGAATCTGTCGGTGGGACATATGGTGTGTCTCCACGAGCTCTCTTAGTAACAGTCAACATTTTGTCTGTTTGTGACCCACTGACACTGAGGCTGACATGACGTCACATTTCGACACGCTTAATTAGCCACAGGTGACTGTTTTGCCACACACAATGCAAGGATATGTGCATTATTTGGAGTGCGTAGTTCTACGTACTTATCGAAGGCTCACTGAATAAGCTGAGTTGAGCCTACTTTCACTCTATGGGGGTGGAAGGAAGATATTGGAATAGGACAATTAAGCTGAAGGGGTCTATGTAAAAACCTCTGAATATTGTCTGTGACTTTCAGTGTAAGAAAATAAATGTTGATGTGGGTGGTGGGCGACAAACAAATGTCACCCCCTTCGAAAACATGGTCTATCTCGACCTTCGGTCTTGGTCAACAATGGTTTCCTCAGGGGTTACATTTGGTCTTTTTTGCCCACCACCCACGTCAACATTTATATAGTGTTTGATATTGGCTTTTCATACTTATTCAGTCCAATCGTTCTGAATATTATCATCATAAACATATATGACAAAGGAAGACAATGAGTATTTAAAGCCTTACACAATACCAAATCCTGTTACACGTACAGTGAAACCAGTTTTGGGGTCTAGCGGTATCTTGAGGTCAAGTCGCCACAGATATTGAGTCGAAATAAATAAAGATAGAAAGAACTTAAGAAGAAACACTGTGTGTGTGTTTACACACATGCATAACAAAATAGTATGCATTTGGGGTTTTGTATCCTCGATGAAATATGTTAAAATTTGTAATTTGTGTTCGTTTCAGATTGACAGATTGGAATTAGTCGTAAAGGACTTCAAAAATGACATCTCTAATCTCCAGAATGACAACACTGTTGCAGAAAAGCAGGTAAGACAAATGATTATTTATGACAATATCCCATGTGGTGCCCCTTTTTACTTTCTGGCTTTCCAGGACAGGCCAGAAGTGTGAAATTATTAGAGTTAGTTATGTGGTGTGCACATAATTGCAAACAATATCGTTTACATTAAAAACTATTTGGATGCACTCTTCCAAAGCCAGTCATGTCACGATCAAATAGACGCAAGTTGTACCCTGTTTCTTTTGGTGTGATGTTTTCCTCGGAGTGCCAAATATGAAAACTGTGTTGAAAGCAAACTAACTTGTCAGACAGAATGCATGTCAAAAATTGATGAGACTTTAAAAGAGTTCACACACGGTCTGTTTTTGAAAGACTGATCTCCATGTTTTGTCCACTGGGGCACGGTCTGTAGTCAATCTCTGTGTTAACTCAGACTAAATAACTCGCATAGGAAAGGTCAGAATTAGCTCCAAGGTGTGTATTTGCCCCAATACACATCTGAGTACACAAACATTTGGAGGGGTAGAGCTGTGTATTCCCATTAGTTTGTTATGTTAAAGCAACCTTAAATTAACTGATCACTTTTGTAGCTGTGGTTATATGATTTTTGTGAGGTATTTAGTTATGCATTTAGATTTACTGTCTGAAATTTGGTGTTTCTACGTGCAGTAGTTTTCAAGTTATTAGATTGCAAATTACAATGTGAAGCAATGGGAATACACAACCCCAGCCCTCCACTGACTGCAGTGCCCTCTTTTAGGCAGTTCTTGAACCTACTGTTCTTGCCCCTGCCTATTTGGATTGGTCCACTGTGATTACCATGGTAACACCCTGCAGTGCAACAGGATACACATACACATGTACTGCCAATAGAAGATGTGCATATAAAGTTCCCGCTCAAACTGCATACCTGATTGACTAGTCTCGCTTGGTGAGATACGGGTCGACACCTGTGGGGACAAGCAGAATATTATATTTTAGAAATACAGAATACTTGTTAAAGGCATGTGAAAATTTTTCTTACATATGGCTTGGGAAGTATTAGAAGAATACCAGTTTGGCATTTGTGAACTTAAATTTCTCAAAAAATGCTAATTTTGCGAGAAATGAGCATATGGCCTGTCTGTGACAGTGATGCGACCCGCACGTCCCCCGTGATTGCCAGGCGTCAAACCTGTGCTTTGTGGAAATTAATATGCATGCTGCATATTGCCCCAAACTTGCTGATCAGTTGGTCAGTGGCTGAGAAGGGTAACAGTGCAGCCAATTACCCCAAAGAGGGTAGAGACGCTCTACCCTCCTTGATTACCCTAATTGTATTCCTACGGCACACCAAGTGTGGCACACATGAAACTTCACCTTCACAGGAAGCAAATGAATGCATTGACAGAAGCAAATTTTTTTAGCCTCCTGGACAGTCACTACAGGTTGGAGAAATCTGGTTATACAGGTATTTGTGTGCAGGAGTCCCAGTATTTCATGAGGTCTGTGCACGGGGTGGCTCAGCTGCAGTCATTTGTTGTGTACAAAGGCTGTAAAGTCTCCCACTTTGACAGGAGATGTCTTCACCTTTTTCTCCCATGTTTCGGGAACTCAGAACACATTTATTTCAGCCAGTCAACACAATGATGTTATCAATATGAAGAAACATGCACATAATGATATATATTGATGTGGCTAGGGAGACTCCTATTAGGAACTGTCTCCTATCTACTCACTATTATGGATGAGAGCTCTTCCTTTTTAGCTCAGCTGACCTAAGGTCGCAGAGCTTATGTGACTGACCGTCTGTCCGTAAACTTTTGCTTGTTAGCGCAATACCATTCACAGTTTTCAAGTTAACCCAGTATAACTTTCAGGACTTATAGGGTGTATAAAAATCTAGGTCACTTTTGATATTGGCACCGCCACCTACAGTATTATTTAATATATGGGTTGAAATGTGAAAATCTAGTGAATGCTCTAGCATCTTTAATTTGTAATGGATCTTCATGAAATGAGGTGGGATTATGGGGGAGGTCAAAGTCTAAGTTGATAATGATACTAGTGGCGTCACCTATAATTTGATGGAAATTATGAGCCAAAATGTGTTTTTAAATATAAAACCTGATATCTGGAAAAGTAATTGGATTAGACTTGCCAAATTGATAGGATATATAAATACAATGTCTAATGCTAGAGTGTTATGTAATATCAGTGACCTTGACTTATTTTTGTGAGGTCACCATGCCTGTAAAGGTAAAAGAGGTGATTTGGTAATTGCAATGTGTAGCTTGGAAATTAATGACAAAGAGAAAGCCTCCAAATCAAAATTGCACTTAATTACATCGCACATAAAACTGTACTTGGTGACCTACTTTTTGGGTCACTGTGACCCAGTAATTATGAAGTTTGTCAGTTGTCCAAATTTATTGCTTTTCTTCAATAGCTCAAAAAGTTATTACCAGATTTGAAGAAGCAGACCATGTGTGGAAAGCTGGGTGTGGGTTACATATTTTGAACAGAACAATTTTTAATCTGAGTTGAAGGTCCAGGTCAAATGGGCAGTTTGAATGTAGAAGTCATCTCGTGAATGCTCTGCACCCCACAATTTTTTAGTTAGGCCCATATGTTTAAAACAGGCCCATATAACATTTAGAACTTAAAAAGTGTATGCAAATCTTAGTCAGCATCACTGTTGATGGCGCCACCTGTAGTATTATGTAATCCTCAGGTCAAAATGTGAAAATCTTGTGACAAGTCCAGCATCCTTAATTTTTTATGGGTCTTCATGAAATTTAATAGTGTGATTGTAGAAGAGGTCAAAATCTTGGTTGCTCGTGATACTGTTTGTGCCATCTATAATTTTATGGAAATTATGAGTTACAATGTCTTGAAAGATGCAAAATTCAATATCTCCAAGAATCATTGAATTAGAGAAGACAAATTTATAGAATATATAGATCATGTCCAATGTTAATATATGATGTAAGATCAGTGACCTTGACCTATTTTTGTAAGGTCACAAGTTGGAATAGGTGACTTTGTAATAGAATGGTGTAGTTTCGACATCAGTGACAAAGAGAATTGAGCCTGTAGATCCCAGTTGCAATTGAGTACATTGTATGTAAAACTCTACTTTATGACCTGCGTTTTTGGTCACCATGACCCAATGATTGTGTGACCTTAACCTATTTTTCAAGGTCATTAAGCACTCAAGAAAATGACATTTAATTCTATATATTGAAGAAAGGTAAATGATGCCACTTATATCACATGTGTGTCATGTGGAAGTTTGATATTGCATAATATGGCTAACCCTTGATTAATTTTTCAAATTGAATACATTTAAAAAAAAAAAAATTACTTGTAGCTTAAATAAGGGGAGTAAACAAAATGCTCATCTATAATGAACTGTGTAACTATATTAGTCAGAGTTCCATTCCAGCTCCAATTTATAGAATTGTGCTGTGGACTAAACAGTGAACAAAGGCTGCAGCATTGGAAATTATGCAAAGTGAATTAATTACAAAAGAATTAAATTTTGAAAATATGATAACACACTTGAATCTGTGTAATCACGCACACACATTTCAATATTGAAAACCTTGTAATGCAAAGCATGACAGACATAGATGCTATTATGGTCAACGACAAACAAGCCATGAGTCTGAAGATACAGCAACAGCTCCTACAAAAGATATGATGTCATGGCAACAGCTCCTTCAAAAGATATGATGTCATGGCAACAGCTTCTTCAAAAGATATGATATCACGGCTATCAACTACAGTGGTCCCCCTCTTATGTGGCCACCCTAAGTGCATCAGAAGTGTGGTCTTATGAGAGGGGTGGCTTCTCGAGGGGCAAAATAAAATGAAAATACCATGCTTGATGCATGGAGAAGTGGCCTCTATAGAGGGGTGGCCTCTCGTCAGAGGGGTCACATAAGAAAGGGATCACTGTATTGCCATCAACTGTTTAAGATATATGTATATGTATGTATGCATACACATATGTATATACATATATATATAACATAATATATATGTATAATATATATACATATATATATATATATATATATATATATATATATATATTTATATATATATATATATATATATATCACAAGGTGATAATTTGACTGTCTGCAGGGCTCAGCAGCAAGTTGGAACATACAAAGGATCCAGCAGTCACTGTTTGTGCTTTAATCTGGTTTTGTTTTGCCCCAGTCACTCTACTGACAAGAGTTAAGGTGGAATAATGGTACGAAGCATTATTACAACATATGCAGGTCTAAAATTTCATTAGAAAGATGTCAAAATGCTCATCAGGTTAAATGTTAATCATATGAAAAAGCTTACAGATCAAAAGTTCAGGCAACATATTTAAAACATCCATATTTAGATTATGGTTCTTTGGGAGTATAGCCATGGGTGTTTTTACTACATTTAAGCATCAGTGCAGTAACCATGGTAACACATGATGCATGTCCGTAAAGTTACCAAGGTAACCTGATACAAATCTGTATGGCTACCCTAGTTCTACATTTTACTAAATTAGCAAGGTAACACAGGCTACACAATCAACATGATCCTGGTTGTTGTAGACGGATGTGAGCACACCTTCATAGGTGTAGCTTACTCCGTAAAGTGCACATCTACAACCCGTTGATCTCCCAGTGCAGAGGAGGCTGGTGTTTTTGCAGTGCTGTTAGTTTGGACTTGGTACTAGTGTCACACTAAAGGTAGACAAACTTATTTCAGTTTTCAAGTTCCATTTCCTCTGTGATGTATTTTATGCATAGCTCCTGCATCTCCTTACAGAACTCTGTCATGGAATCCTCTGCAAAATCCGTTACAATTTGGTTACATGTTTGGACTGCTTGGTGGTAATCTTTCAAATGAAAGTAACACAGACTTAATATTGCAAGATAATCAGCACCCATTTGATATATTTGGAATTCCTTGTAGGATTGCTCAAACTGTTCCAGAACTTGTCTGGCTGTGTCTTCATGGTTGGCATCACAGTGGCATCGTACCAATAAATAGACTGCAAACCAAAAGCAAGGGATATCTTTTGTAGGATCATGCGAAAGCAGCATTTGTAGAGTTGTGTCCAGTACATCCTGCCGCAGCAGACTGAGCTGGACACTTTCGTACTGTTGGTATATCTGGATAACATTGACGGAAGTTTGTGCATGCAAATGCAACTGATGTTTCAAGATGATATCCTCTAGAATACCAATACATTCTTGGTAGTGTCCGGTGTGGTACAGAAAGTTTGAGTATTTACACAGATAGGCCAACGTGTAGGAGTCTGTTGTCTCTTTCGTGTATGCTATGCCTTTCTCAAAATAACTTCTTGCTTTGGATACGAAAGCCATTTGCTCTTGCATAGAACTAGCCGCGACGGCTCTTCTGTGACAAAATTCCGCAATTTTAAACAGGATTTTTGTTTTGAAGTTCTTTTGGGCGACACAGGTGTCTTCCGGAGGAAACAACTTTTCAAATATCCATTGGCCTGTGCTTATCATGTCGTCTGGATATATTTGCAAAATTGGGTCATTGTTGGGCAGGCCAACTTCCACCCCCTCGATCTCGGAAAATTCTATGTCAACGATATGACAGTTAATATATGGGTTGCAGAGGTCCAGTAGGTTCAAGCTGTGGTATACATCTTTATGATATATTATGTAACATTGAAGACGTTTGTATAAAGTTAAGATTTCAGAGACTTCCCTTTCAAAGCCGTCTGCATAAAATTTGGCCAAAGCAAGTAATATTTCAACGACAAATTCTGAAGCCAACTCCACATTGTTCTGATAAAATTGTCTCTCGTTTGTCAGCAAAACAAACGTTCGCTGGGTATCAACATGGTTCAACGTTGACCAACTTATGCTGTGCTTTCTAAAGTAGTCATTGAGGATGGAAATGACATGAAGCCTCAGCTGAACAGCTGATTTTGCAGCAAGACTTACTGCATTCCTTGGAACATGATCAATCATGTTGTTCTCTGGGATGAAGAAGTTGCTGATTCTGTGTTGTAGCAGAGCCAGCTTCAGGGTATCCAGGAGATAGAGCAGATTGGCAAAGAGTCTGTCTGTTGTCCAGTGGTTGCCCGGGATCTTCTCGCAGGCCCAGAAGAAGAGTGTTTTTAAGTGATAAGTGGAAACAAATGAAAATCCCTCCAAGAAGGCATTGCAGGCTATTTTGAAAATAAGATACGTCCGCTTTTGTGCTGGAGACAAAGATTGGGCCAACATTATTTCTGCCCTGGAAAAGGAAAACCTCCACTCGACATCAGATGCTGAGCTTAGATGATGGCCCACTGGAACCACATCACAGCCCATGTGATGGATAGAAGATATTTGTTCTTTGCTGGGCCAGCCAGCATGTCTTGGTCGAGTGATCCATTTTGCAGCCACAGATGGCCAGACGGGGCACGAAAAACATAGTACGCCATCCATTTTCAGGAGTGAAATACTGTGTCCCATCACATCTGTTGTGCTTGTACAGGATTCACTAGTGAATGTAGCAGCAGGTCCATGAGTATGAGAAGTTTCCCCTGCAACTATTCGTCCTTTATGGCCGATGCGCAGTCGAAATAAAATTGGCAGTTTATTCCTCAAATAGAGTCCTGACTTCAGTGCAATCTCTAATTCTGTAGAATTAGACGTACAGATATATGATTCATCTAAGGCTCTCTCCAGAAAAGTTGCCAGTGTTGACTTGTCCACTGCTCTTAGCATTGTGTAGCCTGGATGTGTATTGTCAGTGTCCAGGACCATTGTATTTTCTGTATGGTCACCTACTGTAATCCCAGCAATGCACACCATGAGATCAGCATCGCCGCTTGTTGTCAGGGGTCCTCCGTATTGTCCTAGTTTCTGCTGTTCATCACCATGGCTGTGAGTGCATGTTTCGTCAAAGGCTTGGCGTCTGTGAACTATTGGGATTCGTAAACCCTCTGCAGAACTGCCAGTTTCAATGATGGTCTGCTCGGCACTCTTTGTGTCTTTATCTGGCTTGACAAAATCGTCAAGTATGACTGTTTCGGGTACGATCAACGTGAGTGCATGGGACATGTGCCAGTGCGGCATTCCAGTTGCAAGGTCCACAAAATTCTTGTTTGCAAACACGTCGATTGGTGCTTGACTTGACATCGTTCAGAAATAAGGACCTGCAACAAACAAGCAAATTTCATATGTTTTGTAAAAGTCAATAGAGCACATTCATATTAGCTGCTGTACTGCCTTGGCCAATATCATTAAACAGGGAAGTGCTGACATCTACGGGCAGATCCCTGCATCAAAAATAGCAAAATATTTTCCTGCTGCTAAACTGGCAACTTGGATGAAATTAACTGTTGAGAAAGTCATAGTCATGTTCTTCAAACTAACACTAAACTCGATATAAGGAGGCATCGTACATCATATACCCGTCAAACTCAGTCTGACATTTTTACATGAAAAATCTTGCTACAGTATCACATTAACCCCTTCTGTGCTGAGCTGTCGGGACAACTCCTACACCCCACTGTGACATTAGAAATTGAACCTGCATTAGCTGTTCCATTTAGGAGTTAAAATTTTGAAAATGCTTCATAACACCAACTGCTTAGAATTTTGTACAAGTAAAGCAAAAACAAAAGGCTCATGGGCTTAGTGCTATGCTAACTTGCAAAGAAAATTTACACCAAATATGCACTAGGCCAATGGTCAAATTTAGTGAAATGTTGGGTGACATAAATCCACGAATTAAGGACACAGTACAACAGCATACATGTGGGTCAGTTAACTCTTCCAGTGCCAATCACATATTAAGTTGATCTACTTAAGTCAAACTAGTCTTAAGGATCCCAGATTCGAATTCCTTGTAAAAAGACCTTTCATTCAAGTACCAGTATGCCTATAGTTCCAGAGAGAATACCCCAGGTCAATGGCTTTCCTTTGGGCGCATTGTGCCCAATGCGCACTGAGAAAAGCTATTGACTCAGTCCAAAATTTGGCACTGAAAGAGTTAAGCTGGTCTCCATGCACTTTTGTTGCTTTGCCAGAGCCCGGGGCGCTGCTCCCTTACCAAACTGGACTGCATTCCAATAGCAGTTTTCCGAAGCATGCACATGTTATCACCGTAGCTGTCCTATGGCGTGCACATGCTATTTCCAGCCACAGGCTTATAATGGTGGTAAAGATAGCATGTAGCATGCGGACTGCCTGCTAGGAAGCCGAATTATAAAGATTAGGTATGGCATGTGCATGCTATAATAGCATTTGACATGCCATTATCGTAGCATTCCGCATGCTATTCCCATAGCATTCCACATGCCATCACCATTATATACATGTATAGCTTTTCACATGGCATTGCTTTAAACAGCAGGTCTGAAAGTATTTGGAAAAAACATTTCAAAGTATAATAGTTCTAACCCACACGCAATACGCTTGTGTCATCACTCATGATGAGAGAATGGATACAAATCCTTCCAAAAATTCAAAGGTTCACCTATATAATTTTTACCTCAATTGCATATACAACCATAGATATAGGTGCTAACTACATGTATGCAAAATACTTACAGTTACCTAGTGTGCCACATACTTTGTCTTGGACCAGTAAAAATGACTGTATATCAAACTGCATTTGCAATAAAATGACTGCCTGTAGTGTATGCATCTTGCATACTAATAACTTAGTGTTGGTCTAATTTTCCTCTTGGAAACAGTGATCCAGACAATTTCCATTCCAGGACATTCCCTCCACAGAACATGTACATTGCATGCTTGCCATGGCTGGTATGGTTTTTCAGTGTTTAAAGGGAATGAGAAGTGCTGCTACCACCAGGTGGCTAATTGTATGTTAATTATATGCATGGGGCAGACCAGTATACATAATCTCTTATCAGCTCAAGAAGTGGGTAAAACCTCAACCAATGTCACCCTGGCATGCCCAGCCCACAAACAGAGATGAAAGAAGAGTTAACTGTCACATCAACTAACTATAGCTCAAGCCTGGCTGGCTCAAAATAAACTCACATTAAATCTTAGCAAAACCAAATGTATGGTGTTATCCTCCAGACCCAAAACTCCTAAAGCTCCACTAAATATAACTGTTGACGATACCCATGGTAACCTCTCTAAAGTTGAAGAGGTCTCCTCTTTCAAATACCTAGGAGTCTGGTTTGATAAACATCTCTCCTGGGATTGTCACATGGACAAATTGTGTAATAAAATCTCTCAGAGACTTGGAGTTCTACAAAGATGTCGAAAGCTCATTACCAAGGACACTGCCTTACTCTTATTCAATGCTCTTACTCAGCCTCTTTTTGACTATGCAGACATAGTTTTGCAGACCTGTAAAAAAAGACCATATTACGAGGCTAGAAAGACTTCAGAAAAGAGGAGCCAGGATCATATTACAGTGTGGAACTCGAGACCTAAGCAGTACAGAACTACTGAAACAACTAAATTGGATGACAATATCCAAAAGGCTCGAGTTCCACACTGTAACTATGGTGTACAAGTGCTTAAATGATATTGCCCCACAGTATTTGACCAACCTTCTTGACCAGACAGACCAAGTTCACAATCATAACACTCGATCTTCCGATAGGCTTCACCGTAACTTTAATAAATCAAAACCAAAAAACCACTCTTTTTCTACTGTAGGTACTCAATTATGGAATAAATTACCAAAATCAACCAGGGATGCTCCCAGTTTGGCCTCTTTTAAATCTAGGTATTTACTGCAGCAACGAACTAGCTCATAATCACTATCTTCTCTTCTCTTCCAAAAACACTGTTTTTACTATTATATCCTTGGGACTTGGCCTGTCTGGGCAGAAGAACGAAACTTCAATTCAATGCATCTCTATATGTATATAAAATGGATTTAATTTATTCACTTGGTACCTGATTATAAATATACTATACTTTGACATTTTAGTTGCCAATGCCTTATTTTACTTTAATTGTGATATGATTTACTATAAGTATGGTACCTATTCTTTTAATAATGTATGTATAATACCAGATTGACTTATTTTACATTGTATATTGTGTATAATTCCAGACTTGTTTTAAGTTTACATTGTTTCTATGTCTTTATATTTATTTATCTATTTATATTATGTATAAATGAGTGTGTGAATGCAGGGCCCATCTGCAAAGCAACGTTTTATTTTGTTGAGTATGGCTACCCTGACAAAATAAAGTACATCAATCAATCAAAAAACCATTGTAGGATGACATCACAGCTAAGGAGCCCAACCAGGAAGTAAAAAGTGACCCACTTTTTCTGCCCACTTCCTGTTACCTTTAAAGTACTCAAATTAACAGAAGTTGGAAGAGCTCAGAATTATGTCTCCCAGTGGAAGCCGGGGGACATATTGTTTTAGTGCCCGCTTCTTCTTCTTCTTCTTCTTCTTCTTCTTCTTCTTCTTCTTCTTCTTCTTCTTCTCCTTCTCCTTCTTCTCCTCCTCCTCCTCCTCCTCCTCCTCCTCCTCCTCCTCCTCCTCCTCCTCCTCCTCCTCCTCCTCCTTCTTCTTCTTCAAAACTTGGTTTCCGTGCGATAAGTCTTGAAGGACTCGACAGAATTTGATGAAACTTGGTAGGATTATGTATCTAGGCAAGACCTAGGTTGGGATTGTATTTGGGTGACCTTGACATAATTTTCAAGGTCACAGGGTCACTTATGTTAAATTGGTTTCCGTTCGATAAGTCTTGAAGAACGTGATGGAATTTGATGAAACTCGGTAGGAACATGTATCTAGGCAAGACCTAGGTTGGGATTGTATTTGGGTGACCTTGACGTAATTTTCAAGGTCACAGGGTCACTTATGTGAAATTGGTTTCCATGCGATAAGTCATGAAGAAAGTGATGGAATTTGATGAAACTTGGTAGGATTATGTATCTAGGCAAGACCTAGGATGGGATTGTATTTGGATGACCTTGAGCGAATTCTCAAGGTCACAGGGTCACTTATTTGAAATTGGTTTCCATGCGATAAGTCTTGAAGAACTTGATGGAATTTGATGAAACTTAAAAGGATTGTGTATCGTGGCAAGACCTAGGTTGGGATTGTATGTGGGTGACCTTGAGGGAATTTTCAAGGTCACAGGGTCACTTATGTGAAATTGGTTTCCATGCGATCAGTCTTGAAGAACGTGATGGAATTTGATGAAACTTGGTAGTATTATGTATCTAGGCAAGACCTAAATTGGGATTGTATTTAGGTGGCCTTGACCTATTTTTCAAGGTCACAGGGTCACTTATGTGAAGTTGGTTTCCGTTTGATAAGTCATGAAGAGCAGGATGGAATTTGATGAAACTTGGTAGGATTATGTATCTTGGCAAGGCCTAGGTTGGGATTGTATTTGGATGACCTTGAGTGAATTCTCAAGGTCACAGGGTCACGTATGTGAAATTGGTTTCCATGCGATAAATCTTGAAGAACATGATGGAATTTGATGAAACTTGGGAGGATTATGTATCTTGGCAAGGCCTAGGTTGGGATCGTATGTGGATGACCTTGAGTGAATTCTCAAGGTCACAGGGTCACTTATGTGAAATTGGTTTCCATGCGATAAGTCTTGAAGAACTTGATGGGATTTGATGAAACTTGGTAGGGTTATGTATCTTGGCAAGACCTAGGTTGGAATTGTATTTGGATGACCTTGAGCGAATTCTCAAGGTCACAGGGTCACTTACTTGAAATTGGTTTCCGTTCGATAAGTCATGAAGAGCAGGATGGAATTTGATGAAACTTTGTAGGATTATGTATCAAGGTAAGACCAAGGTTGGGATTGTATTTGGATGACCTTTACCTAATTTTCAAGGTCACAGGGTCATTTATGTGAAATTGGTTTCTCTGCAATAAGTCTTGAAGAACTTGATGAAAATTGCTAGAGTAATGTATCTAGGTGAGAGCTAAAATAGGATTGTAATTTTCAAGCAAACTTGGTCATTTGTAATTTGTTATCACCTGTAGCTTATTCAGAGACGTAAGTGTTTCACCGGGAGACATTTGATTTTCTGTTGGAAAATCAGTCTGTTCTAGTGTGAAATTGGTTTCCGTGGGATAAGTCTTGAAGAACTTGATGGAATTTGATGAAACTTGGTAGTATTATGTACCTAGGCAAGACCTAAATTGGGATTGTATTTAGGTGACCTTGACCTATTTTTCAAGGTCACAGGGTCACTTATGTGAAATTGGTTTCCGTTCGATAAGTCATGAAGAGCAGGATGGAATTTGATGAAACTTGGTAGGATTATGTATCTTGGCAAGGCCTAGGTTGGGATTGTATTTGGATGACCTTGAGTGAATTCTCAAGGTCACAGGGTCATGTATGTGAAATTGGTTTCCATGCGATAAGTCTTGAAGAACTTGATAGAATTTGATGAAACTTGTTAGGATTATGTATCTTGGCAAGACCTAGGTTGGGATTGTATTTGGATGACCTTGAGCAAACTCTCAAGGTCACAGGGTCACTTATGTGAAATTGGTTTTCATGCGATAAATCTTGAAGAACTTGATGGAATTTGATGAAACTTGGTAGTATTATGTATCTAGGCAAGACCTAAATTGGGATTGTATTTAGGTGCCCTTGACCTATTTTTCAAGGTCACAGGGTCATTTATGTGAAATTGGTTTCTCTGCAATAACTCTTGAAGAACTTGATGAAAATTGCTAGAGTAATGTATCTGGTGAGAGCTAAAATAGGATTGTAATTTTCAAGCAAACTTGGTCATTTGTAATTTGTTATCACCTGTAGCTTATTCAGAGAGGTAATTGTTCCAGCGGGAGACATTTAATTTTCTGTTGGAAAATCAGTCTGTTCTAGTTCCAAGACTAGATTTTCCAATATGTCCACTTCCCTCCAATTTTCCCTGCATTGTTGGTATTTTTACGGACAGCATGCAGTCTGCCTGCCATAAGCCAGTAGCATAAATTCAGTTCAACTTGGTAAAGACGTGGTAAATAGCATGCACATGGAATGCTTCTGTGATGATAGCATGTACAAGGTGTTTGCAGGCTATCTGCATGCAGTCCACATGCTATTATTATAGCAGTCCAGTTTCCTGCGGCCCATAAAAATTCTGTGGGTCCATCACCAATCTCGGCATAATGTGGATAACCTGGATTAATTTCTCATAGTCATGATGGGAATGCTCTCCAGGAAGTGAGTTCTTGGTGATGGTCAGCAGATTATCTGTCAGCAGAGCACGAAGCCCATGGGCCTCTTGTTTATCAATTTAACATGTATCTCATACCACCAATATGCATAAATATGTGACTGAGGCACAAAGGATACATTTTGAATATGTATTGTTTCTTACAAAAAATGTTGGGGACTCTGTTGGTTTTCTATCAGAAGGCCAGTATCATATGGTACGTGGCTGGCTGTCACCATCACACAGTGACAGGGTCAGAGGTTTGGGTGGGAAGCTTGTACATTATACATTAAGTCCTATACTATACAGGACGTGGTTGTCCAGAGCACATATCTTCTGTTACGTACATTTCTAGATAAATATAATAGTATGACACAATCATGTGTAACAGTGGAAGTGGCATGCCGTGTGTGTGTGTGTGTGTGTGTATATATCTGTATGTATGTATATAATATATATATATATATATATATATATGTATGTATATATATATGTATGTATGTATATATAGATATATGTATGTATGTATATATATATATATACATATATATATATATATATATATATGTATGTATATATATATATATATATATATATATATATATATATATATATATATATATATATATATATATATATATATATATATGTATATATCCTGGGTCATCACTGCTCAGTCACAAATTGGACACCTCGTACTGGTTCCATGTCCTACATGTTGCAAAGTTCCATGTCGTTCAGCATCCTTAGAAACTGAAAGAAGCTTGTTGATTACACACATTTGAGCTGAACTACAAATTATAGGTATTTTCCAGTAATGACCATGTGGTCTCCTAATTTTATGAGAACCTTGTTGAAGATTCTTCACACCAATTACATGACTAGCTGAGACCATGTACTAGACTACACATGACCTTGCTTCTATTGATATGTTTACTTTCAGTGTCATTAAATATATATGTACATTACATATAATCTTGTGTTTACCATTTGCAGACTTTAACCTTTTACATGTATATTTAGGTTTGTGACACATGCACATATTTTCATTTTAAGCCTGTAGAGATCAATTAAAGGTTGACTGGCTTAACTTCATGGTTTTCATAATACAACTTTCTTGAGTTGTCATTATAAAGATCTGTAAATACATGAAATTGCAATCATTATATTGTTACGTGAAATAGCAGCCTTAGCTGCCCAGGCTGTTTGTACAGGCTGAAGTCACGTAACAACCTTGTCACTGCTCAGCCTGACCAGGGATCCAGGCCCAGCTCTGAATGTACATGGCATAGTATCATGGACGTTTCTAGTTTGACACTTACCATGTAATGTTAAGAAACTGGAGAAGGCTTCCCAGCGCTTCAAATCTTGATTTAATTTTGCTGTCGTTGTGTGTGATACGGCTCTTGCTGCTATGGCACAGTGTGTGCCTGTGCAGGATGTAGAAAACAGGCCACCAAGTTGCTGGCTATATGCATGTACACATGAGGTAAACCCTGACAGTCTTGGAAGTCGCCATGGGAACAAGCTGTATGTGGGACATAATGCCTGCCGCAGGTCACTGGGATCAGACTTTGCTCCTGTTAGTGGGTCACTGACCATGCTGTACACAGGAGAGACACAACAGAATGCACTGCAAACAGCTGACAACTGGGCTGGCATGTGATGAGTGCAGGCCCCTCATGCTAAATATAACATCGATTACATGCATGTCTGTGTGCCAACACAGACTTACTTTCTTTCTTTCTTTCTTTCTTTCTTTCTTTCTTTCTTTCTTTCTTTCTTTCTTTTTCTTTCTTTCTTTCTTTCTTTCTTTATTTCTGTCTGTCTGTCTGTCTGTCTTTTTTATTTCTTCCTTCCTTCCTCCCTCCCTTCCTTCTTTCCTTCCTTTCCTCCCTCCCTCACTCCCTCCCTCCCTTCACCTGGCAAATTTAACCAACATTTTATTTGAAGGCTATTTTTGTATGTAGAAACTTCCAAACGTAGCATGATTATACTTCTGTACATAGAATGTGTTTTTTATGAAGAAGGGTGACAGTTTTGAAAATTGTGCAACTTAATGCCATTTGAAAATTTAAACATTGGATATCTTCAAAATTATTACAGGTAGAAGTGTCATTCCAACTTCATGGGTTTATGGTGTAGGCACATCCAATGAACCACAAACAAGAATTGTAGATTTTTTTTTTTGTGTTGTTGTTTGCTGACACGAGATATGTTTTATTCAGAAATCTTCCTTCCTTCCCTTCTGTGTCTTACCTTCCTTTATTTTCCTCTTTCATCCTGCCTTCCTTCTTTTCTGGCATTTCCGTTTTACCAGCAAATTTTTCATGCCAAGAGCCTTATTTTGGTATATTATTTTGACTGATGAGTCAAGACTGACTCCTGTTGATCAATAACATTATTATTATTATTATTATTATTGTTATTGTTATTACTATTACTATTATTATTATTATTATTGTTGTTGTTGTTGTTGTTGTTGTTGTTGTTGTTGTTATTATTATTATTATTATTATTATTATTATTTCATGTTTTCTCTCATGTGGCTATTCAAAATTTCAATTTGAATATACGAGGCAACACATTTCCTTTGTAATCCCACAGACAGATTTGCTTTGAAGCAAATCTTCTTTTCTTGTTTTCTGCTGCTTCTGTGGCAGGCAGATATGGCCTTACTCAGGGAAATCCCCATGAGAGGACCAACAGGGCAAGAGGCAGGCAGACTATCCATCAACTCCTGTGTCCTTTCACCACCAGCATGTCTCATGCCTGGCCCAGATATGTCTGGAGGCAAGCTGAAGCCTGAGCAAATCAAATGTTTTTGTGTTTTGTTTACATGGCATGAGGCAATCTATGCACACAACATGGGATGAGACAGCCAGTCTTGTAGTTATGTTTATGTCTGTGTGCCAACAGAGGCTGTTTCCTCAAAATTCATTCATTCATTCATTCATTCATTCATTCATTCATTCATTCATTCATTCATTCATTCATTCATTCAATTTTACCTCAGCTGACTTGTCAGTCAGCTGAGGTTTTTTGAGGGTCCGTCGTCCGTCATCCGTCCGTCCGTCGTCCGTCCGTCCGTCGTCCACAATTCACATTTTCGACTTCTTCTGAAAAACTGTCAGCTAGATTCACTTCAAACTTGGTGGAGATGTGCCTTGGGTGGGTCTCTACCAAGTTTGTTCAAATGGTCATGGTCCAGTGATTTTTGGATTTTTAATGAATTTTTTTGTTCTTTTTTGGGTAAATCTTAAAAAATCTTCTTCTCCGAAACCGCTCACCCAATTGCTTTGATATCACACAGGAACACTCCCTGGGACTCCTAGTTCTCAATTTGTTCACCAGGTGGCGCTGCAATTTTTTCCTAATTTTTTATGAATTTTTGTGTGTTATAGCTATTTTCGACTTCTTCTCCAGAACCGTCACTCAGATTAAGCTGAAACATGGTGGATATGTTCCTTGTAGAAGGGTCAAACAAAGTTGTTCACTATGTGGGAATGCTGCAGATTCCTGATTTTAAACGATTTTTTCAATTCTGGTACTTGTCTGTAAATGCAGCTTTCCTATTGATTACTGTGGAAGTCAATGGGCATTCTAATGCTAATTCACATTTTCGACTTCTTCTCCAAAACCGTCATCCAGATTAACTTCAAACTTGGTGGCAATGCACCTTGGGTGGGTTTCTACCAATTTTGTTCAAATGTTCATGCTCCAGTGATTTTTGGATTTTTAATGAATTTTTTTGTTCTTTTTTTTAGGACAAATCTTAAAAAATCTTCTTCTCCAAAACTGCTTACCCAAATGCTTTGATATCACACAGGAAGACATCTAGGGACCCCTTGTTGTTAATTTGTTCACCAGGTGACGCTGCAGTTTTTTTAGCTCAGCTAACTTGTCAGGTAGCTGAGCTTATCTTATGGACCTCCGTCCGTCCGTCGTCCGTCAACAATTTACATTTTCGCCTTCTTCTCCGAAACTGTTAGCCAGATCCACTTCAAACTTGGTGGGGATGTGCCTTGGGTGGGTCTCTACCAAGTTTGTTCAAATGGTCACTGTCCATTGATTTTTGGATTTTTAATGAATTTTTTTGTTCTTTTTTGGGCAAATCTTAAAAAACCTTCTTCTCTGAAACCGCTCACCCAATCACTTTGATATCACACAGAAACACTCCCTGGGACACCTAGTTCTTAATTTGTTCACCAGGTGGCGCTGCCATTTTTTTTCTATTTTTTTATGAATTTTTGTGTGTTATAGCTATTTTCGACTTCTTCTCCAGAACAGTCACTCAGATTAAGCTGAAACATATGTTCCTTGTAGAAGGGTCAAACAAAGTTGTTCACTATGTGAGAATAATGCAGATTCCTGATTTTTAACGATTTTTTCCATTCGGGTACTTATCGGTCAATGCAGCTTTCCTATTGATTACTATGGAAGTCAATGGGCATTCTAATGCTAATTCACATTTTCGACTTCTTCTCCAAAACCGTCATCCAGATTAACTTCAAACTTGGTGGGGATGTACCTTGGGTGGGTGTCTACCAGGTTTGTTCAAATAGTCATGCTCCAGTGATTTTTGGATTTTTAATGAATTTTTTTGTCTTTTTTTTGGACAAATCTTAAAAAATCTTTTTCTCCAAAACCGCTTACTCAGTCACTCTGATATCACACAAGAAGACACCTAGTGAGTGTGTGTTTTTAATTTGTTGACCAGGTGGTGCTGCAATTTTTTACTAATTTTTTATGAATTTTTGTGTGTTCTAGCTATTTTCATGTTCTTCTCCAGAACAGTTACTCAGATTAAGCTGAAACGTGGTGGATATGTTCCTCGTAGAAGGGTCAAACAAACTTGTTCACTATGTGGGAATGCTGCAGATTCCTGATTTTTAACGATTTTTTCCATTCGGGTACTTATCGGTTAATGCAGCTTTCCTATTGATTACTATGGAAGTCAATGAGTATTCTAATGCTAATTCACATTTGCGACTTCTTCAAAACCGTCATGCAGATTAACTTCAAACTTGGTGGGGATGTACCCTTGGTGGGTGTCTACCAAGTTTGTTCCAATGGTCATGTTCCAATGAATTTTGTTTTTTTTTTATGATTTTTTTTTCAAAATCTTTACAAAAGTTTTAACATGGGAATTTCTTGTAATGGTTATAACTTAAATGATTTTGGCCAGATTTACCTCAAACTAGGTGGGGATGTGCCTTGGGTGGATTTCTACCAAGTTTGTTCAAATGGTCACGCTCTATTGATTTTTGGAATTTTTATGATTTTTTTTCGTTTTTTGGGGGCAAACCTTAAAAACTCTTCACCTCTGAAACTGCTCACCCAGTTGTTTTGATATCGTTGATAGACACTCCCAGGGACACATAGTTCCCAATTTGTTCACCAGGTGGCACTGCAATTTTTTCTAATTTTTTTTAATGAATTTTTTATATGGTTTTGTTATTTTTCACTTGTTCTCAGAACTGACACTCAGATTAAAGTGAAATGTGATGGATATGTTCTTGTGGAAGGGTCAAACAAAGTTGTTTACTAGGTGGCACTGCTTTAGATTCCTGATTTTTAAGTATTTTCAACTCGGGTACTTATGGATCAATGCAGCTTTCCTATTGATTACTATGGAAGTCAATGGGTATTCTAGTGCTAATTCACAGGACAACTGACACAAAATTTACTGTTTACTTGATAACTTGAGATCTGTTTTGAGTTAGTACTGTGATGTTGCACATGTTAATGTTTTTGTATGAAGGTCATGCTCAGACAGTACATGAATGACTTTGACCTCATTTCTGGGGTCACAGTGCAACATACATGAATTTTACTCTTCATTATAACTTGAGAACTACTTGAACCTTGATGTTGCACATGTCAGTGTTCTTTTATAATGGTCAGACTTACTCAGAACATGGGTGACCTTGATCCTTTCCCAAGTTCATAGATCTGCAAGTGTGATGAATGTCAAGATCAGCTGAGCATGGGCTGTTCACACAGCCCTCTTGTTTCTGTTTCTTTCCATCCTTCCTGTCTTCTTTCTTTTTTCCTTCTTTCTTCCTTTCTTAATTTTTACCACAGCTGACTTGTCAGTCAGCTGAGGTTTTTTGAGGGTCTGTCGTCCGTCGTCCGTCCGTCGTCCGTCCATCCGTCCGTCCGTCATCCACAATTCACATTTTCGACTTCTTCTCAAAAACTGTGAGCCAGATTCACTTCAAACTTGGTGGAGATGTGCCTTGGGTGGGCCTCTACCAAGTTTGTTCAAATGGTCACGGTCCAGTGATTTTTGGATTTTTAATGAATTTTTTTGTTCTTTTTTGGGTAAATCTTAAAAAATCTTCTTCTCCGAAACCACTCACCCAATTGCTTTGATATCACACAGGAACACTCCCTGGGACACGTAGTTCTTAATTTGTTCACCAGGTGGCGCTGCAATTTTTTCCTAATTTTTTATGAATTTTTGTGTGTTATAGCTATTTTCGACTTCTTCTCCAGAACCATCACTCAGATTAAGCTGAAACATGGTGGATATGTTCCTAATGGAAGGGTCAAACAAAGTTGTTCACTATGTGGGAATGCTGCTGATTCCTGATTTTTAACGATTTTTTCAATTCGGGTACTTATCGGTCAATGCAGCTTTCCTATTGATTACTATGGAAGTCAATGGGCATTCTAATGCTAATTCACATTTTCGACTTCTTCTCCAAAACCGTCATCCAGATTAACTTCAAACTTGGTGGGGATGTACCTTGGGTGGGTTACTACCAATTTTGTTCACGTGGTCATGCTCCAGTGATTTTTGGATTTTTAATGAATTTTTTTTTTTTTTTTGGACAAATCTTAAAAAATCTTCTTCCCCGAAACTGCTTACCCAAATGCTTTGATATCACACAGGAAGACATCTAGGGACTCCTTGTTGTTAATTTGTTCACCAGGTGGCGCTGCAGTTTTTTTCTAAATTTTTTTTTTGAATTTGTGTGTGTTATAGATATTTTCAACTTCTCCTCCAGAACTGTCACTCAGATTAAGCTTACACTTGGTGGATATGTTCTTAATGGAAGGGCCAAACAAAGTTGTTCACTGTGTGGGAATGCTGCGGATTCCTGATTTTTAATGATTTTTTCAAGTCGTGTCCTTTGGGGTAAATGCACCTTTCCTATCGATTACCATGTAAGTCCATGGGCATTCTAATGCTAATTTACATTTGCGACTTCTTCTCCAAATCCATCATCCAGATTTACTTCAAACTTGGTGGCAATGTACCTTGGGTGGGTGATTACCAGTTTTGTTCCAATGGTCATGTTCCAATGAATTTGGATTTTTTTATGATTTTTTTTTCAAAAATCTCTACAAAAGTTTTAATAGGAAAACTTAACATCGGAATTTCTTGTAATGGTCATAACTTCAATAATATTGACCAGATTTACTTCAAACTTGGTGGGGATGTGCCTTGGGTGGATCTCTACCAAGTTTGTTCATATGGTCACGCTCTATAGATTTTTGGATTTTTTATGAATTTTTTTGTTTTTTTGGGGGCAAACCTTCAAAATTCTTCTCCTCTGAAACCGCTCACCCAATTGCTTTGACATCGTACATAGACACTCCCGGGGACACCTAGTTCCCAATTTGTTCACCAGGTGGCGCTGCAATTTTTTTAATGAATTTTTTGTATGGTTTTGCTATTTTTCACTTGTTCTCAGAACCATCCCTCAGATTAAGCTGAAATGTGATGGATATATTGTTGTGGAAGGGTCAAACAGTTGTTTACTAGGTGGCACTGCTTTGGATTCCTGATTTTTAAGGATTTTCAATTCGGGTACTTATCGTTCAATGCAGCTTTCCTATTGATTACTATGTAAGTCAGTGGGCATTCTAATGCTAATTCACAGGACAATTGACACGATATTTACTGTTTACTTGATAACTTGAGATCTGTTTTGAGTTAGCTACACATGTTAATTATTCTGTATGAAGGTCATGCTGAGACAGTACATGAATGACCTTGACCTCGTTTGTGGGGTCACAGTGCAACATACATGAATTTTACTCTTCATTATAACTTGAGAATTACTTGAACTTTGATGTTGCACATGTAAGTGTTCTTCTATAAAGGTCAGACTTACTCAGAACATGCATGGTGTCCTTGATCCTTTCCCGAGTTCATAGAGCTGCAAGTGTGATGAATGTCAAGATCAGCTGAGGCACGGGCTGTTCACACAGCCCTCTTGTTATATTTTTTTTAATGCACCTTTACTATTGATTACCATGTAAGTCAATGGGCATTCTAATGCTTATTTACATTTTCGACTTTTTCTCCAAAACCATCATCCAGATTTGCTTCAAACTTGGTGGCAATGTACCTTGGGTGGGTTTCTACCAGGTTTGTTCCAATGGTCATGTTCCAATGAATTTGGATTTTTTTATGATTTTTTTTCAAAAATCTCTACAAAAGTTTTAATAGGAAAGTTTAACATGGGAATTTCTTGTAATGGTCATAACTTTAATAATATTGACCAGATTTACTTCAAACTTGGTGGGGATGTGCCTTGGGTGGATTTCTATCAAGTGTGTTCAAATGGTCATGCTCTATTGATTTTTGGATTTTTTATGAATTTGTTTGTTCTTTTTTGGGGCAAACCTTCAAAATTCTTCTCCTCTGAAACCGCTCACCCAATTGCTTTGATATCGTTCATAGACACTCCCGGGGACACCTAGTTCCCAATTTGTTCACCAGGTGGCGCTGCAATTTTTTAATGAATTTTTTGTATGGTTTTGCTATTTTTCACTTGTTTTCAGAACTATCCCTCAGATTAAGCTGAAATGTGATGGATATATTGTTGAGGAAGGGTCAAACAGTTGTTTAGTAGGTGGCACAGTTTTGGATTCCTGATTTTTAAGGATTTTCAATTACGGTACTTACCAGTCAGTGGAGCTTTCCTATTGATTACTATGTAAGTCAATGGGCATTCTAATGCTAATTCACAGGACAACTGACACGAAATTTACTGTTTACTTGATAACTTGAGATCTGTTTTGAGTTAGCTACACATGTTAATTATTCTGTATGAAGGTCATGCTGAGACAGTACATGAATGACCTTGACCTCGTTTGTGGGGTCACAGTGCAACATACATGAATTTTACTCTTCATTATAACTTGAGAACTACTTGAACTTTGATGTTGTACATGTAAGTGTTCTTCTATAAATGTCAGACTTACTCAGAACATGGTGTCCTTGATCCTTTCCCAAGTTCATAGAGCTGCAAGTGTGATGAATGTCAAGATCAGCTGAGGCACGGGCTGTTCACACAGCCCTCTTGTTCTTTCTTTCTTTCTTTCTTTCTTTCTTTCTTTCTTTCTTTCTTTCTTTCTTTCTTTCTTTCTTTCTTTCTTTCTTTCTTTCTTTCTTTCTTTCTTTCTTTCTTTCTTTCTTTCAATTTTTCCATGCCTGTAAAGTTAAAAGAGGTTATTTTGCAGTGGCAAGGTGTAGCTTGGACATCAATGGCAAAGAGAATTAAGCCTCTAGAGCAAAATTGCACTTGGATTACATTGTACATAAAACTGTACTGGGTGATCTACTTTTTGGGTCACTGTGACCCAGTAATTATGGAGTTTGCCGGATGTCCAAATTTATTGTTTTTCTTAAATAACTCAAAAAGTCATTACCTGAATTGAACAAACAGACCATGTATGGAAAGCTGGATGTGGGGCACATATTTTGAACAGAACAATTTTTTAATCCGAGTTGAAGGTCAAGGTCAAATGGCCAGTTTGAATATAGGGGTCATCTCGTAGATGCTTTACACACCACATTTTTTGAGTTAGGCCCATATAACATTTAGAACTTATAAAGTGCACTGCCTACATCTTGTCCACAGCTTTTCTCAGAGACCACTATTGCTAGAAATCTGAGCTGTTGCATGGCCATAGCCCTATTATCTGTTCGCTCATTTAGAATAATATTTTACATTTTCAAATTATGCAAGTTAGAGCCAATTGAAATTTACTGAAAATATTCCTTATCCTGGGAACTACTCTAGAAAGGGGTGCCATTGTCAGTTCAATATATGGGATGTGTCATGGGCAACTCCTAGATAGGGCGTCGAAACAAAAGTCGAGGAATTAAATTTCTGCGAAATTCACTGAATACCGTACAGGCTTTGCACAAAACATATGTAATATATATTTTCACCACCCCCACATGTGCAAGCTGTTTACTGTTGTCAGTGTCTCCTAGCTGTTATATGCAAACATTTTGCACGCATAAGTTAGCTGCATATTCAGAACCTTTGTCCAAGCCAGTTTACTATCCTTAGTATAATTGACTGTCTGCTTTGAAAGGCTTACTTGCAGCAAGGAGGGTAGAGAGACTCTACCCTCCTTGCGTGCAGCAAGTACGATAAAAACTGCCAGCAACTGTGTAATAATTAGGGCGTCAACAAATCTCTTACTGTTCATGTTGTACAAATCTCTAAGGCCCACGTCAATTGACGGCCCCATCACAATGCTATGTGCCATGAGGCTTCATCTGGGAAGAAGCATTTGTACCTGGGACTATCTCAGCCAGCCCTTGATCCCAAGAGACGCACTGCATCTCTGGGTATAGAAGCCTGGGATGTGATATACCCCATCACAAATAACCTAGGATGGTCACAGCTGGTTTTGACCACTCCACAACCTTTTTCACATATGTGAAATAGTTTTACGCATATGTGAAATAAAGAATTGATTGTACATACAGTGTATGTGTAAACTATTTCACATATGTGTAAAGCTCTTTGTAGTTGCAACGAGGTCCAATAGTAGACCTAAATGTGGAACATTTTGGCGTTCCTGTAGTTTACGCACAAATTTGCGATTTGTGCGTAAATAGCTATTTTTTGGATTCGCAAGGTCAAGTTGAGCACATGCGCAAACTTAGTAGTGACAAGCCACATACGTTTGCAAGGTGCAGTTGTGTGGTGACACTTGACAGTCAGCAGTCACACTCCTAGAGCTTTGAAGTTGTACAGTAGTCATGGTAGTAGGAGTATTTTATACTGCACTACGGTAAATGCCGCGCCTGGAAAAGTCTACGCGACAGTACTTTCTTTTCTCCTGCAGGACTGACTCTGGCACAGTGCATGCATGTGGTGATGATGATCTTGGATTGTGAAACTTTCAAGTTTTTACTGACTGTCTTGGACTTGTGTATTTTTTCCTTTTTTTTTTTCTCTTCAATGTGTGATACTTACGGATTGTACTGTCTTGGACTGATATGTGTTCCTACTTCTGACTACTTGTAAAATAGACCACACATACTGATAGCTTTCTGCGGAGATTTTTTGTCTCCATTAAATAAATTTAATTTCTTTTTTTTTTTTTTATGGCAATGAATTGAATGAATATTTACACATACATCTGTCTGATTTGTTCATAATATACATTTGATTCACATTTGTATAAGTCAGTTTATAATGTGCACAAACTACTTGTGTGAGAATTTAGAATTGGCACGCAAGTTTTTGATTTGTGCGTAATCTACAGGAATGCCAACATTTTAGCTGTATCAACTGGTAAATCATCATACTGTGTGCCTATATATATATGTATATATACATGTATACATATGTAGATGTGATTGTCCAATATTTCAGAACTTTTGTGCCAGAAAAATGGGGGGGGGGGGCAGGGGCTTAAGATGGCAGGGACCTGAAACTTTAAAGGCGTAATACATGTACATCAGCTTGAATGTGTATTAAGTCATTTGACATAGAGTAAGACCTGTACATATCATGACCTGGCCACAACAGGGTGCCCGCTATGGAGGGAACATTAACATGGAAAGTATTGGAAACTAACATGGAAAGTATTGGTTTGAGAACTGTATGCCAAGTTGTGCAGACATGGCCAACTGTGTGCTGATCTGACTCATTCGGCTGTGTTTTAGATCTCCGGTCTACAGTTGGAGCTGGACCATGCCAAGGCGGACCTGTCAGACGCTCGCAGTCAGTGCAGGGATGCGGCCCAGGAGGTACATTGACTCAATACTTGTTGATTTAACAGGATAATATAGTAGAGAGTACACATGACTAAATGACTACAATGTATATTCACATTAGTCAAGTTTCAAAAAAAAAAAGTAGAAATATGTGAGAAAATACTGAAATCATGGAAATAGTAAATCAAAACGCCTTTGCAATGTTTTAATTGGAGGCTGTAAGTGCAATACAAGTGAATATCTTAACGGTAAATTTAAAGCTGAAAGAAAGGTAGGTCACTTTTTGCATGCCACTTTTTGCATCCAAAACACATGTTCATATCCCTCCATTAATATTCCTGTTGAAAGAAGAAATCTGAGTGAGTGGTGAAATATCTTTAGGTTACATGGTTGTCTGTACTTTCAGTGGTATGTAGTGCAGTAGTACCCTAATGGTAATACATGTACATGTACTAAAAATGCCCTCATACTGCATTTTGTAGTCCTGTGACAGTGTCTTTCAAGGGGCATATCTGACACCTAAGTAAGGAAAGATACTGAAACTGTCCAATTAGAACACTTGGATAATATTACACTATAGCAACAGCCAGTATCTTCCCAAGGAAAATAGAATCTCCCCATTAGAATGACATCGAAAGTCAGTATATCCCTTGCGTTCTATATTCGTGGAAACAGTGACTCTTATAACACTATGCACCATGATGTCACTCATGTTGCAAGGGTGGGTGCCGCACAAAATGCATGACCTGACAGGAGAGTAGATAATTGGCCCAGGCGTATTCTTCCTGAAGGGGAGGTGGACTTTTCTCACACAAAATTATGAACTAGAAATTGTACATTTTGGCAACTGATTTGGTATGTAGCATCTTACATAATCCCAGGAAAAGCTGTATTTGCCTTTTTCATCTAATTATGGTAGATACATTTAGGATAAAAAGATCATCCTGTGGCTACATCAGTCTCCTACCCTGTACAGTTCCCCCTCGAGCTGTATCCTCTCTCGACCCTTCAGGTGTCAGGAGTATACAGGCTCTCAGGGGAACTGTACTAACTAGGAGACTGATTAAGCTGTTGGATAACCTGTAAGTATCTGCCGTCAGTGATCCCTCCAATGAGAGGCCATGTCATAAAACCCCAAATCCTATTGTTTCTGTGTTATTGTAGCTGTAATGAGAGACCACGTGTCTTGACGGACCACGTTTTATGTTGTCCAAGGGCTTGTCTCTCAAGAGAGGGACTACTCTACCAGTTTTATTTTGCCCAACTATTATTTTTTTGAGTGTTTGTGTTTAAACCCTTTAGCACAGACTTTCTTCTAAACGCGCTACTGACAGATGGAAAACAGGGATACCCTTGTTCCTTCCTTCCTACTTCCCCTAGAGCACTCCTTTCCCCCTCTTTGCACTATGCTGGGCTCATAGAGAGTTCAAGCAACGTGACATTTGTGGACCTGTGCTGGAACAGTGGGTTTAAATACGATAAGATTAATGCAATATGTAGAATGTTAACCCTTTCAGTGCCAAATTTTGGACTGAGTCAACAGCTTTTCTCGGCGCGCATTGGGCGCTGAGAAAAGCTGTTGACCGGGGATATTTCCTCTGTAACTATAGGCATGCTGGTACTTGAGTAAAAGGTCTTTTTACGAGGAATACGAATCGGGGATCCTAATGACAATTGAGACTAGTTTAACTTAAGTAGATCGACTTAAGACCTGATTGGCACTTAAAGAGTTGAGTATAACTTTAACTTGTATCAGAATCAGAAATGAGAAAAATACATTTAAGCGATGGAAGGTGTTAGTCCAGTGACAGTGTGACCACTCGTCTTGTTTTGTGCCTCCACAGCTGGCCCACCATGAGGAGAAGCTGATGATCATGGAGCAGAGCCTGACCACCACTCAGGAACAACTCAGCAACCGCGTCACCGAGGTGGTACGCTTGGAACAGATGACGCGAAAGCTGCAAACAGAACTCAAGACCATGAAAGAGAGGAATACCAGCTATGAGGCCGAACTGGAAGAGCAGAAAAATCTAATCGATAAACTAAGAAAGGATTTGTTGGGAGCCAAGGAGGAGACACACGCAGCTGTGCAGGAAGGCATGGCGTACAAACAGACTGTACACAAGTATGAAGTGGAGCTGGAGGGTGGACGAGAACAGCAACGTATGCTGATAGATCAGGTGGGTCTCATCTGCATCTCTGTGGCTGCAAAATATTTGAGGAAAAAATGTTTCAGACTTATATTAACATTTTCCCTTGAATTAAAACTGAATTTAAGACCCAGTCAACAGCGTTCCCTGGCATGTTTATCCTATTTGTAGGAAACCTGTTGCCCTGTAGCATGTTGTCTTGATAGGTCTTGTCTACAATTTTCATTCAAATTATCTTCCATTGCTGTTGAAATTAGTCAAAGATATTAAAGTTGATAATCTCCTAATTTACCTTATTTCAACTTCACTGATAGGGCCACACACTGTTCAGAGATTCTAACTTTATTTGTGATGTCTGAGAGCTTAGCTCTAGACAAAATTGATGATTCACAAATGTAGGATGGGAAAGTCGGAATGGCACAACTATGGGTCATAGTTTTAAAGATAGACATTTAACATTTAATTTTTTCAAGTCCCCCTGATAGGTATAAATCCAAATTCTACAACTTTTGCTTGTGGTTCACTGGATGCACCTGCAGTGCAAGCCTATGAATTGAAATTGGAATGAAGCCTCTAACTATAATAATTTTGAAGATATTCAACATTTACCTCCCCCATGCCCCTAGTTATCATGTATTTAAGTTCTGCAGCTTTTGTTTGTGGTTCATTGGGTGCGCTTACAACACAAACCTAAGTTGGAATGGCACCTCAACCAATTATAGTTTTGATGATATTCAAGGTTTAAATTTTGAAATGGCCCTAATTTGCATAATTTTAAACATTGTCAATACCTTCATGAAAAAGCCATACTTTATATATAATGGTCTTCAAATAAAATGTTGGAAAAATTTGCTGGTAAAGAAAGAAAGAATTCACTGGAAAAAAAATGGCTGAGTTGGCACATGGACATGAGATTGAGGCCGGTGACAATTTACATCCTGGTGCTTTCTGGCAGTTTGAAGAATAAAGGGTTAAACTATGATGATAAAGTGGATATATTCCAGAAGCTTCTAAAATAAACATGAAGAGTAGTGGGTTCAAAGTAAGAATTATTTTTTGCTCATATGCTTTGCAAGAATTTCTTATACATGTACATGTAGTCTGTTATCTCCGATGACAGACTTTTCATTCCTGATTGCAAGCACAGTGGAATTTAAAGAGGACAGTGTACTCAAAAGAACTTGCAGTAATTCATATTGTGTTTCTACGTTTATCCACAAGGTGGAGCAACAGGACAGCATCCTGACACAGTTGCAGGCAGAGTTGAAAGCAGAGCGTGGACGACAGCAGGAGGCGAGCAGACAGGTGGCGCTGTGTAAGAAATCAATACAGGAGCTGCAGGAGGAGCTGAACCAGCAGCACAGAAACAACAAGGACAACCTGTCAAAGGTAGGTACACAGGCACCACAGACCTGTCAAAGGTAGGTACACAGGCACCACAGACCTGTCAAAGGTAGGTACACAGGCACCACAGACCTGTCAAAGGTAGGTACACAGGCACCACAGACCTGTCAGACGTAGGTACACAGGCACCACAGACCTGTCAGACGTAGGTACACAGGCACCACAGACCTGTCAAAGGTAGGTACACAGGCAACGCAGACCTGTCAAAGGTAGGTACACAGGCACCACAGACCTGTCAAATGTAGGTACACAGGCACCACAGACCTGTCAAAGGTAGGTACACAGGCAACGCAGACCTGTCAAAGGTAGGTACATAGGCACTGCAGACCTGTCAAAGGTAAGTACGCCAGTACCACAGACCTGTCAAAGGTAGGTACACAGGCACTAAAGACCTGACCGTACCCTGGCACCACAAAGACAATCTTGCTTTCAGACTGGTAAGATTTTATCTAATAATGGGAGAATCAGTGGGATTGTTGGGAGGAAAACTGTAACCATGAAATTTGTAATTTGTGGACTGAATCAAATGCTTTCCCTGGCACACTGTGGGCACAAGGCACTAAAAGGGTGCCAAGGAAGGCTTTTGACAGAGACCATTTGCTTTCTATGGAAACACCCAGTTTGGGTCTGGCATGCTGGTACTGAAACAAGAGGCCTGTGCATGATATTACAGGTAATTGAGATAAGTGTTATTATTTTCATGGCTCCTACTCAAAGGGGTGGAAACCTGCCAAAATTATGTTGAAAAGTTTAAAAGAGAAACGAAAAGGAGTGTCGTGTGTGCTGGTACATGGAGAGACCTGATATGTGAAATTTTTACTTGGCAATGGTGGTCGAGAGATAACATTATATAACTAATATGGCGCTGTAAATGAGCAGTTCTCACGTAGCTTCATTACAATATAAGTGTTGATATTTTTTCATGGTCAAACTGACTTTTTTCTCTGGTGCACTCTGGCATGCAAAGCACCCTTTGTCAGATACTTAAAAGTTTGTTTTGCTGTTTATCACACAGACGCTTTGATTTGTATGTATGTGTATGGGGTAAAGATGAATTCTGCTTTGGATATTTGTAGCTAAAAGAGCGAGACAGCAACATCAGTGGACTGAGAGAGGAGTTGGACAGTGTTCAGGTCAAGCTGAGGAGCACACGGGAGGAGCTGGCGGACAGAGACGCACAGATACGAGTGGCACACATGAGTCTGGACACTGCACAGAAACAGAGTCACCATCACTCACAGGAGGTACAGCAGTGACGGTTAACACTTTAAGTGCTAATCACGGCTATAGTCATATTCTCATTTCCATTAAACATACACATGTAATGGTTAAAAGATTCAAATTCCTCATGAAGATACCTTTCATTCAAATACCAGCAAGCCTTGTCTAAAGCAAAAAGTAGTCTTAGTCAACAGCTTTCCTCGTAGCACTTTGCGCACATTGCGTGCAAAGTTCCCCGAGGAAGGCTGTTGACTCCGTCTTAAATCAGCGCTTCAAAGGGTTAATTGTACATTCTGTCGCCATTTTGTAAGTAACATGTATGGCAACAAACAACATTAGGAACAAAGGAAAAAAGACAAAACAAAAAAGACAAAACAAAAAAAAAAATAAATAAATAAAACCAAAAAAAACCAAACAAAAAAACAGCCAGCATCAGAGTGGGAGTGAAAGGGTCAATTATTTCCTGTCTTTCATGCTGGACATTTACAGTTGATCCATGTTAAATAGCAAAAATACCACGAGAAAAGAGCACAAAAACAGCCAGCATCAGCCACCGAAAGTATGAACACGGAGACTGGGATTAATTTATGAGATTAGGTTTGGAACCATCATTTTGATTCTTCACAAAATACAGTTGAGAGGCAGACATAAAAGCCATTATGCGTGCATGTGTGACAATGCAGGATAAGTTTGACTTTGTTCAACCTGGACTGAGATACAGTGCTCCCTCTTTATAGCAGCCGTCATTACAAGGCAGAGCTTGATGTAACACTGGTCCCTTGGCTTCCCCAGAAGTGCTTTCCCCATTTCTCATACACATGTATCTGGAAGAGAAACTTAACAAACCCAAATTTGGAAGCCCAAGTACCGTTTGAACGCTATATAACAAAGCCTCAGTTATGAGGTGGTTTATGACCTACTTTGTGGACCCCATCCTCAGCATTATAAAGAGGGAGCACTGTATATTAATACCGTAGATCCTAGGGTGTGTGTGTCTGGGTGGGGGTGGGAGTGGGGAAGTCTGCTGCATATGTGATATACAATTAAGTCAATGTAAATGCATGACCAAAATCTATGGCCACGATGCTGGCACAACTTTTAAAAGTTTTATGGAGGACTGTACAGCATTGCACTGTTTGAAGCCAAACCTTTTCAAATCTGTTTTATGGGTCATGTGGAATTCTGTTTTGCTTTTATCGTATTATGTTTGTGTTCCAGGTGGCAAAGTATGAAGAGACCCTGGCTCAGTTGCAGAGCGACCTGGAACAGAGTCAAGATAAAGATCGACACAGTCATTCACAGGTATATGATCGTGTGTTAAATATAAAGAAGTTCAGGAAACCAAACTGTTGTAAAATTTGGGATGATTACAAAAATGTCCAGTGTGTGTCAGTTGCGAGTTCAGCCGCTGTTCACCGTTTATACGGGTGATGGTAAAGAAAGCACACTCCTGCAGCTACTTGTCACAGCTTCCTCTGGAAGTTTTATAGTTTTGTCATCAAATTTGCACACAATGCTTCGGCAAAGACTTTTTCTCTATATTTCCCATGTTATAAAGTTCTAGTCAACCACAAAAAAAAGAAAAAAAAGAATTGTAGCCGAAGAGGTAATATTTTAGCATTTGGCTAAAAAGCTAACTCCAGAGACAGCCCTGCTTTTGAACAGAAAAGGCAAATGACTTGCCTCCAAAGCAGATCAAGTTCCGTGTTTTCTGTACTACACACTCCCAGTGGAGGAGACAAAACACACAGGTTGGGTCTGCTTTGGAGGCAAGCAAATTAAGCCTTAACTTATAGATATGTGAGGATCTTCAGTTGGAAGCAGCAAGACAAGACTGGTTTCAGTGCCAAGTGCTCAATTAGTATCTTCAATGGGACCACCTATTAAGGAAACAGTACAACACCATAGGTCACTTCTGCGCTTTTGTATCGTGTATGCTAGTACGTGTTGGTGCCACCAGGAGCACTGTGCCATGCCATAGTGCCTGGGGCCCAGTGTAGTAGCATAGTGACAGCACTGGACCCATGGAATGTTTATGGGGGCTCTGGCAAAGCACCTAGAGTGTGCAGAAAACCAGCTTAAGTGATCTATGGCGAATACTGTTTCTTAATAATAGTTTTACATTGAAAAACTTCATATTTGTATTCTATATTGTGTACAAATATCCCAGGCCGATAGCTTCATGATATAATGAATATGTGATCATCATAAGCAATAAGTGATAACAAAAAAGGTTTTGTTTATAAAACTCGTAAAGATCAACCAGCTAGTTGTACATGCATCTGTCATCATTACATCAGCCAAAATTTCTCTTCATCAATGATTTATCCTACTTATGGAGATTTTTATGCTATATTGGCAAGCAATAAAAAAAAAATCACTTTCGTCCAAAAAAATTTTGTGGCAAAATAAGTGTAAAGTTCAACCCAATTAAGCTTAACTTCATGTCCACATCTTTTCTGCACTGGAACTTAAGCACTTCAGAGCCATTCATCTGTCCACAGCGTTTCTGCACGTTTAACTTCAGAACTTTTTGAGGGCAGGGTCTTAATATTTCACTGGAGAATCCTCCCCTATAAGGGCTAACTTAAGTTGAAAGATTTCGTATTGCACGGGTTCCTATTGTCTTGCTGGCCATCTGTTCAGCTACGTTCTGGGATGAGGGGAGGGAGAAGGGGGGCATGGATCCAGCAATCTCTAATTGCAATCTAATGGGCGTCTCCCCGGTTGTGTCTATGACATATTTTATATTGCTATGTGTGCCATGTGATTTTCAGACTGTGGAAATAACGTGAACTTTGTATGTAGTTTCCCCATTCATCTGAGATCGATTGAACAGACCTGTTGTTGATTTTCTTGGTCCAGTTGATGGAGAGCGAGCAGAAGATCCATGATCTGAAGGTACAGCTGACGGCTCTACAGGGCAACCACAAAGAGGCGATGGAGCAGCTGGGGGACAAGTCTAAGCACGTGGTATCTCTCAAGACTGACCTGGACCGTTCCACACAGCAGAACCAGTCCATGGCGCAGGAGGTATCTGAACTTTGTGGTATCTCATCTTTGTGTTGTGCGTTACGGTACCTCTGTGGCACATCCTCACTCAATGCACAACTGCAAGTCCATCACTTGATGGTTAAGATTGTTTGATTGTCATTTGTAAAGAAAGCTGAATGGGAATAAAAGCTTTATGAAATTCACCCGTTAATCCTAAATGTAGGTTGGGACATTTTTCAAACGGCTAATTTGAGTTGAATGTTTTATTTGTAATTTGACTTATAAGTCTACTAAATTTTGCTCAAAATTATGATATAAATTTTTCAATTGCGATGACCACATTCTGGTAGTCTGTATTGTTTGGTGTAAGATGGCTTGCCGGATGTTGACCTCACTGATTGGAGAGAGAAATAAGAGACCAAGAGATTAACACGGATCGATGGTACTTTCAGATTGCAATGTATGAGGACAAGATGCGGAAGCTACGCCAAGAGCTGAAGAAAGTTGAGGATCTGCATCACCAGTCTGAGGAAGAGGTGAGATGACGGCGCAGTACGAGGGAGGCTTTGGGACCTCACACACAGGTCAAAGCCCCCAATTGTGTGCTGCATATTTCTGGTCACTTCTTATGACTGTAAATATCTAAACTTTTGTGTTGTGCATACCAATATGGCACATCCTCATTTAAATATTGGAAAGACTTTCTTCATTTCTGGTAAATGTCTGGTAATGTGCTTACGATAATCTTTGTGGGTATCAGCTCCAGTTTAAAGTGATTTCAGTGCTTGTATCAATCTTCAGAGCATACATTAACAAGACAAGTGGTGGCTAAAATCAGCAGCACATTCACCAAAAATGGCTCTTGTAATAGGCATTGCAATTTGTATGGGTATTTGTGCACAACATCAAACAATAAAAAAGAAGAAAAAAAAAAAGAGGACACACCTGCAACAGAAATTTGAGGTGTGCCCACCCCAGTGACAGAAATTGGGGTGTGCTGACCTCTGTGACAGAAGTTTTACATGCAGCCATTCCTTTAACAGAAAGTTGAGGCAACCCCTTCTGGAAGAGGAGTGTTGACTGCTTTCAGTGTCACAGGAATGTTTTGCAGTCATACAGGTTGTGGTGCAGGGGATACAGATTAACTCTGTTTCTAAGGGAATGCTGACTTTTCATTGTCATAGGAATGTGTAGCAATGCTGACCTACTTTGTCAAGGTCACAGAGGGAAGACATTTCAGGAAATGATTTTTTTTATGGCCGTTACATCTGAACTTGGGAACATGTATCAATGCACTATTACAGGAATAGTATACAATCTAGCAAAACCAAATGTACCACAAGTGTGTTCAGGTGGAATTTTGACTTTGCATCGCATGGATGACCTTGACTAATTTCTCAGGGTCATGGGAGGGGGGGAATGCATTTCAGGAAATGAATTTATAGTGATGGTCATCAAAGCAATAGGACTATACGGCTCTGTTTGCACTCCTGTAGGCCTTACTAGGGAATATGGATTAAGTCTCGTCGGTATGTTGTTCTGCTTTGCTGTGGGGATAGAATTTTTGCACAGTTATACAGAGCTGCACCACAGCAGCGCTGAAGTAGATATTGTTCCCTGTTTGAGTGCTTGTACCTCCATCAAACACCATGTTACATGAAATCATTCAAGCGTCACAACTGTTATGGTTACAGCTGCATAACTGTGAGGACCGAATGTCAGCACTGCAGACAGAGGTCAGCACCAGTACAGAAAGGAATAAACACAGCCTACAAGAGCTCTCTATGAAGGAGGAAGAATTGGTTGTCCACAAGGTTGAGTTGACTTCTCTGCAGGAAAAGTACAGGAATAAACTGAATGAGGTTCGTGTCCAATTTTCTGCTAACTACAAAATGCGTTTTCATTGGTGTCAAACAAACAAAAACAAAAGATGTATTTCAGGGGTGCGTATGAAGTCTGCAGTAAATAAGACAATGTGCCTGCATACTTCAGCACAGATTTTATGGAACACATATTTTGGGCACCATAAGATAAATTTTCTGTTTCTCAGTTTTTTTTTTTTTCATAGACAAGCAGGCATGGTGAGCAAGAGGATTTTATATTCTTTATTGTTATTTTGTTAACAAATTATCAATAGGACTATATAAAGTTGCAGGCCAAAATTGTTGGGCAGGCAGTGACGAGAAACAGAAAATATATTCATAGGACTTCACTAATTTGCCTCAGCTGACTTGTGAGTCAGCTGAGGTTATAGAATGGTCCTCTGTCCATCGTCAGCATTGGCGTTTGTCCAACAATTCACAAGTTCGACTACTCAAAAACCACCAGTTGGATTTACTTGAAACTTGGTGGGGATATACCTTGGGTGAGTTTCTAACAAATCGTTCAAATGGTCATGCTCCAATGATTTTTTTGAGTTTTTACCTCAGCTGACTTGTCAGTCAGCTGAGGTTTTTTGAGGGTCTGTCGTCCGTCGTCCGTCCGTCCGTCCGTCGTCCACAGTTCACATTTTCGACTTCTTCTCAAAAACTGTCAGCCAGATTCACTTCAAACTTGGTGGAGATGTGCCTTGGGTGGGTCTCTACCAAGTTTGTTCAAACGGTCACGGTCCAGTGATTTTTGGATTTTTAATGAATTTTTTTGTTCTTTTTTGGGTAAATCTTAAAAAATCTTCTCCGAAACCACTCACCCAATTGCTTCGATATCACACAGGAACACTCCCTGGGACACGTAATTCTTAATTTGTTCACCAGGTGGCGCTGCAATTTTGCCCTAATTTTTTTATGAACTTTTGTGTGTTATAGCTATTTTCGACTTCTTCTCCAGAACCATTACTCAGATTAAGCTGAAACATGGTGGATATGTTCCTTGTAGAAGGGTCAAACAAAGTTGTACACTATGTGGGAATGCTGCGGATTCCTGATTTTTAACGATTTTTTCAATTCGGGTACGTATCGGTCAATGCAGCTTTCCTATTGATTACTATGGAAGTCAATGGGCATTCTAATGCTAATTCACATTTTCGACTTCTTCTCCAAAACCGTCATCCAGATTAACTTCAAACTTGGTGGCAATGTACCTTGGGTGGGTTTCTACCAATTTTGTTCACGTGGTCATGCTCCAGTGATTTTTGGATTTTTAATGAATTTTGTTGTTGTTTTTTTTTCTACAAATCTTAAAAAATCTTCTTCCCCGAAACTGCTTTCCCAAATGCTTTGATGTCACACAGGAAGACATCTAGGGACTCCTTGTTGTTAATTTGTTCACCAGGTGGCGCTGCAGTTTTTTTCTAATTTTTTTTTTGAATTTGTGTGTGTTATAGATATTTTCAACTTCTCCTCCAGAACTGTCACTCAGATTAAGCTTACACTTGGTGGATATGTTCTTAATGGAAGGGCCAAACAAAGTTGTTCACTGTGTGGGAATGCTGCGGATTCCTGATTTTTAATGATTTTTTCAAGTCTGCCCCTTTCGGATAAATGCACCTTTCCTATTGATTACCATGTAAGTCAATGGGCATTCTAATGCTAATTTACATTTTCGACTTCTTCTCCAAATCCATCATCCAGATTTACTTCAAACTTGGTGGCAATGTATCTTGGGTGGGTATCTACCAGGTTTGTTCCAATGGTCATGTTCCAATGAATTTGGATTTT
Source organism: Hermodice carunculata (assembly GCA_964020975.1). Taxonomy (NCBI): domain Eukaryota; kingdom Metazoa; phylum Annelida; class Polychaeta; order Eunicida; family Amphinomidae; genus Hermodice; species Hermodice carunculata. The sequence continues at coordinate 12,979,797 of OZ026624.1, read as the reverse complement.
TTTTATGATTTTTTTTCAAAAATCTCTACAAAAGTTTTAATAGGAAAACTTAACATGGGAATTTCTTGTAATGGTCATAACTTTAATAATATTAACCAGATTTACTTCAAACTTGGTGGGGATGTGCCTTAGGTGGATCTCTACCAAGTGTGTTCAAATGGTCACGCTCTATTGATTTTTGGATTTTTTATGAATTTTTTTGTTTTTTGGGGGGCAAACCTTCAAAATTCTGCTCCTCTGAAACCGCTCACCCAGTTGCTTTGATATCGTACAAAGACACTCCTGGGGACACCTAGTTCCCAATTTGTTCACCAGGTGGCGCTGCAATTTTTTTAAAGGAATTTTTTATATGGTTTTGCTATTTTTCATTTGTTCTCAGAACCATCCCTCAGATTAAGCTGAAATGTGATGGATATATTGTTGTGGAAGGGTCAAACAGTTGTTTACTATGTGGCACTGCTTTGGATTCCTGATTTTGAAGGATTTTCAATTCAGGTACTTATTGTTCAATGCAGCTTTCCTATTGATTACTATGTAAGTCAATGGGCATTCAAATGCTTATTCACAGGACAACTGACACGATATTTACTGTTTACTTGATAACTTGACATGTGTTTTGAGTTAGCTACACATGTTAATGATTCTGTATGAAGGTCATGCTGAGACAGTACATGAATGACCTTGACCTCGTTTGTGGGGTCACAGTGCAACTTACTCTTCATTATAACTTGAGAATTATTTGAACTTTGATGTTGCACATGTAAGTGTTCTTCTATAAAGGTCAGACTTACTCAGAACATGGTGTCCTTGATCCTTTCCCAAGATCATAGAGCTGCAAGTGTGATGAATGTCAAGATCAGCTGAGGCACGGGCTGCTCACACAGCCCTCTTGTTTTATTAATCTTTTGGGCAAAATCTTCTCCCCAACCACTCAACCAATTGCTTTGAAATTGCATAGGGACTCCTCTGGGGACCCTAAGACTTTAAGAGATGGCACTGTAATTTTTGTATTGTTTATGCCTTTTGTGTGTTAAGGCTATTCTCAACTTCTACAAAACTGTCATCCAGATTGTTCTGAAACTTGGTGGAAGGTTGAGCACTGGGTAGTGATACGCTGGAGCCTTCTTTATAATAAATTTTTCTACTTGGGTGCCTGTCAGTTAATGTATGCATAGCTATTGACAGCCATGTAAGTTAATGGGGATTGATGTGGAAAGTGACATTTTTGACTTCTTCTCCAAAACCAGTATCCAGATTCACTTCAAACTTGGTGGGCATGTTTCTACGTTTTGTTTTTAAATGGTCATGATACATCGATTTTTGGATTTTTTAATGAATTTTTTGTTCATTTTGGGGGGACAAAATCGTATATTAAATCTTCTTTGAAACCACTTTGAGATTGCATAGGGACATTTCTTGGGACCCCCAGACTTTAATTTGTTCAAGGGGTGGCATTGCAATTTTTTTTCTTTTTTTGTTACACATTTTTGTGTGTTTTCCCCATTTTGACCTCCACAAAACCATCACTCAGGTTCTTGTGAAACTTGGTGGAAATGTAGATTGTTCACCAGATGGGGATATTCTGGATACCTGAGTTTTCAACAAACTTTTCAATTTATAATTAGGTACCTTTCAGTTAATGCATGCATTCCTGTTGATTATCATGTAAGTCAAAGGGGATTGCAATGGAAACACAGACTTTTTTTTTTCCTGTCTAACATCCTCATCCCCTACTTTTACACACTAAAATATTTATTGAACAAAATAATAGTGCCCACTTTAACAGATTTTGGTACATGTTTAGTGTGCCCAATACCCAGATTAAGGAGGTGCCCACTTTAGAGAGGTGGCTTTATAATGTAGTCAATAGGAAAAATGAAACAGGACCAAAGAAAAGTGCCCACTGTAGGGAGGTGCTCACATACGGTCGTTTTACTGTTACAGTAGTAGAGTGGGACTTATTATGGGTTAAATGTTAAGGTCAGCTGAGGACGGGCTGTTCACACAACCCTCTTGTTAAAAGCCTTTGCATGAACAAAAAGAAGTTCATTAAAATATTTCAGTATGTGAGGAGAGCTTGGTAGGTTAACAGTGTCCTCCTTGAATTATATGTACATGTAACTGCATGGGTCACCAAATCAGTTTTCATTCGGAATGTTCTGTAAAACGCCAAAGGAGGCAAAATCTAACCTGTATTTGACCAGTTTTTGCAGGTTTTAGAGGTAAGCATTTCATTTTGTCTGATTCTAGAGCGAGAAGCTGAAGAGTGACTTAGAGATGTTGAAGCAGCGTTACCAGAGTGCTACAGATGAGATCAATACTCTACGTGGATCGCTAGAGGAATCCCGTGGGAACAGTGACAAGCTGCACCGTGAAAGTGAACTCGTGGTCCAGAATGTCAACAAATGGGTGCATGAACAGAAGTAGGCCACTTGTCTTGTCCTTTCTGCCTTGCGTAGTGTGTACGGGGCTGACCTGTTCTCTTCCTTTTGTTGTGTAAAATTGATCATAATTTGTTGAAAAAAAACATCAGGTAATATAACTCTCATAAGTTAGCAAAGGACTTTACCACAAAGTGTAACTTTTTGTGAAGTTTTATAAAATATTCCTCTGTACTGCCTCTTTATAAACTTCGTGGGGATATTAGTCAGCACAGGAGTTCTCTGAGGCTTAAAATTGTAATAAATATGACGAGGGCAAGGCCAAAAATGGCAGTGCCCTCTCCTACAACGTCTGACCGGTTTCGACGTGGCTGTGTCTCATCAGAGGCTGGTGTTACAGTCGTGCATACATGCTTTATACAGTTGGGTATGACATACACGTAACTAACATCAAGCTGTATGTTTCATGTCCTCGGTCTTGCATTTGTGATGTGACAATAGTCAAAAATTGACATAGTTGTCATGTCTAACCCAGTTTGCAATGCGCTATGGGTACAAATGGGTGTCAAAATTGCGACACTCATTGTACCCTGATGACCTCTGGCCATCTGAATAAGCGTATTGTGGCAGTGGTGTGTGCCCTCAATAAATTTTTCACGACTTGTTTGCTTTTGGAACTGATGTTTCGTAAGTATGTAATGGTGGTGTCAGTGGACAAATAAACTTGAAGGTAAAAATTTAGCATATGACTGAACAAGGAGATCATCTGCCCATAAAGTTGAGACCGAAAGGTTCAGTTGGTGGATCCTATGTGTTTCGCTTGGAAGCCTGGGTTTTAGTGTCTTGCTCAAAGTTGGAGGTGTGCATTTGTATTCAAGAATTTGAACAGAGAGTTTTTGGAGAAACCTTGTTTGGGAGAGCAAAGTGCCTACCCAGTGCCTGTGTGTGGTCGCTCCTATATATTGATATATTAGAAGTGTTCCCGCATTTGATCCGTCAGGGCTCTCCCTGTGTGTCCAACATATTATTTCTTGCACACCATGCATGTAAGGAAATAAACTAAATTGTTGTGTTTGCAGGAACCTCCGTGAGGGGTTGTATAGGAACGTTACGTGTCTATACTTTCGATTCAAAATTGTTGTAGAACTTCCTTCAACCTCAGTCCATCTGTTGACCAAACGCCTCCTAAGTACTACCTAGGTTCAATTTTAATTTTTGTTGTGTCAGTGTAAACAGTTCAATTTCAGTGTTTATAATAACAAGAGAACTGTGGCAGCCCTGTGCTCAGCTGACCTTAAATGCACACACTGAAGTGGTCCTGTGAACTTCAGAATGTTACCAAGGTCACTCTTGTCCAAAACCATCATTGTGGCTGCTAACATGTATATTTCCCCTTACCAAGTTTGATAATTTGTTAAAAATTACAAAATGACAGCACCCACCATGTGGTGAAGAATTTGGTGTAGATCAAGTCCACGTATATTTCCAGGAAGTTTGAAGAAGATCTTATTTACAGTTTGGGAGAAAAAGTCAAGATAGGCAAAACCACACAAAAATTCTTACAAAAATTAAACATAATCACAGGGCCACCCATGGAACAAATGATCTCAAGCGGTCCCCAAAAGTATCGCCATGCAGTTTTAAAGCAACTGGTGTGGTGGTATTGAACATTTTTTGGTTATGCCAAAAAAAATAAGAATATTTATAAAAAATCTTAAAAATATTAGAGACTGACTTTCTGAGCAAACCTAGTACAGACCCACCCAAGGTAAATCCCTGCCAATTTTGAAATGGTTCTGACTGACGGTTTTGGAGAAAAAGTTGAAATTGTAAATTGAGGATGCAGACTGATGGACGGACGGATGATGGATCTAGAGCAGACTCAGTTTTGCTCACTTAGTTAGCTCAGCTGACAGGTCAGCTGAGCTAGCTAATGGGAATGTGAGCAAAACATCTAAATTGGTGCCCACAATATATAGTTCTAGCATGATCACGCAGAACGGAACGTGGGAGGGGCCCTAACTAGGCTCGAATAGGACGTGTACAGTTTCTCCTGTTGTTTGGTCATGGAAAGTGACGAAAAGCAGGCGAAATGTTGTTCATGCAAAGTCAATAAATAAAACTTGTAGATTTCAGTGCCCAATTTGATTGATGAATGAGATAAAAACAGGTTCTTTTGATAGCAGATATTGTGATATGCCTTACACCATGGAAACCAACTAAACCAAGTTTCTTTAAATTTGTGTATTGCAGACATGCCAATGAGAAACTCGGAAACAAAATCAGGTAACTTCACTTTACCAGTTATGAATATTAAAGTTCTCCCAAGTTTACATCTAATACTGTAGTTCTAGAAATTTTCGTGCATGTTTAATTTCGCGCAAACTGAATTTTTCTTAAACTACAGAATTTTTGCACATTTTAATTTCACGCAATCCAATGCCATATAAAGTAGTGAACTACAACACAACTTATCTTTTTGCATTTAAATTATGCGCATTGAGTGGTGGTGTTAAAAGTGCAAAATTAAATTGAGTGCGAAAATTTCTAGAACTACAGTAGTCCCAAGCTGTTAAGAGAAAAGTGGTATTATTCATGAATATATATATATATATTTCACATTAAGAAAAAATACAGTTTCAGTACTAATACTTGTGTTTGATATCATGCAGTGGTCAGTTTTATGATAAGAATTTTTCGTGTACAAAATATTCAAAGGTAGAAGAAAGGTTTTCAAAATTACATGCAAGGTGACTAGGAAGTTCTTTCAGTAGGAGGAATTTTATTTGTCACTGCGGACCTGTTCTTGCTAATGATGTTGCCAGGCAACAGAACTATACTTCCACCATGATGAGGGCGCTTGCAGCAATTTTGTTACTGAAAAATCTAAACATTGCAGTTCTTCTGTTAAACACATGAAAAATTCTGACTATTTTAAGCAACTCTTTTTGTTTTGAACTACGTCATGGACTTTTCTTGGGCTTCTGTTTTCTCAGATTGCTGTTTTTTATTGCACATTTTTCCCTGCAAATTCCATGAATGTGCCCTCCTTCCCGTCAAGTTCCTTCTTGCAGGATAGGGGGCAGCACATGGATACAATTACTTATAAATACCTCCTATTAGATTTGACCCGAGTGCCTTAACCAATTCCAGGTGAACTGCATGTATTTAAAGACTGACTTAACCACGGTCCTTTGGGTCCTGGGCGACGTTAATAGGTCTCAGCCACAGTTGTGTTCAAAGTTTTCTTTGTTACTGATGTAATCAGTCAAGAACATTGAAAGAAATGACACTTGACCAACAGCCTGGTCTTGGCTGGTTTTAAAATGGGGGGGAGGGGGAGAGGGGGAGGGGGTTAACTTGAGTATGAAATAGTAAAACTGACTCGGGTTATTTTGTGAACTTGCATAGACATTTAGTCGAGGTGTGATAAGGTACGCATGACAACGGGATGAGTGACTGTTTTGTAGTAAGCAATATTGCAATATTTGATGTTGCAGGGAACAAAGCAAGGCCATAGTGCAGCTGTCCTCAGAGAAAGAGTGAGTATCAGGCATCAGTATAGTATTGACCCATCCTACATTTATATGGAATTGAATTCTGTGCTGGTCAGACTAGAACTGTGTAGGAGGCTTTGCCTGGGGTGGGTTGAGTGCAGTATGGCCACCTCATCCCATCCCACCCCACCCCACCCCACCCCACCCCAGCACAGGTTGTGAGCTTGGGCATGCCATGATAGATGTTTATCTACAATTTCCATTTAAAAAAAGGTTTTGTTTTAACGTGAAGTTTAAGTAAAAACATTGAAGCAGATAACAATTTACATCTGGACACATTTGGGTAATTCAAGTGGGAAAGGGTGTAAGAACTTTACTTGGATAAAGCTTTCTGCATTTAGAATACATTAGACATTCATCCTTTGAGATACCTCGTGCCTTTTAATACTACATTTATGATCATTAGACATTCATCCTGTGAGATACCACCTGCCTTTTAAGACTACATTTATCATTAGACATTCATTCTGTGCGATACCTCCTGCCTTTTAAGACTGCTTTTATCATTAGACAATGATCCTGTGAGATAGGACCTGCCTTTTAAGACTACATTTATCATTAGACATTCATTCTGTGAGATACCTCCTGCCTTTTAAGACTGCTTTTATCATTAGACAATGATCCTGTGAGATACCACCTGCCTTTTAAGACTACATTTATCATTAGACATTCATTCTGTGAGATACCTCCTGCCTTTTAAGACTGCTTTTATCATTAGACAATGATCCTGTGAGATACCACCTGCCTTTTAAGACTACATTTATCATTAGACATTCATTCTGTGAGATACCACCTGCCTTTTAAGACTACATTTATCATTAGACATTCATCCTGTGAGATACCACCTGCCTTTTAAGACTACATTTATCATTAGACATTCATCCTGTGAGATAGGACCTGCCTTTTAAGACTACATTTATCATTAGACATTCATTCTGTGAGATACCTCCTGCCTTTTAAGACTGCTTTTATCATTAGACAATGATCCTGTGAGATACCACCTGCCTTTTAAGACTACATTTATCATTAGACATTCATTCTGTGAGATACCTCCTGCCTTTTAAGACTGCTTTTATCATTAGACAATGATCCTGTGAGATACCACCTGCCTTTTAAGACTACATTTATCATTAGACATTCATCCTGTGAGATACCTCCTGCCTTTTAAGACTATTTTCATCATTAGACAATGATCCTGTGAGATAGGACCTGCCTTTTAAGACTACATTTATGATCAATTAAGTTTCAGTTTCATATATAATCATCATGAAGAATAATGATCAAATGTAGTTCCTTTATGATATTATTATGGCAGTGTTGCCAACCTGCCAAATCCGGGAGATGGAAAGTCAAATCCTTGGTGATTGACATTGATAAAGTAATATGAATATAGAAGGAAAATGTGGGTGAAATTCCTGGAGAGGGCTAACCTTGTCAACACTCTACAATTTCTCAAGAATTTTCAGCATAAAATTCCAGGAGTGTCCTGGGTGGGAGGGTTGGCAACACTGTTGTGGTGACAGGGCCACCTTAATGCAAAAGAACGTATAGCTGCAGTGCTACTGGCACGTATGTAACATGACGTTTGGCTTGTTTTGATTATAGATCATTACAAGAGAAGGTGGAACACTTTGAGAAAAGTCACAACAAACTGCAGATAGAGCTGGAGGAGAGAAAAGTGGACTATGATAAATTTAAGGTAAACAATTTTCAACTAGCTTTTACTGTGCTCAGATGATGATGGCTCTAAGGAAATGAAAGGGTTTAGCCAAATAGAGTCTACAGGTCCATTATATGCTGACTGTTGTCATATTGTTAACCTTCAAAGCACTGATTTAAGACTGAGTCAACAGCTTTCCTTGGGTCACTTTGCGTGCAATGCACGCAGTGACCCAAGGAAAGCTGTTGACTAAGACTATTTTTTGCTTTAGACTAGGCTTGTTGGTATTTAATTGAAAGGTATCTTTATAAGGAATTTGAAACTTTTAACCATTATATGTTTAATGGTAATGTGAAAACGACTATAGCAGTGATTAGCACTTTAAGGGTTAACATTTGCTCCAGTATAAGTGACAGTTGTCATTGCTGAATTTCACTAAGCTATTGTCCATTGTAAAATTTCAGGGTTGTCAAAGTTCAGATGTTGGTTGATTTTTAGCTTTACACAATCCTTTAATATGATGACCATAAACACGAGTCAACCCCCATGTGTGTTCACAACTCATTAAGATGGTGACCTAGGATGTGTTTAAGCAGGTTTAAAGTCACGGCAGCCAAGAACTGGCCTAGATTTATCAGATGTTTTAACTCATTCCACCCTGATGACGCTTTTTCCCGCTAATATCTAAATGTCGTCTGCTAATTGTATTTTACTAATTTAGGGATTATTTTTCAATATTTTGGATGAAACTTGCATGGAAGATCATTCCAAATTATATGCCCATGGTCAGCAGCTTTCCTTGGTGCGCTCTGGGCGCATTGCGCCCAGAGCGCGCCAAGGAAAGCTGTTGACTCAGTCTTCTATCAGGGTGGAATGAGTTAAGAAAACGTCTCTGCTTTCATTGTCAGGCATTACAGAGTCACTCTGCCCACCAGCAAGTGTTGCTTCACCAGCTTCGGAACAGACTGGAAGAGTATGAGTAAGTAACCAGGACAATGCGTGGCCCTATGCAGGAAGGCGGTTCTTATAATGAATGGCATGTCTGGAGTCTCCAGAGACGATACAGATTGGTTATTGATTGTGCCCATAGCAGAACTGTTGATGCAGTCTCAGATTTAGGACTTCAAGTGGCAGCGAAAAAGCTGTTTTGTACCAAGTCGTCAAATTTTTATCAGTGTTTTGGCAAAAATGGATGAACCAATTTTCACAGAATAAAAAGTTTCATGTATCTGAAAGTATGAGTAAGGCTTTTTTGGGGGGTGTTTTGCATTATATTGTTTATTTGTAGATTTTTTAGCCCATAAAGATTAAGAACTGAGTGTCTTTAAGAGATTTGCTTATAACACTTGATTAAAATTTGTCTACAGTGTTTGTAACGAAAGGTGAAGATACCAAACCTAGACATCACCATGAGGTTACATTGCACACGTTTTCAAGCTGATTAGCCAAATATTAAATAAAAAATTTGTGGAAAATGTTCAGGGTAGACCCTTTCGCCAAATGCTCATTTTCTGTACAGAAATGCCTGATTTTCTCACTTCAGCCTTATGGGCCCGAAGGGTATTGTCATACACTGTGCCATCCGTCTGTCCATCTTTCACGATTTGTAACTGAAGAAGTTTTTGAGCTGGGACTTCCAAATTGCATGCGATTGTACACCATTATAAGATCTATTTTGTGTCTAAGCAGGGTTGACCTCGACCCACTACTGTGGTCACTTATGCACAGCGACATTACCGCTCTAACTAGTGAAGGCCTGCATCTAGCAACCTGAATTTTACACATGCTGACAGATCTTTTTGCACAGTTAGAACACTTAAGTTCTATTTAAAAAGAAGAGATCCCATCGGGAAAGGTTGATAGGCTTTATTTCTACATCTACATGTAAAGTAAAAGACTGCGGTTTCGGCAGATTCTCGAGGAAACTGCATCAAAACTGTTTCTGACTGGGTCACTAACACAATCAAGTTGGCCTATTTAGCAGAAGACAAAATCCCAAAACTCCCAACAGTTGCACAAGGTAAGAGCACACAAGGTCAGAGCACACAAGGTCAGAGTGTAGAAGGTCAGAGCACACAAGGTCAGAGTACACAAGGTCAGAGTACACAAGGTCAGAGCACACAAGGTCAAAATACACAAGGTCAGAGCACACAAGGTCAGAGTACACAAGGTCAGAGTACACAAAGTCAGAGCACACAAGGTCAGAGCACACAAAGTCAGAGCGCACAAGGCCAGAGTGCACAAGGCCAGAGTGCACAAGGTCAGAGCACACAAGGTCAGAGCACACAAGGTCAGAGCGCACAAGGCCAGAGTGCACAAGGTCAGAGTGCACAAGGTCAGAGCACACAAGGTCAGAGCCGTCTCCTCCTCCTCCTGGGATGCCCTTGAGTCAAGTTTCATTTAGGGACCTTGTCACACAATACTTTCTCCAAATTTTAACTGAGGTACCTGTCCTATGTTGAGAGACAACTTATGGCACTGAAAAGTGTCCTGACACCTTCACTGTGTCAGCCGTGATTCAGTTCAGGATCCTCTGGCTACCTTATTGTCTGGGGGCTGGTTTATTGGTTCAATACATGTATGTTGTGCTTTTGTCCCTTAAAGGGATCTGTTCTTTTTGAGTGGAGGGTTTTGAAGTGGAATACCTCTGTTCTGAGTCTGTATGATCTCCCTCCTCCACTTCATTGGTAAATGTACCAAGTATAGTGAATAGGTAAAAATATTAGGACACAAATCTGAAAAATTTATTTTTATTTCCGTATTTGTTAGTTAATTCTTACCTATCCACATCACAACAGCCCTCCCAGCTGATCATAATGGTTGTCATACATGTATATAGAGGTTTGATTTTAATACGAAGAGAAACTTAACAAACCTAATTCTGTAAGCCCATGTAGCGTTTGAACACTATCAAGTCCGATATTCTCAGAGCAAAGTCCTATTCCGTACCATTCACTGAAAAACTGCATAGTTCTAAATCATTATAAACAATTATTTTGATACACTGTTATTTTTGGGAAATCAAAGTTCAACACCAGAAATAAAGGATCTATCCTATGATACTGTTTACTTAGGAATGAGCAGGACGTGGAACTGCGAGAGAAGCTGAGCACCATAGAGGACTTACACAACAGACTGCGCTCAAATGTGGAGTCCGTTCAACAGCTTAATCAACAGGTGAGTGGATTCTGGGTCTGCCAGTGTACCGCACAGGCATCAAAGTTAGCCAGCTTCAAATAGAGTGTAGTGAAGTGTTTTAACCCTTTGAGTGCCAGTCATGGCTTAAGCTGTGCTGATGAAGCTGGATTACTGTAATGATTCCAGATTCATATTCCTCATTAAAAGACCTTTCATTCAAGTACCAGCATGCCTATGTTCCCAGTGAAAAATTTGGTCCAGGTCAACAGCTTTCCTTGGGGCACTTTCCGCGTATTGTGTGGAAAGTGCCCCAAGGAAAGCTGTTGACTCAGTCTCTAAATTGGCTCTGTAAGAGTTAATATATTTGTACTTTTGATACCATGACAACCTACTATGGTTGGGTAAGTCCAAGGCAATATGTCAGCTCCCAGGATAGCGACAGTTTTTTCAGTGAATAATGAAGCAAGAAGACTGTTTTAAGTAGCTTTATATTGTACTTCTTTCAATTTGTGCAGAGGTAGGAATGGCTCGATGAATGTTAAAATGTGTCTTTGTTCCCGAAAGCTGAGCACCCTTCAGAAAGAGAACTTGAAGTTGCGTGCTGACGTGGAGCGAGAGATGACAGCCAGACAGACGCTGCAGTTACAGCTGGACAACAAAGACCACACCATCAGCTCCATGAGATCACAGAGGGACAGGTCCAGCCAGTTACATGGGGACGTCATGCAGCGCAGCATGCCCTCCAGGGAACTGGTGAGTAGGGACCAGTATGCTTGACAGGCTATTTCCATTTTGTCCTCTGTACAGTTAAACAGGGGGATTGGATTTTGTAGGAAGGATTTGTTGATGCACAGTAGTCCCTCTTTGAGTGACCACCCCTAGTGCATGCCAAAAAGAGGTCATATAATGGAGGTGGTCACTCATTGGAGGAACCCCACATGCACGACCCCAACACCGCCATCCACAGCTCAACTGCAAGTTGGACTTTCCCGGGTAGGCAAATTTCTGCCACCACCGCTTCATCATTGTCAGTTACATATGCTTTGAAAAGAAATATCATTTATTAAATTCAACAATTACAACCCTCTAAATCTTTAGTTCAATGAAGAACTCCTGTCTGGGTGCTGAAAGACGTGTTTCGCAATATAGAAAAGTTTGCCAGTGCTGATTTTTGTCCTTTTCTCATTACCCTTAATGGGCCTGATGCATAACATGGTATGGAGCCTTCCCTTGCCAAATGATCAGCTTAAATTGTCATAAAATTGTTTTGAAGGCAAAACTCACTGTCTTAACTTTATACTACATGTTCAGTGGAGCCTTACTCACCGAAATTCATGATGGATCAAAATAAAACTTGGCATTTTCCCATTGCAACCATGTTTGTTTGGTCATCAAGTTGATCTCGCTGTGAACTGTGGGAAAAATGGATCAGGCCACTTCGTCAGTGTTTGTCACACACTCAAGCAGGCAAGGATGTGTTTGATTGGGGTTTCAAGTGAGATTGATCTAGCATACAGAGAAAGAAATATGGTGGTTGAAATCCTCTGAGATCTGCTATGGAGAGGCCCGATACGTGCGTAGTATGCCACATTCACTACCATTGCATTGGAAAGATCCAACGCTCATGAGAATTTGAAATCAGGAGGAAAAGATACTGATTGATCGAATTAAATACTTGTCATGAATAAGGAAATTCACTGTGGAAAGACATCCTTTATTGTTTGCACTTAATGAATTCAACAAGAACCTTGTAAATTTTATGACAATGGGTGAGTTGCAAGCATGTATTTTGTTGGCCAATTTGAAGTTGAGGGGTGGACTGTAGGCGTAGTGGCTGGGTGTGGCTCAAATTTGTGCTATGCAGTTGTAAATTCTGTTCATTTGCATGATTGCTGGTCCCGTTTAACAGGTGGTCATTCATAAGAGGTAAATTATTAAAGAAAAATAACTTTGGCCACCAAATTTGGTTGTTCAAGCCAGGTGGTTGCCCATAGGAGGGGTCATTTAAGACAGGGACCACTGTATTGCATTATGCCATACTATTACAGTGACATATCTGTGGAAATTTATGGTGTTGGACCTATGGGAATACTGATGTCCCTCCATCCCCTTGTTGATGGGAGTGCTGACCATTAGTCACACTAGTGCAGTGTTAATTTGACACCAGTGCCCCTCAGTAGTAAACACATCCTGATGTGAAGGCTGTGTTTTGAAATCTCATGTCAAATTGACTGCGCAATGTCCTTTTATGATCACAGCTGTGATGTCCCACTATATGAAGTGTATATTACCACAGGTCACTTAAGCTGGCTTCCACTTTTTAGCTGCTTTGCCAGAGCCTGGTGTTCATTTACAGTGGCTGCGTAATGTTGGAAGCTCCCCTTTTCTCCATCGTTTCAGTCTTCTTGTTTCCTTTCTTGCCATGTGATAGTTCATAAATTTCCTGGGAAACTGGTCCTATCGCCGGTTTAGTCAGTTCAGGATATAGATATGGACGTGGCATTGGATGTCAGATGGGACGCCAACCACCACAGGATGGGACGACCATCCTGCATGTCGCTCTTGCATGGGCAGGAGCAGCTTGGTCTGCACTGAGGAGAGTTCAGCAACATTTGTTGATGATGGACCCATTCTCAGTGGCAGAAGGTCCATCAGGCAGACATGAGGTCTGCAAGTCGGAGGCTCTGATGTGTGCAGGCACTTTGCAACCATGAGGCCTCGCTGCCTGGCAAAGGGGGCACTGGTCCTCGATTCGAGGCTTGAGGTCCAGGCCTTGACCAGTTTGGCCGGGCCTCACACAGCCAGGCCCAAACTGATCCTCGGATCAAGGCCCGAAGGGAAGGGGAGGTGGTGGCCATTAGTCAGGCCAGGACTTGCAGCCAAGATGGTCCTTGAATCGAGGCCCCCTTGGGGGATACAAGGCCTACCACTGATTTTCTGTGGAAAATGGCTAGACATTCCTGGGTCCCCTCCACTTCAATGGCACCTCCTTTGCATGGATCCGTGGTGAGTGGCCCCTCCTAGCCTGTTCGTCCTGCTGCTGGCCGTGTGTTGGTAGTCAGATGACAGGATGGGACATTGGTGATCACTCACACAGTGACCACCAAGGGGAGGATAAAACCGCCGCCAGCACTGGCAGGTCAAGATTGGGTGATGCCTTCAACATCATTGCTGACTACTGCTTCACCAGGGTTTTCATTGCCAGGCTCCACCAGGGCAAGCTGCGGCTGTCCAGATGGAGGCAGCGGCCCAAGTGATTGAATGATTTTTTTAATTCGTTGAATTTGCTGTTCTTGTTTTGGCAAAATCTCAAACAAACTTTTTCTCCAACACTGCAAAACCAATTACTTTGAAATTGCCAAGGGAAACTTTTGAGGATCCCATTAACCTTAATTTATTCACCAGCTGGGGGCTATGATTATTTTTTGTGTGTTTTCACTTTTCATGACCTAGTCTCCCAAACCGTAAGTTGGATCCTCTTCAGACGTATTGGGAATGTACATGGACTTGATGTCTGCCAGATTGTTCACAACATGGTGGTGCTGTCATTTTCTGATTTTTAACAAATTATCAGAATTCAGACATTTTGGATAGGGGATATGTTCATGTTAGCAATGATGATGATATTTTAAACGAAGTTGACCTTGATGTAATTCAGAAGTTTGCAGGACCGAAGTTTCAGTCTGTGCATGTAATGTTCTCTGAGCACGGGACTGTCAGAGTCCTCTTGGTTTTTTTGTTGTTGTTGTTGTTGTCCAGCAGGTCATATTGGACAGCTGTAAAGGCAGCTGGAGCAGGAGTTGCCAGACAATATGAAAGAGTTTAATTGAAATGGTGGGACAGACTAACATTAAGAGGAAATTCATCAGTAATAGTGAAAAAAATTTAAATGTTTATGTATTTCTCCAGCACGGTCTTTCCAGATTGAGACATGCGTGTTAAAATGCTACAAAGAAGCAAATGCAAGATAACTTTACTGCAATATTTGACTTTTGCAGAGTCAGTCAGTACTGAGCCAAGCGCTGGAGGAGACTGGTGCGACTGATCCCTCTGCTCTGGACAAGAACTACTGGATCTCTAAAGTTGGCGAGGTGAGTACTCACACAGTGTTGCCAGTTCTGCTGAAAATGTTGAAATTGATTGATCTTTTTCTTTGTATCATAGGATTGATTCAAAAGTTCTGCAGACCACAGTTGCACAGCCTAGGGCTGTGCCACTGTTAGCCGAGAGTGTTGAGATTGTCTCTAAGTTGAAGATGCCATTCTCCACTTTCATGGGAGAAAAGTGCACTGTAGTTGCCATTCGTTTCTACGTAAATGACGTAAAAAAATTACTTAAAATTACATGCTAGGCCTAACTGACCAGTCTAACGTTCAAATAACATCTTTACTTCCATTAAGAAAGCTGGGGACATCACCGGCGAAATATCTGGATTTCAGAAATATTATCACATGGATTAAAAGTCCAATATGAACTTCAATTTATGATTTATTTCTCATTGTGTTTCAGTTGTCTGTACAGCTGCAGCAGAGTAGCGAATATTGGTCGGACAAGGTGCGGGACTTATCAACACAGCTGGACCGGGTGAAGACAGCATCTCCCAGGCCAAGATAACCAGCTCTGACTCCCTGTTCTAGTCATATACACCCAAGTACAATGATCTGACCAAGCTCAAGGCAGCCACAGCACACAAATGCAACCAAATCATCCACACCCATAAAGCTTGACTTAACAATAAAAAGCCAATACAACAGAATGCCATGCAGACAACTACGCCGGGGAAGTTTGACAGGAAAAAATTGCTCTTGATCGCATTGAATCCGGTTTGTTGTAAACAGTTAAATATTCACTGCTTTGTTCTAATGGATATAAATTATTTTGTACAAAAACTGGTTCAAAAAGAGTGAAATTCTTGAGTGAAATTCCAACATTTTGTCAAGTGTTTTAAAAACTGCATTTTCAAAACTATAGTCCTTTCTTGTGTACTGTCATGTCAGAAGACAAAGTTAGCAGGTTTCTTATGTTTGGTTAGGGCAGTGCCTAACCTACCAAGGAAAGATGTTAATCTAGGCCACAGTCTGTTGCATCTGTATCTTACATTTAAGATGTTTCTCATACGTAAGATGGACCAGTAAAACTAAAAGCATTGACAGTGGAGCAGCTGACATTTCATGGCAACATTTTTACCTCAGCTGACTTGTCAGTCAGTTAAGGTTATTGCATGGTTCTCTGTGTGTCATCATCTGTCGTCAACAATTTAACATTTTCTTTTTTTTTCTGATGTTTTAATGAGTGTTAGTGCATTTTGTCCATTTTTTTTATTACCTCAGCTGACAAGTCAGCTGAGGTTATAGCATGGTCCATTGTCCATATGTCCGTCCATTTGTCCACAATTCACATTTTTGACTTCTCCAAAACCGTCAGCCAGATTCACTTGAAACTTTGTGGGGATGTACCTCAGGTAGTTTGTTCAAATGGTCATGGTTTGATGATTTTTGGATTTTAGCAAATTTTGTTGTTCATATTTGGTAAAATCTTTAAAAAATCTTTGAAACTGCTCACCCAATCGCTTTGAAATTGCATATGGACATTTCTGGGGACCCCTAGACCTCAATTTGTTTAAGAAGTGGAACTGTGATTGTCTTGTGCATCGAGGCTTCTTTCAACTTCTTCTCCAGAAATGTCTCTAAAATTGTTGTGAAACATGGTGGATATGTAGCTTGTGGGAGAGGTAAACAAAGCTGAACACTACACAGTGATACTATGGATCCCTGATTTTTTACGAATTTTTCAATTCGGGTACTTGTTGGTTAATGCATGCATTCCCATTGATAACTATGCAGGTCAATGAGGTTTGCAATAGAAATTCATATTTTCAACTTCTCCATGACTGTTAAGCAGATTCACTTCAAACTTGGTGGGAATGTACCTTGGGAGAACCTCTACAAATTTGTTCAAATGGTCACACTCCACTGATTTTTGGTTCGCTTTCTTGGAAAAATCTTTAAGAAATCTTCTGCTCCAAAACCACCGAGCCGATTGTTTTAAAATTACACGGGGACACTTCTTGGAACCCACAGACCGTTATTTGATCTACAGGTGGCGCTGCAATTTTTTTTTTTAAATGATTTTTGTGTTTTTGCTGTTTTCGACTTCTACAAAAGCCTTACTCAGGTTGTTCTGGAAATCAATGGAAGTGTAGCTTGTGGGAAGGGCAAATAAAGATGGTCACTAGGTACTAGTACTCTGGACCTCTAATTTTTAATGATTTTTTACATTTTGGTACTTACCGCATGCTTGCATTCCTATTGATTACTATGATAGTCAATGGGGATTGCAATGGAAATTTACATTTTCAAGTTTTTCTCCAAAACTGCCATTCAGATTCACTTGAAACTTGGCGGGGTGTACCTTGGATGGGTCTCTAGCAATTTGGTTCAAATGGCCATGCTGTGGGTATTTTTAGATCTTTTAGTATTTTTGAGAAAATCTTCAAAAATCTTTTACTTCAAAACTGCACAGCCAATTTTTTTTAAATTGCATGTGGACACTGCTGGGGACCCCCAGACCTTTATTTTTTCAACAGATGGCGCTGCAATTTTTTATCCATTTTGCAAGGAACTTTTGTGTGTTTTTCCCATTTTAGACTTCTCTAAAACTGTCACTTCGATTGTTCTAAAAATGTTAGGGGAAATGTAGCTTGAGGGAGGATTAATCAAATTTGCTCGATAGGTGGTGACACTCTGGATCCTAAATTTTGTAATGAATTTTTCAGTTTGGGTACTGGTCAATTAATGCATACATTCCTATCGATTACCATGGAAGTCAATGGGGATTGCAATGGAAACTGCCAAGTTTTGATTCCTCTCCAAAATCCTCATTCTCTAGACTACAGTGGGTCTTATGGGTTAAAGTTCAAGGTAAGCTGAGGATGGGCTGTTCACACAGCCCTCTTGTTCTTTTTTTTTTTTTAATAAGAAAATGCATTGGTTTGATATACGTGTACATATGGTACATACAATCACTTGACACTACAGTAGTCCCTCCTTTGAAAGACCACTC
The DNA here is from genome assembly GCA_964020975.1 of Hermodice carunculata. Taxonomy (NCBI): domain Eukaryota; kingdom Metazoa; phylum Annelida; class Polychaeta; order Eunicida; family Amphinomidae; genus Hermodice; species Hermodice carunculata. Next base: position 12,961,999 of record OZ026624.1, on the reverse strand, counting down.
CTTTGGGAGACCACCTCCTTTGAGAGACCACCATTGTCAGGTCTCTCAGTAGTACTTTTCATGTTATTTATACCTCCTTTGAGGGACCACCTGCTTTATGTGACTGCCTTTTGGGTGGCACTAGGGGCGGTCTCTCCAAGGAGGGACTACTGTAGTATCTTCAATATACTCATTCAGGCAGATTCAAAGCACTTTGTGTTGGGTGTGGGGTGGATCTATGCTACATAATCCATGCCTACCAGTCTCCACTTACTCGATTTTGATTGTCTATTAACCCTTTAAGTGCTAATCATGGCTATAGTCGTTTACTCATTACCGTGAAGCATATATTGGTTAAAAGATTCAAATTCCTCATGAAGATACCTGTCATTCAAATACCAGTAAGCCTATTCTAAAGCAAAAAGTAGTCTTAGTCAACAGCTTTCCTCAGGACACATTGCATGTAAAGTGTCCTGAGGAAAGCTGTTGACTCAGTCTTAAATCAGCGCTCTGAGGGCTAGTATCAGTTGGCTGCTGCTAAATTCAGTATTTCATATCCTCATTGATTGGCTTAGAGACTTCCAAATGCTAGAGTACAGGAAATGGGAGAGATTTGAGAAAATTGGAATGATAATAAATGGGAGCCCATTAATTTACTATGGATAGGACTGACAAAGAGGTGGGGAGAAATTGAAATTGGGGTTAATTTCTATGACCTGCAAGCAGGTCTCCTTCCCAGGTGAGGAAAGTTTGAGTCTGTCTGATAAAACAATCAGTATTTTTGTCTGATGCAACATTCTGTATTTTACAGCCTTCTCGTTGACTGGCTATTTATTGGCCGATTCATTTAGTATTTTATAACCCTGTTGATGACTGACAGTTAAATGTTTAGCATTTGTTGTACAGTACTTACTTGTCAAAAGTACTAAGGTTGTGTGCCAAAGAGAGAAGTTGTGTTACACCACGGAGGCTAAGTGTAGCCTCTGTGGTCACACACTGACAATGATAAGCCAAAGAATGAGAACATTTGGTTTCACAGTATCGGGCCCTCTGATTGGTCACTGACATCTGATATGTATTCTGTCATTTGATTGGTCAAGACTTACAAAGGACAGTGTTGGTCGCAAGTTCCCAGCAATGGCAGTCATATTATGGAAGGTGTTTGCTCAAAGAAGTACTAGAGGAAACAAGGTGACTGATCACTTGAATATCAAAACAATAATATTATATGATCAAGTATTTATTAGCTGAATAAACAACCATCTTGGGAACTGCCAAGTCGAAGTGGTCCTTATTTCTAGTTGTAATTCACAAAACAAAATGAAACTGATCGTTACATGTGTACCATTTAAGTTTATTTAAATGAGGACCTGCTGACGTCCAAGAGGCAGGCTACCTACGTGATTATACGAGAAATGATGCAAAGTGTACGAGGAATGTGATTGGAGAAGTCCTTGGTGTGTACGCAGAACCACATAATTTCTGTGGTATGGACTGCTTTGGATCTCTGTAATAGTTTGACTGAAAAGCTTTTGAGTTTCATTTTGGGGTTTTGTTTGAAGAATGAAGAAAGGGTGCATGGGGGTTGGGGTGGGGGTTTCCCCCCCCCATGAACTATGCCTGATGGTCATAGGTTTTTTGCTTTAGAAAGCTGAGGAGCTACGTAAAGTATGTAAAGATTGAAATGGTCCATGTGCTTAGAGAGCATATTCATAATTATATATTATGGTTATTTAAAGTAGATTGTTAATGAAAGGCCAGTGGCCTTAATTTTGGTCAAGGTAGGCCTATATTAAGGTATGCATAGGTAATACATGGTGTTAAACATCAGTCTTGTAATCATGATCCCTTATCAGTTTTTTTTTTAAAGATTATATGAAGAATGAGAGGAATGTCTGTCTAATAATGACTGATTTCATATCAACTCTTGCCCCCCTTGAACCAGCTGCTGGTCAAATGTCATCAGCTTGTCTTTGACCACCAGAGCATGTTGTCTGTAGTGTGCACTACAGGTAACTGCCCCCTGGTGTACACCTGATGCAAGTGAAGGCAGCAAGGGGACAAACAAAACCGGCTTCTCCCATTGGTTGAAAATGTCATCCGACAGGAAGCAGGTGCTGCCCCCATGCAGAATAGTGTATCTGACGTTCCCTAATTCAACAGTAATGAAACCAGTTTGAACTGGAGCTGTAGATGAGATTGATCAAGACAACATGCCCCAGGTCAACACCTGTACTTGGTGTAGGCTGAGTGCTAAGTGCCCAACTCCACCTACGCAACAGAAAACTGTTGACCCAGTCTTCATTCAAGGGGGAAAGGGTTACTGTAAAAAGTACATTGAAGGTGGATATTTCAATGATGGAATGTGTACAGATTTTAATGAAGTCATTCCCTGAAGAAAAGTTCACAATACTTTCATATTGTACACTTATATCAACTGCCTCCATACAATGGTACTAACTGCAATGGTACTTATCCCAGTGGTACTTATTACAATGGTACTCATCGCAGTAGTACTTATTACAATGGTACTTATTGCAACAGTACTTACTGCAGTGGTACTTATCCCAATGGTACTTATTACAATTGTACTCATTGCAGTGGTACTTATTGCAGTGGTATTTATTGCAGTGGTACTTATTGCAATGGTACTTATTGCAATGGTACTTATTGCAGTGGTACTTACAACTGTATGAGGTGCAACATGGTAATGGTGGGCAAGTGGTATAATGTGTGGGAGCAGGATCTGACTGCAGTGAGAGGTCTGGATCCTTTGTTTTTCTTTCCTCCCTCTGGGTGTTAATTTTTACACTGCAGAAATTATTGACGATTCAAGAGGACACAAAAGGTATGGCTTTGAAAGTGGCAGGCAAAGTTTAAACAATTTTCAGTTTGTGACAATTCGTCACAATAAGTGTGCAGCTGGCATGTTCTCAAAGCTGGTCTGCAGCTTTTCTTACAGAAAGGGAACAACATTCAAAATAATTAACCCTTTCAGTGCCAATCATGTCTTAAGTCAAACTAGTTTGAATTATCTTTAGGATTCCAGATTCGTATTCCTCATAAAAAGACCTTCCATTCAAGTACCAGTATGCCTGTAGTTCCAAAGAGAATACCCCAGGTCAACAGCTTTTCTCAGCACGTCAAGGAAAGCTGTTGACTCAGTCCGAAATTTGGCACTGAAAGGGTTAAGAAAACTGAGGAGGCAAGCAGCAGCAAGGCAAGGCAAGGCAAGCCACGAAGCTGGATGCACTTTGAAATGAATGGTCTGTGTCAAAACATACTGCCTTGAAAAAGAGTTCACCCAGATGTATCAGGAAATTGACGATTTTTGGGTATATATTGTGGCCCCCAAAGTTTTCATCCTGCACGTTTTTGGATGAACAAGCGACCAAAAATACCTAATTTGTGGAGCTGTTTGCCACTGTGATATACCGAAAGTGTATATGCAGCTGTTTAACCAGCCTCCTGGCATTTTAACCCCACTGCTTTGTTAGTTCACGGGGAACAATCGTAAAGTATATTTTTTAAATCGGTGTTGGAAGAGGTAAATATCAGGACTTCTTGACAGTTTTATTGTTGAAATAAAACTTTTGAAAGCATATTTTAATGCCCTGCCATAGTCATATTTTAATCAGATTAAATTTCATTGGTAAACATAGTTATTCGGTATTTTCATACAGCGTTAGTGTTAGGAATATACTGAGTGCAGTTATTCAGATCACTTTATCACTTTTTTTCTCTTTGATAGAACATAGTTTTAGTCATGGATTTCTAGGTTTTATCTTACAGATGTAGCAAAACTTTTATCATCCACATATATTTAGTTTACATTTTGACAAAGTCCTGAAACAGAAAATTCATACTTGTTTGGCTTGTACGTACGCTGCCTGCTAAACATCATACCAATCTCTGTTTTTTCGCCACTCCACTTGTGTGTAGTGAAGGTAATTGGGAACGCAGTCTTCGTTAATAGATGCTGGTGCATGGGACAGAATGTCAAGATTCACGGTAGCAATAAAATTATCAAATTTGGTGTAGTAGGTGCATGATGTGTATATGAACTAACAGGCGCTGTTTTATTGACCCATGTTTTAAAGCTGTGTACATTGTTTTATTACCTCAGCTGACTTGTCAGTCAGCCGAGCTTACAGGATGGTCAGTCTGTCAATCTATCGTAGTCCACTCACATTTCCAAAGTGTTGACTAGGTCTTCTTCAAACTTTACACCGATCCCTTCAAATTTGGGGGGATCTACATTGGGTGGGTCTCTACCAACTTTGTTCAATTGGTCATGCTCCAATGATTTTTGTATTTTATGAATGTTTTCGTTCTTTTTTTTTTTTTTTTTTTTTTTTTTGGCAACATCTTACAAAAACTTCTCCAAAACCACCTAGCCAATTGCTGTGAAATTGCAGACGGGTACTTCTGGGGACACCTAAAACATTAATTTGTTAACTAGGTGGTGCCATAATTTGAAAAAAAAAAATCAAAACTCTCCGGGTACCTGTCGGTTAATACATGGGTTCGTATTATTTACCATGTAAATCAATGGCTAACATGACACTTCTGGTGACCTGTAGATCTAATTTATTCAACAGGTAGTGCTGCAGTTTTTTTTTTTTTTTTTTTTTTTTTTTTGCCTTTTCAAGAATTTTTGAGTGTTTTCACTTTTCTTGACTTTGTCTCCCAAACTCTAAGTTGCATCTTCTTCAGATTTGTTCACCACATGGTGGTGCTGTCATTGTTTGATTTTTATGAAATTACCAACATTTTGGAAAAATCAATCAGGGGATGTTCTTGTTAGCAACAGTGATGGTCTTAAACAAAGGTGACCTTGATACCAGTCTGAAGTTCACAGGACCACTTCAGTCTGTGCATGTTAGGTCGGCTGAGCACAGGACTGCCACAGTTCTCTTGTTTATATGTGTAGGTATTTTCTTATTTTACTGATTCTGTACTGTCTAATCCATAGATTTTTACCAAAGCTGGACTCCTTGGAGTTCAGCAAGTTCTATGTATTCTGCCACACCCTGGCACCAAATGAGGAGGTTAATGGGGTTTTCTGTACTGGTGCACAGGGCATTTTTATTTGTTGTACAGAGATGCCAGTTTTTCTTATTTATACGGAAATCTGTATTTTAGTAGTGCTTTCTGTAGGAAAAATGATGCAGATCTATACTACAAATGGATTAAAACAGTCTTGATATGTTCAATCTCAACCCTTTTCTGTATTTTTGCCCAGGAGGCATTGGCATCTCTGATTGTATTTACATAGTGGAAGCTTGTTTTATTTTCCGTACTTCATGCCAGCCATTATTTCTAAATGAATGTTCATAATGTCGTACCTTGTACTGGGGCAAAATGATTACCCATATCAGTGTACCTGAAGCCTAACGTGCACCTTACCACACTCCCTGATGCTATACGACTGCTTGTTTTCCATGCAAAATGATAGCGTTTGTGTAATATATATACAATGTATGTATATATATATGACTGCTTGTTTTCCATGCAAAATGATAGCGTTTGTGTAATATATATATATATATATATATATATATATATATATATATATATATATATATATATATATATATATATATATACATGTCTATGTATGCTGTCATGTTTTGTTTTGTTTTTGTTGCATCACCTTGTCTCATGGCAACTTGTGCCTTGTGGCCTTGTCAAATTGGCCCAACTCAATTACACATACGCCAGGCAACAAGGTACATTTTTTAAGCTAGAAACATTCTAGCAAACAGTGAGCAAGGAAGAAACGAAATCCAAACGTTGCAGATGTGCATATCATCTCTGGAAAGTGTCTGCCACTTTTTAGTTAGCACTTTCAGTTTTTGCTGGCATTGCTTGGTGTCGAGTGGCCAAGGCAGCTGGCAAGGTGTGGCAGGCACTAGTTACAGACACTGATGTACATGGATGATGTGTTGTCTGTACAGGGCCAGAATTTTGCAAAATTTTACACGAGAATTTAGTTGGATTTTTGTCAGTTAGTTTTCTTTCTAAAGAAAGACTAAGTTTAGGAGAATCTTGACGAGAATGGACTCTCGCTGAAATTCTGGCCCTGCTGTGTGTGTCCTGATTTACATTGTTTTCTGTCAGTATTACAAAGGTGCTATGTGTTTAGTTGTTTCACAAGTGAGATTCTACAAGTTGTGGACTTGTATTTCCCCTCTCCCCCCCCCCCCTCCAAAAAAGAAAAAGGAAAAATAAAAAAGCTTTCCAGAAAAAAGCTGGAGACACACTGTCCTTACTTAGCAAGCAGTATGTTAACTGAAATAGAAGATAAGTGATACCAGTCGAACATTTCTCTGGAGACTTTGACAGTGGAATGGTGAAGTAGCCTAGCATGCCCAAACCAAGGATAATTGGAGGCAAACAGTTTGCTGTAGAGACATTGATATTAAAGTTTCATTATTAAAAAATGTTGTCACTGCAGTGCCTAAATATATGCTGGTAAACAAAAGCCTGTGTGTGCCAGTTGATGCTCTGTGAGTCCCACAGTGCCTCATACTTCATCCAGATTCAGTCTATGCAAGTTACAGTCCACTTCGTAATTGAACTATGTAATACGCTCACTTGCTGAGAAGCAGAACTGTAGCATTTGGTTAAGAAATATTTCAAGAGTAATTGGGAAATGGGCTATGCCTTATATTTATCACTCATAGCATTTGGAACATGGAGTAGTCTTTATGGTAACGGTAATGGCTCTGAGACCTGCTGCGGTTTCTGATGCATGCGTTCCTCTGGCCTTACAGTCAAATAAAAGCACCGTCTTGGCTGCTGCAAAGGTTATGAGGTGCATTACATTGAAAAAAAAAGTAGCTCGTTTAATTTCATATTCATAAATGTGAAGTTCAGATACATGAACATTTGTGGGGGGAAAAAAAAAAGGTTGTAGCATTCCACCCTGTTCAACATGGATACTCGGTAAAACTAGGGGCATGTTACTGTCTCAATAGCAGGTTTTTGGTACAGAGTATTCTGTGTACATATTAATAACCTTGACACGGCTTGAGGAAGCCCACTCTCATAGTGCTCAGAAATTTGCACGCCATGTGCCACAGTGTCTTTTTTTCCATGTTTTATGTGATATCCCAGTATTAAAATGGGAACTGTACAGGATCCATTGACGGACATTTTTCAAACCAACTACTTAACATTTTATGTGGTTGCAACTGTTCATGTGTAATTTTGATTGTGTTGTAGAAATAAATACCAGTAGTTTTACATGAATTATTAAGCCTTGTTTTCTTTCATCATACATTTATGATAGATGACATGCATGTCTACCAAAATCTCAAAATGAAAAAAAAAAAATTGATCCAAAATCAATTGGACATTCCCTTAATGAGTATTCAAGCGGAAACTGATACGACACATGATGTTCCTCTATACATGGACCAGCTAGAGTTTGCATATGAGTGACCTTGAACTTATTGCCAAGGTCACAGTGCAAAGTTTCTTTAGTTCTTAGATGAACACTCGTAATTTGAGCCAAGATATTTATACTGCACTAGATCATATTCTATAAAGGTTAAGGTTGAGAGTACATATATATGTGAACTTGATCCAATTGCCAAGGTCACAGGGTACCCTAATACGTTTAAGTTGACAGCCTTTTGAGCTTGGACTCGCCTCACCTGATGGTAGTCCTTTGCAAGGGTCACATTTGGATTGCATATGTGTGACCTTGACCTAATTCCCATGCTCAGAGTACATCATTGGCTTTCACATCATGATAACATGGCCACTACTTGACTTGAATTGGTTAATGGGTTGGTGATGCATCTTTACAGGTCTAAATAATTAGAACAGCATACAAGCGACCTTGGCTTTTTCGGGAGGTTACAGGGCAACTTTGGCGAATTTGAATGAACCCACCCATTTTCCAATGGCTTAACATGTACGGTTTATGGGTATACTTTAACAATCTTTAATTGCAATAATATTTAAATATTATAATATTTAAACTCAAAATGCTAAAGCGTGAAGTCAAATCTTGTATCTGTAGATTTGTATTTTGTTCCAATGTATTTTACCTTCAGATTTCTTGAAAATTATTCTGTACACTGCAAGGACAAGTGCAACCATGTTTCATAGGACATTACAATACACACAAAACCAACTTTTCCTCAACCAAACAAAACCGTGTACATACAAAGTCAGCAGAGACAGGTCCAGTACAGTTCTCGTCACAATGCTGTGGCATTCAATTCTTTTAATAACGATATAGGATCTACCACATGTGTAAAATTTTGGTGAACGATAAACAGCATTCTGAGGCAAACTTTCAGCAGTCTGTCACCATTCTCACATATAAGGGTTCTGAATCATCCATCAAAAAAAAAAAAATGTAAACAGGCACTTTAACGTCACACAACGTGACTTTTGGACATGTAATCTGTACCTCAGACACAACTTCCACCTCAAGTTAAGTGTTTCCTTCGCAGTGATAATGTCCCCCATGTAAATTCACTGCTTCCTCGAGGCAGATAACAAGCATAGGCATAATTCATGTGAAGATTTATGTTCCAAACATGGCCACCATAATGTAACTTGGGAAAAAAAGCGGAATATTGACCCGCTTCTCTAGCTTTCCACATCAAGCCTGCACTTCTAAAATGTCCTTCAAGGACAGACACAAGATCTGGCTGGCAACAGACAAAAAGTGATGGCATAAGCTCAGCTGAGCTAAAAAAGTGAACAGACAAGGGATCGTGAGGCAAAAATTATGTCTAAATGCATACAAGGTCCATACCAACAAGTCTTCTGCCAGTATTTCTGTGCGTGGTGAGACAATCGACAAGCTCTTGGGGTTATCCAGAAAGTCTGAATACTATTCCTATCATAATTCCAACTGAATAAAACAAAAATAAAAAAAGACAGTGGCAGTCCTGTGCTCAGCTGACCTTGCATGCACGAAATTGAGTGGTCGTGTGACCTTTGGAATTAGGCCAAGGTCACCTTTCATGAGGACTGTCATGCACAATCATCAAAGTACGGGCTCTTAAGTCAAATACCTTGCTCAAATAGTCCTAGCTCAAACAGTTTTCAAGTTATTACATCAACAATAAAATTCATGAAAGTGGCTACGTGACCTTGGGAATGAAGCCATGGTTACTGGTTCATGTACTGTGTAAATCTGGCCCACACACAGGACCACCAGCATAAAATCTGAACTACTTCTCAAGTTATGAAGTGAACAGTAAAATTTAGCAACTGGCCCCGTGACCTTATGAATAATGTCAGGGTCCCCCACATACTGTGTAAATGTTGCCCTTGTACCATGATGAGTCCCTATGAAATTTTGCAGCAATTGGCCAAGTGGTTTTGTAGAACATTTTTCAGATTTAGCCAAAACTTGACCACGAGGGTTGTGTAAACAGCCCATCCTCTACCGACCTTGACATTCAACCCATAATAAGTCCCACTCTAGTCTAAAGGATGAGAATTTTATTTTGGAGAGGGAAAAAAATGTGAGTTTCCATTGCAATCCCCATGGACTTGCATGGTAATCAATAGGGATGCATGTATTAACCGACAGGTACCCAAGTTGAAAAATTGGTTCAATATCAGGGATTCAGAGTATCGCCACCTGCTGAACAAGTTTAACCCTCCCACAAGCGACATTTCCACCAAGTTTTGAATAACCTGAGTGTTGGTTTTGGAGAAGAAGTCACAAATAGCCTTAACACACAAATTTATTTAAAGAAAAAAATCACAGCATCACATGTTGAACAATTAAGGTCTGGGGACCCCCAGAAGTGTCCATATGCAATTTAAAAGCATTTGGGTTGGCAGTTTTGGACAATATTTGCCCCAAAAAGGAACAAGAAATTTAATTAAAGAATTTAAAATTAATTGGAGCATGACCATTGGAACAAATTTGGTAGAGACCCATTCAAGGTAAATCCCAGCCAAGTTTCAAGTGAATTCAGCGGACAGTTTTTGAGCCGAAGGTAAAAATGTGAATGGTTGATGGATGGATGCAGATGCCGACACCAACGACGGTGATGGACAGAGGTCCATCCTATAACCTCAGCTGACTGACAAGTCAGCTGAGGTAATAAAAAAATTCAAATTGATCCCAAAATCGCTGGAGCATGACCATTCGAACTAAGTCATTATAGATAGACCAAGGTACATTTTCACCATGCTTGAAGTGGATTTGGTTGACACTTTTGGAGAAGATGTCAAAAAAATGTGAATTGTGGGTAAATGTCTGTGATGAATTTTATGGATTTCATGTGTAACTGAAGGAGGCAACAGTTGCACATTCCCTTTGTAATTTGACTAGAAGTGCATGTTGTAGTTCGTAATGATTAGTTCCAGTTGCTTGGCTAGAAGTTGACCAGTACCGATATCAAAACGGTGATATTTATGAAACAGGCTGCAGTAGTTTACTTGCTTCATTTTTGTTGTGTTAACTTAAAAGTTGACAAGTGTTGATAGCTGGAAATTCACTGGGGTACATCTTTATTTGTGTGAACAGTCAGCAGTTATAGTACCAGTTCTATGTGTTAACATCTCTGTAACCACAGCCCGATCAGTACACATCCAATGTCACGTGGCAAATCTCGAAGTTTTTACGTCATATGATTGGTATTGATACATCTCCTCAGGCTCTTCCTGCAACATCCAGGGTACGGTGCTTTGTGATATGGTTCTTGGTAAGAGTTTGGATTCTGTTGATCAAGTCTTCGTTTAGGGTGCAGATCCTTACATATCTTAGTACTTGTGAAATAAAGACCCCGTAAGCTGGCTGTGCCGGAATGTTGCTGGAAAGATCGGGGTAAATGACCACCGTGAAGTTGACAGCATCCCTTTTGTCCTAGGCCTTAAGCTGGAAATATGCATTTACCACTTTTTCTTTTCAGGTTCAGGAATGTGGCTTAACCAACACTTTCATTTTCCTGGTTGATGATTAATCATGCCCCCCTCCTACCAGAAGCGGAGCATATAGTAAATGTAATCACTTTCTGTGCATGCGTCCATCCATCCACTCTTCGTGTCTGGGCTATAATTCGTTTTTCTTCAACTTAGATTAATTAAACTTTACACAAAGGTGCTCTGGACATAAGGGTGTTTCAAGTGCCAAAACCAGGTCACTAGGTCAAGTATCTGGGTCACAGTGACATATCCTTGTAAAATCATGTCCAGGCCGTTATTCCTTAAATATTTAAATTAGTTTCATGAAATTTCACACACGAATAAATCTTGACCCATAGATGTGTCATGAAATAAAACAATGTCACTAGGTCAAATATCTGGGTCACTGGTATATCTTGTAAAATCGTGTCCAGACTGCAATTCCTTTACTCATTAAGTTGGTTTTATGAAACTTCATAAACACACATATCTTGCCCAAAGGTGTCATGGAACAAAAGTAGGTCACTAGGTCAAGTATCTGGGTGAGATGAGGCCTTTATATAAAACTGCAATACAGGTGCTCGTGTCTGGGCTATAATTCACTTGTCCTTTAACTCAGATTAATCAAACTTTATACGCAGGTGCGTCAGGACAAAGGGTTTGTCATGCAACAAAAGTAGATCACTAGGTCAAATATCTAGGTCACAATGGTATATCCTGGTAAAACCATATCTGGACTTTAATTCCTTTACTCATTAAGGTCATGAAACTTCATAGAATACACACATATCTTGACCCAAAGGTCTGTCATGTAACAAAGGTACGTCACAAGGTCAAGTATTATGGGTCCTTGCATCTGTCGATTCGCTATTCGTGTCGGGGCTGTAATTTGCTTGTCATTCAACTTAGATTAGATTAATGAAACTTAATGAATAGGTGCATCTTGGCATAAGAGTGCATACAAGAAAAAAATCTGTGATTACTAGCACAACACGAGAGGGGGGGCATACATCTAGGAATCTACGATTCCGTTTTAATTCCTGTACGGTATCCAGCTTCAGTATGTCTTGAGGTGTCCATCCTGCCTGAATGTGACTAGGTTGTCAATGAAGCAATTGGTGGATTAAATTTTATTGCAAAACTGTTGTTCTCTTTGGTGAGTTTATCCAGGAAACTGAGCTCACAATAATATACGTACAGGTTTGCCACTTGTGGTGCTGGGTCTATGCTCAGGGGTATACCTAATGCATTGCCTCTAGATCGTGTCTGTAAACCTGAACGAGTGGTTTACAATTATGTTGATCACAGTGAATTATTTTACATCATTTTTACAAAAGTTTCCTTCCTTGGACTGTCAAACCATCTTGCTCTCTGTTCAGTCTGTTGGACGACCTGATTATGACCATCCTTGAAAACTCGTGTCTGCCGTCAGCTTGAAGGACACGCAACTGGCCATCCTATAAGCTCAGCTGATTGGCAAGTCTGCTGAGGTAAAAGGTGGTATGAAATGAGTGTCAGGGCAAAAAGAAGTTGCAGAAAGTAAGTAAGGGGTGTCTTATCGGGTAAACACTTCCCCAACAGAGGGTTATTATGGCAGTCTTCAGGCACCTATATCCAACCCTCACAGCCAACTGACACACACACAGCTCCATGTCACCGCTTTTATTCTGCCTCATCAAATACATATTTTACACCAGGATGTGTATCTTTGGTAAGGAATTTACGTTCATAAAATCTTGCATCGATCTGTATCACTTTAGCAGAAATATTGGAGTGTTTCTGTAAAATCACTCCAATCCTTGAAACAAACAAAAAAACAAAAAAAGGCTCATGCCTCTTACAACATGATTGTTCACTATCCTTGTATTGTGTACAAGATTCAACTTTTCATGTTTTTTTTTTTTTTAACACAAAATTTTGAGGAGTGATGTTCTACAGAACTGCTAAAATATTCTGCTCCAATAAGTGAATTTGCTAACACTGTAGATCATGTTGATACTGACAAAGCATTTTGAGCCCATTCCATTTTCATGCACCCTCCGGATGGTACACAATACACTTTTAAAAATTTGTTGAATCCTCAAACCCTAAAATACACATCCGCTTTCACTGTAATTTGCTCCAATGGAGCTTCCACAAGGAAAATGACAGTTGCATAGCAATAGACCTGGGTCATGAGGTCACACTTGACAGAAAGTCCTGCAGAGTACCAGTGGCAGCCTGGGACTCTCGGGAACTGTCCAGCATATTTTTCAACAGACTGTGTCTGGTCTTCTGCCGGGATTTACGATTCTTGCTGCGGACGACGAGCCCACTGCTGCCCCCGACAGCTGAGCTCCCCGTCAGCTGTGTCACTGCCGCTGTGGGAGTTGATGTTCTGAGATTACCTCCTACTGGCTGCACACTGAAAGACAAAGACGAACACTTCATGACATCATAAAATAAAAATTGTCTCACTGTGGCACTGTCTTGAGAGTCCTTTCCCGCTACATGTATATGTTTTGTGACCACGGAACTGCCGGGTCTCGAACCAACAACCTTCGGCACCAGTCACCTAGCTGAAAATGGGAAACACACATACCACCTGTACCAAATCCCATTCCTAAAAAGAATAGTTCAATGGAGGCAGGTAAGCGTGAATGTCATAATGGATATGACCCGGTCATTACGTGTTCTTGGATTCTGATCTGTGGTAATGTAGGAAACAGGCCTGTAAAAGCAACTGCGTGGCTTTTCACTCGTTGCACACATTTGCCATCACAATCCAAAAGTGTGGCTTTTTCGTCAGTTATGCATGTCAAAATTAGTCCTTACTTGTTATGTCAAATTGAGGCTTTACTTGCAGTTTTGCACCAAAGTGAGTCTTTGCTTGCAATTTTACATCAAAGTGAGCTTTCACTTGCCACTCTGCATCAAAGAGACGCCCACTCTGCATCAAGGTGAGGCTTCCCAAAGTTGCCCCCTCGCTGACTGCCTGTTAACTCATGTGCTGATTCACCACAGTGCAATGTAAGCTTGATATCCCCGCAAGACTATTACACACAATACCAGGCCACAAACATGTACTTGCAGGTAAATCCTTGGACATCAATGGCATCACTTTGTGTAAAAACTGGATTACACTGTGCACGTATGGCCTTTACAACTTGACTGTTTAACCCTTGAAGTGCCTATTTAAGATTGAGTCAACAGCTTTCCTCGGGACACTTTGCACGCATTGTCAAGACTCTCTTACATTACAATAATATTAGTGTCCATGCCACGACATCTTATCCTGGTCTAATGTTACATCACAAAGTGTACTGGAGGAAGGTTGGCTCAGAGAATCATGCTGCCCACCCCTCAACTGTCTTGAACTCTTCCAGTGCCAATCACGTCTTAAGTGGATCTACTTAACCCAAACTATTCTGAATGACCATTAGGATCCCAGACCCGTATTCCTCGTAAAAAGACCTTTCATTCAAATACTGGCATGCTTATAGTTCCAGAGAGAACACCCCAGGTCAACAGCTTTTCTCAGAGTGCAATGGGCGCATTGCACCCAATGCGCGCCCATAAAGCTGTCAACTCAGTCCAAAATTTGGCATTGAAAGAGTTAACTGCAGTTAAATGTATTCCAAATGAAAGACCCCCTGCATAAAGAGACCATCAATATGTTATTTCCTAGGGCAGCCTTTGAAAAAATATTTTTGTGTTATATGGGAACAAATGAAGCTGATCTTCACACATAAATCTAAAGGAGACCAGACCGTCCTTACCTGCGTATTTTCGGTGTACTTGTAAATCTGGGTACACTACTGGGCCTTGTGGTACTTTTGGCAGCAAGGAAACCAGATGAATGCAAGGAAGACAAAGATGACGAGCCAGGCGTGTCTGATCCACCGTCTATCAATGATATCTCCACATATTTCCTCTTTCTCTTCATACGTTTTTTGGACGACTTTGAATTTTTCACTTCTGCAATGATTTTACATATAATAACCATTCAGGTTTAAATAAAAGTACACTGACTCAGTGCTTCTTTTTAGAAGTTAACAAAGTGCAATGCCACCCCTATCTGAACCAGATATTAGATTTTGGTTGAATCAATGCTTCTTATCCCATTACTATACAAATACCTGTAAGATCATATAATACACTGTATGATTAGGGGTCAGCCAAAATTATCAACATTTTTAAAATTGTGCACAGAGTACTCTTTCTTGTAACACCCTCCCTCCCCCCAAAAGAGTACTCTAAAAATGTTGATTTTTTGCTAAATAGTGATCAACATTTTCAAAATTAGCTAAAAATGTACATTGATCTTGACCCCTTCCCCCCTACTCTTTGTACTAATGTGAAAATGTTGATAAGAATGACTGACCCCTTATATGATAGACTGTATGGTTATATAATCCAATGTCTGATTATACAATACACTGTGTGATTATGCAATACACTGTATGGTTATACAATGCACTGTATGATTATATGATACACTATTACATGAAACACTGTATGATTACATAATATTGTACAACCCTATTCTGCTATCATTATACAATTTTGTGTTGAACCAAATGACAAGGTAACAAAAATTTCTGGAAATCCATGTAGCATTTCTGTCGTATGATTCAATTTGTTTATTTGTCAAGCAACATTATATCAAAAAAGGGGACGCATATCCCCTATCTTTGTATACATCACTTTTACTGACAGAAAAGATTTACGACTTAACATGAAGAATCTGACACTACAACACGGTTGTTTTTTTATCCCCTTTCTTCTCAACATTGCGTACATGTCAACTGAATTTGTTAAATCCAAAAAACAAAAACTTTCTACATCCAAAATCTCTTTGCAGCTACCTTTTCTGTCACCTGCTGTGTGCTGGGAAAGATTTCTCTGTGGAACAGCCTCACACCCGATCACAGTGCGATGTCTGCAGGTGTCACAGGAAAAAATCTGTCGCAAAAGACAAAATACATAAATAAATACGAGGAAACCTATTTTAGAATGACTGAATGAATGAATTAAATGAATACATGAATCATACTTTTTTACAGCTCAAAAAGCACCATGTATTTGTATGGAGCATCACTCTTGGTCATCAGGCAATGCAACCATTTCCAGACAATTATTAACTCATTCAATACTATGGTCACAAGCCTTGGTCAGTGCCAGAACCACTAACTTAAGACTATAGGCATGTTGGTATTGAACGAAAGCTCTTTTCATGAAGAATTCAAATATGCAATTGCCGTCTTAAATCTAGGTAAATTCACCAGAAGAGGTTACATCACTTTGGAAAGAGTTTACATCATACTTTTTTTAATATACCAAATTCAATGTATTTTTTATTTTCATAGTTTTGTGACCCACACAAGAACATGTGAACCTTTCCTCTTTAAACCGACCAAAAGTGGTTGTGATATGTTGTCCACTTCAGTGCTTTTGAGTAATTTCAATACCAGTGAAAAACAATTCGAATGAGAATCATTAAGGCCTGTCATGGTAACATGCCGCAGATCAACGGCTTTACTTGGTGTGGGTCGGATGTTTGCTTACCACCCAACCCACCTCAACTCGGTCTTCATTCAAGATGGAAAAGGTAAAACAGAGCGTATCAACAGGTCCAATATCATTGATGATGCATACCAATCTATTTTGTCTCTTTAGGTAGTCAGCCACCAACTTGTGTTGACATTTGCCGAGGGTGCCACCAGCGCCCTCTGTTATCCTCTTCAGTAACCGGGACACCTTGGCGGTTAGCTTTGCTCTGGGCTGCAGCCGGACCTTGTGGTTTCCTGGCTGGTACACAGAGCCACAATAGGGGCACACAGTCTGCATACTGCCCTCCCCCACAGCTGCAACACAGAATAAGACGGTTCAAAACTGACTCGATGCAGCAGACAGAAGATGCGCGACACAAGTACAAAACATCACGATCCACAAATGGTTCACAAAGACATGTACAAATTATTTCATCCATCAACAGATTTCAAGAAAAAGTGTTACAAATTATACATTTTTGGAAAGCTAACACATCTGTGATTTGCTTTCTGACAGTCATATGCATCCTTCACTCCCATGTCTATATATGTACAGCAATCGCAGAAATTCATCATCCCATGGTTTCAAAGAGCTATGGATTCAACCATTTGATTTGCAGGGGTAGTGTATTAATTTTTTTGTGCAAAAAGAAAAGTTCATATTCTTCTCTTCACGAGGCAATGAGGAGACTAGGCAAGAGTTAATAAGAACAGATACACGGTGTGCCAAATAAGCTTGACGCGTTTTGTCCTTCACTGGACTTATCAGAGGCCAATCAGTAATGACTGACCACATGTTGAGCATAACTCTAATCTTTTGCCCAGCAATACAGAGAGTTGAAATCTTTCAACTCCACAGTTAAGTGGTTCAATCAAAACTGAATGTTGCGTTGTGTGCATGGCCCTTATATGGGGCCATGTAACGTTGGAAGGGGAAATCTAGACGATATGTTGTATTGTGATGTCATCAATTATGGGTCAGCATGTTCAACCTTACTGGACAGTAGGACTGGGTTGTGCCAGTGAAAAAAAAAAAAATCTCTTCAAGAGGGCTGTATAAATAGCCTGTCCTCATCTGACCTTGACACTCCACCCATAATAAGTCCCACTCTGGTCTAGGGGTACCCAGAAGGGTTCATGTGCTATTTAAAAGCAATAGGCCAAGCTGTTTGAGAGATTTAACCCACCCACCCTCAAAAAATAAAATGAAAAACAAAAAGAAATTTGGATTGGAACAATTAGTCCCTTGAAATGCACACTACTTGCCAATGCCCACTTTTCTATTTATATATGCACATGCCTTCCACCCTCCCGCCCCACCCACTCACACTTCCAGTCACAGATCCATACATTTTGGGGTTTCATGAAAAACAAAAACAAAAACAAAAAACAAGAGGGCTGTGTGAACAGCCCGTGCCTCAGCTGATCTTGACATTCATCACACTTGCAGCTCTATGAACTTGGGAAAGGATCAAGGACACCATGTTCTGAGTAAGTCTGACCTTTATAGAAGAACACTTACATGTGCAACATCAAAGTTCAAGTAGTTCTCAAGTTATAATGAAGAGTAAAATTCATGTATGTTGCACTGTGACCCCACAAACGAGGTCAAGGTCATTCATGTACTGTCTCAGCATGACCTTCATACACAATAATTAACATGTGTAGCTAACTCAAAACAGATCTCAAGTTATCAAGTAAACAGTAAATTTTGTGTCAGTTGTCCTGTGAATTAGCATTAGAATGCCCATTGAGTTACATAGTAATCAAGAGGAAAGCTGCATTGAACGATAAGTAACCGAGTTGAAAATCCTTAAAAATCAGGAATCCAAAGCAGTGCCACATAGTAAACAACTGTTTGACCCTTCCACAACAACATATCCATCACATTTCAGCTTAATCTGAGGGACGGTTCTGAGAACAAGTGAAAAATAGCAAAACCATACAAAAAATTCATAAAAAAAAACTGCAGCGCCACCTGGTGAACAAATTGGGAACTAGGTGTCCCTGGGAGTGTATGTACGACATCAAAGCAATTGGATGAGTGGTTTCAGAGGAGAAGAATTTTTAAGGTTTGCCCCAAAAAAGAACAAAAAAATTTATAAAAAATCCAAAAATCGATTGAGCGTGACCATTTGAACACATTTGGTAGAGATCCACCCAAGGCACATCCCCACCAAGTTTGAAGTAAATCTGGTCAATATTATTGAAGTTATGACCATTACAAGAAATTCCCATGTTAAACTTTCCTATTTAAACTTCTGTAGAGATTTTTGAAAAAAAAAATCATAAAAAAAATCCAAATTCATTGGAACATGACCATTGGAACAAACCTGGTAGACACCCACCCAAGGTACATTGCCACCAAGTTTGAAGTAAATCTGGATGATGGTTTTGGAGAAGAAGTCAAAAATGTAAATTAGCATTAGAATGCCCATTGACTTACATGGTAATCAATAGGAAAGGTGCATTTACCCTAAAGGAGCCGAATTGAAAAAAATCATTAAAAATCAGGAATCTGCAGCATTCCCACATAGTGAACAACTTTGTTTTGCCCTTCCATCAAGAACATATCCACCACGTGTAAGCTTAATCTGAGCGACCGTTCTGGAGAAGTCGAAAATAGCTATAACACACAAAAATTCATAAAAAATTAGAAAAACACTGCAGCGCCACCTGGTGAACAAATTAACAACAAGGAGTCTGTAGATGTCTTCCTGTGTGATATCAAAGCAATTGGGTAAGCAGTTTCGGAGAAGAAGATTTTTTAAGATTTGTCAAAAAAAAGAACAACAAGAGGGCTGTGTGAACAGCCCGAGCCTCAGCTGATCTGGACATTCATCACACTTGCAGCTCTATGAACTTGGGAAAGGATCAAGGACACCATGTTCTGAGTAAGTCTGACCTTTATAGAAGAACACTTACAAGTGCAACATCAAAGTTCAAGTAGTTCTCAAGTTATAATGAAGAGTATAAATTCATGTATGTTGCACTGTGACCCCACAGCTCTATGAACTGACAAGTCAGCTGAGCTAAAATCAGGAATCCGCAGCATTCCCACATAGTGAACAACTTTGTTTGGCCCTTCCATTAGGAACATATCCACCATGTGTAAGCTTAATCTGAGTGACGGTTCTGGAGAAGAAGTCGAAAATATCTATAACACACAAAAACTCACAAAAAAAATTAGAAAAAAACTGCAGCGCCACCTGGTGAAAAAATTAACAACAAGGAGTCCCTAGATGTCTTCCTGTGTGATATCAAAGCATTTGGGTAAGCAGTTTCGGAGAAGATTTTTTAAGATTTGTCCAAAAAAACCAACAACAAAAATTCATTAAAAATTTAAAAATCACTGGAGCATGACCACGTGAACAAAATTGGTAGAAACCCATCCAAGGTACATTGCCACAAAGTTTGAAGTTAATCTGGATGACCGTTTTGGAGAAGAAGTCAAAAATGTGAATTAGCATTAGAATGCCCATTGACTTCCATAGTAATCAATAGGAAAGCTGCATTGACCGATAAGTACCAGAATTGAAAAAATCGTTAAAAATCAGGAATCTGCAGCATTCCCACATAGTGAACAACTTTGTTTGACCCTTCTACAAGGAACATATCCACCATGTTTCAGCTTAATCTGAGTGATGGTTCTGGACAAGAAGTCGAAAATAGCTATAACACACAAAAATTCATAAAAAATTAGGAAAAAATTGCAGCGCCACCTGGTGAACAAATTAAGAACTAGGAGTCCCAGGGAGTGTTCCTGTGTGATATCAAAGCAATTGGGTGAGTGGTTTCGGAGAAGAAGATTTTTTAAGATTTACCCAAAAAAGACGAAAAACAATCATTAAAAATCCAAAAATCACTGGACCATGACCATTTGAACAAACTTGGTAGAGACCCACCCAAGGCACTTCCTCCACCAAGTTTGAAGTGAATCTGGCTGACGGTTTTTGAGAAGAAGTCGAAAATGTGAATTGTGGACGACGGACGGACGGACGACAGACGGACGGACGGACGACGGACCCTCAAAAAACCTCAGCTGACTGACAAGTCAGCTGAGGTAAAAAATTCATTAAAAATCCAAAAATCACTGGAGCATGAACATTTGAAGAAAAATGGTAGAAACCCACCAAAGGTACATTGCCACCAAGTTTGACGTTAATCTGGATGACAGTTTTGGAAAAGAAGTAGAAAATGTGAATTAGCATTAGAATGCCCATTGACTTCCATAGTAATCAATAGGAAAGCTGCATTGACCGACAAGTACCCGAATTGAAAAAATCGTTAAAAATCAGGAATCTGCAGCATTCCCACATAGTGAACAACTTTGTTTGACCCTTCCATCAAGAACATATCTACCATGTTTCAGCTTAATCTGAGTGACGGTTCTGGAGAAGAAGTCGAAAATAGCTATAACACACAAAAATTCATAAAAAAATAGGAAAAAATTGCAGCACCACCTGGTGAACAAATTAAGAACTAGGAGTCCCAGGGAGTGTTCCTGTGTGATATCAAAGCAATTGGGTGAGCGGTTTCGGAGAAGAAGATTTTTTAAAATTTACCCAAAAAAGAACACAAAAATTCATTAAAAATCCAAAAATCACTGGACCGTGACCATTTGAACAAACTTGGTAGAGACCCACCCAAGGCACATCTCCACCAAGTTTGAAGTGAATCTGGCTGACAGTTTTTGAGAAGAAGTCGAAAATGTGAATTGTGGACGACGGACAGACGACGGACGGACGGACGGACGACAGACCCTCAAAAAACCTCAGCTGACTGACAAGTCAGCTGAGGTAAAAACCAATTATTCTCTGCATTATTTTTACCTATGTAGAAATTCAGAAATGCCAGACCTCAAAGTGTTTTATATATAGATTTGATCTATTGTGAAAAGAAATGGGATAACAATCATTCTTGAGATAGTACCTTTACTTTCTCCAATTTATCCACGAATCACTATTTGTTGATCGTATCAAGGGTTGTGGGAATCCCAGAGTGTAGGCATTGCTAGTCTAGAGAATCTTGCTACAAACAGGGACATGTTATCCTAGTAGCAGCTCCCTGCTACAAACTTGTAACATATTATCAAAATATTGTTGAAAGATATTGCAATTTACAGAAAGTTCGGATGCGCAGGAATGGGACAATATCTTTATGCAAACAAGTGAAGAATATTTTTCCAAACTGTTGACTGTGATCTACCGGGATCACAATAATAGGGGAAAAGAGGTCAGTTCAAAGACTTCAAAGATTTGATCAATTAGCTGGAATAACAACACCACAGGGTCACACTACTGCGAGTGGGAGTGCCTTGTGGTCTTCTCTCACTTGACCAAGCTACAGTCAGCCCCTGCCCCTTGTGGCAGATACATTTAGCGAAGGCAGTGGTTTATCTTTTACACTCAAATTTTTCAGAGCAAAAATCCCTGCTGAAATTTTCGCTGCATAGCATTTTATACAAAACAAACGCACCATATCATTGCCATCTTAAACTGTTCAATGGCCATGACTGTCTTCTTGAACTGGCTGATCTGCAGAAACGGGTGTCTGTGGCTATAGACGAACAGCTAAAATCTGATGAGCTTGTCCCCCCCCCCCCAAAAAAAATAAAAATTCTCCTCATCGTCATCACCATTAGAACTCCTCTCCTCAGTCTCTTCTCCAGAAAGGTCTCATGAACATGAAAAATCCAACTCATCATCACTGCCCGTCAAGTCCCTGGCATCTCCCCTTGTTGACATGCTGCTTGGCTTTATGGAGACAGTTCTCTCGATGATGTCACAGCTTTTTTCCACAACAAGGCATGAACTTTCGCCACTTCATGCTGAGAGGGCTCAAACTTTTCAAAGCTAAACAAATCTAGATTATCACCAAAAAAGTTGTCGAAATTAATCACACAAAGTAATAATCCATATGGGTCCATTTGATGTAATTTTGAATGTGTAATTCTGCAGGCCCTTTAATATCCCTCAACAAAATGTCACTGTATCATTGTAACACTTACCTATAAGTTTCTTCATCGAATTCAGCTCAAACCTGAAAAAGTAAACACATTTGACACACATTATTTGTTTTCTGCAGAAACTGTTTGAGGACACCCAATCTGGATGACTGCAATGAGGAGGCGGAAAAAAACCCAAACTCTTTAACACAAGATGTGACATATTTGTAACTCCAAATTTTCTTCCACATTAAAAAATAGTGAGATTGTTAAAGTTGGAATGTGGCTTCTAATAGGGCTCTTCCCTTCTTGCTTACTTAATTTCACACGTTGTGTCTGTCAGGGAATCACATATGAGGCCAAAGAACAAATGCAGACCTGCTTGAAACCATTTACTTTCCATGCTAAAACAGTCTTTTAACATAAATCCACTTTAGTGATAACATAATGTTCATACACAGACTGAAAATTGGGTGTGACTCCCATTGAGGGTTTTCTCTAAATCAAAATGTCAGAGTGCGACTTTCCATGTTGCCCAAAGTCATGGTGAAGTTTCTAAACAGAGATGCATTTTCTCATTTAAAATGTCACAAGTGGGCAGTGTGAATAGCCCATCTTTAGCTGACCTTCACATTCAACATATAATAAGTCCCACTCTGGTCTAGGGGATGAAAATTTTGAAGAGAAAGCAAAAAACGCGACTTTACATTGCAATCTCCATTTACTTACATGCTAATCAATGGTAACGCATGCATTAACCAACAGGTACCCCAATTAAAAAAATTGTTAAAAATCAAGGATTCAGAGAATCACCACCAAGTGAATAGCTTTGTTTAGTCCTCCAACAAGCTGCGTTTCTACCAAATTTCACAACAATATGAGTCATTGTTAGAGCTGAAGTCAAAAAAAGCACAAACACACACAGACACACAAAAAGTGAAAAAATAAAGAAAAAAAAATTGCAGCACCACCTGTTGAATAAATTAAGGTTTGTGGATCCTAGAGGTGTTCAGTTCCTATGCAATTTTGAAGTAATTGGTATGGCGGTTATGAATTTTTTTCAATACTTTGCCACCCCTCCCCCCCCCCCAAAAAAAAATTTAAAATTAAAAAATCACCAGAGTGTGACTATTTATACTACCGTAACTTGGATTCTCTAAATTTTAACCTCCACCTAAGGCATATTCCCACCTCGTTTGACGTGAGTCTGGTTGATGGGTTTAGAGAAGAAGTTCAAAGTGAAATTTCTACTACAATCTCCATGGACTTGCACAGTAATCAATAGGAATGCATATATTAACTGACAGGTAGCCAAACTAAAAGTCAGGGAACCAGATTAAAAATCAGGGAACCAGAGTATCAGCACCTATTGAACAACATTGTTTAAACTTCAAACAAGGTACATTTTAATAAAGTTTCAGAACAAACTGAGTGGCGGTTTTGGAGAAGTCGAAAAAAGCTTTAACACACAAAAATTTGTACAAAAATAGAAACAAGAGGACCATGATGTTCCTGTACTCTGCTGACTGCCTTTTACAGGGAAAATTGTATACACCTGTAACATAGCCCCTGTCCTTGTAGTATAAAGTAAAGGTAAAGTCAAAGTAAAAGATATGGTAAGGTAAGGCGAAAATAAAAATAAAATAAAAATTAAATTTATGAATAACTAAACAAACAAATAAATGAATGAATGAATTTATAAATGAATAAAATACATTTCAGAAGTCCAAGTGAAATAGTTTTAAAAAGTAGCAACATAGAGTAGTGCGACTGCCACCTGCTTGCCAAAATGAGAACTACGTGACCCCTGGCGACCCTATATGCAATACATGTATCAAAGAAATTGGGTCAGCAGATCTTGAGAAAATGAACTTTTAATTTTTTTTCACAAAAAATATATTTTAAGAAATCATGAAAAATACTGTGAATTCCTTTAATTTCGCTGTGTTCTTATTTTCGCTTATTTCGCTGATGCTTCAAAACCGTGAAGATAAGAACCCAGTAACATATATTTTTAACATGGCATTGATAGGAAGTATAACAAAAATTGTGAATTTAAAGTTTCAGTGAAAGGTTCAAAATGTAAAAACCATGAAAATAAATGTATTCATAGTAGAAAAAATGTTGGATCCTCATCTCCTTCCCAAACTTGATAGAGGCCAACCTGGGGAGCATACATGTGTAAAATCAAGCATTCCACACAAAGGATTTTGGGAAGAAGTCAAAAATGTAAAAAGTTAACAGACAGATGGGCAGACAGACTCAAACGGATTGCATGAGCTCTGCAGACTGACAAGTCAGCAGAGCTAAAATATTGCAGTGCTAGCTGTTGAACAAATTAAGGTCTGGGGGTTTTCAGAAGTACCTTTATGTAATTTGGAAGCAATTGGCTTGGCAGTTTTGGAAAAGTTTTTTTTTTTTTTTTTTTTTTTTTTACAAATTTGCTGAATATTGAACAAAAAACTGATTAAAAATTCAAAAATGAATGGAGCATGACCATTTGAGAAAACTTGGTCGAGACCCATCCAAGCTACATTCCCACCAAGTTTGAAGTAAATCTGATTTGGAGAAGAATTTGAAAATGCGAAATGTGGACGACACCAGACAGATGGATGACAGATGTCTAACATATCCTCAGCTGGCTGACAAGTCAGCTGAAGAAAAAATGATGTGACACCAGACGAAAGGGAATAATGTACACATGCTGTAGATAGTGCATGTATGACAGAGACGAAGAACAAGCAAGGAGCTCTTCTTGGTGGGTGACGGTTATTCTCGTAGGACTTTTTAGTCCTGTGATGATATAGGTTCGAGTCCCGATCGTTCCAAACATAAAATACATGTACTAAAGAGGAACAAAAGATGGTCCTCAACCGAGTGTGTTGAGACCGTCCGGTTCCAAGGTGTGGAACTTATAGATCCAGTGCCGTTCTCTTTTGCGTCGGAAAATGGTAGAGGATTCGAGAGACGGATCCTTGTTAATAACTTCCAGGATTTGTGTGAATAGGATGTCATTGGCCGAATGGCCGGCTTTGACCCAATGGTGAAGCAGAGGACTCGGTTTTTTGAGTCTAATGTTCCTTTCGTGTTCGAGATATCGCTCACGGAATGTCCTTTTTGTTTCTCCAATGTATTGGAGTGAACATTTGAGGCATGTGAGAAGATATATGACGTTGCGGGATTGACAATCTGTGTCCATCGGTATCTTGATCTTTAGGCCGGTGCGTGAGATCGTGGCTGTCTTTTGTTTGCGGATCATGGAGCAAATGAAACAGTTCTCACGTTGACATGGATCGTGTGGGTTGGCTGGAACATATCCCTGTCGGCCCTTATTTGGCCGTGGGTATGTGAGCTTAGCTCTAACCAGAATGTTTTTAAGGCTTGCGCATTTCCTGAACCCGAAGGGTGGTTTTTCGGTGAAAACCTCTTTGCATTCTCGGGAAAGCTGTAGGATGTCCCAATAGTGTAGGACCATTTGTTTGGTTTTCGGGTTGCGCGGGTTGAACGTGTGTATGAGCGGGATTTTATTAAATTGACCTGTGGCGGTTGTAGGGATCATGATCTCACTCCGATGTCGGAGAAGAGCTTTTTCCCTACTGGTCTGAAGTAGGTT
Organism: Hermodice carunculata; assembly: GCA_964020975.1. Taxonomy (NCBI): domain Eukaryota; kingdom Metazoa; phylum Annelida; class Polychaeta; order Eunicida; family Amphinomidae; genus Hermodice; species Hermodice carunculata. The sequence continues at coordinate 12,936,036 of OZ026624.1, read as the reverse complement.
GATCGGGTAGCCTCTTTTGAGAAAATGTTCAACCAAGCGGTCGAGATGTAGATCTCTGTCGTCGGGGTCCGAACATATCCTGATTACCCTGAGGAATTGACTATAGGGGATAGAACGTGTCACGTGTTTGGGGTGGCACGATGTAAAATGAAGATAGCTGTGTGTGTCTGTCGGCTTACAGTAAAGTGTAGTCGCTAATTGACCGTTTGGTTGTCTGATGACAGTCGTGTCGAGGAAATGGACCTGTAGGTAAGAGTAATCGAGGGTGAATTTGATGGTCGGGTGTTGTGTGTTAAGCCACTCCTTCCATTCTAGTAGTGACTTTTCTCCCTGTGTCCAAATGCCGAAACAGTCGTCGATGAACCGCCAAAAAACCTCTGGTTTGGTCTTGGATTTTTGGAGGAGTTTTTGTTCGAGGTAGGACATAAAGATATTGGCGAAAGAGGGGGCCATGGCGGATCCCACTGCGGTGCCACCGATCTGTAGGAAGTGTTTGCCGTTGAAATTAAAATTATTCCTGTGTAGGACTTCCTTCATCATTTTTGCGATGGTGGTGGTTTGTAAGCTAGGGTTGGGGTCTTTGTTTAGGGCTAGTACTGTAGCTACGATCCCTTCATGGTTCGGGATGTTTGTATAAAGCGATACCACATCTAATGTGAAAATGATATAAGGGCCCTGTGGGGGGCTTTTATTGAATTCCTCTAATTTGTGTAAGAAATCGCTTGTATCCCGAAGGTATGTGGGAATCTTTGCTTTTGCTTTCCTTGCGAATTCATGGATATCGTCAAGGATGTCTGCCCTATCTGGTGGGTCAGGGGTGGGGCAAAAGGTGAGACCTTTTCCGAGAATGTTTACTTGGGTTTCCGTAAGGCTGCGGGATGATAAATTAACAACAGATTGCTCGCTTAAGTAAGTTTCATGAATTTTATTCTTGTCCTTTGGCTCCATGTTGAGTTCAACTGATGAAGTACACGAAACAAAACAAAGAAGATAACGCCAAGTGCGTTATAAGCTTAGGGCTTGTAAGTTAAACTTAAAGTGAGAGGTAACGCCGGGTGCGTTACAGGCCAGAAGGTTACAGGTGAAAGTCAAATTAGGAACGCATAGCGCGTCTGACTGCCTTAAGGGCTTTGCACAGTTTGAGAAAAGTAGCGAGATCTTCGGAACTTCTCTTCGTGAGGTCCGACTGTTTTGGTCTGGGCTTGAATCGGCAGCCTTTCTGTGGTTGTTTCTTGTTAAAGTTCTTTCTGGTTTTGCCCTCAAACTTTCTCTGTTTTTCTGCTTTTGTCTTCGTGACGAACCTGTCTGTCAGGGTCTGTATGAGGTCCAGCACTGGGCGTCTGTCGGTTTCGTTCGGCAGGATACTTGACAGGGTTTCCTGTAGGTTCTGTATACTCTTGTCTAAATGTTGGATTTCCTGATTGTGTTTCTCGATTAAGAGAATCAGGAAGGTGTTCTGGCACTCTTTAGCTGCTGTCGCCCACTTGTTAAGGAAGATAGGGTCTCCCTTGCCGATGTTGGGTTGTGCTCTGATTTGTAGACCCCTCGGGATCTTTCCTTCCTGATGGAACCGCTCCAGGTAGTCCAAATTCAGTTGGTATTTCGCACGCTTCTCCCTCTGGTTGCGGAGTTTGCGGAACGTGGTTTCCGCCGCTACTGGAATGATCTTTATCTTCTTAGGGTCTGTCTCTGTATTAATGTCTGTTCTACGACGTTTATGTCGTGGTAGAACTTCGTCCCTGTTGGCTGTGATGGCTGTGTCGGCCGATGCTGTGGTAGCCAGGGATATATCAGACTGGATTGGGCTCGGCGCCGGGGTGTCCCGCTGCCTGTTGGCATTGAACTGCAAGAGGCAGAAGAAGTCCAGCTGGTCCACCACCGGCCGTCATCCCCCATTGTGCTTAGGATCAGGGCCGCACAAGACGAAGCCGCTATCAAGGCGGGTCTCAGACAGCCACCCATGTCAGCGGATAGCGAGGTTTACCGAGGGGAGCTCAGCCCTGCCTCATACACTGATATGATGGCCATTCGTACGCCGGCAAAATCCACACAGATCCTGGATCATCAAGCCGAGACACAAAGGAAAATATTAGCTGACATGGACTTCTTTAATGCTGAAGAAGGTTCTGACTGCCCCTCGTCCGACGATGACATCAGACTTTCATACTTAGAAATAATGAAGGCCTACAACACACAAAGGAACCATTGGCCACACCAGGTCCCTCCTGCACCAAGAACCCCAACAGACGCAAGATCCCGGTCCACAGGGAAGACGGCCTACCAGTACCAGAAGGCCGGCGCCTCATCCCAGCACACAGAGCCATCACCCCGATGTGGAACTCGGGCCCGATGTACCCGAAGAGGCACCTCCTCACCATCAACGGCGCAGCCACAAGACTTAGGATCCTCCAGCAACGGGGACCTATACCTAGAAAAGTGTTCACACGCCCCTTTTCAGCGACACAGCCATCGCGGAAAGAGTGGCAGACAACTTGCTCTTATCAGACTGTACCCAATTCCAGTTTGGCCCAGTTCACTTCCTTCATACTTTCCGTGTTCCAGCCTGTATAATAAATTGATAGCCTCTTCTTCTTGTCTTCTCTTTCTCTTTTTCCTTTTAGGTTCCATCGCCATTCTAACATAGGAACAATTTCCCGACACTTGTCGGAAACTTGGTCCACTTGGCGATTTACTAAGTTGTCCGCTGGACAACCCCAGAGCCTTGAGTCCCTGGACTCTTCATATATATTATATAAAAAAAGCACTCAGCTTCTTCACTTTAGAAATAACAGCACCAATCGATGTATATTCGATCTCACTTTTTCTCTTTTCAATTTAAAGCAACCCCTGCCACCCAACACATGTTCACACGAATCCCAACCGCCACTTTCAGTCTTGTTAGAATCAGACCGCCCAAATTTAATTTGGTTCACATTGAACCACCATAACATCCGCCGCCACAAATGGTTCATTTAGAACACATAAAAACGGTTCACAGCGAACCGACCTAGACTGGCTCTAATAGGTTCACAACGAACCGACCCATGATGGCTCCAAGAGGCTCACAATGAACTGACCTCTACCGGTTCACAATGAACCGACATACACATGAACCAAACGGCTCACAACCTACCGCCAAAAACAGTTCATTTAGAACACATGAACGGTTCACAATGAACCGACCCATACTGGCTCAAATAGGTTCACTGTGAACCGACCGTCATGAAGAAACGGTTCACAGTGAACCTACCCAGTTTGGCTCCAATATGCTCACAATGAACCGACCTTTACCGGTTCCCAATGAACCGACCCACACGACCCTAACGGCTCACAACCCGCCGCAAATAACTCTTCACCCGACTTTAACGGTTCACCATAAACGGCTCATTAGAACACATAAAAACGGTTCACAATGAACCGACCTAGATTGGCTCCAATAGGTTTACAATGAACCATACCGTCATGAAGAAACGGTTCACAAAGAACCGACCTAGAATGACCCTAATAAAAGGCTCACATTGAACCAACCTTTACCGGTTCCCAATGAACCGACCCACACACGACCCAAACGGCTCACCATCCGTCGCCAAAAACGGCCTAGGATTAATCAACCTGACCTTCACGGCTCACCACGAACGGCTCATTAGTAACACATAAAACGGTTCACAATGAACCGACCTAAACTGGCCCTGATAGGTTCACAATGAACCGACCGCAACATAAAAACGGCTCACAATGAACCGACCGAGGATGGCTCTTATGGGCTCACAGTGAACCGACCTCTACCGGTTCATATTGAACCGCCTCGAACCGACCGTCACCGGTTCACAATGAACCGACCTACACATGACCCAAACGGCTCGCAACCTGCCCAATGAACGGTTCATTAGGAACACAAAAAACGGTTCACAATGAACCGACCCAGACTGGCTCCAAAAGGTTCACAATGAACCGACCGTTTTGTACAAACGGTTCACATTGAACCGACCTAAGAGGTTCTCATAAGTTCACAATGAACCGACCGTCACCGGTTCACAATGAACCGACCTACACATGACCCAAACGGTTCACAACCTGCCCAATGAACGGTTCATTAGGAACACAAAAAACTGTTCACAATGAACCGACCCAGACTGGCTCCAATAGGTTCACAATGAACCGACCGTTATGTACAAACGGTTCACACTAAACCGACCTAAGAGGTTCCTAAAAGTTCACAATGAACCGACCGTCACCGGTTCACAATGAACCGACCTACACATGACCCAAACAGCTCACAACCTGCCGCATAGAACGGTCCTTGATTAATTAACCTGACTTCAACGGTTCACAATGAACCCACCCATACGTGAACCCGCCGGTTCACAATGAACCGACCCATCCCGACCCCCAACGGCCTTTATATGAACCATCCATTGCGGTTCACAGTGAACTGCAAAAATCAGTCAAAAGTTTTAATATCGGTTCACAAGGAACCGACCTTCGAATCAACATAACGGTTCACAATGAACCGACCCGAACCCGACCCGCACGGCTCACATCAAAACCGCTCATTTTTTCATTCACACGGTTCACATGAACCGCCCTACACTTCAGGCCCAACGGTTCACACAGAACCGTCTCCTCGAGAACGGATCGACTTCGCGGCCACACGGTTTACCATGAACCGCCAACTCCGTTTGCCACAAAAACGATTCACAATGAACCGTCATCAAAAAATCGATCCCATATTTGGGCATACAAACTGGGCCACCCCGAATTGCAAACACCCACACACTAGGACCGACCTTTGAACCCGACAATGAAACTGTTCTGATCCAATGGAATCCACACACAAGTCGACCATCAAAGACCCTCCACAAATTGCACCAATAGCAGTGACCCACACGGCAGTGACGTCACAATTAACTTCTGAAAAGACCAATCACCGACAAGCGTTTCCCGAACGCTAGGGTATATAAAGGCTCACCAGCCCTCCTGAATCAGTTCTATCTAGTCCTCTGACGAAGCAACACGTTTTGCGAAAGCGCTCAGGACAATTTTCAGTAGTAGTTTTCGGCTCTCCGTTTTGTTCCTTTTGATAAAATACACGTATATGGAAATTATTTGATAGATATGCTTTAGTGCCTGTAGAACCTTGACAAGAAAGAAAACTACTTTCTCTCGGAGGACAAGAACAAGACCTCTAGCTGGCATCCTGTTGGGAGCTGCCAGCCTTATCTCATTCATTGGTACGTGCATATGCATGTGCACACAGCAGGCAGCACATCAAAGTCTGTAGTGTTGAATTTGCACTGAAACTCTGGCTGAAGAGTTACTACTATTTAAGGACTGAAACCATCATGAATATTTGTGTAACTGTGACAATGTTCAATAAATCAGTTTCACGCATATAAGTCAAAATCAGGGATGAGAATGATCCGAGTGCATTTTGGCTACTCCAGGAGCAATTTGGCAACCTTCTATACCCCACCCCAAGGAATTTACCAGTTTTGAAGAAATTAGACCAAACAGAGAAAATTCTGTTTTGTGGGAGAAGAGCAATTTTGGCTGAAAGTTGCCAAATGGCAATCAATTCTCATCCCTGCAAAATGTTTCATGAAAAATTAATGAATATTTCTTTATCTAGAATATCTCCACTAATGAGGGACCATGGAACTGAAAAGGTTTATATATATGTATGTACATGTACATCAATGTACCTAAAAGAGGCATTAAATAGTCTTTTCAGAAAAACTAAACAAAAACAAAAAGAAAAGACCCAAAACAAATAAAACATAAAACAAGAATTAAGCGGGGCATGGTCTAAATTACAAAAAATTGTATAAAATCTGACCATATCTAAGGTCAACCATGAAGTGCTTTCGTTCAATTGTAGAAAAACTGGTCGTACATTCTGAACCTGGACACTGATGGACTGTTGCTGGCGTACTGTTCTGCTGCTGAACAGGCAAATTTGATGAGTTGTTTAGCCAGATTCACATCTGTTGCAGTGGGTCTCATGTTGGTCCTTTTCGTTATTTCACTTATATCTGAAAGCAGAACACATAAAAAACTTGCTAAAGGAAAGTAATTTGGTAATTATCCCCCCTTCAGCCTGTGCTTCAATCCTATCAATGATACATCATTTATTTTATGCACATGAATCACACCATCACTTTTCAGTAATCTACATTATCATGTCTGCGTGTGAATGCAGACAAATTGTTTTTCCAAAAATTCTTTCTTTCTTTCTTTCTTTCTTTCTTTCTTTCTTTCTTTCTTTCTTTCTTTCTAAACACATAAAATGAAATGAAAAGTCACTGAATAGTTTCCAATCAAATATAATATAGTGCTGTCAATGTCTTATATGATTTGTAGTTCAGCAAATATGACTAATTGTGAAGTTCAGTATTTCATAACGATCACTAACACCAGTTCACACGGTCTACAAAACACATGACCTGAATCACCACATGATGCATGTACCTGTATGCTGATTACGGTAAAGTGAAATATAATTAATATGTTTGCTGGCCACAGTGAAAAAAAAAAAAGTGGGACAACAGCATACAAAAGTCTTGATCAAGGATTCATTCAGCAGAATCACAAATGTGTTTAGTCAAAAAAAGAGAAGAAAAAAAAAATCATAATATATGCCACACCCCCTTTAGATACCATGTGACGTGACCGGTCACAGAGGCAAAGATAATAAGTAAATGACCCAAAATCATGAGGGAAAGTGGCATCAGAGAGGCAAGCTGAGTCCAGTTCGAAATTTGCAGGCATCACATGCCTAATGAACTACCCGCAATGACCACAAAGACACTGGACACCATGCCTACTTTGCCACCGTCAGCACAGTGGCTGCCTTGGGGAGCCCGAGCAATGATCTCTCCCCCAACTGTCCATTGCCGCCTCTCAGTTAGTTCTGTAATAATGAAGAACAATGACCAGTCTGTATAAATCCAAGGCTGAGGAGAGTTGGCACATAAATCAGGCATCTAAATATTTTAAAGTACATACCGGAAGTTGAGATCACTTGTTTACTCCATAATCAACAAGTTTTCATTCTGTGAACCACTGTCAAACTTATCAGCATTATAACTTAATCCATACACAATGAAAACTCGTTATAATGACACCATCTGTTCCCTAAGAAATGTGTCAGATACTGAGTATGTCACATAAATGAATCAAATCACAAAAAAAAATAAAACTTTTCCTAGGAAAATTTGTGTCATTATATTGAATATGTGAGATATCCGGTTGTAGCTATAATGACTTACTGCACGACACAATATCAGAGTTATGGTCTAGATATACTAAAAATGAGATGAAGAAGATAACTGTATGTTATAATACTTCATTCAGGTGGTTTCTCGGATACGCAGGGCACTGTAGTGCAAGTGGCATGTTTGCCTTTGACCCATGTAAAATCTTTCCCTGAGCTCATACGCGTCAATACACATGGCTTTATCACCAGATTACAAAAATCAACAAATGGCATGATACAAATCATTATCAATTAATTGTGATATCTGCTTGATCTTTGACAAAAATCCTGCCATTCCATGACCAGCTATCTTTAACATGGTCATCATTTCATCCAGGTTGAGTTCCAAATAAAGATCTTGACAAAAATCATCATTAATTGGCAATTCTACTACACCTATATATGGTATATCATCAAAACTGGCTTTCTCCGAGGTGGGATTCGAAAAATATCCTAAAAACATACCTACATATTATTTTGACAGCGTAATAATACAAATCATATTAAACATACACACAAATTATATTTAACAAGCTTTATTGTATACAAATTTAACTTTTTAGGTGCCAAATTTTGGACTGAGTCAACAGCTTTTCTCTTGAACTAGAGGCATGCTGGTACTTGAAGGAAAGGTCTCTTTAGAAGGAATAGAAATCTGAGATCCTAATGATAATTTAGACTAGTTTCACTTTAGTGGATCGACTTTAGACCTGATTGGCACTGAAAGAGTTAAGGAATATTATATCAGCACAACAACATACACTAGCACATAAAAAAAAAAAATCTATACAGATCATATACAATTACAATACATAAATACCTGCTTGGATTAAAACATTTACATGTAGAAAAAGGAAAGGAAAACTCCCCTACTCTGTCATTGTATTGGTTACATCCCTGATAAACATGCATCACAAGGTTTCAGTCATCACATGATGATCATTTAAACGTGATGATTAACATGTTGAGTCACAGTTCATACTAAATAAATGATGTGCACATGTACTCTTTTACAACAGTTTAGCTATAACACCATACAATAATAGTTCTTCCAAACTGGCAAGGGCTGATACAATTAGCATTGACATGGTGATTAATCCGCTACCTTTCTTCAATCAAGGTGTCAAACAGGAAGCTGAGACCATGGCTGTTATTTGGAATATTTCCAACATTTATTTAATAACCAGGTTTCTACAATTTTTCCAGAATCACTTGTCCATAGGACAAGTGAATCTGAATTTTCACTTGTCCCTCTAACATAGATCATGCATTACAAAAAAAATCACGGGGGGGGGGGGGGGGGGAGGGGAGGCAGGCTTGTCTAAGTAAATACTCAATAATTGTCTGCCACTTTCGCAAATATTTCTGGAAATAGTTTTGGAACCGACAAATATATTTATTTGAAAAGAACCACAGCTTGCCAATGTTTGTTGACAACTTCAGTGCACCCCCATGCTACAGTCCTTCAGCCCAGCCCCATGCTACATCAGCTAACTTGTTCCCATTTCCCACTGGCTTAATCCATATTCCAGGCAATTGGGCTTTAATAAATTATTATTTACAATCGAAAATATGGTTGTCCACTGGACAAGTGAAGGTCAAAAGTAACTTTTCCGACCTAGATATCCACTTGTTCGAGACAACAGGATCATAGGAATTGTAGCAGCCTGATAACACAATGCTGTGAAATAATGAAAGAATCTGATAATTTTCTGTTGGATTTGTTGTGCAGTGCAGCAGGACCTGTACAGTTATAATGTAGCACATATATACAGTTTTGTTGACACCTTCCCCTGAACAGCCCAAAATATGGTATTGTTGTACGACCTGTGCAGACAACCATAAGGTTGACCAGACCAGAGATGCCAACAGTCCCTCATCATCAAGAACAGTACTTGAAATCTTGACTAATTTATGGTGTTTGTCCAGCAATGAAACTAAGTATTTTCTTATATATACTTACTTAAATATGCTCTGTCCCTGATGTTTTCACTGAAATGTCCCTGAAATGGCATTTTGAATGTTGGCATCTCAGCCAGACTAGATGTATATATTGCTGTGGCTCTGATCCTCTGCTGTGGTCCTGTCCACAGACAGGACCACAGCAGAGGATCAGAGCCACAGCTGTATACATCTAGGAACATGAAACCTTTAACCCTTTCCCCCTTAAAGTGGCCATAAATGGCTGGTGGTCGAATGTCGTCTGCTTCATCATTTTCAACAGATTCCATAAGCAATGAAAAACAATTGGACGATGCTATTTTCACCATACGGTGAGAATAGCGTTGGGTCTATTTTCACCGTGCTGTGAGAATAGCGTTTGGAAGGAGTTTTGTCTATTTTCACCGTACAGTGAGGATAGAGTTTTGTCTATTTTCACCGTACGGTGAGGATAGAGTTTTGTCCATTTTCACCGTACGGTGAGGATAGGGCTTGGTCTATTTTCACTGTATGGTGATGATGGTACAGTTTGGTATATTTTCACAGTGCTCGAGGATGGAGGCGGCTCTATTTTCACGATCTGGAAATTGAAATTAAGAGCCTTTTCAGAAATTCCTAGTTATGGCTTGTCACAGAGAACTGAGGCAAATTAACATTGGAGAAAAATGCTTACTTTAGGCAGATAAGTAGCTTTATAGTATAGTCAATAGAAAACCGGACCAAAGCAAAGTGCCCAGTTATTGAGGGTTTACTGTAAGGCAATTTCCTTGGCACCGTGACACCATTAAATGTTTGGCTTTCTAAGATCTCAAATTGATGCATATTAATTTACTCTACCCACCAATCCCTCTTTCATTTTCGTTGCTTCGTGGCTTTTTTTTGGGGGGGGGTTGTTTGTTTGTTTGTTTTTTTTGTTTGTTTTTGTATTTGTTTGTTTTTTTATGCGATCCTTAACTAAAATCATAACAAGATAGATCTATATTACCCTGAAGTTCCGTTACTTCCATCTGTGGCAATATTACAATAGTTCCTACTTTGTCTTGTCACCTGAATTTTGGCCTTTTCACACAAAAAATACAGAGTATCGGCTCTATAAAAGCTGTTAGATAATATTTAAAAGCTGAAATAACACAGATCTCATTATAAACCATGCTCAATTGGGATGTAAGTTAGGCCTGTTTATTATTTCAGCAAATGTTAGTTCCATTGTTCTCTTTAATTGTGTGCAATATCATGACACAATGCTTTTCCAAAATATTTTTACCTGGTTGACTTTAATACCATCGCCATACGGTAGAAATAGAGCAGCCCCTATTCTCACCATACGATGAATAGACCAAACTCTATCATCACCGTACCATGAAAATAGACAAAACTCCTTCCAAACAAAAAATAGACAAAACACTATTCTCACCGTGCGGTGAAAATAGACAAAACACTATTCTCACCGTAAGGTGAAAATAGTCACTCCGAAAACAATTTGCCAGAGAATTAAAGATGAGACCTGTCAAGACAACATGACCCAGGTCAACAGCTTTCCTTGGCATGGGTTGGGCTCCCAACCCATGACGAGGAAGGCTGTTGACTCAGTCTGAATTCAAGGGGGAAAGGGTCAACCCATGGCATAGCAATACACATGTTCCTCTTCCTCTGAACATGTTCTAAACCCTTGCGATTATAATCGTCCCTGCATGTGCCCTTCTGAAAAAAATCTTCCCTTAGCTCTCTTTAATAGACTATATATGCATCACACCACAACAGCCAATGGTCCACAATCTCATCTGCCTCTTGTCTACACATCTTCCATTATTACCTGTTGCCCACTTATTGTAAAGTCCTCTTTTCTAGATTGATTAATCCGGTCCTACTTTAAAAACAAAAAACAAAAACAAAAACTGGATCCTTCCCTCCATCTCAACACACATTTTCCTTCGACTTTTTAAAAACCTTGTGCACTTGTAATGTACCCTTTTCCCCGACTCCTTTTTCCAGTCCTCTTTCCCACCCTCTGTAACAGTCTTACCTATGTTCACTTTCCAATCATCAACCTCACAATATCCTTTCAATTTATCATTCTGCTAACTAGTAACTTATTTATGTCTCAGCCTGTGACATACCATGTCTGATCATTGCGCATACTTCAATACCGCATAAATCGGCACCTCCGCTGCAGTATGGATGTTCGAGCGAGTCCAGACTTTCAGCATTGACATGGATTATGATCTGCATGTTATTTTCATACTGAGACTCAAATCGAATAGAATCATCCGGAGAAAACAACAAGGGAAGGCGAAGAAGAAATAGGTGGATGATGAACCAATTGAATTAAATAAAAATGGACCTGACACCTAGAAAGTAGTTAAAACTAAAAAAAAAAGAAAAGAAAAAAAGAAAAAGAAAGAAAAGAAAATTGCTTCACAGCAAATCTGTTTGGGTGCCTTCAAAATAAGAACACTTTGAAATGCAATACTTCGCCAGTATTCAACATAATCTAACTTTTGTGTATTAGCCTAATTTTCATAAATTAAAATGCTACAAGTTTGGTTCTTGGTGCATTGAATGTAGCCACATCACAAACTGAAGTTTGAATGACACCAACTAGACCTATATCTATAATAGTTTTGAAGAGCAAGGTTTCAATTTTGTGTATTTGCCTCATTCGCATAAATTGAAAGCCTACAACTTTGGTTCATGTTTCATTGGATGCGGTTACGTCACCAACCTGCAGATTTAATTTGTAATGGTACCTTATGTACAATAGTTTCGAAGTTATTCAAGATTTGGATTTTGTGTATTTGCATAAATTAAAATCTTGTAACTTTGGATTCACCTATGTCACAAATCTATAAAGTGATGTTTAAATGGCACTTCTATCTAGAATTGTTTTGAAGCTGTTAAAGATTCAAATTTTGTGTATTAACCTAATTTGCATAAATTAAAATTGTACAACTTTGGTTCATAGTTCACTAGATGTGGCTTTGTCACAAGCCGAAAAATTGAAGTTGGAAAGGCACCTATATGTATAATAGTTTTGAAGTTATTCAAAAGATTTTAATTTTGTGTATTCACCCAATTTGCATAAATCATAATTTTACAATTTTGGTTCATTGGATGTGACTATGTCACAAACCTTTAAATTTAAGTTGGAGTCGCGCCTCTATCCAAAACAATCTTGAAGCTATTCAATATTTAAATTTTGCATATTCACTTGATTTGCATAAATCAAAATTCTGCAGCTTTGGTTGACGGTTTATTGGATGCGCCTTGTCCACAAACCTATAAATTGAAGTCGGAATGGCACCTCTATCTATAATAGGTTTTGAGGGTTTAAAAAACTTAAATTTTGTGTATTCAACTAACTTGCACAAATAAAAAAATATACAACTTTGGTTCATGGTTCATTGGATGCAACTATGTCACAAATTTATAAATTAAAGTTGAAATCACACTTTTATCTAAAATACTTTTAAAGTTATTCCAAAACGTATATTCCATATATTCACCTAATTTGCATAAATTATACTTTTACAATTTGGGATCATGGTTCAATAGATGCGGCTATGTCATACGCCAAAAAATGGAAATCTAATCGTGTAATAAAATATGTTTAAACCAATAAATTAAAGCTGGAATGGCACCTGTATCTATAATAGTTTTGAAGCTATTCAAAATTTAAATTTTGCATATTCACCTAATTTGCATAGACTAAAATCCTATGACTTTGGTTGATAGTTCATTGGATGCGGCTTTGCTACAAACCTGTAAGTTGAAATTGGAATGGCACCTCTATGCATAATAGTATGATAGTTTTGGAGATTTTCAACTTTTAGATTTTTCAATGCACCTAATCAGCATAATTTAAAATTCTACAAATTTAATTTCACTGTCCATTATATTGGCTGGTGAAAAAAAACCCTAGACGTGCACATTGAAATTTTGTGTCTGTGTGCAATAGTTTGGAAGATATGGAGCTTTAAAAATTTTAATTGCCCCTAATTTGGATAATCTTAAACATCATGACTATTCCAAACGATATGCACAATTTCACTGGTAAGTCAGTCAGCTAGGCAAGTTTGGCGGTTTTCGGAATAATAGTGTCCGAAAAAATACTACATCCAATGAACCATGATCCAAAAATTGTAATTTTTTGCCAATTAGGTGAAATACACAAAATGTAAATCTGGAATAACTTCACAATTATTATAGATAGAGGTGCAAGTCCAACTTCAATTTATAAGTTTGTGACACAGTTGTACCAATAAACCATGAACCAACGTTGTAAAATTTTAATTTATGCAAAGTATAGGTGAATGCACAAAATTTAAATCTTTGAATAACTGCCAAACTATTATACATAGAGGTGTCATTCCAACTTTATTTTGTAGATTTGTGATATAGCCGCATCCAATGATCCTTAAACGAAAGTTGTAAGCTTTTAATTTATGCAAATGAGGCAAATACACAAAACTAAAATCTTGAATATAGCTTCAAGACTATTATAGTGGTTTCATTTAAATTTCGGTTTATAAGTTTGTGACATGGCCACATCCAATGAACCAAGAACCAAAGTTGCAGCATTTTAATTTATGCATATTAAGCTAACACACAAAAGTTAGATTATGTTGAACAATATTTGATAAGGTGTAGCATTTCAAATTGTTCTCATTTTGAAGGCACCCGGAGAGACTTGCTATGATGCAAACCTACTTTCCTTGTAGTTGTGTTTTTACTTTTTTGCCACGTGATAAGGAAACAAAGACAGTTATGCTTTACATGCATTTATTTCGCCTTGGATTATAATATGCACACATTGTATATTTATATGGATGTACAAATAGTCTTTTTTTTCTGCAAGTTTATTATCATTCATACTTTAAAAGGACCGACCGTCTCTGGAGTTGGCACCTCCTGACAGTGAGTATTTTTTTGGTTTTTGATTTCACCAGAACGGGGAAGGGGCATAGGGGCCTGTTTTGAATGGTGTCACGACATTAGTAAACTTTCAAATTGTGGAAATCTGATTGTAACTCTTGATGATATTAAAGTTTCAAAATATGAAATGCCTCATATTAACGCGATTTAAAGGTCAAAGGTTTATATTCTTACTTCATGTGTACCATGTACTGCATATATGTGTAAGCAGCACTTCGAATTGTGTTTCTCTGAATATACATGTATATTCAAGATACAAAGTTTGGAATACTATCAGCTGTATTCAATGAAGTCAATGTATGGTTTTCAGTAATATTTTATCTTCTCTTCTCGGTACACATACGTACTGATTTGCTTATGCATTTTTTTTAAATTTTATGTTTTTTATTTTATTTTTTTCTGAATTGTTACAGGCAAAAGGTGTCAATCCAACTTCATTTTTTTTTAGGTTTGTGCTGCAGGTGCATACAATGGAATGAAAGAAGAATTTGAATTCATGCTAATTGGGTGTTCCTCCGAAATTTAAATGCTGAATATCTTCAAATATTTTTTGGATTGAGGTGTCAATAGCAACACCAATTAGTGGCATAGGTGCATCCAATGAAATGAACATGTAAGTTGTACAATTTGAAATTGTGCTAATTTGGCACAATCAGAAGATTTTAATGTTCACCACTTTAAATCTATTAAAGATGCATAAGAAATTTCAAGATACGTTTGATTGTCATTGCACAAAATTTTTAAACCTTTTGAATTTAATTAATTTCCAAGGCACACAGACAGATTTGCTCTTGAAAGAGTAATTAATGTTACTTCTTTCTAGTTCCTGCATGCACTTAGGCCTATGTAACTTGACTGGTCAAATACAAAAATTCAGTTGAGATGAGTTAATAAGGTTCAACTTCCTGTAAATATTCACCATTTAAAGATATAAATACTCAATGTATGTTTTAGTCATGTCTCAGAACAAGCTGACAAAGAATTTCAATCAGCTTGCAACTTTACCCAATCTTGGTAATTATCTGTGGCATAAAGCTTAGTATCATCAGCAAAATGCTTGGCTATATTTAAAGCAGAATTAGTTAAATCCCTAAAAAATATCACATCAGCTAATTCATTTCTCCATTCGAACCAGATTTCTTGATTCGAACCAGAAATTGTAGCAGGCGAAGATCGTGCGATGGGAAGATAAAACTTGTATGAATGCTGCCCTGCAGCGCTAACTTCTATGATGTACTGATGATCACGTGAGTCATTTCCGACAAGATGGCGGACCAAAACAACGACGAAAGGTCGCCGCTTCTTACAAATGAAGCACAGCCTGCAGGTCAACCACCCGCTTACACTCCATTTTCGGGTGATGGAACACAAGGTAAGGGAACAGTGGTGCTTTTGAGTATACATTTTGGGTTATGGTTGCTGCACAAAGACGTGTTTAAACAGTTTGTATATGTGGGCTTGCCCTGTTTTTGTTATCAATTCGTCTACTGACATCACTGATACATGTAGACCGTCACCTAGTCTTATCACAGCTGAGATTCGCACAAAAGTTGATCATAAGGGAGACTATGTTCAGAAAGTGGCAGCAACAGGGCAGCGACTGTCAGGGTTTAGAAGTTCGACAAATGGAGGGAGAAAAGCGGGTAGCTTGATTTCTTGGTCTAAGGGGGCCTTCCATCAGGTGAGAAGTTGTTGCTCTCCTGTGCGGCATGTGACCTTAGTCCCAACTTGCAGTGAGGTCATTTATTGGGATATCAGGCCACAGACTACAGTTATAAATCCTTCTATTTTTCATATTAGCATTTTTCAGTCTAAAAAATCAGCATTTTGGTATTTTAAAATTCCATGAACGGCATTTAACAGATAAAAATGTCAGAAAAATATGGACGGATTTTTGTCATACAATTCCCAGCTCGTTAATTTGTGATAATTGAAATACGAAACAACACCTGGATGTCAGCTTTATACAGGTGTATGAACTGTGACCTTGCCAGGGTCACATCATTATCCTTCCCCACCATAAAGTTCCCACCTGGCCTGGAAGACAGTGCACCTATATGATCACCAATGAAGCAACTCTGCGATGCAGCAAACCCGACTTAGCTAACTTTATTTAAACAGAAGCTACAGCATGCTGAAAACACAGTATTTTCACAATTACGGACTATCTCTGTTGGGATGCGCAACCAGCCAATCACAACTGTAGTCTGTAACCATCACATGCCGTGCAGGAGAGCAAGTAACGCTAGTAAACATCGTCATCATTAGTGAGATGGTAACGGGTCAGATCATCCCAAGACAAGTTAACTTGTAACCGTGTTAAGTCATCTCCAAACCATACTTCGCGCCAACACCTTATCCATAAGAAAAAAAAAGAAACAACTCAAAAATAAATAAATAATGACAACTTTATTTTTTGCCGAACAGGAAGTGTTGATGAACAAACAAATAAATATAACATAACAAACATAATAAAATCCTCTCAAAAGTCAACACTAATCCACCCAATAACGTAATTAACTCCTAAAAATAGCAAAATTAAATGCAATCAGTAGGCAGGGAGGGAAAGCTCAAAAGTCTGTGCTGATCTATAGATTTATACCTAATATGTGGGCTTGAAATTAAATGCTGAATATCTGTCTGTCTTCTTATGTATACATATATATTACAAGCTTGAACAAAAGTTAAAATTGCGTGCATAAACAGTCAGACTACAATTATCAATTCAGTTACTAGTCTTCATTCAACCAGCACCCATTCACATTCAGTCTTTATTTAAAAAAAACAACAGAAAAACACTTACTTGAATGATTGGTAGAAAATGCAAGTATACCATGTTTGGAAGTATATGTATATCAAGCCTAGTTTGGAGTTTCTCAATTTTTCTAATGGTGTGCGGATGGTACACAATAATTAGCCAATGGCAGCCAGTCAAGGTCACTGGAATCACTGTCACTCAGCAGACAAAAGTACTGGCTTCAGATTGGCCAAAAAAGTTTACCACAAAATTATGAGGATATATCAAGGTACACTGAGCCAAAAAGACCTGATTTTGAGAGATGGGAGGGGATGATGGAATTTTGAATATTTTACTATCAGGAGAATGTGAAAATCACATTACTGAACTGTAGTGTTTGTGCATTGTTTTTTATTGGTCATGTAAAATGTGCCCAGAGTGGTCTGTCATGTACCACTCACAGACACATTTTACATTACCACCCCACCCAAGTCACAAAGTTTCAGTTTTGTGTCTCGATCAGTTTATTGCAGAACTTCATGTGTGAACCAACTGGGGCTACTCATCTCCACGGAATAAAATTATTTATTAGGCCCCATTCCAGGAATGGCAAAACCCCCAAAAAGCATGGCCAAGTGTGTGGTCCTCTTCACCAAGAGCAAGGCCCAGATTTGTGGAGGAAACAATGTGGGTTTGGCCTATATAATAATACTCATTACAACCTTACATCCCTGCACCCAACCCAAGTCAACGAAGATGAACTGTCTCGCAGTGCCACAACCTTTTTTATTTTTGAGGGAATTGGAAACTTTTGTGCTTGCAAAACAGGTCATATGAATAAATTAATGCTATAGTCGTACCACTCTTAGTCCAAGAAAATGTGAGAGAAACTAATTGCTAGTTCAACATAAGAACCAATCAGCCATGGCACTCTTGAGTGAAGGCTCCATTCTTTACCCCCCTTTATTTCTGTTGTACACCTAAATCAATGTACCTGTACAATAAAGGCCTCTGTTACTACATTCTGCAGAGCTTCATTAAGGCATTGGGTTGTAAATTGTAGTGGGAAGTGATAGGAAAACAAGGCTACCTGATTAAAATGATAAGATGGGCACCTAAAGCATGTATTTTTGTTTTTCTACTTTCATTCATTTTTGGGGGGGGGGGCATGAACAAGATCAGATAGTCCATCAGATTAGTTATCTGGTCTTATTTTGTTGCACTTTGTTATTTGTAGGACCAGACTATACCTCTTCGGGACAGACGGTGGTGACAGTGCCCCCCATTGGCCCTGATGAGCTGCCCCCTCCCTACACCCCCTCCCCACAGGGGGGCATCCCCACTATCAACTGCAAAGTATGTCAGTCTATGATCAACATAGAGGGACGGACACATCAACATGTTGTCAAGTGCAATGTCTGTAATGAGGCAACAGTAAGTACCTATTAATTTATCAGTACGTTGAAGCTAAGATTTTGTGCATGTTCATGTAGTGTGTGTTCATAGCAGGCAGTACCATTTGGTTCCTTGAAGTTCACACACTTCATTTGAGCATCAAATAAAGAAATGCTTTGTTTGTTGATTTATTCTCATTTTCTATCATGATGTTAGGCTACCCCCGTATCTAACGAGTGACGGATAGGATACTACAATCTGTAGTGTAGAGTAGGAGTACCACACACTGGGAAATGTACAACCCACTGTTACCCTCGAACCAAGGAGAAGCCAATAGTGTTGGACTTCAAAGAGTACAATGCACTGTAGAACCATTCTTTGTCACTTAAAAACATTTTTTTTTCATATAAGTCCAATCTGACTATTTTGAAACATTTATTGCACCTTAATTACAAGAAAAAAGTATATATATATATATATATATATATATATATATATATATATATATATATATATATATATATATATGTATATATATATATATATATATATACATGTATATATATATATATCAATCACAGTTTCTTGAAACAGGCTGCAGTTTAACTCATTCATTTCCAAGATGGCTGCAAGTAGTTCAGCTTTTTTTCTGGGACTTCATACGTATGAAGTATCTGAAGTTGTTAAATTTAATGGTCATGATTGTTACATTTGTTTCTTTTTGTCCAAAACCACTTTGTGGTAGTGGTAACTGAAGTTGAAACAAACTGGGGCTTTTTATTCAGTCCCAGTGATTAGAAAATAATGTGTTACAGCCAAACATCTGTATAAACCTAGGGAATGCCTAAAAAGTACTGTAACAATGGACATCCTGTACCAAAAATGTAAAACAAACTCCATGATTGATGACACCTACTCCTCGCTGTGAAAGTCTCCAAAAAAGTCAAGCTCTATGTAGTTGTCAACTCTTAGTTTATGTTTCAAAAGAATGAATCAAGTTTGTGATAGTTGAGTAAATCCTGCCTCCAATATCTTAAAACTGGGAATTTTTAGCGTTGTCATGATAGAAAAGTGATTAACACCTTATTTTTTGTGCGTTGCTCTCGTACCCGCCACTTGCCGGGAGGTTACAACGCATTCAGCTTTGCCTCACAGGTTGTATTCTCTTGGCCAGTGCTGGGTACGATAAGTAATAATACAATTTGGGTATTAATCCCTTTAGAAATATATGTAACATACACAATAGTATATTGTCATGTCTAATATTTAAACATTTTATAAAGTTTGTGTGCATATTAACACATGCCCATGTGGGGACTTCTGGTGCCGTTAGCCAAATGTTAATGTTTCAGTTATTTGGCGAAAGAAATTGGCAAATGGCTAATGTATTTTAACAGGAATTATGTAAGAGTCTGATTGAATTCTGTGGTGATTACTGTTTTATTTTTCCAATTTAGCTACAAATTCTGAAGGCCCAGATCTGTCCCTACACATGAACATTGATTCTGATGAGTTTGATTTGGGAATGGTCTTTACTTGCATGCTCTAGTATTGATGTTCTGGAAACTTTAATAGTATTGTCCAGACAAACAATTTTCATTTAGATCTTGAAAGTATTCATTACACATAGTAGTTTAACTTTTATGCTAAGATTAAGAACTTACAGATACCTACAACAGCATAAAATGTAAAACACATCTTTTGAATTATAAAATGTGCATAAATTTATGAAAGGTTTGACTGTTTGCTTCAGCCAATAAAAGCTGCACCACCTGGAAAGAAATATGTACGTTGCCCCTGTAATTGCTTACTTATTTGCAAGGGATCATCGCAGAGGATCGCTTGTCCTAGACCTAACTGGTATGTATATTTACAGACTGATGATATAACTGTGGATTTGACTCTATCCGTTGATATAGTTCATGATGGTGTACTCATTGTGGATAGAAACATAATTTACTTTACAGAAAATGAGTAAGACCTACAGTGAATCTCATGACATCATTTAATTGAACACAAACCAATGAAAAATAACAGTGGCGCCCCCTGTTTGCAGAAATTCCCTCATCGATGTGCAACTTGTCACATACAGCTGGTGCCTTTTATCTTTTGGTAAATGCAAAATGAAATTGATTCCAGGGCGGACAAACAATTACAGTCTTTCCTTCACAGCATTGGCCATATACATCAGGTACCACTGTAGTTAATAGATGATGGTCATGTGCTTGTGTGATTTGTGGCATATTTGTATAGATCTGCAGATGTATCCTGGAAAGATAGATAACCTCACACCTAAAATCATGTTGACAACAGGCTGATATCAGGTTTACGTTTTCTTTGTTTTCACTTTTAACAGCAAGCGGATCATAAATTTGGGTCCAGCAAATGCGAGTGTGATGATGCGACCCCCGGGCACAAGTCGAGTGGTGTGTGCATACTGCTCAGAGACATTCCTGGTGAGTGTTGCCAGCAGTGGGTGGGAGGCTTGCACATTGAAATGAATATTACACACATGATGGCATATTGAGGAGTATAAAAGTGGTCCCTGTCTTAAGAGACCGTCTGCGTTGAAAGACGCAGGATATTTTGCTAAGGACATTTCATCATGATTTATACTTCCTGTGCAATACTCTGTGTCTTGAGAGACCACACCTTTTCATGATACTTTGCATTGTACATTTCATATTACCGTAAAACCTGTTTTTGAGAGATCACCCCTGGGGCAGGCCAAAAAGTGGTCACATAAGGCAGGTGGTCTCTCAACAGAGGTGCAGTAACATGGGAAAGATGGCAAAAAGAACAACGTAAACATGGTCTAAAAATGCAGGTGGTCTTTCCTCCCAGTGGTCTCTCAAAACAGGTTTCACTGTATTTATACCATTCAGTACCTCCTGTAGGGATCTCAAAACAAGACAGGCACAGGGCAAAATGATGTACCACAGCAGCCCCAGTGACCACCTGGGGTTTGTGATGCTCTTGATGCTGTCATGGAGGGCATATAGATTTGCCCTTGTTTGTCCATCCCACATCCAACATGTGTTGTGCACACCTCCAAAATTATTTGACCTACATTCATGAAACTTAAGAGGATTATTAATATTATATGAAGATATGCACGTGGGGTTTTCTTTGTCTTTTTCTGTGTCTGTGTGTCTCGGGTGAGAATGCTTTTTTGCATGAAACTGAACTCTGAAATGAGCCAGACAACACTGAAATTTAATTGTCTAACAAAGAAAAGCACTAGCTTATTCACAGACACACACACAACTAACTGAAAATCGTCTGATCAGCTGACAATTTCCATCCCTGGTGTCTGCATGACACCCTTGATTTACTGAAAATGACTGTCGTCCATCCCAAGTCAACCATGAAATGATGATGTGTATATCTCCAAAAGTATTTGACGTAGAATTATGAAACTTAAATGATTACTCATTAGTGGTGTGTGCCTACTGCACCTGGGGTTTTGTTTGTCTGTGTCTCTGTCAGTGTGTCTGTACAACACCCTTGATTCAGTGGTATAATGACAGGTTGGGACATCAGTATCCTCTGTACACTTTTCTAGTTTTTGTTACCTCAGCTGACAGTCAGCTGAGCTTTTGGGAGGCTCAGTCATCCATTTTAGAAATAATTCTAAATGCCATATATGCACTCAGCTAAAGCCAATATGTGTCTATTCAGATGCAGCGTTGATTTTGTGGGACAAGCTTAGGTCAGCTGAGCATGGGCTGTTCATGTAATTTTTTTTTTAACTCGGCTGACTTGTCAGTCAGCTGAGGTTATGTTATGACTAGCCATCCATCCGTACGTCCGTCATCCACAATTTACATTTTCAACTTCTTCAACAATGGAGCGTGACCTTTGAACAAACTTGGGTCTCTACCGAGTTTGTTCAAAGGTCACGCTCCATTGATTTTTGAATCCTGTTTTATGAATTTTTTTGTTCATTTTGGGGCAAATCTTGAAAAAATTTTCTCTGAAACTGCTCACCCAATTGCTTTGATATGGCACAGGGACACTCCTGGGGACTCCTATTTCTGAATTTGTTCACCGGCTGGCATTGCATTTTTTTCTTCAAAATTTTAATGATTTTTTGTGTGTTTTGCTATTTTCGACTTCTTCTAAATTGAAAGTTGGTGGCTATGTTCCTTGTGGAAGGGTCAAACAAAAATTTTCACCAGGTGACACTGGAGTTGATTCCTGATTTTTAACATTTTTTTTTTTTCAATTCGGGCACTTAATTGGTCAATGCAGCTTTCCTATTGATCACTATGTAAGTCAATGGGCATTCTAATACTAATTCACATTTTCGACTTCTTTTCTAAAACCATCAACCAGATTGACTTTAAACTTGGTGGCAGTGTACCATGGATGAGCTTCTACCAGGTTTGCACAAATGGTCACGTTCCAATAACTTTTGGATTTTTAATGAATTTTTTTGTTCTTTTTTGGACAAATCTTACAAAATCTTCTCCACAACTGGTCACCCCATTGCTTTGATATTGCATTAGAACACTCCTAGGTGCTCCTAGTTCTTAATGTGTTCACCAGTTGGTCTTGCAATTTTTTTCAAATTTTTTATGAATTATGTCTCCCCGTGCAACAGGGGAACATATTGTTTTTGCGTCCATTTCTTCTTGTTCTTGTTCTTCAACACATTGTTGCATGGGTTGCGGACGCGATAACTCAAGAAAGATTTGACTTGGGAAGTTGAAATTTTTTGTGAAGATGTTCGTGTATAAAACCTTGCTTGGGATTGCAGATGGGGGGACCTTGACTAATTTTTCAAGGTCACACGGGCATGTCATCTAAAATAGACGCGGACGCAATAACTCTGCAAGGATTTGACTTAGGAGGTTGAAATTTTGCATGATGATGTACCATAATATAAACTAAGTTGGGATTATAGATGGATGACCTTGACCTTTTTTCAAGGTCACATGGCCACTTTTTACAAATCATTGCAGATGCACTCGAGAAAGATCTGACTTAAAGAGGTTGACATTTTGTGTGATTATGTTTGTATGTAAGACTTTTGTAAAGCTTGCTTGTGACTGCAGATGTATGACCTTGACCTATTTTTCAAGATCAGGTGGGCATTTCGTCCAAAATCAATATGGATGTGATAATTCAAGATAGATTAGACTTGGGAAGTTGAAGATGTTCCTATATAAGCCCTGGCTTGGGATTGTAGATAGGTTGACCTTGACCTTTTTCAAGGTCACATGGCCACTGTTTCAAAATGATTGTAGACACACTAGTGAAAGATTTGACTTACAGAGATTGAAATTTTGTGTGATTATGTTTCTATGAAAGACTTGTAAGACCTTTCTTGTGACTGCAGATGTTTAACCTTGGCATATTTTTTAAGGTCACATGGGCATTTCATCTAAAATCCATGCAGACATGATAACTCCACTAGGATTTGACTTAGGAGGCGGAAATTCTGTATGATTATGTGCCATAATACGAACTAGGTTGTGAGTATAGATGGGTGACCTATTTTCAAGGCCACAAGCACTTCCTTGAAGCTTCAGAAGTGATAAGTCAGGAATGTCTTTTTAAAAGGTAGCACCTTCAAATTGTTTTATTTTATATCTGTAGATGTATGACCTTGGCCTATTTTTCAAGCTCACATGGGCATTTCTTTGAAAATAGTCCCAGATGTGATGTCAGAAGAGTATGACTTAAGAGGTTGAAGTTTTCTATGATTATGTACCAATATACATCATATCTGTAGATCATTGGAATCGGTATGCCTATTTATAAAAATAAGGGTGACAATAGCAAGGGCGCACAGGGAGACATTTGATTTTCTGTTGGAAAATCAGCCTGTTCTAGTTTTTGTGTGTTTTTGTTAGTTGTCACTTCTTCTCCAGAACTGTCTCTCAGATTAAGTTGAAACTTTGTGGATATGTTCCTTGTGAAAGGGTCAGGCAAAAATGTTCACTAGGTAGCACTTCTTTTTGATTTTTAAAGATTTTTTTTTTTTTTTTTTTTTTCAATTCGGGTACTTACCGGTAAATGCACCTTTTCTATTGCTTACTATGCAAGTCAATGGGCATTTTAATACATTCTAATGGTATTTCACATTTTGAACTTCTCTGAAGAAACTGTCTGTCAGATTGACCAAGTTTGTGCAAATAGTTACACTCCAGTGAATTTTGGTGTTTTTATGATTTTTTTTTCGAAAATCTTTAAAAAAAGTTTTAAGAGGAAAGTTTAACATGGGAATTTCTTGTAATGGTTATAACTTAAGTAATTCTTGCCAGATTTGTGCCAAACTTGGTAGGGATATACATGTACCGTATATAAGTGTCCACCTATTTTGTGCAGATGGCCATGCTCCAGTGATGTTTGGACCTTGACCTCATTCCCAAGGTCACAGGGCAACTGACACATATTTACTGTTCACTTGATAGAGTGAGATCTGTTTTGAGTAAGGACCTTGATGTTGCACATGTTAATGTCTCTCTATGAAGGTCATGCTTAGACAGTACATGAGTGACCTTGACCTCATTTCTGGGGTCACAGTGCAACATACATGAATTTTAGCAAATTAGACTGGGCTAGGCTGAAACTGGCGAGAGAAGCCCGACTACTTTCCAGTGACAGTCTGACCAGTTTCGTCACCTCTGTGACTCATCAGAGACTGAGGTTAACGGATCCCAGTTCGTGCTTATATACCAGGGTATAACATACGTTGCTAACGTCGCATGTTATTGTAGGTACGTAAAACTGTACGTGTAGGTATGGCCATGCCTAGTCAAGCTGACGTTGCATGGTTCCCTTTAGTTAAGCATTGTACTACAAGGGCCGAATGACATGACACAAGTGTGTCAAGTCAGACACCCAATGACCACCGGTCATGAATTGCAGATAACTGTGTCCCGAAACAGCAGTGGTCTGCAATTAAGGGGTAACTTCGGAAACCATTAACTTATGAAAACACTGTGTTTCATAAGTAAAGAGGGTGTTAGTATACATGGATTTTACTCTTCACTGTTACTTGAGAACTACTTGAACTGGGACCTTGATGTTGCACATGTTAGTGTTCTTCTATAAAGGTCAGACTTACTCAGTACATGGGTGACCTTGATCCAATCCCAAGTTCACAGAGTTGCAAGTGTGATGAATGTTTAGGTCAGTTGAGCGTGGGCTGTTCACACAGCCCTCTTGTTTTTTTTGTTTTTGTTTTTTTGGAAAGGTGATGGTTGTCAGCAGAGCATCATGCCCATAGGCCTCTTCTTTATATCTATATTGAGAACTAGAAAACATATTCTATTTTGTGAAACAATAACCATGTCGAAATCATCCAACAACTCAGTTTCTTATTAAACTTTGGAATGAAATCAAGTAAGTTTGTAATGATGATTTTTAAAAGTACATGTATATTTGTATTTATGTTATCTATGTCTCAGTCAGTTCAATTGTCCTAACACATGTGGTGCTCTGTTCTGAAGCAAGGTGTTAACTTACCAAGTAAACTTATTCAGGTGGCCCATGCGAGAGCGGATGTTTTCATCCTTAGCTGGGTCATCCTGATTATCCGTTCTCTGTGGTACTGATGTACTATTTCTCCTGTTTTTTGTTTTGCATTTGCATATATATATATTTCTGTCATTATTACCTAACAATTGAAATGTATTGAATTTATTGTCGAATAAAAGAATCTGCATCTGAATCTATTTTAGAAGTCAGTCAGTCATATTTCCTGCAGTATCATTGCATCAATCGAATAGATTCAGATAAAACCTTACTGGGTATTTTCTGTTACAGTTCAACGTTTACAATAAAGCCTTGGCAAGATGCCCACACTGTAGGAAAGTGTAAGTATTATAGATACCTGCGAAGTTGCTAGGTTCTTAAACATTTGTTATCCAAAGTCTATACCTTTAATGGCTGCAATTGTTGTACGTAATGTAAATAGATCACATGTGGGAGAAAGAAAAATTGTGGCATTTCCTCCAGACATGGATATATTTGGGAGAATGAGTGTTATATAAGTATCAGTATATTTCTTTTCGGTTATAGAATGTACAAATTTATATGTACATACTTTCATGTTTATGTATTAGGAATGAAAGGAATGTAAATGCAGTTATAGGAGACTTTTAATGAGTTCATCTCCGTTTGTTGCTTGTTTCATTTTCATGAAAGCAAAACTATTAATATTTGAGTTTAACACAGAGACGCTGAGGATACGTGTTCTTGCAGGTCATCAGTTGGATCAACGTACGCCCGCAACAGAGCCATAATCTTCGGTGTCCTTGGCCTTGTTTTCATCCTGGCAGGAATAGCTGTCACTGTGAGTTTACTCTTAGTATTTTTTTCGCTGTTCTATGTACATTCAAGTTGTCATGATTAGAGCCGCCAATGCAGTCTGTTGCGATGTCTCCATCTGGGAGTGTAACCATTAACTAGTTCCAAGGGACAGTACATGTGTCCAAAAATTGACACTAGATTGCTACAGGAGGGTACATTCACACTGCAAGATTGGCCAGCAACGTTCAAATCATGAGCTAATTTTGACTCAAATGATACGTTTTAAACTGCTAATACGTTACCAGCTGTTTCCATCAGGCCAAGCATCCTGTTTTTGTATACAGTAGTCCCTCTTTTGAGCGACCACCCCCCAAAAGCAGTAGTATTTATGCAGGTGGTCGCTCATTGAAGGAACCCCACACGCACGACCTTGAGAATAGCTTAAATCCAGGGCTAACTTTCCCAGGTAGCCAGGAATGCAAATATTTACCACCACCAGTTTATCATTATCGATTGCATATGCTTTGAAAAGCAATTATCATTTAATAAATCTAACAAGTAGAACTCTTAAAATCTTTATTTCAACAAAGAATATACATGTATTTCAGAAAATGTCTTTTTGCTGATGGTGGTCAGCAGAGCATTAGGCCCATGGGCCTCTTGTTGGATGTGTTCCCAGGGTGGTCTCTAAAATGAGGTATTACTATGTACAAGCTGACTATAAAGTAGACCAATAAATTTGAAAAGGGTTTTTATCTGTACAAGCGACGTCACTGTTATTATTTTGGTCAGTTTTTCGGGAAAGGCTTTAATTATATTAATGGTCAGGTAATCTGTGACTCAGTCCAATTTAACATGTCTCATGCTTCCCCTTTTATGTTGCAGGTGGCAACATATGAAATTGCCAGGCAATCAGGAGGGATATATGTGGTGTACATAGGTAAGTCCTAGATAAAACTCAGAATGATCAAGAGGCGGTCATAATGGTCAATTCTTTATAATTATAAATGTTACATTTAATATGTTAATTATTTTACTTTTTATGTCATGTTGTCTGATTGTTTAGCACATAGTCATTGGTTTTCTAAGAGTTATTGTTTATTTTTACTCCATCTTCTGAATCTGTGTCAAAATTAAAGTTCAAATATTCTCTGCTTAAATTACCAAGGGACAAATTGTTAAATTTTCATTGGAGAAAAAGCATATTTTTTTAAATAACAGTGAGAGGATTACAGTGACTTTAAAAAATGTAAAAGAAACCAGAGAGATGACACTCCAGCATCAATGCCTGGTAATTTTGATTGTGTTCCAGTTTCTTTACTGGGCACCATGTGAATGATAGTGAGGGTCTGGCTTGTCCATATCAAAACTTCTTTTGTCAGGTTCATGCATTGCTCCCGCAGAGCACCATGATAATGTAATCTCTTTGTCTACTTAAACCAGTTAAAAAAAAAAAAAAGCTTAAGTTTTCAGACAGATGTATAGACGGGCAGACATGCATGATTGTATAAGATCCGCATCCTTAGGTCAGCAGACCTAAAAAGGGTGTCCCAAATTTTATGTATTTGTTCATGTTCCTAAAATACAGATGATTGAAGTTAGAATGATGACACATCAACAGAAGTATATTTTTACCTAACTCTGATAACAAAAAAAAACCCACAAAAAACCAACCCCCCCCCCAAAAAAAAGGCAAAAACAAAAACAACCCCCCCCCCACCAAATTTTTTAAAAATCTGAGACATTCTTTTTTGATTCATTGCATAAACTTTAGTTTACTGTAGATTTGAGGTCCCCATCTTCCAAATTAAATGAGCTGAATCAACATTTGTAGTAAATTATGATGATCCTTTGTATAATTGTTTTGTTATGTAAACATCACCGTTAACTTACATTATAAAATTGTAAAACAAAATCTTTGTTTGTTAGCTTTCCGAAAATGTATACTTTATCACATTTCATACATGATTCAACCATTATATGTAACAATTAATGACAGTGAGTGCTAATCTATCATATACCCTACGTATTTTAAGGAAAATGACAAATTGAATTTATGTCCAATTTTTTTAAAAAATACATTTCAAGTCACCAGAGCCCAAGGCCCACTTGCATCTTGTTTCATTTGCAGTATGTTACATTTTGTCATAAATTTGATGCAAAAATACATGAAAATGTACAAGCTGAATGAAAAATTTACCTATCTACTCTTTTATAATTGCTATGCAAAAACACTGCTTCCAAGAAATATTACTATCATTCCACCACATGAATCTTTAGTTTGTATGCTTTCAAAAATGTATATGATTTATTACACTTTTTCAGTAAATTGACAGCGTTATGTGCATAAAAGAATTAGTTAGCACTGAGATCACTGATAACATATCGTGTATCGTTAAATTTTTCTTGTCAATCAAACACTTGGAAAACCTGTTTGGTGAGAATTGTAGCTAAGACTTATTATGAGAGGATGCCCCAGGTCAACAGCATACCCTGGTGGGGGTGGGGTGCAACCCACATACAGAAAAGCTGTTCACTCTGGCCCTTCTAACCAGCAAACTCTTAATATTCTGAATCTACTTGCAAAGTAATAGTAAGGATCATTTTTATGTCTCTTTTTCTTCATGTATGTCCATGAATGGAAAGTTTTTCTTTGTCTGGTACGGTCATTTCGCATCCCTTTCGTTTCAGGAGCCTTCGTCGTGGGCATCTTGAACTTGATCCGTGCTTTGTACTATGTCACAATGAAAGTGAGCACAGTGGAAGGACCAGCCTGAGCGACCAAGGAAGCGTGCCGCTGAGCGTCTGCGGGCCAGCGTACCGGCAGACACACTACTTTCAAAGTCGAACATGGAAAAGAGACTTTGTTCACTGAGTTACTGTGATTGACATGATGCCCCAAGGGACATCAGCTAAAACACATACATAAATCATACACTTGTACTCTCGGGTTGATTTTGTACACCTACATCTGTGTCACAAGAATCTAGGTCATTCTGCATCATGCTCATATTTAGTGTCGGATGGACTATTTGTATATTAGGCATAATGATACTGATATTACACAAACAGGCAAGAATCTTAAAAAACAGTTTAAAAATTCAGTATGTGAAGTACCATATATATTTTGACCATATCCGTGATGAGGGTTATCAGTGGAAGGCTGTAGTGAGCTGCGTACAAGGAGAGTGGAACGTTTTGCTTATGGTCCTAATTGTCTCAAACTGTTTGCTCTTTGTGACCAGGGACTTGATATAATGTATACGATAGCACATCCCTGTCTAAATGTAAGTTTAGTGTTACTCTGACTGCCACACCTGTATATTAAATTCATAAATGTGGCAAGAGAGGTCTTAAATGGCAGGTACATATGTATTACTGTACATATATATAGCTTTGTGTAGGCGGTGCTGTTGTCGATGGTGGTAAGGGATACTGTGAACCTGTTGCCATCGCAACCCACGGGGAGCACCAAATGATGACATTGATTTCATTTGGTTAGCATGGAAAAACAAGACCACAGCAGGTCTTTTTTTCTAGCTCAGCTGACTTGTCAGTCGGCTGATCTTATCTTATCGTCCTTTGCCCATTGTTGGTGTTGGCATCCATACGTCAAGAATTAACATTTTTGACTTCTACAAAACCATCAGCTGGATTCACTTCAAACTCTTGGAGATATACCTTGCATGGGTCTCTACCAAATAGATTCAAATTGTCATAGTCCAGTGATTTTATATAGATTATGTCCAATGCTAATGTGTTATGTAATATAAATGACCTTGCTATATTTTTGTAAGGTCACCAGACCTGTTAAGTAGGGAGAGGTGATTTTATAATGGCAGGTGTAGTTTGGACAATAGCAAAGAAAATTGAGTTAAGTTGTCAAGACTATTTTGACTTTTTCTCAAAAACTGTCGTTCAAATTGTTCTGAAACTTGTTGGAAATGTAGCTCGTGGAAGGTTTATACAACACTGTTAACTAGATCCCTGATTTTTAACAAATTGTTCGATACGGGTACCTGTCAGTTAATGCATGCGTTCTTATTGATTACCATGAAAGTCAATGGGGATTGCTGTGGAAACGCACATTTTTTACTTCCTCTCCAAACTCCTCTTCCCCCAGACCAGAGTGAGACTTATCATGGGCTGAATGTGAAGGTCAGCTGAGGATGAGCTGCTCACAATGCCTTCTCCCAAACCGTAAGGTGGATCCTCTTCAGATTTACTGGGAATTTAAATGCATGGCTTGATCTCCTGCAAATTTGTTTACTACGTGGTGGTGGTGTCATTTTCTGATTTATTAACGAGGAATCAAAGTTCAGAAAAATCAGTCGGGGGATATATTTGTGTTTGCGACAGTGATGGTGGTCTTAAAGGTAACCTGGATATCATTCTGATGTTCACAGGATCACTTCAGTTTGTGCATGTAATGTCAGCTGAGCACAGGACTGTCACAGTCTTCTTGTTTCAACTTCTAAGGTAAAAGCAGACACCGATAACTCCAAAGGAAACAGAAGTAGCATCTCTTTAGGGATCAGCTCACTTGAGCGACCAGAGTCTGGTTATCCCTCGGGGTCTGTCAGGACAGGTTTGACTCTCCTTGCATAGAGCGAAAGCTAAAGGATGGGAAGAACTCGAAGAAAAACAGAATGCACATGTTGTCACACAATTAATATAGAATGTAGGCATTTGTTATTATGATTATGTTCAGCAGCACACAAGGAGATGCAGTGTATTGTGTGAGGTTCCCTGTTTTATTTTCCATAAGCTTGATTATCATCAGGGTGATTTATCTCTTTCAGTGCCAATCTCGACTAAAGTCGATCTACTTAAGTCAAACTAGTGTGAATTATCATTAGGATCCCGGATTCATATTCCTTGTAAAAAGACCTTTCATTCAAGTACCAGTGTGTCTATAGTTCCACAGAGGATATCCCAGGTCAACAGCTTTTCTCGGCGCGCATTGCACGTTGAGAAAAGCTATTGACTTAGTCAAAAATTTGGCACTTAAAGAGTTAAGGGGCTGAACTGATCATTTTTACTATGTTACGCTCACCTTCAAAGTTCTGCAGACAAATCATTGATACAAGTACTTCTGTATTGTGCGACTGTTTTGATAGAGCTTAGTAGTACATATAATAAATTTGCTACAGCCAGAGCTTTCACAAATGGGTGCATAACCCTTTGTATCGAGTTCACAGAGTAGGCTGCAGTTGGTTTGGGTGGGTATTCTACACGTTTCACTGGTATGGTGAACAAGGCATCTATCTGAAGGTAAAATCAATACAGTGTACAGGGTATATTGGATAGTACCACCGTAGTGCTCAATTCAATTGTACTTTTGGAACATTTGTGTATTTGTTTTCTTTGTAGATTTAAAAGTTTTTTTATGAAAATTTTTTGGGAGTGCTGAATAGAATTAGAAATTAAGAGAAAGTTGTGATATAATGTGTATAAAGAGATTGAGGTCAGTTTACACAGACTGATAAGGCAGTGTTTTTAGAGAATTCAATGTCTGTATTTAGAATAAATAGTAGTGCATGAGAATTTCTCTTCTTAAAAGTTTGCAGAAATTGGGAAGCAAAGATTTAGTCTACTGCACAAAGTACCCGCTGAACAGTAGTACATGGTTTTAAAAGTACATGTAGGTACGCATTTAGTCATGATTATCATAGTTAAAGAACAAAATATTATGGATTTGCTGCACCCATGCCTGTAATAGTTACACGTTCCACTCCTGCAAAGCAGTGGTCAGATACAGTGTGGTTTGTGATGCATTACTATATTATATGTGACATTTGTGGTAAAAAGATGTATATTCCAGTCTTTCTGCTCACATGGTAAAGGTGTATGTTACGCTTAACCCTTTGGGACAATGTGATGGAAACTACAGTGGTCTTATGTGATGCAGGGGCTTGGAGGTTAAAATTTGTGGAATCAAATCAACTTTGATCAGCACCAGAATATAATATATTTTCCTTGTGTTGATGATTACATGAGACGGTGTTGAATGGGAAAAAAAGTGAATTGTAATGAATAAATGTATCGAGTGTTCTTGTCCGGGCATCAAACGCCTGTAAATAATAAAAAATATGAGGAAACGTCTAGAGCCGGGCCCTTCTGGCTGGCATTTCTGTTCAGCATGTTTATGCAGTTGGAACACAAACGGAGTTTACCTTGGATTGTACTTGTGGTGGTGTTCTTGCAGTGAGCAGGTAGTGTGTGCAGGCCAGAAAACTAAAGGTTTGCTCTCCTGTATATGCCCCGTAAAAGTACACTGAAACCTTATTATAATAACGCTCTGATATCCGACACATTCATCATAGTGACACAAGTTTTGAATGGCAAAAATTCAATTTTTCTTTGTTATCTGTTTCATTTATCTGACATATTCAGTTATCTGACACATTTCTCGGAAACAGATGGTGTCATTATAACCAGTTTTCACTGTACTACCATCGTGGCATGATACCAGTCATAACACCAGTGAGGTTGTACGATGGATCGTCGGCAATGTAAATTGTAATGTTACAAGTGAGACAGAAGTTTCCCATGTTCGAGGGCAGAATAAAGCCGGGCAAAATACATTTGGGATAATGTTGATCTGTGTATTTAGCATGTATGCCTGCTATTATTAGTTAGGTTTTCAGTGTTATTTGATCATATACATTTATCTTTTATGGTGTCAATTTACTCTTCCAATATTATAGTAAAGATTGGAACATGGTAGGGACTCCAGAATGTGCTGGATTGTGTGTAATGTTGGTTAATGTCTTGACATCCTGAGCCACCCTGTGTTAAAATATATGTGGTATATGTATGTGGAGATCTACTTGTCCAACAGACGCAGTCAGCAATTGCTGCAGCTCATTTCACTCCCAAGTTGCAACCATGAGCCATATGGACACATTGTTTCCTTGCAGGTTGATTTTGATTCATCATTATGTCTCCTACTTCTGACGTAGCAAGAAGCGCCGGACAAATATGGACACTGTAGGAGCATGCAGAGACTGGCCAGCAGTTGTGTATGTCGTATAAGTGAGTTTAACTCATTCCATACCAGTCCCTGATTTTTCCGTATATATATACCTAGATTTATGACAACAATTGCATACTTAGATTCTTCATGAAAAGAGCTTTCGTTCAAATACCAACATGCCTATAGTCTTGAGTCGGTGGTTCTGGCACTGCCTGGCAAGTCATGTTGCAGCTGCCGCAAGGGCAGCTGCAGCATGACTTGCCAGGCAGTGCCAGAACCACTGACCAAGGCCTGTGACCATAGTATGGAATGAGTTAATGTAGCAGGATGAACACAAATGTAGTTTTCTGAGCAGGTGTACAAGCCAAGGGTCGTGGACTGCGTGCAAACCTTGCTGGCAAGGTAGCTGGAGTAGTGGGTAGGACACTGAGTGCTCTGAAACAGGGCGGCCTTATAGACTGCTGTCGTGTGGCCCTCTTCTGCTTCTGCTTATTTCACGAAACTAGTTGTGATGAACTTGGCCCCCAGCGTAGTCACGTTGTGGACCTGGCATTGTATATTGCTGTTGGGTGTACAGTAGTGTCAGCTGTACAAGATTATCCCTTCTATCAAGAAAAGTCACAACAGTCGATTTTTCACTGCTGGTAAATTTACAAAGAAATTGAATCTTGTGGCCACAAACGTGTGGCCACAAATAGCAGGTGGTCTGTGATGGCAGTGTGTACGCTGTTGTCTTTGTTTCTTTGTGTCACATAATCGACTTGAGTACATTAAAAAAAATGGCCATAGATACATATTGTCTTTCAAGAGAGAATTGTCTTTTCAATCAGTTCTGGAATAGAAAGAAAGAAGTATTTGTTTATTCTAGAAGAAAACTCTGTAAATATCTTGTGGACAGGAAAATCAGGAGAAAATTGGTCACTTATATCAGTTTAATCTAAAAAATTATGTAATCTGTTTTCTGTCCACATTGTCTTTTAAGAGATGTTTTCGATGCACAAGAAATGTATGTTTAAAGCACATGGCCATAGTATTAGCAGATAGTAAGGCCCTATTGAAGTGACTCACTTCTGTGAATAGATGGTAGGGTGAGCATGTTGTCCAACACAAATTTTCATGAATAAGTAGTATGTAGCTCTTCAAATCTGAATCAGCAGATCAATACATTGTAAAACATGTTGTCTCGGAGAGAAAATACAGATGAATTGCACACAGGAATTATAACCTGAGACCTCCATTATTACAAGCCTTTGTAATTTGGTTAATGCCCAAGTAGTTGCAAAGATATCAACTTGTACCTGGACATAAATGATGGAACAAGAATCATAAGTTGAAGTTTTTTCTGCAGATTGGCACACCAGGCACCCAGGCGGTGCTGCTGAAAATTGGTGACCTTAGCCATATACTGTCCTGTGTGAGTATGCTCTAGGCCTACAGCATAGTAAATAATGATGCTTTCTGTGACCTTGGGCATGTATTGTGCTGTATGTGCCGTCTTGGCCTACAGAATGCTAAATGATGACCCATTATGTGCAAAATTTGTTCAAAGTTCAACCAACACAGCTTTTTGACCAGAATTTTTCATTACCTCAGGTGACAAGTCAGCTGAGGTTGATGGTCGATTGTCTGTCCATCCACAATTTACATTATTGATGACTTCTCTGAAACCATCGGCCAGATTCACTTCAAACTTTATGGCAGTGTACCTTGGATGGGTCTTTAGCAAGAGTGTTAAAATGGCCACGCTCCAGTGATTTTGGGGTTTTTCCAGGGAGGTAGGGGGCATATCTTAAAATTTTTTTGAAACTGCTGGCCCAGTTGCCTTGATGTCACCCAGGAATACTCCTAAAGGCACCTATTTCTTCAATTGTTAACCAGGTGGCGCTGCATTTATTTTAATGGTTTTTTGGTGTGTTTTCGCTATTTTAGATTTCTTCCCTTCAACCGTCACTTTTGTATATTTTCCCAATTTTGGACTTCTACAAAACGGTCACTCAGATTGTTCTGAAAGTTTGTCAAAGTATAGCTTGTGACAGGATTAATTGAAAATTATTTGCTAGTTGCTGATATTCTGGATCCCTGATTTTTAATGAATTTTTTAATTTGATTTTTAATAATTCTTTCAATTTGGGTACCTGCTGGTTAATGCATACATTCCTATTGATTACCATGAGAGTCCATGGAGATTGGAATGGAAACTCAGTTTTTACTTCCTCTCCAACATGTTCATCCACTATACTGGAGTGAGACTTTTTATGGCTTGAAAGTGAAGGTCAGCCAAGGATGGGCTGTTCGCACAGCCCTTGTTTAAAAAAAGTGAGATGCATGCAACCTCATAATCTGATCCATGCAAGTGTTTTACCAATGAAACCTCATAATCTGATCCATGCAAGTGTTTTACCAATGAAATGATAAGATACCAGCTTATTATAAGTTGGTACATTATGGTCACAATGGTTGTATTTCCAGACTGGCTAGGGTCCAAGTGTTTGTATTTATTTACCAATATTGCAAATATAATGCAATGAAATTCTGTGGAAACTATACAGATGTATATCAGTAATTGTTCCTACCCTTTGATCCTAGGTGAGCATACTTAGATATTGTTTGTGTAGTCAAGTGTCACACTGGGAGAAGGCATGAAAAATACTTTTTAAATGAATGTAACATTGTTACTTGTGCACTGACAGGAGAAGAAATGTGTAGCTCTCCGTACACAGATATACACTTTTTTTCAGAATTTTGTGCCTTGAATGTGAAATCACTCTTGCTGAATATTTTTAGCAGTTTAATGTTTTACTAGAGCATTTTAGTACATCAGATATTTGAGGTTTTTTTATTACACCAGATTGTTTTATTCATGCACCTCCATATCTGAACAAAGTAAGCACTCCTGTTCCTCCCATAAACTTGCTTCACCTGGTGTTGGAATGAAGAAACATATTATGTTTCTTCATTCCAACACCAGGTGGATCATGTCCTCCTTCATTTGCTGTTAAACAGCAAATGAAGGAGGTGAATGTGTTGTCTTGGCCTACCCTCAGCTATTTTTGAGTTCTCCAAAACCATCAGAGATTGTTCTGAAATGTAGTGGATGTGTAGCTTGTGGGACGGATAAAGAAAGTTGGGCACTAAGTAGTAATATTGTAGATGTTTGATTTTTAATGCATTTTTCAATTTGAGTATTTGTCAGTCAATGCATGCATTCCTGTTAGTTACAATGCAAGTCAATGGGGATTGCAATGGAAATTCACATTATTAATATCTTTTCCAAAACCATAGACCAGATTCACTTCAAATTTTGTGGAAATATACCTTATGTGGGACTCTACCAGTTTGTACAAATGATCATACTTCATTGAATTTTATTTAATTTTTCCCCTCCGTTTTTGGCGAAATCTTTAAAGAAATCAGAAAGCCAATTGCTTTGAAATTGTATAGGGACACTTCTTGGGGACCCTAGACCTTAATTTGTTCAAGAGGTGGCGCTGCTATTTTTTTCCCATTTTTCAAAGAATTTTTGTGTGTGCAGGCTTTTTTCATCTTCTTCTCCAGAACTGGCCCTGAGATTGTTCTGAAATAAAGTGGATATATTACCATGCAAGTCAGTGGGGATTGCAATGGAAAGTCGCATTGTTTACTTCCTTTCCAAAGTTCTCAACCCCTAGACCAGAGGGGGACCCCTTGGGCCTATGGGTTGAATGCAAAGGTCAGCTGAGGATGGGGTGTTCACACAGCCCTCTTCTACATAAATATTATAATAGACAAGACTAATCTACTATTTTATATGTATGTTCATGATATTCATTGATCATTTCACATCATCATACTTGAAAAATACTAATGTAAAGGGTAGACTTGTGCACATTGTGAAACTGTTGTTGTGAAGCAGGAAGACATTTATTTAAGTGCTTTGCAGACTCCTTTGTGAATGTACACAGCATATAGGTTTCAATAAAAATTCAGCATTATTCGGGAGTTGTTTTGTTTTGTTTTGATCCTTTTATGTAATAAGATGTTACTGGTGAGGATGGCTCTGAACCTTGACCAGATCACAGCAGTTCAATTTTGAAAAAAAAAAAAAAAAATAATAATCAAGTGGTCTTTTGGGACAACTGGGTTTTGGATTCCACTTGCCTTTGCAACAAGGTTTGAGGAACCACCATATACCGTTGTTATGCTATCATTACACACAAAGACGGCAAAGTCTCGCACCTAAATCAATCAAAAAATTTAATTTCAATTCTACTTTAGCAATTAAGACAGCAAATTGTCTGATATATTGGTGTGGCATTGGTTGCTGGCATGGCAGGTGTGAAGGACGCACAAAGGGCCATTTTACTGCACGACAAGACTTGCTGGGCAAAGCAGAATTGTACATGCAGTCCATCATGACGATACTGCTGTTGAAGTGGACTAAGATCACAAAGAGATGCATTTTTGCTTTGAACCTGATTATGATTTTATTCTGAAATCAAACCATATACAGTTGACTGCTGGCGATAACCAGCCAAACCTGCCACATGCCTGAAGATGCCCAACTGAACAGCACGACATCCCAATACCACAGCTAGCTTAACCCATCTACCACAACCAGCCTCATTTGGATTGCAGCCACCTGATCGTTCTTGACACCTTATATCACTGTACAAATGTACACCCTGAGTTCTCCTACCCCCCCCCCCCCACCCCACCACCACCACAAAAAAAAGCAAATATTGAAGAGGTTGGCTTTCTCTAAACAAGGGGCCTACCCTCACTGTTTTCAATATCAGTCTTCATCCACTCAGATTCTTTACATTAAAAGTGGCAGGATCCACCTTGACCAAGATACAAAAATCAACATATTGACTATTGACCTTTTAAGGTCACTCAAGGTCAAAAATTAACAAATGAAAACCCACAGGTCTTTTTTTTTTTTTTTTTTTCAGTATTTGACACTTCTCATTGGCAAAGGATCCACCATTACCAAGATATACAAACCAAGATGTCTGTTCGACCTTTCAAGGTCACTCTGGGTGAAAATTAGTAACACCAAAAGAAACTCCATGGGAACTTTCCTATTAGTGTTTAATAGTAAGCATGGGCCTAGGATCCACCATTACCCAGACATAAGCCATATTCCTATAGCAACAATGCAAACTTGTATATGTACTGGTAACCCATGATTCCTTATTACAGTAATTCATTAGAAGTTGGGTTATTCCAGCAGCACCATGTTGTGAACAAACAATGCACACTAAGTCCATATGCATTCTCACCAGGTTTGAAGAGAATCCAACATGCAGTTTGGGGAAGTTGTAAATTGTGAACAAGAGGCCCATGGGCCTAATGCTCTGCTGACATATAATCTGATGACCATCACCAAAAATCCATTTCTTGAAATGTATTTCCTTTATGACCCTGAGAAATTAGTTGAGGTCTGGATGCACAAAAACTAAACTTAAACAATTTTGGATGCATAAAATTGATAATTGAATGTGTTAAAAGTGGACTTAGAAAGTTTTGGGGTTGGTAAAATTGGAATGGGCAAGTTTCACCTTCCCAGATACTAACCTGTCCCCACTGCTGTGCAATCCAATCAAATGGATCCACAGCACACCCCTCCCCCTACCCCACCCCCATTTATCTGCTTAGGTCACATTTCGAAATTGAACTTTTTCTTGATTGTATCACCTGTCGATAAAGGTTCTCTTGATTAACCATGTCCAAATTTGATACATGGGTGACTCATGGGTTGTTCTCAGCATATGGTGCACCCTAAGAAAAAATTGGATGTGAAAATAATAATTTTATTCACATTTTTATTTTGAAAACTCACTGCGCTTTCAATCATCACTTCCCGTTCATTTCCAACACCCACAAGGCATGAAAGGCCAGTGACATCACAAACGCAACACCATTGGCTGACTGAGAAGACTCCAACCATGCTAGCGAGCCATGGCTGTCAAGTGTCACTTGGATTCAACATCTTTTATTCACCCTTCATCAACAGGATTAAAAATGCATGTAGAAATATTCGTGTTTGTCCCTGTTCCCGTCCAGGATGGGTGGGTGTGTTGCTGTTAATTGTTTTAGATAACTATCATCCAGTTTTACTGTTACCTGTTTTTTCCAAATTTTTTGAAAAAGTTATTTTTTATCAGTTACATAGTTATTTTTCTATTAGTGTTTAATAGTAAGCAGCGGCCTAGGGTCCACCATTACCCAAACATAAGCCACATTCCTGTAGTAACAATGCAAGCTTGTATATATCAGATAAAAGTGATATCAATTATTATTATAAATGTTTGTAATAACCAAATCATATTAATTTCCTTTTTCCAGTACCTCTAGATCGCTTGTCAAATTTAAATTACTTTGTTAATCATGTAATAAATATGTACTGTATTGTATTTCTTTTTCTTTTTCTGGGACTCAATTAAAATGTGTATCTTTAATGAGTTTTCTGGGTGGCCCTCATGCCAACGACCTTGTGGTCTTAATGAGGGTCTCCTCACCAGTAAATGTTATATGTCTAAATTTTTTATTGTATTCTTTGGGTCAAATAAAAGCAATCTGAATCTGAATCTGTAGCAATACAACTTCTACAGCTTTGGCCCCCCAAAACCAGAATTTTCGGAGAGTGGTCAAGTTTTCACTCATAGAATTAATTTGCTACATGTACAGTTCACAACATGATTGAGCAATATTCAAATCCAAATTTATTTTGAAAAGGTTCACAATTTACCATTTGACAAATGGACGCAAATAAATATAATACTGTTTCTCTTTTAACAATTCAAAGACTGCAATTTAAATTCTTAATCATTATAGAACTGTACAGACCTGAAATATCTGTGATTCAAATCTGAGAAAGTTTAGGATTATACTTGAGAAAATATCAATTTTTAAAAAAGAGAAAACTAAATTTGGATGAAAGAATTGCTTTTATAATGTACTTCAAAAGGCCTAGTAATATGCTATCCTGATCAATGACCCCACTTCTTCAATTAAAAGACAAAGCTGACATTGATATAAATTGTATATTGATCGTTTTTACAATAAAAAATATTAGTTCTTCCAGATATTGTTTCAACAGTTTTGAAGAACGTAGCATTTAGTGTATACCTTGAAGTTTGGCTCTTATGTATTGCCATGAGATTTCACATGATGATGATGATGATGTTGTGATCGTGTAGTCAGGTTTTCACTGCTATCATCATCCATGTTTTTCAGTACCGTTTCATGAGAGCAAGACAGTAGTGACTTGTATTATGTAAATTTACTTAATTTGACAGTGTTGTCATTTTCACTGATGCACACCATACTAATTCTCACAGAAAAAAATCGATTAGCTCTGCATCTCCAAAACAGGAATGTCAGCAGTTTGTTGTCAGTTTATGCCCACTACATATTTAACATTTATCGGCTTAATACTAATCTTACAGTCATGTAAGATCATGCTGATCGAACAAGTTTCAATGCATGCTGTCTCACAATACGAATGCTCTGAATGAATAATGACTTGTACTGCTTGGGCCAAAATAGTTTTTATACCCTCCGATATAACTACATAAGATGGTTGTATCAACTCACATTCCACAGGGGATTAAAACATGATAGCCCCACATTCCACAGGGGATTAAAAATTATAGCCCCCACATTCCACAAGGGATTAAAATTATAGCTCCCACATTCCACAGGGGATTAAAAATTATAGCCCCACCTGGGTCTAAAAAAATAATAGCTCCCACTGGTGACAGCTGAAAACTGGTTAAATCTGCAAATTATAAAGTTTACACAGGTGTGTCTTGATAACAATCATGAAAAAATTAAGGTGATGAATTTAAGCCGCCTAAAAATAGCCTCACAGATTCATTCCAAACTAGTTTCACTGTTGAGAGCAGGGCCGATCACAGTGTCAGGTTTATCTAAGCTTCTCATATTGGACTGACTTGGTCAGTGCACTTTAACCTCTGGGATCAAGCATCTGAGGTGCCGTGTGTGCTTGCAATGGCGTGGTATACAGGCTAAAGAGGTACAGATAGTCCTTTCTCCTATTACACACTTCAAATCTCTTGTCTGTTTTGTACATGACATTAAACATCCTTGCCTGTGTGTGTTAGTGTTGTTTTAGAAAAAAAGTCTAAGTATTCTACCAATAAACAAACAAGCGCTTCTCATTTCAAACAATCATCACTTTATTTTCTTCAATTCCACAGAAAAGCCACGATCACTGAGGTTTTGAGGTGGTTTAGTCTTCGTGCGGTCCTTCTTTTTCGTCATTTGTAGCTTGGCTTTCCTCTGGAGGTCTTGTGCAAAGACGGGAGATATAGCTGGTAATCTCTTGATGCTTCTCTTGAACATGTTTCCTAATTTTTGTTGGTGAAAAACCGCCATGGTTGATTGAGAGCTCCAAACCCTGGTATATTGTTTTTCATTTTCGTAATGTAGACGGCCGAAAATGTAATGTAACATCAAAATAACGCATATTTGAAGGTTGGCCCTCAGTGTCTTATACAAAAATATGTACTTGTCGAATGGGGCACGGGATTCTGCACAACAAGGGTGAACTGTTCTGTGACAAAATGGTCATGTAAGGGTGATATTCTGCATAATATTTGTCTGAAACTGTTCCGGCCTATAGTATAGTCTACAATGTCACAACATACCAGCAACTATTGACCTGTTTGTCCTTCTGCTTGGCTGATGTGAATATCACTCACAGCAACTTCTCAATATCCCTAATTCCTGTGGTAATTGTACACGAAAAGAGTTTCCACGGTTTCCAGGGAATAACAGTTGACTGTCGTCTCTACTTAGCAGTATATAAAAGTCCATACTCTTACAGTATAATGAAATGACCTGCTACTTATAGTTTTTTTTTCAGTTTATAGGTCCGATATAGATACTATCAATTCTTTCATGCTCCACTTTCTTTCTCTTGTAATTTTTTACTTTACCAACAGATATTTTCTTACAGGTGGGACAATACACAAATATTTTTATCGTCCGCTTGGGGTCGGGCTTCCATATAGTTTCCACTGTTTGCACATAACCCACCACTCCAGTCCATGGTATTTGGTGGGTAAATAGATATCAACAGTCCTGCAATGCACACACACAATAAGCTCTTGTCTGTGGACACACCAGGCAAGGTATTTTACGGTGAGGTCTCACCCCATTCCACTAATACACACATAAATGAGCTAATCACTAAAGCCCAATGCTTTGTTATTCTGAATGAGTGATTTGTCAATATCACTGCGATGGGCTATGCTTTTAAGAAATTCTTTCCATTGTGGAGGATCTTGACTTGTCTTGTCATCAAGACTTTGTACTCGTAACCATTTCATACACAGCAGTGTGTGGTTTGTCATTGGTTGCTGATTTCTTGAGTCATCCTCTTCATCATGGTTATCACTTGCTGAATCACTAAATATGGACATAAAGAATTTTAAAATGTTCTGCTGATAATTTTGTAGGCTTTTGTGGAGATGTTTGTGACGAAGTATTTGTTCTCAGTCGTTCGTGATCGGGTGTTGTCGGTTTCAAATCAATCAGAAGGAATCCGTATGGTTTCGAAGTGGCTTCTTTGTACATGTTGCGTTGTCCGGGAACATGCGTTGACTCATGGTCTTAATCGTTTGAAAATCCAAAGGCATGCTACCTGAAATTAAATACTGGAAATTTCGGCGCATGGTGACTGTGCGTGGCTCGAAAAATGTTTGCATGAGTACCATAACACTCAAATTGCGATGATGATTAAATCTTTTTGTACTTTCATCTCTGCAAATATGGCTCTTCAGTTCGTCAAAAAACAATAAAGTTTCTTGTGTTCGGGTCCAGAAAGCTATCTTGGTCCAAGTTTGAAGGTATACCTCGGACGAATTCTATATTTGGAACTCTGTCTTGCATCTCTGGTTGGGTGAATATATCGATTGTCTATACATTTCTTATGTATTGATATGGTCAAATAAAGTGAAACGGAATCTGAATCATCTCATGATAAGGACTGCCAATGTATGTAGCAGATAATTATTCTCTCGGGTGGAGGTTCAATGGTCTGGTTGGCTTTCTGTAAAAGTTGGTTTGGGCATTCAGTTTTTCCAAAACCAGTAGTAGCCTCCACAATCATCGTAAAGGGATGTTTAAATTTAAAATGTGTGTCTGTGTTATTTGGTGGCCATTGTTCTCAAAAGAGTGGCTCTATGGTATTCTATGAGTGGATGCTGTCCCTCGGACCCCATTATGAGTGGCCCTATGTCCCTCTGAGAGTGAGGGCCCTTGGCTTCCAAGATTTTCAGTATTGCTTGAACTGAGAACTGCTTGCTTCAACCATTTTTCTCTTTCTCCACTGTCAAAACCATTGCAATTACCTGACTTAAGTGTGCATTCAGCTGACTTAGATTATTCTTTCTACAGATGGGACACGTATGTTTGTATTTGTAAGGCACTTTTATTGTTAAAGATTACCACTATCTCCATGCACAAATAACTGCAGATGTACCCTAGCTCTTGTATTAACATATGTTGTCTGCTACCTGTAGATTTCTGTTCATACGAGACTATAGGTGGGTGTACGAGGGCATATGAAGGGGTAAAAGGGCATATATATTAGGGCGTATGAAGGCATATACACATGTATTCGGACATATGAAGGCATTTATTAGAGCATATAAGGACGTATGAAAACGTATATTACGCCATCTGAAGGCATATATTAGGGCATATGTGGGCGTATGAAGGTGTATATCGGGTGTATAAGGGAATATTTTAGAGTGTATGAGGATGTAAGAGGGTCTTTATTAGGGTGTCTATTGGGGCATATGTGATGGAATGAGGGCCTGTGAGGACATCTGTGGGGCATTTGTAAGGCATATTTGTGGGGGCGATTGTAAGGCGTTTGTAGAGCAATTGGACCCAAACATATACACACACATTCGATGATGGTAAAAACAGACACGTGTAAAGTGACATTTTCATTACTTTATTTTTATTTCTACAATTTATAATAATATATCCTTATGAATTGGAATACTATAT
Source organism: Hermodice carunculata (assembly GCA_964020975.1). NCBI lineage: Eukaryota > Metazoa > Annelida > Polychaeta > Eunicida > Amphinomidae > Hermodice > Hermodice carunculata. The sequence continues at coordinate 12,891,504 of OZ026624.1, read as the reverse complement.
CATCATTTCTCCTGTTTCTCCCATGCATCTCGCCAGACAATTTTTCAGCAATGCTGAACTTAGCTGGTGATTATTCACTGTAGGTATATGTTCCAAGTATAGTCCACTTTGATGACCTCTGGGAAAATGGCATAGATTAACAGGTCAACTGTTGTTGGCAGTGGTTGAGAAAATCTGCATGGCTGCCACTTTGATGTTGCCTTTTATACTTATCTAGGCATGAGCTCTTGCATTTGTTTGGATGGGTCAATGTTGGACAGATAAAGACAGTACCCATTAGGATAATTATCTTGATCGATGTAATTTCCATCATTGGCATTCCATTTACCAGTCCCCATGAACAAAGTCAGCCATGTATAGTTTGTTTGCATAGTCTGGTTCCAGTGCTCTTCTTGGGTATGGATTGCCATCCACACTCATTTGCAGTTAATTTAGGTTATAATGTTGAACATTGAAGGGTTTCTTGATGTAACTTCCCCTCACAGCCTGAAAGCCAACAAGCCAATTAGCATACGTGCAGGTACACAACCCTGATATAAGTTGTCCAGTTGAATGTGTGGAGTACCTTGTGCCACAGTATGTGTCATGAGGTCTGACTTCATGATGGGGTACTTGGCCTTGGTATTTTGTAGATGTTGACTGATCTCCATGCAGGGGTTTGGGGGTCAAACTGATCGCACATAGCCACAGTTTCATTGTTTGAATATCCACTTTGTAGTTCTCTGTACCAACTCTCATGGGACGGAATGCTTGTGAAGTAGGTGTCAATTTGACCATGACTGGTATCCCATTGAGTCATAGAGGTTGTTGAAACATGCAAGAATACTGGGGTCCCGTCATATCCACACTTTGACCGTTATTTGTGTAGGAATTTCATAATGTCAATCCAAAATTCAGACCAACCACAGGGTCTGTTTCATCCATGTAATCTGCATTCTTTAAGTGCAGCCGAGTTTGCAGTTGACTTTCTTTTGCATCTTCAGCATAATTCAACACCGTGTTGAGGTATGCTTTGTATGGATTCAATCATCCGCCACTCACCAGTCCGAATGCCAGTATACATGAACCTCCGACCACAGACTGTGTAACCTCAAGTTAACAAGACGTATAACTTGGCAATTAAAAATAATAAAATCAATAGTTATAAACGTAAATGGAGAGAAATCAACTTTTAATGGGTAATCACAAGAAATTGTTGACATGAATATTGTTGTATATTGTTGAATGTGTACCTCTGTTGTCAATTTAAAAAAAAAAAAAAAAAAAGGTTAACAAGACGTGCTTTATCGATCTCCAGCACCTATAGCGGAACCTTCATGCTTGGTAATGCAACATTTCACATATAGACGGGTCTTTTGCAAATCGATCAGGTCGGTACTTAAGTATTGTCTGTGTAGAATTCTACTGGGCTGCCTTCATGTAATGGAGCCGGAGGTAATTTCTCTTATCTATTGCATTCTTTGTATGGCTTGACTTTCGGGTAGCTTGTCAAAATTAACAAAATCCATATTTGCTAACTCCAAACTCTTGATAGTTTCCTTCCACTTCCACTCCATCCCTCTTTTAAACTTTGGAGGATTAAGCATCATGTTAATTGAGAGACTCAATACATCACGCCACAACTAGCATGCTTTGGTCCCTTAGATCTTTTTGCTTGGTTGATCTACTCACCAGTGTTTAAGTAATCTAGTCAGACTTTCGGCACCCAAACCCTGTGATCAAAGACAGCCTGATTCAGACTGCCACAGTTTTATCTCTCTATTTGTTTAATCCTGTTTATCACTGGCTTCATGCAGGTTACCGATTTTTTTTGTCCATACTGCGACACTACAGAAACACACCTGTATAAACAAACCAAATCACCTCAAAACAATTTTCTAGTTTTAACCCGTTTTGAGCTCTCACCAGTCAGGCCTATCACTTTTTAGACCCAGGTGGGACTATAATTGTGTATTCCCCTGTGGAATGCGAGGCTATAATTTTTTAATCCCCTGTGGAATGTGGGGTGATTATTTTTACCCCCCTATGGAATGTGGGGCTATCATTTTAAATCCCCTGTGGAATGTGAGGGATACATTTTTAATCCCCTATGGAATGTGAGGCAATACTTTTTAAATCCCCTATGGAATGCAAGGTGATACAACCGTTCTATGTATTGAAAAAATGAACATTTTAAAAATTATTTTCATGCTTTAGTGTAAAGAGAAATATGCTGAAATAGGTGAAAGTTTGCATGTCCAACTTCTTAAAAATCAGGCAGTTTTTTTGTACAGAGTATAACATGGTCACACAAAATGGACTTTCCATCTTCAATCTAGCAGGGAACAAAGGGACCAGACAGCACATATTCAAACTGCTGCAACCAGTGGTTTTTCAATTTTCAACATCTGATGATTAGATTAAGGGATCATAAATAATGCTGCTATGTTGTGCTGTGGGCTTTGTTCTCCGACTCATAGTTATAGTGGAGGTAGAGTGTGTTTACAATGTTCCAGATTCATAAATATCACAAAAACGATGTAGGCCTACTTTACTCTTTTGCTGTAAACTTAGCTGACTGACAAGTCGGGAGAACTAAAAGGTGATATAGGCCTACCAGGTCTCTTTCTATTTTTGGCAGAAGTACTGAAATTTGTGTTTTGGGTGGTTAGGCCTATACATTTTGGAAAAACCCAGTTTCTGTAGTTAATGAAGAATATTTCAAAGGTTGAATGGACCATCTTAAAACCACCAGTTGCTTTTTATGGGTGACTGCCTGTATCAAGTCAGGAATGAAATTTATTTCTTCACATTGGTATTGGAAGATAAATGTTGATGCTTTGGCAAATCTGCAATCACTTTGCTGTCATTGTTGGGTTTGGAATTTGTGAATATGGATCACGTTTTTCTGTACTAATTCAGAGACCTAAATTACTAAAATGATACAAGTATGGGTGCTTAAAAGTAATGAAGTTCAACTGTTCCCATCTTAGGCTTTAGAGCTTCCATTTTTCCTAGTTACCAAAGATTCTTCCTCAATCTCATTGGATGCAATTAGCAACTTATTTAGCCCCTAAAATGTACCATTTTGCACTTTGAATCTCAAAATTTCCTGGGGAGGGGATGCCCCCAGACCCCCCCCCCCCCCCCCCAGCAAGGCTTTGCAGCCTTTGGCTGCTTGCAGATCCATTCTTTATATCATTTGACACCCCCCCCAAGAAAAAAGAAAAAAAAACAAAAAAAAAAAAAACGCTGCCTATGCCCCTGAAGTTGCTGGAAGTGTGTACTGGAATGTTGCTGTAATGACGCTGGTGGCCACAGGGCATGGAAAAGACTCCTTGATGTCTGGAGCATCACATTTATCCATGGCTTCTTTCAGCCAATCAGCACAGTACTTCTCTCTGTCAGTTCTAGCATTTTGGAGACTTCCCAAGAACATTCACTTTTTGTGAAGCATGCACGATGTCGAGTGTCGGTGCCTGAAGACTGGTGGTGATTCCATATGTGCAAGACAGGATATTGTGTGTGACAGTCAGAGCGATAGAAAATCTGGTTGTGTTAAAGCAAGGCAAAGTGTTCTCCCATCAGTGACAGCATATATATTGTCCAACTGCTGCCCTACTCAGAAATGCTCCCCCCCCCCAATGTTATTAAACAGTTTAAGATACTTCATAGATGGTCATAACAAACCACAGTCAACCTTTCTACCCATATAGTGTAGCACATATTCTTCCGTTTCAAATGAGCAGATGCTGGAGATATTTCTGAAATCGAGTTTTCTAGTTCCACCTGGCACTTAGGGTGACCTTCAAAGAAAAGCCACACTTTTTCTAATGTCCCCATTATATTGCTTACATGCTAGACCCGTGGACTCTAGTCAAAAAACAAGTTGAGTTGATGGGATATGCAGTGAAAGTAAAGGGCTCCAGGGTGGTCTTTCTGAATCAAAGAAGCAGCACCTTATGATGGGCCAGACATATTGCTGGCACCATCGTATCCTTGACGACGAATGTACTTTGGGTCTAGGCCCATATTCTGGATGCACTTGGTAGCTGAATCCCTGTTCTCTTCGATGCAGTTACCAGAACCTTTGTACCTCAGTACTATGCTGAACTGCTCTATATTCACACTATTGGTGACTTCATCTGACTTCAAGTATAGAAAAACATTTTGAGTGTTGCACTTGTTCAATAATGTGGTGTCGAATGTTATCACCTGTTATTGAAATCAATTCATTTTGTATCATTGAGTAAGTAGGCTTATATGTTGCATTCATATGATTATCTGAGTGAAGATATTGCCTGAGAATGTTATCACTGGCTTCAGCTCTGAATTCAAGCAATGCTTTGAATTTGCCACTTTTGGTAACTTTAGATGGTTCCCCCCTCATCACCTTTCAAATTCAGAGATTCACAATTGCCACATAGGGCTACATTTTGCTGTTCACATAACAGTATGGTTTTCACTATACTTGCTAGCTTCTTGCAATTAGTTGCTATTGTCTTTGCTTAAACAGTGTTGCCTTGTGCCAGAACAGTGAAGGGTTTGCCTTGCATAATTTCAAGGAAACAGTTGGCTTTTTCAGTGGCCTTCTCAAATGTATATCAGAATCATTGTGGCTTTTCAGTTTATCAGTTGCCTTATGTAAGTGTTAATAATGTGCAATAAATGGCTTCTTCATTAGAACAGATAGGCTTGCTGTTTGCAGTACTGTTGCCACAAGGACGAGAAGCTGAGTCACTATCCAAAGGTATAATCTTATTAGGAAAATCTGCACTGGATTTGACACATATGCATGTAGAATCAGCAACTGAAGTGCTACTTGTAGTCTCGGGATTTGAATCACTTCTCATCAGCCAATGGAATCATCTTAAAAGTAAGATAGTATGGACTTCAAAAATAATGACTTGTCATCTTTTGCTGCATGTTTCTGAAATGCAGTTTTAGCCAATATCAAAGCCTAAATCAATCTGTGTTTGACACATAAACAGGATCTTACAGACCCATGCCTTGAAGCAGCTGATCTATGTATGCAAAGGAGGTAGGCTAAGGACGAGAGTATGCTTCCAGAGAGAAAAAAAAATCACTAACTCGTTCATGTAGACTTACTAGCACTGACCACATATTATTTGTATTAAGATGAATAACTGGTGTACATGATAATAATTTAGTATAAATCAATATTGTACATGACTTGACAACTCTAAGATAGATGAAACCCTATGTACAAATCCAATCCTTCATATAGAGGATCTATTTGAAATGAAACAATTGATAACGGAGCCAACCAGGGTAACACCAACTTCATCAAGTACAATAGACTTAATTTTGACCAGTATGCTGGAACAACATATCAAATCTGGTGTCCGAAAAGTCACATTAAGTGATCACTATATGGTGTGCACAATAGTAAATGCTAAGAAGCCTAACAAAAAAAATCGGGAGATCAAATTTAGAAGCTACAACAATTTCAGAGATGCTGATTTCTTGGAAAATTTAAGAAACTACGACGTCTTTTTGAGAAATTATGTCAGTAAATGATGTAAACTTAGCCAGTGGTAGCTATGGAAAGTAGAAACGCTAAGAGTAAGTGACACCCATGCCCCATTTAAGGTTATGCGATTGAAAGATCATAGAAACCCTTGGGTCAATAATCATATTGTCAAAATGATGTATAAAAGAGAAAAGTTACTTGAAGTTGCTGTCAATACAGGTGATGGAAAAGTGGGTGGAAATTGTAGGAAATTGCGAAATATGATAACCGATGTAATCAATAAAGAGAAACAAAAACACTTCAAAAATGTTTTACTCTCTGAGAGTAAAAATCCACATTCCCTATGGAAACATATACGAAAGGTGTTACCAAGCAAAATGGCTACCGCTACAAATGAAATTCCAAGTGGATTTAGCCCTGATGATTTTAGTAGGTATTTTTCTGAGATTGGGCACAATGTAAATGCGATACTGGACTTCTTCGACCAGGTCCTGCAATACTGGGACCCTCGCTTATGCACATTCTTAATTTGTCAATGTCTCAAGCTGTTGTACCAGATGACTGGAAACTGTCGTGGGTTACCCCAGTATACAAGGGACAAGGGTCAACGTCAGACACAAACAATTCCAGACCCATTTCTGTTGGCTTTCACGTGGGTAAGATTATGGAAAAAGAATTCAAACACAATTGTTGGACTACTTAGTCATGCATGATTTCATCAGCATTGACCAAGGTGCCAACCTGCGCAACCATTCACCACAGACTTGTCTACATAAAGTAGTTGATGACTGGCTTTTAAACCTGAACGATGATTTAATCACAGAAACATATTCCCTAGATATACAAAAATGTTTTGCTACAATAGATAATGAAATTTTAACAGCCAAACTAAAAATGTATGATATTGCGGTAAATGAACTTAATTGGTGTATATCATACTTGACAAATAGAAAACAAATAGAAATGTGTAATGGGAAAGCATCAGCTGAATATAAGACAACAATGGGCGTCCCTCAAGGGTCGACCTTAGGACCTGCCCTCTTTTTACTTTATATTAATGACATAACACGATATGTGAGACATGGGTCATGTAACTTATTTGCAGAGGACTCCATTATATATGCAACGGGTGAAACAGTGCAATAGGTAACAGACTTATCACAGTCAAACATAAATAATGTGAATTTCTGGTATAAAGAGAACAGATTGGTGCTAAATGCTGAAAAAGTAAAACAATGTTGGTACATGGACATAAGAAGATAAGCGAGAAATTAAATGTTACTCTGGATGGTTGTGAGATACATCAGGTAGACGAAGTAAGGTATTTGGGTGTAACAGTTGATGGTAAGCTAAACTGGTATAAACATATTGAAACATAACATGTAAAAGTAATGGGTAAGCAGGCAGTTTTAAGACGCTTGAGTAAGTTTTTGCCGAAACGTATGTTGGACACGATTTTTGAAACAACTATTCTACCATGCATAGATTATGCAGACAATTGATTAGGGCACATGTACCGAAAAAGGTAATAAAATGGTGCAAAGACTACAAAATGCAGCAGCGAGAATAATCACTGGTAACAATGACTATATAAATGTACGAGGTGAAGATCTGGTCATACAACTAAACTGGCAAACAATAAAAGAGAGGCGAATTTTCCATACCTCAACGGTCTGGCACCACACTAATTGTGTGACCAAGTTAATTTATTACAAGATATAAATGATTATGACACCAGATATTCATCTAATTTTAACGCTCATGTGCCTTTTAAATGCAGAGATATTCAAAAGATCTTTTCTGTTCAATGGTGCTATTGTTTTTAACAGCCTTCCATGCAATTTAAAGCAATGTTCAGATGTGATCGTGTTTAAAAGTCGTCAGAAGTCCATGTATTTTAGTAATATCAATGTTTCTAGTTGCCTACTGTTTTATTTATTTTATTTTATAATTTTCTTAGTCACTTTCCTGTTTATTGATCTTAGCCACTTTACTGTATATTGATCTTAGCCACTTCACTGTATATTGATCTTAGCCACTTTACTGTATATTGATCTTAGCCACTTAACTGAATATTGATCTTAGTCTTGTGTATCTTATCTATTTATTGTGTAGCAGGGCCCCGTGGAGGAACAGTCTGTGACTGAACGGGTTACCCTGGGTAAATGTATTCAAATAATAATAATAATAATAATAATAATAATAATAATAATAATAATAATAATAATAATAATAATAATAATAATAATAATAATAATAATAATAATAATAATAATAATAATAATAATAATAATAATAATAATAAAACTCGTCTGAGCACATTTTATTTTTATAAAATAATATAAAGATTAGGATCCCATGTGTAAAGACTGTCACTTACGCTCCAGCAAGCCAAAATTATGTCGGATAAGAACTGATCCAGGTCACCAGCCTTCACCAGGGTCTAGGCCTATGCATCAAAATTTGGTATTGAGAGAATTATTTAAATCTTTGAAGTTTAAAACTGATGCTAACGAAGTGAGACATATGCCTTCAGGTACGAAAACAGACGTCATATAAATCTCCTCACAGATATATTTTTTCTTCAGTAATTATAATGTAGCGTCAAGCAGACACGAAGGGCATACGCCTATCAACTATTAATAATACTGAAATGCAAATGCAACCATGATACGATGTGTTTCATTTCTATTATCTATAGACTTTGCCGTAAGAGACTAAATGTAGCAGGCCTGTAGTCAAATTCCTGGAATCTAGATCTCATACTTCTTTCAGATTTTAATCTCATAAAAAATTCAAAATATTGACTCTGTCTTAGTCTTAAACTTGGTGCTGAAGGAGTTAAGAGGTAGAGTAATATTTCCAATGACAGTGTTGTGCTTTACCTATATTAAGGCCTGCAAGAATATTCAAATTTCATATTTCATGTGTGGAGTAAGAGCTTTCATGATTTAAGGAGCAGCATTAACTTGCATTACCACTGTCTAGACTTGGGGCGAAAAAGTCAAGCTGTACAGTTGGCTCTGTTTTAGTCTTTAAACTTGGCACTGAAAGAGTTAAGAGCCCCCCCCCCCAATATCTTTCCACTGAATCCCCATTTTGCTTTGCATAGTTGCACCATTCCTTTGTGACCACTTCCAGTACGGGCTTTTCTTTTCGTGTTAGGCCTGCTACTGTGGAGCAGTAGGACCAAGATAAAGTATCTGAACTTGCAGCAAACGCTCCTTGCGAGTCTCCTCTGACTCAGGACGCATGATAGGTTAACTTTCAATATACTAATGACTAGTGGTAGGCCTAATGTACTATATTATACACCAATCCATGCTTTTAAACTAATTAGCTTCCATTCTTCTCATTCGATGCCTAAATTAAAAATTAAGTTTTATTTATTTTATTTATTTATTTATTTATTTATTTATCAGATCTTTCCACTTATTTTGACATTTTAATTCATGAAAACGAACCCAAGCTTTTCAGAATTTGAGGGAATTCCAGTCACCCTTGCACCCCCCCCCCCCTCCCAATACGACACTGCTTTCAAAAGTGCAAATTGAACAGTCTCCCAACTGAAGGGTGTGTATTCAGTTACTAAAGTATGCAAATGATAATTTTGATTTGCGTAAGTACGAAGACAAAAAACTAGTTCCATACATCTTTAACCCTTTGTTGGCAACAACATTCAGGAGAATCAACTACAGCAAAATTATAGAGGTGGATGTTCAACTGGCTGTGACCCATTCTTAATCTCGCATGGAAAATATTAAAAGTAATATGATTTTTAAGGAAACCTAGAGTGTTTGTATTTCTGACACTAAGAGACAGTAGATTCCAAAGTTTGGTTGCACCAGGATAAACATATCTATCAAACAGTTCACTTCTGGCGCAAGAATGAAGAAGCTTAGAAGACTGTTTTGTATTTTATCTAGTAGGATCAGGCACAATTATACCACTTAAATAATCACGGACCAAATTGTGATTATTTTATACACTTTAATTAATTTATCGTTTTCTCTGCATTTAGGTAAGGTTTAGACTGGTTTCCTCATACAGTTTATCACTTGGTGTAGTACGCATAGCACCACAAATGACCTGGGCAGCAGCCAGTTGAAATGTTTTCTCCTCTTTCAGCATCAGCCTGTGCGCAGCCATCCCAAACTATACAAACATATTCCATTAAAGGATGGATAAAGGATGTATAAATTATTTCGTGTGGTTCTGTCGAGAGAGTATTGTAAAAATTTTACGATGTTGAGCTGCTTAGTGGCTTGTGCCTTCATCATGTCAATAAGATCTTTCCATTGTAGAACAGACCTACACTTGAGCCCCAAGCGTTTATCTTCTTGCAATTGACAAGTTTTCAAAAACAAGAGGGTGATTTACTTCGTTTATTTTTTGAGGTATCAACATGGCATTGGTTTTGACAGCATTAAAAGTCACCAACCAGATGGAGGAAGATGAATCAATAAGTAATGAGAAAAATGGTTTTGTATGTCAACATGTTCACTGGAATTCGGTCCACGTCTCCTCTCAAAGGGGTAGGATTGAAGCCCCGACAGCACAATGGTCAAGTCCCTTTGTGGCAAGATATTATGATGAACAGGCCTATCTACATAGAAACTCTTAATGAGTCTAGAAAGGACTGAACTCAAACCAACTTTTCGTCCTTTCAAGTCAAGAGTAGGGGATACAGTGGAACCATAACCTGCTATCATGTGCACCTCTCGGCCAAAATAAAAAAGTTTGTGCAAATATTGTCCTATGTTAATTACTCTGGCCTTCCAGGGATCCATTTCAGAATCTTGGGCCTGACACCACTAAGCAAAACTGGACAAATTGGCATCATGCACTTTCAGAGAAGTGGCCCGAAGTTTCCCTCTCAGAACTCATGCCGCAACATTGTGTAAAAGTAACAAAGCTTTTCATAACAGCCACCATGTGTAAAGATGAAGAGCTTTTGGATTTCAGTGGAACAGTGCTGTTGCCGGTTGGCAAAGGAGGGTGTTCCAGTCTGGAAGAGCCCTTGGAGGCTCCAGACTGAGCTCTAGTAGTTCCACCGCCCAGGGCCTCCGAGGCCCCCAAGGAGCTACTAGTATTACTTCTACTTCCTCCTTGCATATCTTCCAAAGTACTTTTGGAAGATGAGTTGGCAGGTAGGCATATACCTACATCCCACTCCAATTGATTGAGAATGTGTCCACTGCCCAAGCCTTCTCATCCAGAAACAGGAACACAAAGGTTGGTAGCTTGTGGTTCTCACTTGCTGCAAAGAGATCTGTGTGTGGGGTGCCCCTAGATCCCACATAGCTTGTATCATGTGAGGATGAAGTGACCATTCCGTGCCTGAAAATCTGGTGCTTGCGTGACAATCTGTTGAGGGCTCTGGCAATGTCTCTTGATGAACGCAATCACCGTGCGATTTTCTGATCGTATCAACACCTGCCTGCCCTGCATTATAATCTGAAAACGAATCAGGGCCAAGTGAATTGCCTCCAGCTCCAGCCAATTGATCAGAGTCTCAGAGATGCCACGGCCAAGAGCCTGATACTGTCGAGGGGAGCACGACTCCCCCATCCATGGAGGGAAGCATCTGTAAACATCACTATGTCTTCCTCAACTGGAGGTGGTGATTGCCTTTAGAGGACATTCTTGTAATTCTGCCAACAACGCAGTGACGGTTTCACTTGACTGATCAAAATCAATTGGAGACTCCGTCCAACAGTTGAAGAAAGGCCTGTTGGACTACCGTGCTGTGTAGCCTTTCAAGATCTTGAAAGTCAGTGACTTGAGAGTCCCTATGAGACTTCTCCACTCCTTAGCCTGCAAGGCATTGTGGTTCATGAAAAGGACCAATACCTGCTGAAGTCTGTGGTATCGGTCCTCTGAGGGATAGCACCTGAATGTGACAGTTTGATAACGCATCCCGAGAAACTCAAGAGTCCTGTGTTGTGTGGAGATTGGACTTTGTAAAATTCACTATAAGCCTGAAGTCTCTGCAAATCATCAATATCAGGGCTGAATCCCGTTTCAGGTTAGACTTGGGTAATGCTCTCAGCAATCCGTCATCCACGTAAATATGCAAATGTATGCCTCTGCGATGTGCATAATTCGATATTATTCCCATGACTCTAGAGAAAATCAGGTAAAACTGGTAAGTCACTCTGTTTACCACAAAGCGGAGATACTTCGGGCACCTTCCTGCTATTGCAATATGAAAATATGCATCTTTCAGGTTGATGGACGTGGCCCAATCACCTTGTCTCACTGCCACAGATATGAAGACCTGGATCTCCATCTTGAACTTGTTGATGACAAGGTACTCGTTCAAGGCTTTCTATGACAGGACATAAGCCATCCTTCTTGGAGACTAAAAACAACAGACTGTAAAACCCTGGTGAATGTGAATTATGTAATATCTCTATCGCCCTTTAGGACAAAAGTTTGTCCAGAACTTCCTGTAACCTACAAGCTAACAATCTGTTGTTTTTTGGTGAAAGGATATATAAAAGTTTGATGGGGGGGGTCTGAATCTATAAAAGTAAGAGCATAACCTCCACTTCCAATATTCAAAACGTAGGGGTCGGTGCATTAGCACCCTCTGTGGGAGTAAGTTGAGAGTTGTCCACCAACCACTTCCAAGTTGGAAGCTCACCCCCTTGACTGTCAGGCTCAACTGGTTGTGGATGAAGAGGCTGATACAGCTCCTTGACCACATCAGCCGCCCGTGTAGTCAGGACAGTCTCATCCCTAGCCTCCTTCTCAATTGCTCTCATGGCTTCTTCGTCATATAGGTCATGGGAGTTGGGGCAGAAGGGGGTAGTGTCTAGTCGCTGCACCAAGCACTGGCTAATATAAGTGGTCCACAAGTGCATGGCCCCTTGTAATCAAGTCAAGTTAGTCTCTTGTCATAACATTCTCCAAGGAAAACTGCAACGATCTCGCCTTGGACATTTCCAGCTGCTGTGCAAACAGTAGAATATGGTGGACTAATGGTGGCAAGTCCACACAGCTCACAAGTCTGGACATGATCCCAGACAAGGACACAGCCTCCACATCCCAAGTGGACATAATCTGAATAGTAGTACAGCGGTCTTAACCCTTTCCCCCCTCAAACCGGCTAAAACTGGCTGGTGGTCAAATGTCGTCTGCTTCAGTGTTTTTAACTAATTTCAACAGTTATGAAGAACAATTTGACTGAGAAATGTACATGAGACTTATCAAGATCACATGCCCCAGGTCAACAGCTTTCCTTGGCATGGGTTGGGCACTTAGTGCCCAACCCATGCCAAGGAAAGCTGTTGACTCAGTCTTAATTCAAGGGGGAAAGGGTTAAATACACCATTGCAAGAGCCTATCGGAAGCAAAAATCCCTTTGTTGCCAGGTGTCGTCATGCACAGCTGATCGAAGGTGACCTGGGGTACTTGAGGGGTATGGTCCCAAATTTCCTCGAGGTATTTCAAGGCCTTGGCATTTTATTCGGTGGTGGCAGGAGGTTCATGGTTGAACCTGACCACTTAGCATAAATATTCCAGTCCCCTGCCTTGTAATGCCATGTACGCACTGAATGGTATAGCTACTTCAATACATTTTGTGGCCCTGACAGCAACAGAGTGGTGTCATAAACCACTGCCGGTACGTTTTCCTTCCAGCCCACAGGTGCCTCCAGTAGGAGAGATACATGTACAAACAGGCCAGCAAGTGGCGTTGATTCTGGTGGGCCACCCCATTTCCCTGTTACCTGCCACGCCCGACGTCAGCCTCTGCCAGTGCCTGGGTCCACTTTGAGTGCACGCATCAGATGTCAATATTTTTTGAGACACCCCTCAGATGGCCTTTAAATCAACACACGTTTCAAAAAAAGTTTAATAATAGTCACAGGAAGCTGGTTTTCAATAGGAACCTGGTTCATCACAGGGTTCTTCTGGGAGAAAAATTTGATTAAGCTATGGTGAACATATTTTGAGATACGGAACTTCGTCCCCTTGTGCGCCACTCAGGTGACCTTGAAATTAATACTTTCAAAGTTTCATAAAAAGCTTAAAAATGATAAGAGGGAGCTGGCTTTCAATAGGAACCTGGTCCAGTTAAAAAGAACAAAAAAACAAAGAGCAAAAAAAAAAAAAAACAAGGCTTAAAGCCTGGAGGTGGGGCTTTTTGTTGTTTTTCCTTTGTTTTCATTAGGGCATGAACATATGTTTACATGTATAATATACATATACATGTATATGAAATTTGGGTACATTTGCGAGTAAATTATCATGGCTATTATAGTAATATCTGTAAGACCTTAATTTACCGGGCTTAATATGAATATTTTGTTAACATTTCAATACATGTAGGTTTGTGTATGATCAAACAAAAATTTATTTCTAGGGTGGGAGTGAGCGTATTTTGGAGATCGTTTATGCGCACGCATAATGTGTTATGACATATGTAAAGCAGCCACAGTCACGTATGAAAAGACCTGTTGCTGAAGCCAGCGAAGAGGTGGAACTAGAAGAATACCTGAGGATTACTCAGTAGTTTCACAAGTAAGTGCGTGTTTTTCATATTTCATTGTTTTACCTTGTACATATTACACGAGCGAAGATGTGTTTGTATAAATTTTGACAGGTTCTCTGCCACTTGCGGTGTCATAGCATCAATGTGGTATCTACGCGGTCATTGCCATGTTGACCATCACATGAACATTATGGCGATGTCATTCACCATCAGCACATGCTTTTGAATATCGGCGCATTGCTCGCAAATTAAACTTGATGTGTGTTTTGAAGTCTTATACTGAGTTGTTATTGTATGTCACTAAGTCTGCTTTATTGATTGCTACATTTTTAATGTTTGTCAGGGTCCATACATAGCAGGCACAATGAAAACTTGTAAGAATGACACTATTTTTTTCCAAGAAAATGAGTCAGATATCTGAATATTTCAGATTAATGAGTCAAAAAACAAAGGAACAACAACTTCAGTCCCTTCAAATTTGTGTCATTATAATGAATATGTCAGATAACTGAGTGTCACTTTGAGTTTTCACTGTATTATTTCATTTGAGCTCCAGTACACTTTAATCAGGTGGTGCAAAATAGAAACAGAATTGTTAGCCCCCTCATCACTGGAAGTGCTTCTCCTCTGGTTTAGTTTGTACCCTTGATCTGTAAAAGGCCACCCTGTACATCTGATACATACAGGTTGTCATTTTCCATTCCAAGGGTATGCAGGAAGATGGACCTTAAACAAGAGGTCTGTGTGAACAGCCCGTGCCTCAGCTGATCTTGACATTCATCACACTTGCAGCTCTATGAACTTTGGAAAGGATCGAGGACACCATGTTCTGAGTAAGTCTGACCTTCATAGAAGAACACCCACACGTGCAACATCAAAGTTCAAGTAATTCTCAAGTTATAATGAAGAGTAAAATTCATGTATGTTGCACTGTGATCCCACAAACGAGGTCAAGGTCATTCATGTACTGTCTCAGCATGACCTTCATACAAAATAGTAAACATGTGTAGCTAACCCAAAACAGATCTCAAGATATCAAGTAAACAGTAAATTTCGTGTCAGTTGTCCTGTGAATTAGCATTAGAATGCCCATTGATTTACATGGTAATCAATAGGAAAGCTGCATTGAACGATAAGTACCCGAATTGAAAATCCTTAAAAATCAGGAATCCAAAGCAGTGCCACCTAGTAAACAACTGTTTGACCCTTCCACAACAATATATCCATCACATTTCAGCTTAATCTGAGGGATGGTTCTGAGAACAAGTGAAAAATAGCAAATCCATACAAAAAATTCATTTAAAAAAATTGCAGCGCCACCTGGTGAACAAATTGGGAACTAGGTGTTCCCGGGAGTGTCCATGTACGATATCAAAGCAATTGGGTGAGTGGTTTCAGAGAAGAATTTTGAAGGTTTGCCCCCCCCCCCCCAAAACAACAAAATTCATCAAAAATCCAAAAATCAATAGAGCTTGACCATTTGAACACACTTGGTAAATATCCACCCAAGGCACATCCCCACCAAGTTTGAAGTAAATCTGGTCAATATTATTAAAGTTACGACCATTACAAGAAATTCCTATGTTAAGTTTTCCTATTAAAACTTTTGTAGTGATTTTTGAAAAAAAATCACAAAAAAATCCAAATTCATTGGAACATGACCATTGGAACAAACCTGGTAGACACCCACCCAAGGTACATTGCCACCAAGTTTGAAGTTAATCTAGATGATGGATTTGGATAAGAATTCGAAAATGTAAATTAGCATTAGAATGCCCATTGACTTACATGGTAATCAATAGGAAAGGTGCATTTACCCCAAAGGAGCTGACTTGAAAAAATCATTAAAAATCAGCAATCCGCAGCATTCCCACACAGTGAACAAGTTTGTTTGGCCCTTCCATTAGGAACATATCCACCAAGTGTAAGCTTAATCTGAGCGACGGTTCTGGAGAAGAAGTCGAAAATAACTATAGCACACAAAAATTCACAAAAAAATTGGAAAAAACTGCAGCGCCACCTGGTGAACAAATTAACAACAAGGAGTCCCTAGATGTCTTCCTGTGTGACATCAAAGCATTTAGGTAAGCAGTTTCGGGGAAGAAGATTTTTTAAGATTTGTCCAAAAAAAAAAAAAAAAAAAAAAAAATCACTAAAAATCCAAAAATCACTGGAGCATGACCACGTGAACATAATTGGTAGAAACCCACCCAAGGTACATTGCCACCAAGTTTGAAGTTAATCTGGATGACGGTTTTGGAGAAGAAGTCAAAAATATGAATTAGCATTAGAATGCCCATTGACTTCCATAGTAATCAATAGGAAAGCTGCATTGACCGACAAGTACCAGAATTGAAAAAATCCTTAAAAATCAGGAATCTGCAACATTCCCACATAGTGAACAACTTTGTTTGACCCTTCTACAAGGAACATATCCACCAAGTTTCAGCTTAATCTGAGTGATGGTTCTGGAGAAGAAGTCGAAAATAGCTATAACACACAAAAATTCATAAAAAATTAGGAAAAAATTGCAGTGCCACCTGGTGAACAAATTAAGAACTAAGTGTCCCAGAGAGTGTTCCTGTGTGATATCAAAGCAATTGAGTGAGTGGTTTCGGAGAAGAAGATTTTTTAAGATTTACCCAAAAATGGACAAAAAAATTCATTAAAAATCCAAAAATCACTGGACCGTGACCATTTGAACAAACTTAGTAGAGACCCACCCAAGGCACATCTCCACCAAGTTTGAAGTGAATCTGGCTGACTGTTTTTGAGAAGAAGTCGAAAATGTGAATTGTGGACGACGGACGGACGATGGACGATGGACCCTCAAAAAACGTCAGCTGACTGACAAGTCAGCTGAGGTAAAAATCACACCAAAATCCCAGCAGAAGATGGGGTTTTAATCACACTTAAAATATGCATATATATATATATATATATATATATATATATATATATATATATATATATACATATACATACATACATAGATACATATATATACATACATACATACATACATACATACATACATTTCAACCTCTATTCAGATCGTTCAAAAAAGGCAAGTTATGAATGATTACGATGTGACAAATCTAAAGCTCAACATGTAAATGAATCAAACCAACTTTTAAATTATATAAGTTTTGCTTTGCTTTAATAATAGTTTTCACTGACGCCATTTTCCCTCCCATTAAAACACAACTTTTCCCATCTCTCCGTGACTGTTCTGGCACACAGTTTCCCTATACAGTATATCAATCGAAGAAAAAATAGTTTTAGCATCAAACAAAGTGGCCTTATCGAGCGCAAGGTTGAGTGAGTACAGCACTGAGTGATAGGTCATTCAAAACGTGAACTGAAAATGTCGACAGTCTCAGCATGGCAATGTTTACAAACATCCACTTCTCGCTCGGATCCATGACCTAGATCTTGATTCATCTCAGAATCCCACAATCAATTGAACGCAATCAATAAAGCAGACCAAGTGACATACAATAACAACTCAGTATAAGACTTCAAAACACACATCAAGTTTAATTTGTGAGCAATGCATTGATATTCAAAAGCATGTGTTCGTGATGAGCGACATTGCCATAATGACTTTTTTATTAATGTTCATGTGATGGTCGACATGGCAATGACCACGTGGATACCACATTGATGCTATGACACCGCTAGTGGCAGGGAACCTGTCAAATTTTATACAAACACATCTTCGCTCGTGTAAAATACACAATATAAAACAACGAAATATGAAAAACACACACTTACTTGTGAAACTACCGAGTAATCCTCACGTCTTCTTCGGGTTCCACCAATGGAACTTCAATATTCAAACAGAGTGCGGTAGGGAATTCCTGGACAACGTCATTTGGGTCATTTACATACAGATCTCGCGCATGCGTACATCTTATGTTTTCCGTCTGAGCCGGCTTTTCGTCTGCTTGTGCGACCAAGAAAATTACGCCACTCACAGCGAAAAGAAACGTGCCCCAGCCGCGCGTGACAAAATAAGACAGACACACACAGTTTCCATCGGTGTTGAAAATATGGAGCGATAGCGGGTTGTAAAAGAAGGACAAGGTCAGCCTTGGGCGTCCAAGTGATGATGATGTCGCTACATTCATTCTGATTCTGAACAGGTCTGATGTTCAGAGCAGTGCCCAGTTGTCGCACGTGCCGGAAAAAAAAAAATCAAAGATCACAGGAGCCGCCCATTTCTTTGAAGTCGTTATATTCAAGTCGTCATGGATACTTGATCAGTCGTGTTTGTAATCAATCGAGATTGAATCCGAATATCATTATCATATTATAACCGCTCCAGCTTGATGAAGTTTTCTTTTCTTTTTCTTTTCTTTTTTTTTTGGGGGGGGGGGAGGGTGGGGAGAGTGGCTAGGTAATCAAATTCATGGGACAAAAGTGCCGTTAATTAAGATCAGTAAAGACAACGGCAACTTCAGAGACAAAGAGAGAGAAAAAACAACAAACAAATGGGCATACTATCTACGTTTCCCGCTAACTTCGAGATAAAATTTTGTCTGCATCGGCAGCTCTTGACTGCACATATTGCGAGGAAGACGTGCCCGCGACCTCCGCTACTTATCAAGCTGTTATTGTCTACGATGTCAAAGATTTATGTTATTCTATTCGTCATCAATTTTCCTAGGGGCACCATAAAATTTTCTCATGAACTTGACTTTATCAGTTCTGTATTTCTATAAGATTGTGCAAGGTATAATGTGTGAGTTTCTTTCTTCAGACATTCGTCTGCATGCCACTTGTGTGGGAAGTTGCAATACGTTGTTCAGAGCCTCGTCCGACAGAGAATTTTACCAACATTTCTCGACGACAATATAACGAATTTATTTTGAAAAATTAAAAAGGATTGTACTTGTAATTTCACATTGCTGTGTACCACACTAGCCAAATGCATTTGCAATGGATTAGAACAAGCTTTGAACGTTGTCACCATTGACAGAACGGTATACTGCACAACGGTCTGAACGGGTCCTCGGGTGTCACACTGTGTTCGGTATAATGGCACATGCGACATGAAAATTTGATGAGGAACTGTACGTTTCGAAACATAAAATTTATTATACAAAGAAGCCTCATTCTCTCACTCTTTCGGCCACTGCTTCAGCCATATCTATCTGCTATTATCGGTCGCAACCGTATACATTCTCCGAAAACACGCACACACAAGTCCAACTAAATAACATCCCATTTTTTTGCACATGCTTCCAGCACAGAATTATCTATCGTTCTTTCTTGTAAGTCATAGGCCTATGCAGAACAAAAGTTGATGTACATAAACTTAAGGTATCAACAATTTTTTCCAAACAAATCATTTTAGTCAAGTAATTCAGAATTTCATCTGGTCCTTTCTAGATCTGCTGTGGGGTTTTGTGTGTGTGTGTGTGTGTGTGTGTTGTTTGTTTTTTTGTTGTTTGTTTGTTTTGTTTTGTTTTTGTTTTGTTTTTTCTTGTTTTTGTTTTTGTTTTTTGTTTGTTTTGTTTTTGATTTGTTTTGTTTTGTTTGTTTTTTATCTCGCATTTCTATTTTGGTAATTTGCGATAAAAAAAAAATACTGAGGATTTCAAATGTATAATATCATGACGCAAACTCGAAATATATGATTGCTTAGTTGCATTGGAACAATCTACTATAGTGTACAGTTGGTAGGAACAGCGCGAGGAAAATTATTCAGACGATAATATTGACAAGATCTTACGAATGCAGTGCATCGTCAATAAAACAAACATCCTAAAACAAAATTTTTGGTAGGAAACACGACGAATCCTGGTGAAAACTCTCTCTCTCTCTCTCTCTCTCTCTCTGCAGATAAGCATGAAGATAGTCTTTTGCTCACTGTAACCAAGGAGAAGGGGGGGGGGGGGGTCGGTACGCTGGTACAGGTAATTATTCTTCTAGAGTACGCAGTACGGAAAATAAAAATCTTTCAAAATTTTGGATAGTACGAAGTACGTAAAACAAGACGGCTTCCAGTACGCCAGTACGGTAAATAAATTAAAAAAAAAAAAAAAGCAGTACGCCAGTGCGAGAAACCCCTTACCGACCCTGAAGGAGGGCTTTTTCTACCATCTTTGCTGTAACATTAATAACCAATGGAACGGAGGTACCTGCATCCTAGAACTGCTGATACCAAATTATAGACAAATCTTGAAATATGAAACGACGTTTGTTTCACTGCATAAAAATTTAGTTTCCTGAGATTTGAGGTCAATATGTTCCAAGTTGAATCTGCATTTGCAGTGAACGGTGAAGATGACAATCATGTGTTATTGTTTGCGACCATGTGTGTTCTCATTTGCTCGTTTTCCACACTTATGTAATCTAAAGCAAACAAATATGTCTATCAAAATATATACCACAAACACAGTCCATAGCAAACGATCGCGACTTGAATTTATAAAAACATGCACAAGTTTAGCGTCAAAATGAACACCATATATAAAAGCTTTATTTGCTGTTTTGCGTCAATAAATGTGTCAAACATTGTCATTGACACCGGAACATTATGTAAGACTGCATGCCGTCGTCTTCAACTTCAAGTTCGAACGATGCGAAGGCCGTAGGCTTGAACAAACAACATGGGCACCGATGAGCGTACAAACTCGTCCATTTATCATTGAGTCTTGCGATACGAACATGCATGATTAAAATATGATCAAGCACAGTTAATCACATGAAAAATTCTATTCTCGTTGACGGCCAACAAAATAGTGGTATTTCACAGTTTCACTTTGTCTCCGCAGACGGCTCTGCAAGCACGTGGAGACTGCATGCAATTGTGCTTTGCTCTCGCAATATAGCGCACGCCACGTGACCGGCGAGAGCCAACTGGTTGTAAATATATCTCTCATCAGCGAGGAATTGCCCTAGAACCGTTGTGCATGGCCGAATGCCGTTATAAACAACACTTGCATGGTCGAATGTAAAAACTCTTTCTTCCCGCCAAAATATCATGTTTATTGACCAAAACAAAGGCACAACGGTCCTTCGACGCATGATTAGTGATGAATTACGTGGATAGGTACGTGTATGAAATATCGCGGAATGCAACTTTAAAGCACTTACATGTATATTGTTATTGCGCCAAAACAGCGTACTTGCACAAGACTTGTAAGGGGAAGTGATAACTTGATTACATTTTCTCGTGGACTTTTTAGATCACTGTAACGAATGCTCAATGGATTTTTTCCGTCTGATGCATCTTTGGACGTGTTCAGACTGGTAACTGTCTGGATATGCAAAAACCTACGGAGAGCCTCATTGAGCTGACAAAAGTTCGGTGTTCACAGAGGTCACATTCACCCACGAATACAAGCAAGATACGGAACTTCTTTTAACAGAAAGGTCCTGATAATGTGCATAGATCGATAAAGAATATCTACATTTTACATCAGCAATGAGCAGTAATACCAGTGTTACCATTAAGAGCACAAATGAAAGAAAATAACTTGCACCTTTTTAAAATCTGTTTCTTGTTTGCACCAGAATACATACGTTCGCCGGATGACATATTCTCACAGTGAGGCTTTTTCAGCAATTGTAACCAGTGGTGACAGAGTATTTTCTCTTATTAAACCCTTCAGGTATCAGTCTTGTTTATTTTGCCGATATCAAATGTTAAGAATAAAGTCTTGTCACAAATCAGGACTATTAACACGACAGGAATAGTTCCTGGTTTTCAAATATTGAACTTTTTAGGTCTACTATGTACATTGTACATGAGAGGGGGTCTCCTTACGGAGCCCCACCGAAAAAAAAAAAACCCTCACTGGAGCATGACCATTTGTGAACAAACTTGGTCCAGTTTGATGATAATCTGGCCAACTGTTTCACAGAAGGAAGTTAAAAATGTAACATGCGAAATGTGAATGGAGGATCACGCCAAACAACCATGACAGCAGATGTCAGAAGACTGATGATCCTGTAAGCTCAGTTGATTGATAAGTGAGCGGAGCGAAAAAATGAAGCCTGCATGGGACCCACTTGTGGGTAGCAGGGAATTTGTGCTGCTTCATGCATAGGATTCAACCACTGGGAGTATCCAGCTTTTGTTTTGCTATCAAACTGTTTCCAGAACAGCTGGCTGTGGGCTCAACATCTCTTGATAAAAAATAAATCTGACTGTACTTCCAACAACTGTAACCAGGCAACGTAATAGTTGCAAGCTTCCCCTATTAAACCATGGAGGGGCAATATTTAGTACCAGCAGAGGGCCTCGCTTCAAACTCCACCCAATTAAGCATACAAGTGGCAAGGGGTGCATGGACAGTGTGTTTTTGTCACAAAGATATAAACATGTTAAGTGCAATGTAACTGTATTGTTTCTATGCAATTTGCTATCCTCTTGTGACCCCACAAGACTGGACCAGACAATTACATCGGCCAGCCATCAAGCTGAACTTTATCAAACCCCCATGTTAGGCTCCAAACATCAGGTCTACTGGCAGGTATAAAAACATCTGGATACTGCAATCAGATATACAGCTGTGCCCCACTATTAAACCCAATGGGCCATCCATACTGGATTTTCTTTCTCCTATGTCTAAAAAGGGCAAATATGCACCAAATTGAAGTTCTATCGGAGAAAGTAGTTTGAAAACGACACCATTTTGACAGTGGGAGGAGTTGGTATTATATTAAATGCACCATGGCGTCTGAATGTTTTTTTCTGCTACTTGAAACCAACTGAGTGATAAACCAAATGAAAGATTACAATTGAAACGTTTTATTCTGTTTGAGAGTGAATTATCATTTTTTTAGAGTGAAATTCAATAGTAACTCACTGTAGATCACATGACCTAAATAGTATTACAAGTAACTTGTGATGTGCCTGCACCAGTGACTTGATGCAGACATTTATTAGACAAAATCAAAGGTGTGCGAGCAAGGTCTGATTGTAAGTCATGCGTGACGTGGAATAATTGTGGCAAATGTAAACGTACATAGCACACCAGGTCGGTGTCGACAGTAAGCCTAAACACAGAAAAAGCAACATCTTACATGGCTAGAGAATAAGTTAGTTTTTCTCTCGCTCCGGATTGTTGTTGGTAGAGAAAATAGTGGCTAGCTCTCAGCCATGCAAGATTCTCTATACCCTTAATACCCATGCAGATTAACCCATTCAGGATAAGCTTCAGACATAGGAGAAATTTTATGTGTATCCGATTCCAGCTGTATGTTCTGATGTACTGTGGGGTCAGATGTCCACCTGCAACGTCAGATGTAGCGAGTATGTCTGACGTCAGAGAATTGGTATATCTTGCATCATGCGGTGCTCTGGGATGTCAGGTAGTGGCATCTGGTAGTCTTTCACCCCATGGTTAAGTGTATTTTAGTGCAATAACAGGGTATTTTAGATTCTATATAGATACACATTTTCGATATGCTGAAAAGTGTGCATTGATATATCAATGCAAGATTACAATGTTTCTGCCCAGATACGCAGTTCTGTGCAAGCATGTGTCCTGATCTGCCACTAGGGGGCATCAGTGGCAGATCAACAAGACACAAAGATGCTGCCTGCCATAATAGTATGTTCTTTCTGACTTGTATGAATAAGTTCCTTATCATAATCCAGTTTGGAGAAGAGCCATAGGTTAAAAAAAGCATCATATGGTTTCCTTTGTTGATTGATTTTACCAACTCGCATAATATTGTGTTGCTGCACTTGTTCGCTATGGCTCACTCATGCAGTCACAGGATATCATACTGGTTGGTAAAATTAATAAACAAAGAAAACCGTATGATAATCTATACATACTATTGACTTGCTGTACTCGAATAACCTGCATCAAATATCACGGTTACCACTCAAAACAAGGAAAACTTGTGTGTTTTGTGACGAAGGAACAGCCGGGTCAGCACCAATCACCTAGCCGAAAATGGGAAACGCATATGCCAACTGTACCCAAATCCCATTCCTAAAAAGAATGGTTCAATGGAGGCGGGTATGCGTGAATGCCATAATGTTTCTTTTTTTTTTTTTTGAATGCCATAATGGACATGGCCAAGGTGATTGTATTTATTCCAGTACAAATGAAGTACTGTGTTCGGAGTTGTCCCAGATCATGAACTGTACTTATGCAAGTCCACCTGCATCAAAGGAGCACCGAAAATAAATGTTTTGTGACTATGGAACCGCCAGGTCTTGAACCAGCAACCTTCAGCGCCAATCGTCTAGCCAAAAATTGGAAATGCACACACCAACTGTACCAAATCCCCATTCCTAAACAGAATGGTTCAATGGAGGTAGGTATGCCTGAATGCCATAATCAACACCCCTTAGTTCATTGTATTTATTCTGGTTTATGTCACCATGTTTACCTAGCAAACACAAGGGCAAGCTTAAAAAGCATCATGGGACTGGTTTGTGTGTACATAATTCAGCAGTGGCCAACTATATGAAGAATATAACAAGAGTTTCATCTGTTTTTATTTCCATAAACTTCCAACTAGGTTCTTGAAAACCTTGTGATCATATGCAGAATGGTGAACCAAGCATCGACAAGCCAGTACGGAAGTAAACACCAGGCAAGCTCTTCCATGGACACAGCATTCGGCCCCAGTACAGTCACACACTCTGTGCTTGGCGCCGCCATGTGCTGTGGCCCGGACAGTCTCGTACACTGAACACACCACCAGCACCCTGTGATTTCACACAACAATCACGCACCAGTCACCTGCACTCTTCCGGAACCTGTTAACTGGCAACAATAAGGTACTTGTATAGTATACTCCCTACCCCAGTGTATCGACCTACAAATCCTCAGGGTTCGATTTGGAGTCCAGTATTTCATTTTTTTCCCCCCCAGTTTACCTCTGCTATGTTCATGTTGCATGTCGTATATAAATTTGAAAGTATATAGTCACCTATTTTATGCTTCGTCCCCTTTGGTAATCCATACGTCTCCAGCAAACATACAATGTAACAATTCACCATGTATCATTGAGTTAACCTGTTTTCACATGGCTAGTTTTGGGGCGTCCTGTTGTATGCACTCAACACAAACTCGTGGATCAATGTGGAAGAATCTGCATAACTACACAATATCAAGACTATCACATCATTAAAAAGGAAATTTCATCTTCCATCACACCAATGATAGTACCCATTGCTGGCTTGTCATTGTGCTCCTGATTATCCGCTTACGCTAGTAAATAAATAGTCTTTTTAAATATATTTACTTTAACTTCTTAAATGACTGGCTATTGTGTGACAGTATCGCAAACCATTTGATTGCCAAAAATTGGTCTGTGTAGGCAACAAAAGGCCACACACTGAGAGTACTCCACAGACTTTCTCACCAGGTGATTAATGCTCGATACCCAAATTATTTTTCGCTTTAGTTGTTTGCATTTTTTTCCTTCTGGTGTTAAAGAGTTACAGTTGGCATCTAGTCATTTTCTGGAATGCACAAACAGTTCAGCTGATGTTCTTCACACTTCACTCCATCAACTACTTCTCTAATCATTGAGTGAAAATTATTTGCATTGAAATTTGACCTATTTGAATATTCACTCATGCAAGTAAAACCAGCACAATAGATGCTACAGTCCAGACGGCAGGAAAAAACATCAACAAAGTGCAACTGTCATAGGGGCCAGTCAAACTTTTCATCATTTTTTCACATCATACACAGAGTACTCTTTTTCAGAACCTCCCCATCTCCCCCGATTTAGTGTGTCAAAAATGCTTTGCTCACTGAATTTTCAACGATAAGATCAAGTGTCCTCATTCTAATTTCTTTCCTTTAAACCCCTAAAAACTTTGTGTTCTTGATATTCTTCAGGTCACGCTATTCATTTCTACAGTGATTTTATTCTGTTGTATTTTACTGATTACCATGCAGATAATTAATTTTATAACAGAAAATGGTGTACTTCAAGGATTACACTGTAGTGCCATCTATAGTGGCACTTGAAGAACTGCAAGTGAAAGAGCATGTCTGCCATTGAGATTATAAAGAGTCAAATCCATGCACTTTTGGAGCTATATGTTAAGATGTGTTTTTTCTGTATTCTTCGTAAAATTGTGCTAATAAAATCACTGCCAACCTTATGTTCCAACATTTCTGTTGACAGGATTCATAAATTTACAGTTAATATGCTATTTATCTCTTTATCTGCATAGTTTTTATTCAACAGAAAACGTATCTCTCACTTGAAGTTCTGAAAAAGCCTACTTTTTAAAATCAATGAAAAAAATCTGTGTTTTACACATCACAAAACAGGGTACATGGGGAATTTTAGGAGAGTAACCCCCCATACCCTGTGTATGCTTGCGAAAAGGCTGAAAATTTGGACTGTCCCCTCACTGATAATCACAAACAATTGCAGCTGTACAGACCCATATCATAACTAAGCAACTTTTATACAACAAATCTTTACACATTACAACAGGTGTAGACACACCTTCTAGAGCAAAGAGTATGTAACCATAGAAACTAAAGACTGCAAACGACCTCTTAGGCCTTTCCAGGCTGTGAACAAGTTAGTGATACTTAAATCTTTGCATGCTTGGAATTTTTGCTCCATTTGTCCTCATAAGAAGCATTCTTGTGCCGCCAGAAAATAATGGTACAAAATAATGGTCATTGTGTTGGTAAGAAACCGTGGGGAGGACTGGGCAACAGGAGCTACCAGTGTGGACGAATATTTGGCCCTCCCAAATAAACGGGCCTGAGCCCATTTGTTTGCCAAATTGTTAAGCCTCTTAATAACGGATAGTCAAGTCAACATATGTTTTATATGTGTATGGAATTATATAAACTCTTCCTTGTATTGTTGCTATTATATTTTCCAGAGATAATTCTCAGTTTACAGCATTAACTTCCCCCAACCCCCATTACACTTATCTTATTGATTAAAGCATCTTATCAAGCCATGGTTGATCCAAAATCTCTGACCAAGATTAGTCGAAATTGTTGCACGAAAATACTGCAATGGCACCTGCCACAGGGCAATGTTAAGGCTAAAAGACTTGATTCTCTTCCACCCTTCAGTGAATTTAATAAAATAAAATTTAAAGAAGGGCAGCGGGGTGGGAAGAGGATGAATATTCAGAAGTGGACCATATATTCCGAAATGGCTGGGCTCTTCGGGAGCCAAACATTTGGGTCCTTTCTGAACATTTGAGCCTCAGGGCCCGTCCGTTTGGGGGAGCCAAATATTTGGTAGCACCGGCAGTCTGTCTTGAATGACCAGTTTCTTGTCACTTGTTCTACTTACTGTGATGTCCTATATATAACAGACACATACACTTACACTATCTTTTCTCATACTGTGTCTTACATGAGACTAGATCCTGATGCACCTGTGGTACATTGGTCAAAGTTACATCACCACAGTCTCCCTTGCAAAATTCCAATAACTAGCACCCAACTCCAGCTGACTGGATCTCAAGTAAAGTTAAAGCCAAATGATGGTACTGGTTAAAGAATAAATGGTTTCCAACATAGAATCAACGAAAAGGTGAAATGGAACACATGCCACTGGATGCTTTGTTCTTGTGTACTTGTGCAACACAAAAAGATGGCGCCATCGTCCCTAAAGGGGTTGAAGGGCAGAAGTCGCCAAATACTTCAGTTGTGCCAGTTTGTTTCAGGATGGCCTGCAGACACACGAAGCACCATGTTTTCTTCCTTCGACTTGATCAGAGGGAAGGAGAGACCTGCTGTTCCTCCCTAACCACTATCTCCACACAGAAACAACATGCCCACTCAGGTCTTTTTTATTGGAATTAACAAAGTTCAGTATATAATATTCCCAACGCCCAAAAACTTTCCCCCATTCAAACCATTCCTAATGAGGAAGATTACTCTAGAGTATACCGACAGTCAATGAAAACCTGCCACTCTAAAATGCCCTATCCAAGATATTTGTGGTCTCAGTGTACAGCCTTGGCCCTTGTCCACCTGGACGCTGGTCTGATCACTAATCAATGACTTTTTGCACCCGTTAAGCATTACACATAGTGCGTAATTTCCTGAGAGGTTAGTCCCATACAATTGGCTGATGCCTGTGGGGTGTTTCTCTTTCCTGGCTTTGGTTCCCTATGTAAAGGCAAATGGAATTCTGCGAGTGTAACACTTCTACAGGCAGCGATGCCACAGTCACGCAGGAATGAGCGAAACCAATGCCAAGGCATGACGGAGGCTGGACTGTCAAACTGGGAAGGGGCTCATGGCATGAGTTTCCAGCATTTAACCACTGATCAGAGTGTCTGACACCCCAGAGACACAGGTTCTGTATAACTGAAGTCACTGAACATGGGGTCAACATTGGGCTCCAACAACAGAACGGGTGCGGTTTTTGGACGAATTGAGGTTTTGTCTAGAGAGAGAGGACACCCAGTAATGGATGTGGTATAGAGTATGTGATTCACACAAGCTGATCCCTGGGGAACTGCCGGCGTAGTGGTGTGGGCTAGCCTATCATGGCTCGCAGAACACCACTGACGGTCACTGATGGCATCCTCACTGCCCAGCAATACATCAAGGGCATATATCGATGGCACAAACACTCCTTCATTTGAAAATGGACACCTACGGTGCCCCATGTAAAAAAGCAGCATACTGAAAAAGCAGCACACTGAAAAAAGCAGCATACTGAAAAAATGCAGCATACTGAAAATCCTTTGCTGTATCAGGTAGTGAATTATCGAGTTCTGTGCCAAAGGATATTCAAGCAAAGTCCACTCCTGCTGCTTTTAAATACGCTTTCTTTGTACAGGACATGAACCTTTGTTTGGAGATTCGCTTGTGAGATTGGGGTGTGGAAGGCAGTTGTGGTCTTCCCAACTGACCAGAGTTTCTCAATATATTTGGTGCCTTCTATTTAATGTCTTATCTTAAATATTTCATTTTAAACACAATGCTTATTTTTGAATATTTACATATCCACATACAGGTCATGATGCTTTCAGTGTAGTTTCTTTGGGTTTCTTTTAACAATATACAGTAGTTCCTCCTTTGAGAGACCACCCCTAGTGCCACCCAAAAGGTGGTCACATAAAGCAGGTGGTCACTCAAAAGAGGTATAGTATAAATTACATGAAAAGTACCACAGAGAGACCTGGAAATTGTGGTCGCTCAAAGGATGTGGTCTCCCAAAAAGAGTGGTCTTTCAAAGGAGGGACTACTGTATTATCCTGTTTTATAATTTGATATACTTATACCTACACCATTTTCAAGTACATGTACAGTAGTCCCTCCTTTGAGAGACTGCCCCTAGTGCCACCCAAAAGGCGGTCACATAAAGCAGGTGGTCCCTCAAAAGAGGTATAGTATAAATAACATGAAAAGTACCACAGAGAGACCTGGAAATTGTGGTCTCTCAAAGGATGTGGTCTCCCAAAAGAGTGGTCTTTCAAAGGAGGGACTACTGTACTATACTGTTTTATAATTTGATATACATGTACTTATACCTACACCACTTTCATGTATATGTACATGTATATTCTTTGTGCCCATGTCATCCACATTGTAATTTATTATAGAGGGCCCCCGAGGAACACAAACTATTGCTTACCCGGTTACCCTCCTAAAATTCCCCGGCAGGATCTGATGCTTGGTGCAAAGTGTGCAGAAGAGATATATTGCCTGTACTGCTTCCAATGGTGGACATGTCCGACTAGTGTCTATTACTCTGACGGTGTTGCTGGGACTTCATGTTGGTTCTTCAAACACAATGCACGTATGCAGTGTATTGCCTGTGACCGACTCTTAAGTAATCCTGGTAATACTGCGGGGGGACATTGTGACAAATTCTTGCCCTGAAATCGTAATTTCTAGACATGAATCAAAGACAAAGCTCTGCCCAAGTAGAGTGGTGGTTTTCACGGACTGTCAGTATATATCTGCCTCAGTAAAACCTACAGAGAGTGGCTTGACGTTGATACAAACGGTACCACTCTACACCAAGTTCAGGTGACAAGTGAACTCAGAAACTGGCCCATTCAAGATGGACGTAACAGAAATGACATTGCCACAAGCATTATTTAGCCAGTATATTGGAAGTCTCATTACAAACCTTAACCCACACTCAAGTTGTTTGCTCAGTGTTCAACATTTATAATAATTATAGCCAGGGTGACCCACACTGTAGAATGGCTAGACAATGGTACATATACATTTATGCATAAATAGTGCTACAGGAAGAGTAGACTGCAAATGTTTATAACATTCCTAAACATATTCTTTGGGGGTGTTTGCACCGTACAATGCATGCTGGGTAATTTTTTTTTTTTTTTTTTTTTTTTTTGCAGTTGAAAGTTGTCCCAGACAAGCAACTTGAGGCTGCAGACGCAAACACAGGCGCTACTCCCAGCCTCTCTCTGAACCGCCGTGTCACATTTCAAAACAAACTATACTGTACAGGGAACCAGATACAACTGGCTACGAAAAAACGGGTCCTGCAGTCTTTGCTGTAATAACTGAAATAACGTTAAAAACTTTGGTCACAATATATATTGTGTAAGAGGAACAGCTATTTTTAGCCATATTACACTCGAGAATTGCAAGTACCTCATTACTGCAGGTATATCCTTATTAATGCAAATAAGAGAAATATAATTTTTTTGGTACTATTGGCTCAATGGAGGAGTTGCTATACATATGAACAGGTCCCATTTTTTACATGTTAAAGCTTGTGACAAACAAAAAATAAACACGGGATACACAATGCAATGCTTTTGTACAGCATGAGTAGCTACACACCCAGTCCATCTTGTCACGCAAATAATAGCCTCCACATGACACTTTGGGTTTGAGAGTAAGTACTCTAAGATGTCGGCTACAAGGTTTTGAAAGTAATATTGATGCAAGGGAATTGACAAGTCGTATCATTATACAAAATAAATGGTCCATATATGTACTGCTTTATACTTATTTAACTTTACATAACGTGTATGACAACACCAACACTTGTAGTGAACCTGAGTGTAGCCACTACCCTACATTAATGGTGTCGGTAACGACAAACGCATGTATCACTTGCTATAACCAGTGTCCTTGACCTTTGAACTCAAGTACAAAAACACATCATGCAAGTCATGACCTGTAATCTTAAAAAATAATAATACCAATAATCCAAGTGTACATTATTATCTTGTCAATGGCTATGAAAAAATTATCAAATATTATTACATCAGCTCAGACACAGGAAATGATTCTCAGTGAAACATGGCCAATAAAAACATGCATTTTGTAACCAGTCTTCCTTCTAAAAACTATGGAAAGCCTTCTACTGAAAGTACACGACTTTTGTTTTGCACTGCTAAAAATATGGTAGGCCACTCCACTCTTGCACATGATAATTTGTATTTCATGTGCTCTTCCCAGATAACAGAGATTTCAATACATAAAACTTACAGCAATACTGTATGTGTCATGACAAACTGTATTGTAACTTGTGCACAGACTTGAACTGAGATTTAAAAAACGTCTTTTTTTTAAAACATCTGAAGGCTGATGTATCTTGCTCTCTGACCTAAAAAACACAAAAAAAAAAAACAAAAAAAAAAATGAGAGAGAAAAGTACATAGCCAGAAAACATTTCGCAAAATATCAAAATCTGTATTTTCTTTTCAGTTTAAATGTTCGTGCAAGGCAACCCTGCAGGCACAAGCACTTGTATGTGAGCTCAGGGCATAACGGCAGTACAACATAAGCACACACGTAACATTACCCAACAATCTGATCAGGAAAATTTGGGTGCTGAGCGGTCATTAGGCTTATCCACCCTCCGTAGCCGTACTCCTTTTTCAATTTGAGTCATTAAGGTCACGACGGGGGGCTCTCCCGTCGGTGTTGTCTCGTCTTCCGAACTCTGTGATGTCACCGATTTTCTTTTAGGACTGACAGGCGGAGGAACCCCTTTACCACATGGTTGTGCGTGCTGCAATGCCGCAAACTTTGCATTTAAACTTTGAATAATTGATGCATGAGTGTGAACCACCCCGGGCCCCTTAGGCAGGTCCTCCGCCTGGTCATGCCAGGGGGGCATTTGACTGGGACGCTGAGCACTTAGGAGAACGCTTGCATCAGGGCATGAAACCTGGCGTACTTGACCTGGCTGCGGTCTGCTTTGCATCATGTCCGCATCGGGGCAGGAATTCTGGCGCTGTATTTCCTGCATATCTATCTGACTGTTGCTAACATCGCTGAGGGTGCGGCGGTGGTGGGTGGGTGTGCCTTGGGGGGTGGGGGTACTACTGCCACTGCGGGTACCAGCTCCCTTCTGTTCGGGGCTTTGTTGTTGTACAATTGTTTGCAAAAGGGGACTTGTGCCAGTGATTGAAGAATTTCGCCTCACAGGCGGTGGGGGTTTGCCGGCTGGTAGAGAGGAACGTCTGATGGTTGCAAGACCCGAGTGGGCAGCTGGGAATCCTGGAACAGTCACAAATACATCTTAGCACCCTCAAGTAGGCAAATCAGTTTTGCTTCCAACCACAACAAAATATACTGGACTTTTTTGATGATCAGCATTATTTTTTAAAATAAAACCATCTGGAAGAAGTTTAAATTGGCATTGTGTAGGGGAAACATTACAAAGTCCTTTCTCTGAACAATGTTCATGAGACAATTACATACAGACTTAAAAATCAAAATTACAAACTTAACATCCAAACATACCACAATGCCTGGTACAAAAGATTGTGTTCAGTTATAATTAAAGACAATGATATTGGCATGCTCCTTAAAAGTGACTCTGCTGCGACTCCCATGGTAAATATAATCCACAGATATAGTTCAAGGCAAGGTCGCCACGCGCTACAATATACAACTACATCTCCAGGCATGTCTTGGATTGTCCCCACTTCTCACGTTTCAATGTAAAATGCACACAAGCCGCAAGACCGAGGCATCATCATGCAGCAGGGGGTTTGCCAGGGTCTGATATACATCACTGCAATATATATATATATATACATACATCACTGCAAATGACCTGTTCCAAACAAATGACCATGCTCCCTCTCCTTGCCATTACGTGTTTATTGCATATGTAAATTTTGTTTGAATTAATTTATAACAACCTCATCAAAATTGCACAATAATCTTGGTCAATTAAAACTTTTGTGCATGCAGTCCTCTATTTTCTTGTTTGATATACACGTACTTATATGCAACAAACTTGTGGGGAGAAAAAAATTACAATCTGTATACATCTGAAACTTCCCCATTAACAACGCTGTGCGTGGCAAAAATAAAATATGGGAAAATGCACATGCAAAGCACTATGGTAAAACACATCAAAGATCAACTGAGATGAACACAGAATGCCTCTCTGCAGTCAAAGGGTGTTTTTGCCGATTGTTATCATCTTTGGCCCGTGTGGCTTTTTTTTTCTCATGAATTCACAAAGCTGGCCTCCTCTACTCTAGTCCGTAGGCAAATGTGCTGTGAAAAAAAAACTTGCTGTGACAGATGCTAGGGAGGTGGGAGTGGCAGATTTGGTTGGAACAGCCCAGCGGGAGCGAGCCACGAACCTGCGGTGGAGGCGGGCCTCCTGGGAGCATAGGATGCGAGGTAAGCCAGACTTACATCCCCATTGCGTGGTAAAGTAAAGAATCTAGTGGGGGCATGCCACTCATCCGGGGCCACCTCCAACTTTGCGACCGGCGGAGGTGGCTCCAAATAAAAGTCTGAAAACACAAAAACCACAAACATAACCAAGCTCGGGGGCAAACTCTAAGCAAAAAACACACATACAAGACGCGAGGCAGCAGCTCTCGAGTTCTCAGAGTTCATACACTATTGCAGCCCTCAAATTCATGGGTAAGCCTGAATCCTTTCCATCGTGATAGTTAGATGATGCTATTGATCAAACTGGATCATTTGATATCTTCTGACCAATCAAATATGGAAGCAGGGCCTCTTGAGTGACCTTGACCAATCACATTTGGCAGGTGTCGTGATTCCTCTTGACTGATGATTAAAGTTTTCTTGAGTCAAGCACTTCAGTGACCAGTTTATTACACGCACTTTTAACAGCAATTTCGGTCAGTGAACCATAAAAACAAAGCTGAAGCAGAAATTAACTTTTTACAGAAGTTAATTTGAAATGACTATTTACATCTGACATTGAAGTGCGTGACTTCCAATACACATGTATGTATGAACTCTGCAACTCTGTACACTATACTTAAATGCAAGCCTTAGGTGTTTCCACCATTTAAAGTAAATATAATTCTTAATGTGTCTGGTTTCAGTTTTAAACAATTTTTACCTCCTACAAACATCATTTCAGCTGAGTAAGACCACGGTGAATTAACAAGGACTTTTCATGACAAAAGTTGAGTGAATACTGTAGTTCTAGAAATTTTTGTGCTCGATTTAATTTCACACTTTTTGCGCTGCCACTCAAAGCGTGAAATTAAAATGCACAAAAATAAGTTGCATTGTATTTCACTACACTGTATGGCATTGGATTGCGTGAAATTAAAATGTGCGAAAATTCTGTGATTTGAGTGAGTTTGCGCGAAATTAAACGTGCAAAAATTCATAGAACTACAGTATAATGCTGGGTAAGTAAGTGAACATTTTTTTTTTTTGGTACAGGGTGTCAGTGTGTCAGTGTGTAAGGTCTCTCTGTGTCGAATTATTATTTTGTGCCCCTGTGTCAGATGACATCCACTGATGAATCTATTTTCTCATGTAAACTGATGGCTGCTGCCCACGCAAAAAGTAACAGAACAACACAACACAAATAAGTCTGTGTTTTCAGGCAGAACAACAGTACAATATCACACTTACTTCATGCAAAATAATGAACCCTCCCTCTTGTGACTGGTGTGTCGGGCAAGATTTTACATCATGAAAGTCGTATCTTAATCACGGCAAGCCATTGTGAACAAAGCATGCTGAGCAAACAAGTGACCAAATACTTCTTCACTACTGTGTATCCATTTTCGGGAAAATGTAATGACAATAGACCTGAGCCAGAACCTACTGTAATATTGGTAAATGGCACAGCAAAAATTATGCAAAAGTAGAGTAACCTATAAAGTTCTGTGTCTCATTTAAAGCTTTTACCTATCTTTTTGGTGAGTGTGTGTGATGAATGAGCTGTAATGGCAAAAACACCTTGCAGTCTCTTCTTTACTTGCTTAAATGTCCCCCATGAATTGGAATTGTTGGGGAAAAAAAAAGAGGTCCATGAGTCTCATGCTCTGCTGACATATGATTTGATGATAATCACCAAAAAGTCATTTCTTGAAATGTACTCCGTCCATGTCCCCGAGAAATTAGTCAAGGTCAACCGCATGATGCGACATCAAACTTCCATATGAACAGACATTTGTGGGACATTTGGTATCATTGCCCTTATTCTTTATCAAGATATTGAATTTTGTGTTTTTTCTTGAACGCTGACTGACTATATTATGTCCTCAATAGCCTTGAAAAATAGGTCAAGGTCACCCAACATTTTACAGAATCGTTTTAAAAACTTTAATTATCGACCTAATGCATATTTGGCATAAATTTTGAAGTTGCATCTTAATTTACAATAAAAAATATGAAATCAATGTACTTTCAATGCCTATGATGCTAGTTCCACTTTATACCACCAGTGGCACCACCATGATTCCACTGGGCATTGACATTACTCTGTATATAATTTCTGTAATGGTATATTGATACATGTTAACAACTTCAGACATAATGACCATAACACACACACACAAAAAAAAAAAAAAGTAAAAAATAAAAATTTTCATATCCCTGATATGTATTCCCTCCATGACCTTGAGAAAGTTGTTCAAGGTCACCCATATTATACAATATGGAACTTCTATATATGATTTCACATATTGGCTTATCTCTTGATAATGGTGAATTCTGGGCCCATGTGTCATGTTGAACATTAATAAGAAAGTACCTATGGGCTTTCAATTGGTACGGTTAATTTTGACTCTGAGTGACCTTGAAAAGTCAAACTGGTTATACTGGCCTTTATCTTGGTAATGTTGGATCCTAGAACTACAGTTATTATTAAACATTAACAGGAAAGAGCCCATGGGCTTTTATTTGTTGTTGTGAATCTTGACCGTGAGTGACCTTGAAAGGTCACAACAGAGGTCAAGATGACACATTGGCTATTATTACACTTCATGTCTGGGCTGTAACTATTGTCCTTGGGGACATAGATCATCATCATCAGCATTGGCAGCTGAGCACAGGATCATCATGGTCCTCTTGTTTAATAAAGATCTCCTACAGTTGTAAAATTTTAGCCTGGTCTGTATCAGAGTATGGTCCTCTCTTCAAATTCTTGCAAGTGTTTAACACACACACACACACACACACACACACACACACACACACACACACACACACACACACACACACACACACACACACACACACACACACACACACACACACACACACACACACACACACACACACACACACACACACACACACACACACACACACACACACACACACACACACACACACACACACACACACACTCTTCAGTTTCAATGCAGATCAAGGTTGAAGCCTGCAAGCAAAATATATTTTGCAGAGAAAAGTTCTTGTGCTTTGCTTTCAGCTGGAGAATTTGATTGCAGGAATTTTGGTGGCAGGGAGGCAGACCAGCATTTGCCAATGCCAAGCTGGTATTTCAGTGTAGTCTTACAATGATATCCATCAGAAGGAGATTGCAGGTACCATCTGTAACCGTCCCACGTGCCTTGTCCGGGACACCCCGTGCTATAGTACATGTCTTGACCAGGGTACACTGTGTTATATTGTATAGACATCCCACTATTAATCAATTCAGCCCACCACATCATTATGAAACAAGAGGCCCGTGGGCCTCATGCTCTGCTGACACATAATCTGATGTCCATCACCAAAAAAATTAATTTCCTGAAATGTATTCCCTGCAATGACCCAGAGGAATTACTCAAGGTCATTCATATGATGCAACATCAAACTTCCACTGAACACACATTTGTGGTAAATTTGGCATCATTGTCCTTATTCTTCATCAACATATTAATTTAGTGTTCTTTTCTTAGATGCTTGATGACCTTGAAAAATAGGTCAAGGTCACACAACACACAACATATTACAAAATTTGACCATTGGCCTAACGCATGTTTGGTGTACAAGCAAGTTTAACAGTTCCATCTCAATTTATCATGTCATGGGCATCACAATTATAATCATTTCCTGACACATTTTGGTTCATATCTTTGGTAATCCTGTAGGTGGCAGCAGCAAATTCCTATGACTTTTCGTCTTTTAGCCTGATTGACATGCCTTCCAAGATTCCTAATGATTTATTACAAATCTCTGAAATATAGCATTCTCGACATTTTTTTTTTACATATATACTACAGGTGGTGCCACCAATGTTGAACTTGGAACTAGATTTTCATACATTATATGTCCTGGATATTATATAGGGCTAACTTGAAAACTGTGCCCAGTATTGTATCGACACACAAAAGTGAATGGACTGGCTGGATGGACGGACACACAAGTAATCACATAAGCTCTGTGACCTATGGTCATCAGAGCTAATAAAGTCCCATTTACACTGTTTATGTCACAGAAACGAACTATTTTTTTTTGTACTGGGGTGGCATATTTTTTTTCCCCACCACAATAAAGGCTACGACTTACATGTACAAAAGTGCAAAGTACATTGTCTTTATAAGTGCATCTTCACGACTTTGTCTTGTGCAAATAATGTTCAGCACCAGTGTACCATACCACAAAACAGCAGGAGGACATGTTGAAAGAGATTTCATCTGCTTTTAAATACTAAGTAGTATGCAGGTCAAAATAGTTGGTCTTGTTCATACCCTTCCCTTCAGTTGACAGAGTTTCATGTCAAATTACATTTCAGCTGTGACTTGATTCCATTTTTCATCAAAATTTGCCTGTTAACTTAACATGACTTACTCAGATGTTTCACAAAAACAGTGTTCATTCAAGTATCACTATGGTCTGCCATGGTCTCACTGCTACCAGCAACAAGTATCAACGTGGTATGCCATGATCTCACTGCCACCAGCAACAACTACCAACATGGTCTGCCATGATCTCGCTGCCACCAGCAACAAGTATCAACATGGTCTGCCATGGTCTCACTGCCACCAGCAACAACTATCAACATGGTATGCCATGGTCTCGCTGCCACCAGCAACAACTATCAACATGGTATGCCATGGTCTCGCTGCCACCAGTCATGGCAGCTGGAGCATGGCTTGGATGTCAGTCAGTCAATCATGGATCAAGGCATTTACCAATGTACCATGGAATGAGATAGTGAGCCACATGCTCTTCGCTTATTCATTGTGTCACCACTTCCATATCCATCTTAAAATGCACCTCCATTCTGGGCATCAAATGGAAACTTTTGAGAATTACTGGGCAGTTCTGTCAACACACAAATATGTATTTACACTTGATCCTGCCATTTGATTGTTTGGAGCTCCATTTCGTTTTGACAATGTTTGTGACAGTTTTGTGCACTCTGAGATTAGTATGAACAGTGAAACTCATTCACTTTAATGGAATATGCTTAGAGGAACCACTAGTCAGTGGTGCAACCTAGTGGCTGTAGTACCTCTAGCCATATCTCATTATACATGCAGTTGAATTGTGAAAGGCATGGCATCAAAATTTTATCAGTAAAGCACTGAATGTATGCACAGTGAAATATTACCCACCCTGCTCACTAAGCCGCCGACGGCCACCTGGTGGGTAAATATAGAATTACATGACCATATTGGGCCTCATCTGTTGTCTTGATCATGACCAGGCAAATTATAATCGAATTCAAAGACACAACAAGTGTTTTGTGCCATTTTACAGGTATTCTAGTTTTAATCAATGAGAATTACCAGTGCCAGTTTGCCAAAAATTGGTTAGCCCAGATAATGTTCTTACTGCACCCGAACAATTTGTCAAAGACAAGTTAAAGAACTCACGGGCAGTCAATGTCAGAATGCCACATATAATTTGATATGTGTGGATACCACATAGATCCTAATGATCTCATCTACTGCTTTCTCACTCTCAAAACACTTGCCTGTGAGGCACACCATTCCACTTTTACAATATACACATACTGGGATTGAGAAAATTATAAATACCAAAACAAATTTAACTAAAGGCAAATCAGTACAAAAGACAAAACACAGGGTGCAGGTTTCTGTGCGAGTTTCTTGCTAACTTAGTCAAGTCACTGCCACATGCAAAGTTGTGCAGACTTCAAAGCAAATTGTGGTTATCCTCCCCCCCCTCCCATCCAACGTCTATTTTAACTGGTATAAGGAGCATGGGTTAATACTGACCTACTGGTGGTATTGCATCTTCAGACACAGAAGGTGTATTTGACATTGTTCCGTATCCGCTAGAACACTGGAGTGACGACTGACTGGTCTGTCGACTGTCATACGCCATCTGTAGCTCTGCTGTGCTTGCCTCCAGTTCCTTTATGGCTTCAGCTAGTTCAACCGAATTTGGAGCCTACAAAAGACAACTTTTTGTGAGAACCAGATCTTCCATGTTGATGTTCTACAGGTAATCAGTGATATGCAGACTAACGCACAGTGACACTTATCTGGCAATAATACTTTGTGCATATTAGTTCATAATTTGGTAACATAGGAAATTTGAGTTTCTTTTAAGCAAATATTGAAAACATTTATCTGAGTACTTAGTTCTCCCTGTTTAAATGAAAAAAAGCCACGAAATCTGCACTTTCTACGTAAAATGTACATATTTCAAACCCGGTTCATGAGCTTCAATAGCATTTTTTTCATATGGCAAATAGTGAGCATATTCAGCATCGCGTCTTTCTCTGCCTGCAAAGAAAAAGTCAGTTTAGTCATTGAGTGCATGGGCAATTCCTAGCCATTGCTGTCACATGTTGCATGGACCACCAATTACCAGACATATCCTGCAGAAGTTTTTATTAGGACTGGCCAGCAGGGGTGTCAGCAATTTATAGTGTACATGTACTTCCTAAAAGAGGGATCAGCAATTTTAATGTGTACTTTCCAACAGAGGGATCAGCAATTTCAATGCGTACTTCCCAACAGAGGGATCAGCAATTTTAATGTGTACTTCCCAAATGAAGGATCAGCACTTTTAATGTGTACTTCCCACCAGAAGGATCAGCAATTTTATTGTGTACTTCCCAACAGAGGGATCAGCAATTTTAATGTGTAGTTCCTAACAAAGGGACTAGCAGTTTTCCTGTGTACTACCATCAGCTGGGCTCAGCAATTTTCAGGTATACCTCTCATCACAGGCATCAAAAAATTTTCATGCGCACAGTCCAGCAGATGGAGGAGTGGTTGTAAGTCTGAAAGTGTGAGGATGCAACTCACACATTCCCCTTGGTGCCTTAATTTTGATTCATCCCATTTTGATTCCTGATAGATTTTTAAGTGCCACATAGCATAGGCTTATTTAGGTGATGTGTGTAAAACTAGCCTAAAAATG
Organism: Hermodice carunculata; assembly: GCA_964020975.1. NCBI lineage: Eukaryota > Metazoa > Annelida > Polychaeta > Eunicida > Amphinomidae > Hermodice > Hermodice carunculata. Next base: position 12,851,009 of record OZ026624.1, on the reverse strand, counting down.
CATGCTCGAACCTGTACAGCAGCAGGAAATTTAGATGCCTTTTTCATGTGGTTATTTTGGATTACACCAAATCTTAACCTCTTGCCCAATAAATTATACAGATATGAGCAAGAGTATGACTACAGTGTGTACAGTATGACCAAATGTAAGCCCCAGTCAATAGCTTTCCTTGGCAAGGCTTGGGCTCTTATCAAATTTGGCACCATGGAATGCATTTTTCCACTATTAATGACTTCTGTATCTGGAGACAGTGAATGTTAATTGGTTATTTATGCTATGGCCAAAACATATTATTTTCAACACTGCAAATATATCAGGGAGTTATTCCTTCCAGGACTGCATTGACAATGTGTGAAAAAAAGAAAATAAATTAAAAGCATGGGTGATGTGTGTATTAGACGGACCTGCACAGATAAGAAAATGACGCTTTAGACCGCATTGTGGTGGATCCTTCTCAGCTATGTAGTGTTTTTTTTCCTGCAACACTGCTATCTGTTTGTTGTACAGGGAAGCATAGAAGTGTACAACATAAATAAAATGAAGCTCTTGCAACTGATCTGTGTGCTTATGGTGTTAGTAAACAATACAATAGCAGCACAGGGCTGGGACCAATAGAGCTCAACCATAAAGCGGGTGGGACAGAAGACGCACTATGCCAGGCGTATAAATGCGTGCCATGAAAACAATTAATGGGAAGAAGCCAAAATATACCAGCCGGGCATACTAGCTGTTTGGCAAAAAAAAATATTATATATGGTGCAAAATTATAAATGCAACAAACACCACAGTTGTTCATTGCTCAAAGTTTAAAAAGCACATAAAAAGTCAAGGATTCACTCATGATTTTGAAAAAAGATACTGAACCTGTGGTGCAAAACTTGAGTTGGTTCGAAATTGTCCTACCTGAATGTCCACTCCTCACTCTTATTTTCAGTGGCTCTAATTTATGAGCATCTCTGACTTATATGTTTATTTAAATCAACTCTTTTTGCAAACATGCAAAACTGGAACTGGTATCCAAACAAGAAACAGAGTTCGCTAATCTTGCTTAACTGTACACTAGGGATTTAATCATGTTCATCTGGGGGCACATAAAAATGCAACAAAATATGACAACTTTATCAATTTGTTTGTTGCATTGTATCTTTTGCTTAGTGTATACAAAATGCTGGTATTGAACAAGCTGGGTGTCAGAGCAACATAACAGACTACCCAATCATTACATAAAATCAGGGTACGATCTTACTCCTCTAAATGGTACAGCATACAATTGGGTAGAAGGCATCAGTCAATTAGAGGTCTTCACAAAATCTACGTTACTTCCTTACCGCAAGTCACAACATCTACCGGCTACTTGAAAAAATAACTGATTATTTCATTTCACGTATTTCTGCCCAAGAAAGTTCAATTCACATAATTAATTGAAAGTTAAACTATTACAAGAAGAATGAAAATTCATTCCCGGTACATGCTATAGTAAACAAATGTTTACCTCTTCCTGTCACACAACGTAAACAGCATCAAGACGAGAGATCAGGCGGCACTAACTAATATTAACAACACAGGTTACCAACCATGCACATCACAGATAAGTAAACTCATTCCAGAATGTTGAAAAGACTCTCCCATATAGTTGGCTGAGGACTTCTTCCTTAATATTTACCTCCACTTTAATCTCAATTGTATTTTCTTTTGTTCCAGTCTCAAAGTGCCTAGTCTGGCTGTTCGCACAAATCCTGGACTGTACTTTTGTCACACATGCACAAAATGAGTACAGAATGTTTTCCCGCTCACAGACACATCAAGTCCGTAATGTCCTCACGTGTCCTGAACTCTCAGTGCCACATTTTGGATTGAGTCAACAGCTTTCCTTGACGTGCTTTGGGTGCAATAGGCCCGAAACATGCCAAAGAAAGTTGTTGACATGGTCTATCATATTCTATGTAACTTCGGGCATGCTGGTACAGTTGTACCTGCTGTATGCAACCACTGCCGTGAGCAGCCGCATTGCTTTCTGTGGTCACAAGGCTCAGACATAGGAGTCGATTCCTTTGTAACATTTACCTGTGGTCACAGGTCACCTGCTGTATGTGGCCACTTTTTCTTGGCAGAAGGAGTGGCCACATACACCAGGTACCACTGTACATGAATGAAAGGTCCATGGATCTGGCACCCTCAATTGAGAGCAGTTTGTGTTGAGCAGTTTGACTTTAGTCATAGTTGGCACTGAGAGAGTTTAACCCTATCTCCCCCCCCCCCCCCCAGCATAGCAAGAAAGTTGTTGACTGGGGCAGATGACCCTGAACATTGTGGGTGCACTTTGTTTAATTAGTCCCCTGTTCCACTGCAACTTTACCAATCTTTACAAAATCTTTTCTGGGGTCTGCCCTTAATGTGTGTCTCGAGTGGGAAAAGGTCCAGATATCATTGAGAAAAGGTCAGATCCCACCCCCCCTTCCAAGACAAACTTACACACCAGAGCATTTAAAATGTACATAAAATCTTTAGCTTCCAAATATAAATGTTTTTATTCATAACAAAGAGATATCACCCCATTACAACCTCAGTCTCTCCCAGCCAGCCATTCCCAGATACCAACACAGCCCCTAGCCCTTAGTACAACGACAAGCTGAACTGCAGTGCAGACAACACAGCCAGGTCAGAGGTCACATCACAGATGCAACACCAACAAGGGACACACAGAGAGTTGACAGACGACAGGTGAAATTGACAAACTACGGTCAACTAGAAGCAAAAATAATAACCAGTGTACATCGAGTGCCGTGGACCATAAACTGCCACACAGAAGAGCGTGTTCGTGAGAGAGTTTTAAGGGGAGGTTCAAGTGTGGAAGGCAGATAAAGTCTAAGACATGGAGGAGAAGGTGGCCCTGTACACTGTTTGTTGGCCTGTGCTTGCCTTGTTTTGTAACGCCGCCTGCAGCTCACGAGGTGAAGCATATCCAGGAGGAGGGGAGGCCCACAGGGCGGCAGTGCTGTTGTTTAGTTCTTGAATGGCCCTACTGAGGGGAGACATGTCCTTGCCCTACAAGAAATAGTGGCCACACTGCCGAATCATTGTGTCATCCCCCAGCGTCTACAAAACCTCTGTGACCATGCCCCTTACACATACATCAAACAGTCACAATGTCAACATATATTTACGCAACGTGTCACTCCTATGATCATGTACATTAGCATCCATTTGCATAGGTTTTTCCCATCACTAAAAGCAGCATCTTGCAAAAGCACAAAAAAAAAAAGGGAAATATTTTTTTCGTTTTTGCCCCCCCATTAATTTGAAAACCCCTTTGCTTAGCATCAGTGCTACATTGGCAATGTTCCAATATCAAACCAGAAGAGTGTTCAACATTAACTTTGGTCCTTTCCCGTATGCACATTCCAAGTCCCAACCAGGCCAATGGAACTCCTAATGTTACCTTGACGGCTGTAATGATAATACAACTATCATTTTTTTTATTTAATCATCAATACATTTAGTTTTACAGAGTCAACCACCCTTACCCCAAACCCCAGGTTGTACTTACCTTCTTCATTAGTACTTCATGGTATCAGTTCTGTTCCATGTTAAATTCAGAACTTGTAAGTAATGGGGTGTAAGGGAAAGTCCAGTCGGTCACTAACGTGCACAATGTGTCATTTTTCATGCAGAAAGTAGGGCAACTCCAAACTAATTTGTCTTTAAGCTGTGGTGTAATTTTGTTGCCTGCTTAACAGAGAAAGCTGCATGGAACTTGTACAGTCGAGAACTGAATCATCAAACTTCGTCTGTTAAGCAGGCAATCTGCGCTGCCTGTGAAGACCCGGTTGCCTACCTGTGTTGTTCCTGGTTCTGTCTTGACTTCACCCTCCATTTCTTCCACTATTTCATCGTCCTCACTTATGCCAGACTGGTGGCGACGTGCCGCAATTGAAGCCAGCTCCTTCGTATTGACATAGACTGGCTGTGGGATGACTGTAATACAATGTAAGGACATCATTAGACACACCCCACTTTTTCAGACACTGGTAGTCGGCATATCACCTTCTAGTCTGAGCAAGTTGCCCCTGACACTAGCTAGATCCCGCCCACCATAATTTGTGGGCTTGTGGATGAAAATCCGTGGAGTGTGACCACTAAAAAACAAGACTGTGACAGTCCTGTGCTCAGGGAACCTTACATGCAAAATCATTTCCTGAAATGTATTCCCTCCATGACCTTGAGAAAGTAGGTCAAGGTGATCCACATTAAGTATTATGACACTTCTACATCATAACAGTACACATTTGAGGTACATTTGGGATCATTCACTTTATTTTTTCTCAACATAATGCATTTGATGCATTTTCATCTTTTGGTCTGTATCTTTCATAATACTGCCACCAAATTTTGACACATTTTTGTCATTTTGCCTGATCAATATTCCCACCAAGTTTCAAGATGATTCATGAAAATGTTTTTAAAATACAGCATTCTCAAAATTTTCTTATTATGGCCCAAATATTACATATTATTCTTGGTGGCACCACCAATTTCGAACTGAGCCAAGATTTTAATACCCTTTATCAGCTTTGAAATTTATATGGGACTATCATGAAAACTGTTGACTGTATCATGTTTACAAGCAAAAGTTTATGGATGGATGGACGGACTGAAGGACAGACAGACGAGTGATCCTATAAGTTCTGCAACCTATGGTCAGCAGAGCTAAAAATACATGTACAGAGTACATACACAAATTTTCAATGTTTTTATCCATGTCTTTCCAAGCTTCTAACATCATCTTAATCTGAACTGTTAACAATCAAGTTTAAAAATTAAACAGCATTAAGATGCAATCAGAGATTGCTAGATCTATGCCCCCCCCCCCCCCCCCCCCCCGAAACCTTATTCAGGACTATAAGCATGTGCAATATGAAAGCCCTATGTAAAATACTCTTCAAGTAAAACCAAATTCACTAATACGGCTCTGCGACCTTGACCTTGGGATTTAGGTCAAGGTCATCCATCTTCTAACTTGTCTGAGACATTATGTAGGACTAAAACGATGTGCAATAAGAAAGGTCTGTGTCAAAAACTTTTCAAGTAATCATGTGAAAACCAAATTCACTAAAATGACTGTGACCTTGGGAATGGATCAAGGCCACCATCTTCGAACTTGTCCAAGACCTTATGTAGGACTGTAGTCACCCGCAATTTGACAGGCCTATGTCAAAGACTTTTCAAATTTTCACGTGAAAACCAAATTCACTAAATTGGCTTTGTGACCTTGGGAATTGGGTCAAGGTCACCCATCTTTGAGCTCCTCCGAGACCTTATTGAGGACTATAAGCATGTGCAATATGACAGCCCTAAGCAAAAAACTTTTCCAGTTATCATGTGAAAACTGGTTGTCCAGACACACACACAAACACACTGACAAAGTAATCACTAGATGCCCCCTCTTCCTTCGGAGGGGGGCATAATTATGTTTTCTTCGCCAAAACTTATCTTTATAGCTTCCAGTGAATTTATTAATGAATATCTGATTTACCTAATGTGCAAGAAGAAAAATAAATATTTCATTACTTCTGGTACAAGATGCTGTTACATAGTTTATGCTATTACTCGCTTAAGTGGTAACTCCCAAACGGAGTCAGCAGTTACTTGAATGAGTAATTTGAGGGCAAAATTGTGACAAAAACAAGAGAGAGATGTCAGACTAATTTGGTAACTAGCACTCCATGGGTTAAAACATTAATTGGAAATACAAGACAGTCAGGAACGGAATGTGACAGAGTGAAGTAAACAACCTAATACAGGCAACATCTACTATCATCTCGGGACACATAAGATTGAAACGTGACAACATTAAACTAGTTACATTACAAAACCAGTGGGGAGTCCTTGATGCATGTACTTGACCGAATTTTTTCAAAAATGTGCCTCCTCTTTTTCTGTCATTGACAAGGATTCACTTTGCTGCAGATTATCTGCTTAATATTCACTACAGTGGATATATTTTTGGCAATAAATTTCACCCCCAAGAAGGGATCAGAGAAACTAAGAGAAAATATAACACTTTCCGGTCTTATGACAACCATGAATAGACGCTTCACTGTACATTAACACCAAGGACTGTCCATTTAATATGAGCATCTTGTGATGTGTCAAAATGAAATAAAAGCACATACATTACCGGTGAACACAAGACCACACTATGAACTCAAACAGCTGTGCTACAGGGATAGTCACGGACACAAATTTGGAATAATAAATCTGACATTACCGTGTTTCCTCTTACTTTGATTGGGATTTGGCATATTGAAGTCGGGCACGGTAGGTGGCGCCACAGGTTTCCCTTTCGGCTTTGGTCCAAGTGGTGGCCTCATCTCAATTTTGCTGTCTCTGACGGCCTGCTTGACCATAGATGGGGTGATGACTGGCACAGCGTAAGGATTAGGAGTGGCGGGGGCTGTCTGGGCCTGCGGCTTCTCCAACATTTGAGGATCTGGGGGTTCGAAGGTTGCCGAAGTCAATGGAGGCCGTGTGTGTGACTTTTCATAAGCAGTCGATATTGTGTGTGGTCGCTCCAAGATGGGCACTGGCTCCTGTTTGTGGTAGTTTGGTGGGTCTGGCCAGTTGGACCAGGTGGATGCTGACGATGACGGGGGGCCAGGGTACGGGGACGATGGGGTGGAGGAGTTACTGCCATCGGTTCCAGTGCTGCCACTGCCACTGCTGTTATCTGCCACCAGGCTCTACAAGCAACAACATACGAGCATCACACACTGGCTCCTTGGTTTATACACACACAGTACACCAGCATCCTGAAAGGAAATCTCTCTTGTTATGCGATACGTAGTACAAAATCCAAATATCTGAGATACACCGAATGGAAAACTCAAAACAAATTTAAACGTCTCGCCTTCGGTTTCCTGAAGAATATCACCTTCTTCATCCTATAATCTGACACCTGGATGAATGACATGCAGTGACGAGGAAGGACAGTTATGAGATGCTCCGACGCAGAATGCGTGGCCTGATAGCACGGCAAAAGGAGAGCATATATAGCAATGTTCAGGCCACATGGCAGCATGGATACCGCTCCATATAGGGGACAATGCAAGGTCAAGGTCATTACCAAGGCAGATAGCACCATAGAGGAAACACTCCCAAGTGGGACACTGTGTACAGCAAACACCACTATGCAAGGGACACTGTAGTGTACATGACGTCACTCTGCAGAGGAAACGGCTATTCGTGGGACATTGTGAAGGGGATTGCTGTTTACAGGACATCATTTTGGAGGAGATACTGCTGTTGACATGATACAACTCTGATGGGACACTGATGTTTACAGCCCATCACTCTGAAGGGGACACTGGTTTACATAACATCACTCTGAAAGGGACACTGGTTTACATAACATCACTATGAATGGGGCACCGCTACGTACAGGACATTCTGAAGGGGACTGTTGTTTACATGCTATATCCATGTGAGGGGGACACCTGTGTTTACTTGACAATACTCTGACGGGGGCCCTGCTGTTTACAAATCACTCAGAAGGGGACACTTGTATTTACAGGACACCACTATGAGGGGGACATTACTGTAAACAAAACATCACTCTGAAAGGTGCAGTGTTGCAACAGTGACATGGGTATTTCGTATGGCAGAAAATGTCAACAATGATACAATGTATACACAGCTTATCAAGGCATAAAACTGATGAGGAGAAAGCTGTAATTGCCGGTGTCAGTAATATGTAATAGACAGCCTGCTATTATATTTTCCCTTTAAAAACACTGTCACAAAGCATGTTTTAATATACCAGTGCATAGCCAAGCATTTGATAATTTTGATGTTTAAAATCTCATCACTCACTCTGGCTTTAGCATAAATACTTGATGCATCCCGCTGTAATGACAGAGACAAATATACGATTTTACAAACAAAACAATTTGATGCAAAATGGGGAAGCTGATCATTAGGCGAGAAATGGAAGAGTTATAAATTTGAGGAGATCAAATGGTGAAAAGACAGCAGGCAGTGGACTGGACTATAGACAAAAAGGGATGTGCCTGAATCGCTAACACATTGGAGGAGGGTGGGTGAGGGTGGGGGCTGGACTGGGGGAAGGAATGGATGAGAGCAGATTGACTGCAAAGCATAAATCAAATACTTATTCAGGCAAGCACATTTTAAATGTCAATTCTCACAGCTGGACAATTCAGAATTATACACTAGACAAATTGGGAGGTGATACAGTGTATCCTTATGACAGGACTGACCAGTCAATCACATCAGCAAAGACCAATGAATGAATGAACATATAAAAAATAAATCAAATAAATTAAGCAAATTACCTGGGTGTACTGCTGCAAATACATGTACATTAGATAAAATGGATTGGAAGTCATGAAGTCAAACTCAATTAAGACAAGAAGAAGAGAACTACTACAAATTCTGACAAATATCATCAAAGACAGCAAGTTGACATTGAGACAGGTGACAATGTTAAACTTGTGGTAAAAGTTTCAAGACAGCATGGGTGATGCGTGAGCACACAGCACTAAATGCAGTGGTGTTTTTTGTTTGTTTTTTTGTTTTTTTTCAATTTGTTGCCATAGGAAACAAGAAGCAAACAATGAGAACTGCTGACCCCCCAGCACCAAGAAAAAGTAAGCAAGTGTAATACCGCACAAACTTCCGTGAAACGTTAACTATCGAAACGCACGAGGTACCAAATTTGCTATCAATGACATCTTTATGTAACACACAAGCTCGGATAAGATCAACAGTGACGAACCAGAATTTGACGTAAAAGTAAAAAGAAACGCTTCCATGTATATGGAAGAAATATGGCCAATGGTGCAGTGAGCAAGCTTAGATACGAGATACAGCATGTTATGTGTATAATACAAGACCAGATTCCCTTCCGCACCCAGTGGTATGTAGGTATAACAATTAACAAGGGACCTGGGACTAAACAGCAATGTTTATACAAAAGGCTTAATATCATCTACTGGTGCAAACACAGACTATAGTACGGTGTGTGTCTTGTGCCCTGTTGATGCGATTCCACAGCTATCTACATAGCAACACAGCTTTCAACACCTGTAAATATGTCCAAGACTGCCAGTTTTTTCCCACTACTTGGTACTTGCATCCTCCATCAATAGATCCCTTTAGGACCCCAGAGGGCAGCACTTGAGGGTGTTCATTTGCATAAGTTTACTCATTTGCATAACAACAATCCCTCTGAAGCTTTTGTTAAGCAAATATCCAAATTCATGCAAATTGAAACCATCATGTGCTGTCACCTGGGGTCCTGAATTCCACTATTTTCCTTATCTTTTGATAACAATGTGTATAAATCACGAGAACTGAAACTGTCACACTTTATTTTTTGTCTCCTTTGTAATCTCATTTGAAAGATTTCAATTCTACGAAGACTTAAAATGTACAGCGTTCAATGTATATCGTAGCTGAAATGTTTTTACAAATCAGGACCACCGAAAACTGTGTACACATTCATATCAAAACATGAAAAAGGCAAAGTATATGATTGAAAAGCTTTCTCTTCTACCAGTTACAAGCAGTTAGTACAGTGCCAAATCTCTAGTTTTGAGATCGTACCCTAAACTTACCTGCCGCATAAAGTCAGGGGGTGTGGGGCTCGCCGGCCTTAGGAATAATGTATCCTGGGAAGTAAAGCCTGAGTCCTGGGACGAAACACTCGACAGCCTAATGGTTCCTGGAGGAGGCGGCTACATATGGTGAAAATTACAGCCAAGAATCATACCTTTGTTTCCATATAAGCGTAAAGTGCATCGTCCAATGGCGGGGGGTATGCTGTATTACCGCGATTATACACACCTCTTGCATTATTACAACCACCATATACATAACAATTCAGGTCTAAAATAGCGAAAGCAATGGACACGTAGCGAAAAAACAAAAAGCTTGCAGGAGCTAGTTTGGTTGTTATTTGTGAAAGGTTCTAAAAAATTCTACAGTTCAAATATGGAGATTTGTTTTAAAAACACACAAATTTTTAACCTTTTCCCCTTATAATTAGATCGACATACATTTATCATAGATTCCCACAGGTAATTAGACAGGTAAGACCACAGCCACTTTTTACAATATTTGTGCTGAGTGAGACCCTTCAAACACTAAACAAGCAAATACCAGGATAACATAAATTACTTACATGGTGGTACATGTAGTATTTCTTTTTTTTCTGTCAAAGCCCAAATTCAATGCAAAATATTAACTCGGCAAGTTCAGCAATTTCTAAATTCTTGCAATTTGCATGGTTAACTCGTGAAATATAGTACTAAGTCTAGTTTGCGAGACACAATTCTATCGAATTTTTATCAAAGTTACACTAAGTTTTTGTGCAAGTGAATTCATGAAACTAGGAGAACATAAAATTGCAAGCAAATACACTGTGCTCCCAAATATGGTTTCTGCAAAGCTTATCCCAGCCTTAATTTTGTATAGATACATGACATGAAGTAATTAGTTTCTATTCTGAACATTATTATCTTTTTCTTCACTCTATTTACACTCGTATTTAATTTACATGAAGTTTTTAGCCCCTGCCTGTCATGTTATCTTTTTTGGCTCTCTTTTTCCTTCCTTTAACTTACGAATGCCAGCTGAATCTACTCATACGTAAAACAACAAAATTTAAAATTGCAACTGAAATACAACCAAGGATTTACACTGGAATGATGCATAAATAAATGCTAAGCACTTTTCCATGATCACATTCACATTATCAATATAAAACCTGAAATAAAATCACAAATTGTGCACACACACCACCACATAGATGCAACAGTCAGCCTTCTTCCTTCAACAAATTCCATAATCTTTTCAATTAACCATTTCCCCCTAAAACTGGATAGTGGTCAACTGTTGTCTATTTCAATTTTTGTTGTTGAAAAATGTCAATAGTCATGTAATTCCAAAGAATGTGACTGAGAATTGGAGAGGAGAACTACATGTATCCAGAAAATATGCCCCAGGTCAACAGCTCTGCATGGCATGAGTTGAGCACTTCGTGCTCAATCCATACAACAGAAAGCTCTGGACGCAGTCTTCATTTAAGGGGGAAAGGGTTAAACTTCAAAACAAGAAAGCGCCAGGGTTACCTGGGACAAGATGAGTGGTGTCACTTCAAATTCCCGCATGAAGTGCACAGCAAAACTATTACGTTGCACTGCAGGTGCTTAGCACTCTCCTGCAGGAAATTTCCTCCAATCCTGATGAAACAGTTCATCAAAGCTACTCCTGATTTTCCAGCAGAAAACTGGAAGCATCACTTAATATTTTTTTCCCCGTCGTTGGTTACCTGGCTGGTTTTTGAGGAAATCCAGACAACTTATTCAGGCGCAAGGATACGTGGCTGTGAGTCGGGTGAGGGGACTCATCACGGTGGACTGGGGACTATTTACCTGTGTTGTACTCTTGTACCTCAGATGGTGGCTGGGTGAGTGTGACTTGCTGGAGCCGCTGGAGGAGCTGTTGAGACTGCTGATGCTACACATGCTGGACTTCCTCGACCCGATGGAACTGGGAGAACTGGGTGGGGTCTGTGGAGGTACAAAGTAAGAACTCTCAATGATGCCAGCAGTTCACACAGCACTGCCTTGTACCACACTGTCAAAAACCTCTCATGATTTCTGAGGAGAGTCTCTGTCTTCAACATTTACCTGTATAAAATCTGTGTACACCCATTGACTCTTTCAGTGCCAATCACGTCTAAAGTCGATCTACTCAAGTCAAACTAGTCTGAATTATCATTAGGATCTCAGATTCATATTCCTTGTAAAAAGACCTTTCATTCAAGTACCAGCACGCCTATAGAGAAAATATCCCAAGTCAACAGCTTTTTTTCGGCGTGCATTGGGCTGAAAAGCTGTTGACTCAGTCCAAAATTTGGCACTTATCTCATTCCATACTATGGTGACAGGCCTTGGTCAGTGGTTCTGGCACTGCCTGGCAAGTCATCCTACAGTTGCCCTTGCGGCAGCTACAAAATGACTTGCCAGGCAGCGCCAGAACCACTGACTTAAGACTATAGGCATGTTAGTACTTGAATGAAAGGTCTTTTCATTTTGAATTTAAATATGCAACTGTCGTCTTAAATGTAGGTAAATATACGGAAAAATCAGGGACTGGTATGGAATGAGTTAAAGAGTTAAATCAATTCAGACCCTGGAACCCATCCACCAAACAATTTTGATCTAAATCCTGTTACCATGCCTGTCACTGCACTCAACACATGGCTTCATTCAGACTCTGTGCTGAAAGACAGTGCCACCTGGTGTACACAACTTTTTACAGCAAAACCCTACGGTTTTTTTTAATACTGTAAAAGAAACTTCCCACAACAGTTACATTATCTTCATCAAAGGATGAATGACAGTAATCTATCAAAATGCTCCTTCATCACTGAATTATTTTCTCCACATCTTTGTTCATAAATGTTATCGATCAAAACAGTCCCTTACAAACTATACCTTTTTCCAAGCACATTAAGTCACACTGCAAGACCAACAGTATCGTCTCTATTTGTACATGCACAAAAATATACATATCTCTAATGATGTACTGGTACTATGTTCCACATTTTTTGTTCAATGCCAACTTTAATTAACAGTAAATTAAACTCTTTTGGCCCATTTTGTAATCACTGGTTTCCCAGTTGGTCAACCACATTCTGTGCTGGGCTGGTGCACACCACTTTTGGTTACTTTGGTTCTGATCTCAGTCTGTTGCTGACTGAGAACAATTATGAAGTTAGACTCAGAAGTAGAAATGTGTTTATGTGCCAATTCTGATGCAAACTGCTGGTAATTTGCGTTGCTTCCTGGGCTATGAGGAAATATCTGAACTTTAATACAGTCTATGCATAAGTTCACCAAGCGGGAAACATGGCAGTTGTCCCAATACAAAAGCGAGGAGTTGTCCCAATACGAAAGCGAGGCATGCGCGCTGATTTTTTGTTACCAGATGGCGCGCTGTGCCCCTTCTCAAAAGTGGTCACGATAATGCATGATGGCAGACACTAATCTTGTTTGTGTCAACATGAACAGAAAAGCAAGAAATGGACCAAATACAGGAGGTGTATAGAAGTTTACCATTGTAGATCGTTGGCGGAGGAAGTACAGAAAGCATTGATAGTTAGAATGTAGAGTGACAAGGTGAATTATCATGGTAAACCGCCACTGACTGTTGTGTAATGGGCTGTAATGTTGATACCACGAAGAAATGTCAAACTGACAAATATCAAAAATAAAAGTGCCGCTTTATTCCTTCCATCAACTGATTTCCCTTTGTTTTTTAAATACTTTTTCAGCCACCCCAGATTCTGTTTTTTGAAGAAATCATGGCCCGCGTTTCACTCCTCGTTACTTGCTGTATTCAGTAGCGCTGTAGCCTGTGCGGTATGACTGAGTGGCCCGCAAAGTACCCAGAAACCTGTGCACGCCTGGCTCTGACATCGGAATCTCCGCTGGGGTTTCACCGCTTGGTGAACTTATGTATAGACCGTATTGTAAGCAGTCCCGAGGCTGTCAACTGGTAAGGATTAATGCCTTATAAAAGTAATGTACACCTGACTGATGGGGGAAAAGACCTATTTCCTTGTGGATTATTATGAACACACACTCTAACGTTTATGAGACATTGTGCGCACCTTGTCTCTGTCCTCACTGACCTGAAATGACCATGTATGGGCATCTGATCCCTTGATGTCCAGGATGACTTGTTCACTCGCAGGTGGAAGGTTCGCAGGGTCACTAGCCTGCATACACAGATGGTCCATGATCTCCTGGAGATGCGTCACCTCTGTTAACAACGCTATTTCCTCATCCTGTAACAACCAGAGTACACGTGATATTGCAGTGTGTCCTGCCCAGGTTGTCAATGTTATTTGTCCTATCAGTAACAAAGCTATTGCTTCATCCTGTAACAATCACAATGATATCACCATGTTTCCCCTGGACTGTCAATGTAATTTGTCCTATCCGTAACGATGCTATTTCCTCATCCTGGAATAACCACAGAAATCATGCAATGTATCTCCCAGGTTATCTAATTCACTTGTCCCATCTGTCACAATGATTTTTTCTCCCCAGAGTAAACTTAGCAATATTTCACTGTTAAATCAACGTGCATGTGCATGTAACTTCTTCATCCCAAAGTAATCACAATATCAAGGTATTCTCTCTGATATCAATGTTACATGTCACCTGGTAACAATTATAAGATTTCCTTCCTGTAAAATAATTGCAGTGGTCATTTGTCTCCTATGGTAATGCACCTTCTGCTGCCAATACCATGTGTCATTTGTATTCAATACAATGTGTCACTTCTATCCAATACAATGTGTCACTTCTGTTCAATACAATTTGTCACTTCTATCCAATACAATGCATGGCTTCTATTCAATACAATGTGTCACTTCCGTCTAATACAATGTGTCGCTTCTATTCAATACATGTACAATGTGTCATTTCTATCTAATACAATGTGTCCTTTTATTACCTGTCATTTTCTAACTCTTCTTACCTGCCATTTTCCATCTTATTTTACACCTTCAAGACACACAGAGACAGGGCAAACAGACGAGGCAGGAATCCATACTCACAAGTACTGGTATATGTCATAACGTTTCAAAATCTTACCACAACTGGTTTAAGGAAGCTGATGAATAGACAGAATCGACTTCTTTCTTCAATGAGGGCTGTCCGTACAGCATTTTTCTCTGTCTCTTCCAGAATTAAGAATTTATCATTGACGTCTTGCAGTGCATTATCCAGTCTGTTCTGCATATCATTTTTGCCTGCAAAAAGAGCAAAAGAAAAGATGGAGCAAAACAAAATAACACTTCCCGTGCTATTGCTAGTATAGCACCTCAGATGGACAGGAAATTTGCTGAATGCAAGTCTCCAGTTCATACCTATCTTGAATACATAACACTATTTTTGCATAAGTAATGGTAACAAGGGGCCCATGGGCCTAGTGCTCTGCTGATTTCTACATGTTACAATAATATAAGGACTCCAAACAAAACAAGAGCTGGTTGGGTGAACTAATATGTTTACTGTTTGATCGGACACTAACAAGTGTGTTAAAAAATCAAAGTCTTGGACTGAACCCACTTTACATTCTGCACATGAAGTGTACACACCCAGCTCCCCATTTAGTTAAATAAAATCTGATCCTGACTGGAATAAGTTTTACAAGCCCTGCCCATTACCTACAGGGCTGAGGTAGAGTTGATGCAGCTTACTTACCTTTTTTAACCTTTTTCTGTAATCTGATTGTATCTGAAGATGCTTTCTTTATTTCTTGTCGTGCTTTTTTGTATTCTGGAACCAAAATGAAAATGATTTGCACCTGGACGCTCATCCAGCACACTGCACAGGCTGACATAACATACAAACAATTGTCACACCACGGCTTTCACCTGGTTTGGACCTGACTTGGTGTAATTGGCAAAGCATTTCTCCACTGCTGTATACAGCTAAATTATTTCCACACAGCATTATCCACTTTCATGATTCTTTCTTGCTCCTCTGCTTTCAGACACTGCAAATGGGAAGTGATAAAATACTGGATGTGCTGAGCAGGTGCCCCGAAAGGTGACTAATCTCCCTGGAAACTCCCCTGTGGCCCTGGCCCTGGTGTCTCAATTTATGCGATAAATGTGCACCATGGACTAACCCCAATGATTATCTTTTTTTTCATCTTGAAATGATAATTGATGAACATGTACACAGGATTTAAATGAATTGCTTTGATTAAATCATCATGCATGTATCAATTTTCTGTGACACTTTTACGGAATCAGAATCGTAATTCAACTTAATGGTTCTTCCCTGTAAATAGAGAGCACTTGGCATCACAGAAGATTGAGTTCTCTGCGACATTGTGTTGCAAACGCTCGTGCCTGTTCTAAGCCAAAATGATATCTGTTGATGACTTAGCTAATACGGAGAGGAAACATTAGTGTTAGGACAAAGTTGATCAGTTCTACTCAATCATGTATTCAAGGGTAGCAGGCCATGATAGTGTAGTGTCTCATTAGGCCACGATCAATCACAGAAATACCCTCTCATTAGAATTTCCTTTGATTATCAGTCTACATTCTGATGTTAATGCTGATTATCTTTATACATGTATATACTTTGATTTCATAGTCTACATTCTGTGCTAACACTGATTCTCTCTCTATCAAATTTGATTTCAAGTCTACATCCTGCTGTTAAAACTGATTCTCTCTATATATACTTGATATGCTGCAAAGCCTCAACAAACATGCCAGGTGTCTCTGAGCACTGGTGCTCCTGTTGAGTGAGGTTGCTCAAACTTTCTTTGTCTATCAAACAATTAAGCTCCATAGATCAATCATTAAGCCTAAAACAAAGGACCCACTGAGACTCATGTGAAGTTATTCACAATTTGTAACAATGGCACATACAGTTATACTGTACTCAAAGGATAGGATATCCCTGTGGTATGTTTGTCATTTGTTTCTTATTTTCTTATTATTGTTATCTAACTTTGAGTTCTCTTGTTTTTTTCATTATAATAATTAAATGGAATAAGATGGGTACACATGTGTATATTTTATGACAGTCCATACAAGTTTATCTCCTTTGATACAAATGTACTCTGAGGTCCCAAAAGTTCAGCCCCTGCCTATTGTGGACACCTGTCTATTGTGGACACTTTTACCAGAACCACAGGTGTCCGCAATAGACAGGTTTTACTGTACTGTGATTTCATAGTCCACATTCTGATGTTAACACTGATTCTCAAAATATACTTTGATTTCATAGTCCACATTCTTATGTTAACAAATTCTCTGTCTATATTTTGACTTGAGTCTACATTCTGATGTTAGCGCTGATTCTCTCTCTCTATACTTTGATTTCATAGTCTACATTGTGATGTTAACACTTGATTCTCTCTCTCTCTACTCTGATCTCACTTCACACCCTGTGTTTAAGAGTCTCTCAGCAAACAGAGGAACTCCTCATAAGCATTAATGGCACAAGAATTATTTAATGGACAAGGGCAGTGCCTGTGTATAAAGAAAGAGTTTCTGGAGCAGTGGTCAATACCATTAACTTTAACTCTACAGGAATAGTGAAAACTCCTCTCAATTCAATTACATGCCCCAGTTTCAGCAATAAAGGGTCACGCTGTACATTCATACTTGACTCCACAATTATTGAGTTTCACAAGAGCGTACCCAGCTCATAAATGCTTTCATTCTTCTTTATAGGGGCCAGTAAGTGGAAAACCTATAAACTGAAAGGGTTTGTGGGTAGTGACTTCACACAAAACTCACATGCTGGCTCAATGGACAATCAATATATATCATTTTTCCTGCATAGCAGACAGATTCCATTACCTGGTAACCCTATTGAGAACCTAGCAGGCATATAACCAAAATGCCTACAAATTACTCAGTCCTGGCAGCTGGACTTCGGTCTGTTGATATATATCCCTTTTTTGTCATGCTTTTATTGATTTATATCAAATCCAACAAATTTCCTTTAAATGTAAGTCATTGCAGTATCTTTTTCTTTTTTATGCTTCCATTCAATACATCTATGTAAATATTTCATGGCTGAATTATATTAGCATATTATATATATATATATATATATATATATATATATATATATATATATATATATATATATATATATATATATATATATATATGAATTATATTAGCACATTATATATATATATATATATATATATATATATGTATATATATATAATGTATCTGCAGACTTTGGTATTGACAGCTGTGAATGCTCCATTAACTCTTTAAGTGCCAAATATTTTGGGCGGAGTCAACAGCTTTCTTGGCACGCATTGGGTGCACCTAATGTGTGCAGAGAAAAGCTGTTGACCTGGGATATTTTCTATGGAACTATAGGCATGCTGGTACTTGAATGAAAGGTCTTTTTGTGAGGAATAGGAATCTGAGATCCTACTGATAATTCAGACTAGTTTGATTTTAGTAAATTGACTTTAGATGGGATTGGCACTGAAAGAGTGAAGACATCATATCCCACTGGACACGCAAGCTGACGCACATCCTCTTACAGTGACTGCCAGCATCACAATGTTTGGCCAGCAACAAACTTGTTGAACCCTCTGCCCATAAAGCAGCTACATGTCACGTATTGTCTGGCTCAATACTTTTACTGAATTTCCTCCCACATTAAGAAAAAGCTGCGGTGACGGAGAACTAGAGCTGTGGTCAGTGACCGCAGCCTGCTGCCTGTTGCCTGTACTTTACCTCTGGCGTGATCTTTGTCTAACTGCACCATTGTCTTCTTCCAGTCCTCCATGTGTTCCTGCAGTGGACACACCATGCCGTCTATGATGGAGCTGGAAGAGACAAATATACATGGACCTCTTTCTTACCTTGTACATACGAGCCCGCCCTATCTGTCCAAGAAAAACAAAAGTGCCCATTTGTCCATTTTATCAAAGCAAAATTGAAAAATCTTGATTTGTACCCCCCTTCCCCCAACCTGGCAAAGAAAAAATTAAAGTATCTATTTGGCCAACCTATCTGTCAAACAAATATACACATATAAAAAACAAGAGGGGTTTGAGAAAAGCCCATGCTCAGCTGACCTGAAGATTCATCACAATTGTGACTCTGTGAACTTGGGATAGGATCAAAGTCACTCATGTACTAAGTAAGTCTGACCTTTATGGAAGAACACTAACATGTGAAACATCAAGGTCCCAGTTCAAGTAATTTTCAAGTTATAGTGAAGAGTAAAACTCATGTATGTTGCACTGTGATCCCACAAATGAGACCAAGGTCACTTATGTACTGTCTAAGCATGGCCTTTAGAAACATTAACATGAGCAATATCAAGGTCCTAACTCAAAATATATCTCAAATTATCAAGCAAACAGTTTATTTCATGTCAGTTGTCCTGTGACCTTGGGAATGAGGTCAAGATCCCTCATGTACTGTCTGAGTGTGTTTTAAGAAAATTATAACCATGTAAAATATGGAAGTTCAGGCTAAAAAATAGTTTTCAAGTTATCATCTGCAGAGTTAAATACACCTAAAGTGACCCTGTGACCTTGAGAATGAGGTCAAGGTGACCAAGATACTGTGTAACTCTCTCTGTCATACCCTCGCAAAGCATTGACTGAAGGGTCCACCTGGAATTAGGCTGCCATTTGTTCAAATTAGGTCATGGTGCCTATTGCCAAATTTGAGCAAAATACACTGTAGCATTCTGTAGATATCATGGTAATGAGAATGTGCACATCCAGACAGACATCAGTTGGACAACCCAAAAAAATAAGGGTCCACCCATGGGGCAGACCCTTAACAAAATAAATTAGAAGGCAATCAGATATTGTTGGATCCATGCCCCTCTCAACTCAGTTATAACCTTCCTAATCACAGGTCTCACTTTGGAATGACTGTAGTCAATAAAAATAGGCCATCACTGTGACCCAGACACATGACCTAGTGACCTACTTTTTATGCAAACACACTCTTATGTCCAGATATACACGTGTGTAAAGTTCCATGACTCTAAGTCAAAGGACAACAGAATTACAGCCCAGGCATGAAGCGCAATTTAGTTTTACATAAATGTATCACAGTGACCCAGATGCTTGAACTAGTAACCCACTTTTGGTACATAACACACCCTTTAGTCCAGATGCACCTGTGTGTAAAGTTTCATTAATCTAAGTTGAAGGACAAGCGAATTATAGCCTGGATGCGAATAGTGGAGACCCAGATACTTGACCTAGTGACCTACTTTTGTTTCATGACACACCTTTAGGTCAAGATATATATGAGTGTGTGTGTGAAAGTTTCATGAAACTAAGTTAAATAGTAAAAAAATAATAGCTGGGACATGACTTTACAGTGATCCGTCACTGTGACCCAGATACTTGACCTAGTGGCCTACTTCTGGTTCATGACACACCCTTAGGTCCAGATGCATGTGTGTGTAAAGTTTCATTAATCTAAATTGAAGGACAAGGGAATCATAGCCTGGATACGAAAAGCGGACAGACGCATGCATGATAAAAAAAGCGATTCCTATATGCCCCTCCTCCTACCATTTGAACAAACTTGGTACGGATCCACCCAAGATACATCCCCATCACGTTTGAAGTCAATCTGGCCAACAGTTTTTGAGAAGCTGAAAGTTGTTGACAACAGACAACGGACGATGACACATGGAGAAGTCAGCTGAAGTAAAATGCAGCTTTTAATTTCCTGTGGTCAAGGTGGGTACGACCTCAAATAAAATATTCATGGCTTACCTTGTGAAGGCCCGCAGTTTGTTCTCTATACTTCTGTGACGCATGCAGAGTCTGGTCAGAGCTGAGCCAATCTCTCTTGTGGCACCTGAAAAGGCACATCAATTTGGTTAGAATCTGGTTTACACTTTTCGGGATAAGCAGGTCTTGACCTAAGGAAAGTAGGTTGTGAACACTAATAAAACATTAGGTGCTCAGTATCAGTACGAGTGTGTTCTTGTGATGCAGGAACGCCCCCTGAAGCCAAACGGTCACAAAATCGAGCACCTCACAATGCTGATACAGCCTCACCACATATCAGGTCACAGCGATCCAGAAACATTATCAGTTGACCACAGTCTTTAGGCATCTTAGTACCAGATATTAACCAGACAAAATGATGTATGGATGGACAGACAACTCCAAAAGATATAAACAATTTCTCCCCTCACAGTAAGTGACACATAAAAATATGTAACCAATTACAGCCTTTTCCTAACAGGCTTTTAATTCTATGATGAAATCAACCAAAGAACACTGGTACTCTGGTATGGCTTATGATGTGTTTGTTTGTGGTAAGCGTGCATCTGTTTACGTGTATTTCCCACATCAAGAGACACTGTGTCAGTGCAGGCCTGTTGTAATCCTTGTCAGCTACACCTAGCAATCACAGTCTACCCAGCTTCACTTCATCCCAAGCCTGACAGCTGTAACCCTTGCTGATAACAGCAGTGTAAAAACCTTCCCTGGGCCTACTTTATAGCCACTGCGCAGATATGTGTAGGATGTAGCAGGAGCAAAGTTACTGCCTTCGTGTGGTAACTTCGGTAATCCTCTAAATATAACTCCCATTTTCCGCCTTTTTACAGCATCTTTACGAGCTGATGTAGAATACTATGTGCACATATTTGAAAATCAATGTACATGAAACCACAACTCTGATATATGCTGACATATTTTTCATTTTTTTATTTTTTTGTTTTTTTTTTTTTTTTATTTTTGTTTTTTTTTTTGGTATTTTTTTGTTTTTGTTTTTGTTTTTTTGTTTTCGTTTTCATTTAAATTTCAAAACAATCCTTGGTTTAAAAAAAAAAGAACCTTTTGGGGAAAAATCTACAGCTTAATGCAAGCATGCAAGGACCCACTTTTAATTCTCATTCATACAAACCTATCATGCAGTAATGAGTTTGTAACCAAAATCGAAATTCCCATGTGGCAACTGGGAACCAGATGTTCACACTTGCATGACCTTTGGATCACTCCTTCAATCATTTTTTCCCCAGTCATCAGGTAGTTTTTTTTTCTTCTTCTTTTTCATGTTCATATTATTTACACATATTTACATCATCATCGATCAGGTCAACTTTCCTGTCAAACCTTCCATTACTCTCCTGTTCATGGTCAACAGGCACCTGGATCACACCCAGTACAGTGGCCCCCTCTGGCTGCAAATTTGTGCAACACAAATTATGTGTTGTGGAGGAGAGATGCATGCATCATGATCAAAATCTGGCAGCCCGAGCCAGTTTTGCTCGATTACATCATTTCCTATGAAAAATCATATATCCTGCCAAGTGCAAGTGAGTGGAAGCCCACCAGAGCTGAGCACACATAACAGCACTAAATTAAGCCGACTTGAAAAAACCACTTGTAGAACCCTGACACACTTCTGAACATCCAGGGATACCCAGAACCATCCCTCGTATCAGAGAGCACAGTGCACCAAAATTGGCTTCGCACCAGCTTAAGTCCCATGACAATGAATCGGTTTTGGATGCAGGTTTCACATCAGGGCAAAAAAAAGGTGGACTTTTTTTTTTTTTTTTAATGGTCCCCAGAGCCATGAAAGGCTGGCTACATGAGGACACTATATACATGCAGCCCCTGCACAGGACACACCAACTGTGCAGCCCATGACTATTCCTTGTCCTGCAATTGATTCTAGTTTTAACCACTTCTGTTCGATACTAATGATGATGATTTCCAAAAATCAACCTGTTCTTTTACATATGGTTACCCTGACCATTGACCTTTCCTTTCTTCAACCATCTCTTTCTGTCGATGTTGCTTGATTATTATTTGGACAGCCATCATTTTACCCACTATTATTTGGACAGCCATCATTTTACCCACTATTATTTGGACAGCCATCATTTTACCAACTATTATTTGGATAGCCATCATTTTACCCACTATTATTTGGACAGCCATCATTTTACCCACAATTATTTGGACAGCCATCATTTTACCCACTTTCTATACTGCAACGGCCAAAGGTCTCCATTGTTTGAAGAAACATGAATGGACCAGGTCCAAAAAATACCTGCCTCACATACCTACATATGAATCTGACCTCAATTACCCATACATGTATCCAACCTCACATACCTAGATACATGTACCTTACCTCATTTACCTAATGTATCTGACCTCACATACATACACATGAATCTGACCACATTTACCTGTATATATATCTAACCCTGCAAATTATACATGTATCTAACCTCATTTACCCACACATGCATCCGACCTCACATACCCACATGTGTCTGCCCTCATTTACCTGTACATGTAGCTAACTTTGTAAACCTATTCATGTATCT
Organism: Hermodice carunculata; assembly: GCA_964020975.1. Taxonomy (NCBI): domain Eukaryota; kingdom Metazoa; phylum Annelida; class Polychaeta; order Eunicida; family Amphinomidae; genus Hermodice; species Hermodice carunculata. The sequence continues at coordinate 12,828,075 of OZ026624.1, read as the reverse complement.
GACCTCATTTACCTTAATTTACATGTATTTGAGCTCGCATACCTATACGGTGGAACCTTCTTCAAAGACCCACCTCTTGTGACAGACTGCATTAGTTTTTCAGACCACTCTTTCAAGACACTATACTCCCATTTCTTTGATAATTTACATGCAATTAACTGTTTCACTGCCAATCCCTTCTCAAGTCGATCTACGCAAGTCGGATAAGCATGAATTATCATTAGGATCCCCAATTCGTATTCCTCATAAAAAGACCTTTCATTCAAGTATCAGTGTGCCATAGTTCCAGAGAGAATTCCCCCGGTGAACAGCTTTTCTACGCCCGATGTGTGCGGAGAAAAGCTGTTGACTCAGTCCACAATTTGGCACTGAAAGTGTTAAAGATCACCTGCTGGATATGACCACTTTTTCCTGGTGGGAGGGGGAGGAAGTCTTAAATAGCAGGTACCACTGTACATATATCTGATTTCATTTACCTACACATGTATCTAACCTGACATACCTATACATTTATCGGACCATCTGTGACCACACACATCATGCTGACAATTCCTGCCCACAGCCCCCATGGCTCCTAATCCATGGCCCCTGCTACTTCCCCAACTGTTGTGTCTACAGTTGCAGTTGATAAGAGTGGTCAAGTAAGGTGACTTTCAAAATTGTGAACCTGCATGCCAAGATCACGTCAGTTACAATTTGAAAGATGATCATTCACCCCATTATCACCAACCAGGTAAAATATAGCCCTGTGGCTAGGACAGGAATGGGCCAGCCATATACACTGCTTGCAAGTGAGAAATGGGAAATGTCAATTGACCCACTCTTTGCTGGCAAAAAAACCCCCAAAGTTCACAAACATTTTAATTCCCCCTCATATCGTCTTAATCGCTCTTTGTCTTCCATATTTTTTTTTCTGCTACAATGCACAACAGTCATCCCGTATTTAAACTTTTGTTTGATCTTTTTCACAACCATTGTTTGCTTGTTTTCATATATCTGCTCTGCACAAGCAAAAAATACTGAGTGGATAAGATATTTGATGTTTCAATGTAGTTTTGATTTCACTGTTTTGGACATAATTCCTATTCAAATAATGTTAAAGTACTGTTTCACCGTGTTTTTATTTATGTGGTTTTGTTCCATCAGCGAAATAAGCGAAAATAAGAATCCAGCAAAATTAAAACAATCTACAGTTCATGTACCGAGTGGACTAAATCTCAAATCTACAGCTCATATCAACATTTTAGTCATGCAGTAATCTTGGTTGTTTGTAACACATGCATCCACTGCTATCAATCCAAATCTTCAGTGAACATTAACCAGGATATTAAATAATTGGATAATGGCCAGCATGTGATATGGTCCCTATCTTCATCAGCCTGTGATGCACAGTGAAACCTTTCCTCAAAGGTCACCCCTGGGGAGGACCAAACTGCAGTCTCTCGTAGGAGTCAAAAACAACAGGAAAAGTACCCAAGCAAAAATTCCTGATGAGATAGTCTTTCAAGGCAGGTGGCCTCTCAATGGAGTACTCTCTGATGACAAAGCTGTACAGACAGCACTCTCTTTAGTGACTAACACTGGCAAAAACAACTCTCTTTAGTCACTAACACTGGCACAACAACATTCTCTTTAGTGACTAACACTGGCAAAACAACTCTCTTTAGTGACTAACACTGGCAAAACAACATTCTCTCTAGTCACTAACACTGGTAAAGACAGCACTCTCTTACAGTGACTAACACTGGCAAAGACAGCACTCTCTTTAGTCACTAACATTGGCAAAGACAGTACACTCTTTAGTGACTAACACTAGCAAAGACAGCACTCTCTTTAGTGACTAGCACTGACCAAGACAGCACTCTCTTCACTGACTAACACTGGCAGAGAGAGCACTCTCTTCACTGACTAACACTGGCAGAGAGCACTCTCTTCACTGACTAACACTGTCACAGACAGCATTCTCTTCACTGACTAATACTGGCAGAGACAACACTATCTTTGGTGACTAATACTGGCAAAAACAACACTCTCCTTGGTGACTAACACTGGCAAAGACAGCACTCTTCTGAGTGACCAACACTGGAAAAGACATCACATTCTTACAGTACACTGGCAAACCGTACTCTCTTCACTGACAAAGACAGCATTATCTTACTGTGACCAACACTGGCAAAGACAGCACGGTGGATAGATATCCTATTTTGACAGTTTTTGTGTTTTGAGTTGACAGTGGCTGTGTCTGCCTGGGAGATGGCATTGCAGAGAAATGTTCTGGGGATCCAGTCTATATATATATATATATATATATATATGATGACATTTGCAACACTTCACAGACACTGCACAGTTAGTTTTTTTGGGGTGGGGGTGGGATAAGGGTAGTTACTTGTTGAATGATAACCTGCGTAAGAACCCTGAAGGGTCTACAGTCACATAACTTGGGTTCACCATGGTGGCTGTCTGTTAAGGTAGGTAACACATGACCACACACATAAATGTGCATGTGCCAGTATCACTCCCATATTTACTGTACCTGCACAACATCGGCAGCTCTTTCAGACATCTGCACTATGTACATGTATACTGTATCAAACAAACAAGAGGGCCATGTGAACAGCCAGTCCTCAGCTCACCTTGACAACCAACCCATAGTAAGTCAAACCCTTGTTGACTGGTACCCAGAATTACTCTTAGAAGACACAATTCTGAAGCCACTGGCCAATCAGTTTTGCAGAATAAGATCTTCCTAAGATTTTCTCAAAAACTGAAAAAAAAACAAAAAAAACCCCACCACCCCCCTCCGAAAAAACCATAAAAAATGTAACAAGAGGGCTGTATAAACAGCCCATCCTCAGTTGACCTTCACATTCAACTTAAAGTAAGTCCCACTCTGGTCTAAAGGATGAGGATTATGCAGAGGAAGTAAAACATTTGTGTCTTTCCATTGCAATCCCCAATGACTTGCATGGTAATCAATAGCAATGCACACATTAAACGTGAGGCACCCCAAATTGAAAATCTGGTTAAAAATCAGGCATCCAGAGTATCCCCACTCAGTGATCGCTTTTGTTTAACCCTCTCAGAAGCTACATTTCCAGTAAGTTTCAGACCAATATGAATGACAGCTTTAGAGCAGAAGTCGAGAATAGCACAGACACAAGACACAGACACACACACACACACACACACACACAGACACACACACAGCCACACACACCAACATGTAGTGGCATCTGTTGAGCAACTTCAGGTCTCGGGGTCCCCAGAAGTGTCCCCTTGCAATTTCGTAACAATTGGCTTAGTGTTTTGGGAGAAGAATCTTTAAGATTTTGCTGAAAATAAATTTTTAAAAAATCATTAAAAAATCCATAAATCAATGGGGCTTGACCAGTTGAACAAATGTGGTTTCCATGGCTTGATGACTTTGTGTGCCATGCATATCTATTGATATGCATGGCAAGAGGTAGATCCATAGCTTTATGACAGTATAAGGTATATGTCAATTGATATACATGGTACAGAGGTAGATCGATAGCTTGATGACTGTATAAGATATATGTCAATTGATATACATGGTACAGAGGTAGATCGATAGCTTGATGACTGTATAAGATATATGTCAATTGATATACATGGGACAGAGGTAGATCCATAGCTTCATGGATTAGTGATATCCATTAGGGTACACACATTCAGCAAAAATAGACGCTGGATATCCTAACCATGTTGCATGCAAGTCCATGCATGTTTCCCACCAATACATTATAATGGAAAATAAACAAATAACCGTACAATTATCACCTTTATTGCTGCACAAAGGTGACACTTAGTCAAATATTAGGGGTATAAAAGAGCTCTGACTAGCCAATCAAACACATAAATAACAAAGCACTAGAGAACCTGTCACACGAGGCAATGGCCCATTTCCCTGACGATGAAATGGTTGAAGTTTTGGCCTGATTATTGTCAGCAAATAGCATAAGGGCCAGCAGGATTTCAAACTTCCTGTATTTAGTCCAGCAATGTTGCATTTCAAATGAAATGGGAGACCTATTTGGCCTTTCCTCTGCTCCCAGACAGGGTCTATGCTTGACCCAGGTGTCTGCCAGTCACAATACATACATGCCCCATATATTTTTTTATTATAATCAGGTCAGAATGGATGCGATCACTGAGGGTGGTCAGCTCTGTGCCAGCTCGCCGCAGGCACTGGGGGCTGCTCTCTTTACCATCAAATACCCAATGTGGCAAAACCGTCATCAAATATGGTGTGTGGTAATTATGGCAAGCCAAATGTATAGATCTGCGTAACATGGAAAACACACACTTTTTTCAGTTATCGTCATGATCATGTAAGGAAAATACGAGACAGATGCAGACATCCTATGAACCCTTAGTGTTGCTTGGACTCTTTTACATTGGACCTACACAATAAAGACCATGCATTATTTTTTTCATATCGCTGATAACTGGGGAGTGGGGGTCAAATTTCCCTAATACCATAGTATTCATAACTATCTTCTCGAAAAGTAGTTTCAGAATGTTGAAATGAATCTGATAGGTTGTACACACTTTAAAAATATATTATGTGCTTAACCCCCCAGCTCCCTGCAGTCTGTACTAAAAGTGCAGCAGACAAAACCCAGAATTTGGTCTACTTTGTGGGCAGCCAAATCTGATACAAACAAAAACAAAAAAAAACATGCGAAGTTATAATTTTTTGTTCTGGTTAACACGGTAACTTTGTTTTTGTTTTTTCTCCATGTGGTGCAATTACCTGGGTCTTTCAGCTGCAGAATGATGACTCAGATGAACACTTTTTGCTATGACAGTGTTGTAAAGACTGTAGAAATAACAGTAATAAAAATAGGAGAGACCATGTGCTCAAGATGTACATGTAGGCCTTGACGAGTCTGAAAATATCATTGTACATCCTGATACTGCCCCAACTGTCCAAACAGGACTGCACCCAGCACTCCTAGTGCCACTAGGATTTATAACAGGAAATTTGCTCACACTTTGAAACAACTTGTCTGATAAAATACACCATAAAAAAAAAAACATGATAAAGCTCCAAGATGCCTTATCTACAAGTTATGCTCTTAATGAACAGTCAGCAATTAATTAGATTTTTTTTTTCTGTCTATGCATAGACACAGGCACTGCACCAAATATACACCAAAGGAGATATCCCGGATATACTGTAGTTCCTAGAAATTTTCGCGCTCGATTTAATTTCGCGCTTTTCGCGCTACCACCTAAAGCGCAAAATTAAAATGCGCGAAAATAAATTGCATTGTATTTCACTACATTGTTTGGCATTGGATTGTGTGAAACTAAAATGCGCGAAAATTCTGTAATTTCAGAAAAAATGAGTGCACGAAATTAAATACGCGCGAAAATTTCTAGAACTACAGTAGTCCATGTCCTACCTTGGAATAACCTGGCACAAATTACTGGATACACATCTGTCCCAGTTGCTACAAGCGAATATTTTAAACCTGGTGATATTTTCAATAGCAGTTCATGTAAATTTGTCAAGCATTTGAACAGATCCACTGCAAAAACCATGTTGTTCAGTTGTATTAACTGTTTCAGTGCCAATCACGTCTAAAGTCGACCTACTTAAGTCAAACTAGTCTCAATTATCATTAAGATCTCAGATTCATATTCCCTGTAAAAAGACCTTTCATTCAAGTACTAGCATGCCTATAGTTCTAGAGAACATATCCCAAGTCAACAGCTTTTCTCAGAGATTGCAGGATCCATGCCCCATCGCCTGAATTATAACTTTACTAATCACAAGTCTCAGTTTGGAATGATGTAGTCAATAAAAATGGGCTATCACTGTGACCCAGATACTTGACCTAGTGACCTACTTTTATGCATGGCACACTCTTGTATCCAGATACACAGGTGTGTAAAGTTATATGATTCTAAGTTGAAGGACAACAGAATTACAGCCCAGGCATGACGTGTAATGTAGTTTTAGAATGTATTACCATGACCCAGATACTTAACCTAGTGACCTACTTTGTTTCATGACACACCTTTAGGTCAAGATACAAGTATGCGTCAAGTTTCATGAAACTAAGTTAAATAGTGAAGGAATAATAGCCTGGACACAATTTTACAAGGATGTGTCACTGGTGACCCCGATACTTGACATAGCAACCTACTTTTGGTTCATGACACACCCTTATGCCTAGCTGCACCTGTGTGTAAAGTTATATTAATCTTATTTGAAGGACAACAGAATTACAGCCCGGACATGAGTGTAATGCAGTTTTACATGATTACATGAAAGCGATTACTATATGCCCTTCCTCCAGTAGGAGGGGGGACATATAGTAATCCCCAATATGTGCCATTTTGTGGATGGATAGTGCATGACATACTATGAATACATGTATTTTCTAGGGCATTTATTTTCATGGGTTTTGCATTTTGGGCCTTTCACGGAGACTTTAAATTCACTATTTTAGTTTTACTTCCTATCAATGCCATGTTAAAAACTTTTTTCACTGTGTACCTAATTTCATGGTTTTAAAGCATCAGCAAAATAAGCATAAATAAGAGCACAGCATAATTAAATGAATTCACTGTGTACTGGGAATGGTGCTTAGGGACCCAAAGTGGTCAGCAAATGTCACGACTGGCTTTCAAAGAATATATATATATATATATATATATATATATATATATATATATATATATATATATATATATATACGCACACACATACATACATATATATATATACATACATACATACATACATACATACACACACACACACATATATATATATATATATATATACAACCTACATATACATGTTATGTATATACACAGCCTACATACATAACACAGTCTACATACAGACTGGAAAAACACAACCTACATAAAGTACATACACACTGAGGCGGGCGGTAGAACTGTTTCTGAGTCCAGCCAAATGTCGAACAGAAAATTCTGATTTCCTGAGCAATTGTCTACAGAAACTGCTATTTCGAACAGCATAAACTCTGGATATTTGCACATGGCACGTCAGTCAGACTGCCCTACATTCCACCTGACACACATAGCAGGATCAGCATCATGAGAATATTGACCAGAACTACAAGACAAAGTGGGTTTCGGACACTTTCTAGTCCATGTGCAATGGTATGACTGAATACCCCAGCACGATTCCAGCCACACTGTTCAAACTGGTCAAAGTAGAAGCCAAGGAATGACCCATCTCTCTGTTAATCGATGAAAATAGAAATAGCCACCTGCTTAGACGACCCTTCTCTGACCCAGTGCCCTCCTATGTTGCACCTTCTCGCATCACGCTCCAGGCAGCATGCATAGATGCTGCCTGCACTGAGAGTTCAATAACCTGCCACAATTCTCGGCATCAAGAAACATCTCTTAAGCATTACTTGACACCACTTTGACTACTTCCCCTTGCAAATCAAGGGAGCACTGCTCTTGAAAGTGTCACCCTTTATAAACCCTGTTGCAAGACAGACTCGATGCATCAAGACAGTTCCTTTGCATCCCATCAGAAAACCTTTCTGTTACTACAATCTTCAACATCTAATTCCATTCCCCTATTATCATGATTATACTCTACTTTCCGATAAATACAATATCGTCTGCGATCCCCGAGCCTTGCAGAAATGACCTGCCCTGTTCCCAGCCATGAACACATTAACAATCTAAACCTGCTGATTTCCAGTGTACAGTTTTCCCATCAAGGATGAGATAAAAATACCTACGTCAGTATTGGTATTGGTGGTAGTGGTGGTGGTGGTGGTGGGGGTGGTGGTAGGGGTGGTGGTAGTAGCATAATGCAGTATAATGGTAGCAACAGGTTATTATAGTGAGTGGTGCATTAGGAGGACGTGTTACATCACCCTGTTCACTGGCTGATGATTTCGTATTTACAAGTACGCAGGTAGTCCTAGTCATCCATCAAAAACATAAATGTCTTCTATATACACATCTCCCACTGTAATGAAACCATTTCAGGTCCTCAAAAAAATCTTTCCTCTCTTGGTACCTGCAAACACAGTTTTATTTCTGCTATGAGTTTTCACTTGTGTTTCAAGACAAGTGCCTAGAGTGAGGAAAGGACAAGAGCTATACATGTACTGTGGTGGCACCACTATCAGCACCTTGTATAAATCAAAACACTCAGTGTCACACGACTAAATCAAAACACTCTATTTCACCTGTACAGATACACTTATCTTGTCACCCTAAAAGCTCAACAATTTACCAAAATTCTCCAACTGTCAATTCTATGTGGAGTGATAGCCATAGAAACATACTGATTATCTTTGAACCAATAAGGGTAATACTGTTGACCAAATGTCTTATCAGCTGTGGACTCTTCCATTTCCTCCACAGATCAACCTTTATCAATGAAGACTACAACAGCTGCTCATACAACAGCAACAATTCTGTTGCAAGACAAACTGTTGGAATTTAGTAACTGTGTACAGCACTGGGATAAGGCTATAAGAAAATGCACCTCTTGCATATAACCCTTTTAGCATCAATTTTTTTTGAAGCAGAAAATCCAGCTGAAATTTGATTGGAAAGAGGGGGTTAATTGGGCGTTGACCTTGTTTTTAAGATCTGTTGATTGATCTTAGTCTGTCTGTCTGTCTGTCTATCTATCTATCTATCTATCTATCTATCTATCTATCTATCTATCTATCTATCTATCTATCTATCTATCTATCTATCTATCTATCTATATTCATGTATATCAACATAAACACTAGGATGAGATATAGCCAGGACCCTCCCATCAGCAGACCTATGCAGTCATGCAAACTCCCCATTAGTTGACTCTTCCATATCACTATCCTCTGTCCAGATTAATTTTTGATGATGCCTCCTGCTTACCTGAGTGCAGTTACATATACATACATACACTGGTGAGAAGTTTCGGTCATTTTATATACCTACACCACTTGTTAGGGTTTTCATGCAGATTTTTTGCAATATATTGATCGGGTAATCAGAAACTGAATATCGAATGAAGCTGGAATTAATTCCAGGCACATTAAGTCCTGCATGCTCACCTATACTGTGGCTCCACCTGGAATCCTGTTAAAATATGACATATTTTGCTTTAACTGGATTACACAGATTTTTAATCTTTTGATTACAAAATGTAGATGCCTTACATGTGGATTAGTGCATGTAAAATCCTACAATGTGTGTCACCTAATGAACATGAAACCACACGTATCGAGCCCTTGATTGCCACATCTCACACTAGGCTCTGATTGGCCCATGTACTGCCATCAAATGCCAGCCATTGGGTATAGGTCAGCAAGTAGCAGGTCAATAGCTCTTATATATGCATGTCTGTTATGTCAGTGTTCACCCATTTTAAGTTTTCTGATGTACTTGCTATGTTCCCCTCCCAGTTCCTATTGTGAAGTACTGTAAATTGATTTAATTTCACTGTACTCTTATTTTGGCTGATGGCACAAAACCCGTGAAAATAGAAAAACAGTGGAATAGTATTTTAGATTGTTTGAATAGCAAAAATGTTCAAAAACAGTGAAATCAAACAACTACAGTGAAATGCCAAAAATACGAAAACTGCGAAAATTTATATGCGGGAAAATAAAGCAATTTACAGTATGAATCTGAGCAGATAGGCAGAGACCTGCATCGTGAATCTGTCGCTGCAGCATTGCTATCAAAACTTCTTCCATGGTCACAGTTTTTGTCATGATATACACCATATTTCTCCCAACAAGGGCCCCTGCTCTAACAAGGGACCCCAATCTTCTTGGCACCTGAATGCTCAATAATCAGACCAAAATAGTTGTCATCTAATTATCTTTTATTGCACTTTGCCAACAATCTTCAAAGTAGGGTTCTAAATTCTTGAAGGATCGCTACATTGTAATTTTGTAAGCACCCCAGGCGCTTTTCTAGGGACTACGGTATGTATATATGCACTGATAGCAGTCTGATCAGAAATGTAAACTTTCAGAACAGAACCACTCATTCTGACTGTCAACATTTCTAGGCATACTGTGTCTGGCTGAGACCTAAACCTCCCCCTTGACCAAGATGCATGTGGGAATGTTTACCATAACATCCATATTTGTGGTGCAAGGGTCTGTGATATAAAACCATGGGTGTGCATCAACTACGATGTACTACTCCAGAGCAGCCAGGCAAGTGTTCACTCTTTCAGTGCCAAGCGCGACTTGCGTCAAACTACTTTAAAATGTCATAAGGATCCCAGATTCGTATTCCTCCTAAATTCGAGTACCAGCAAGGCTATAGTTCCAGAGAGAATATCCCAGGTTTAAAAGCTTTCCTGTATGCATGGGGTGTATTGCACCCAATGCATAACGATAAAAGCTGTTGACTCAGTCTAACCTTTGGCACTGAAAGAGGTACATGTAATGTCTACCAGTGGGTGGGCAAGTGTTAATGTCTACCCCTACATTTGGTACCTGAGCACTGTATGAATGGACAACTGTGGACAGGCTAGGGTGGACAGACACTGCTCTGAACAGTGTTTGCTGCCAGGCTCAAATCAAAGATTAACCCTTTGAGTGCCAGTCACGGCTTAAGCTGTGCTGATGAAGCTGGATTACTGTAATGATTCCAGATTCATATTCCTCATTAAAAGACCTTTCATTAAAGTACCAGCATACCTATGTTCCCAGTGAAAAATTTGGTCCAGGTCAACAGCTTTCCTTGGGGCACTTTCCGCGCAATGCGCGGAAAGTGCCCCAAGGACAGCTGTTGACTCAGTCTCTAAATTGGCTCTGTAAGAGTTAATTCTGGACCATTTTCTAGAGGAAAGATGTTTGAATACTGTATAATCATTTATATTCCCGAGCACAGAATTTCCTGAACACACTCCAAATCACAATTTCCCAAGTTTCATTTTCCCAATTTTATGCTGGCTTTCATTCCACATTCAAGGTGCTACAATTTTCCCAAGTTTCATATTCCTGAACTGGGTTTCCTCAGGAAAATCAGGGAATATTTATCCCTAACGAAAATTTATGATTACACAGTAAATATTTCAGAGTCCTTACAGTTGTTTAAACACGGATCGAAGATAACAGCTTCCCCCCCCCCCTGTGATTATTCAAACGACAGTTTTCACAGACTTTCTCTACCCTTTCCTCCTGCACACAGTCAACATAATAGCCAAAGGTACAAAGTCTATTTCTGGAGCGGAAAGCATCTATTTTTGGTCGCTCAGATTATAGTGGGAGTCAGTCAGATGTATTTGGATATAGCTATCAGCTGTATGGCAAAACAGACTGGTCCCAGATGTAGGGATACTATGTCTGCTTTTTATCAGAGATCAGGGATCTGATATACACATTATATGGCAAGCAGAGGTCACGCATCCAGTGGGATGAAGAATCTGTACACATATACGTGCTTCCAGATTTTTACAAGTCCATTGGCCCACACTGGAAAACAAATACAATGTATGTGAAGGGAAAAGATACGAGATTAAAATACTGAGATTTGTAGGATGCAAGTTGTAAAGTGTATGTATGGTCTATAGTGGTGACAGAAGTGTCTACCAGAATGGGAGCTGGATTTTCATGAAGAGTACGCCTGTTATTGAAAAATATTTGTTGCCAGGGGACAAACTGAATCCATTTTGAGCACTGACTGAGCGAGTGTGGTCCTGTTGGCTATATCAGCTGTCTCTCTTGGCAATGTCACAACAAGATGGCTGTGACATCACTGGGGCATGACCATTTGAACAAACCTGGTAGAGACCCACCCAAGGTACACTGCCACCAACTTTGAAGTCAATCTGCCCGGTGGTTTTGGAGAAGAAGTCGAAAATGTGAATTGTTGATGCTGGATGCCGGACGCTGAACAACAGATAAAGCCCCACAAGATAAGCTCAGCTACTGACAAGTCAGCTGAGCTAAAAATATAGCTTATCAATTGATAACCAATAAAACCTATGTTGTGTATCTCTGCTCCCCCTCTCCCCCAACTGAGTGTGCGATAATTTACCATCAAATCTGTTAGTAGTGCCTGCCCCAAATTGCAGCCTAATTATACCATACGGCATACATTTGAGCCACAGCAGATCCATGTTTTCTACACTGTGCAACCCAATTGCAAGACTTGTTTTACTTCTTTTTTGAGGTAACTGGTAGAGATGCCACAACATTCAAGTCATGAATATGAATTTTTCAAAGCACCATGGATGGCACATTCAGGCAAAAGGCAGGTCAATCCTGAGGCAGATAGATATTTTGTAACCTTGACATGTCTCTGAGAACAGGAAAAACCTTCAAGAAAATCTAGCAGCAGTGAAAGCTACGATGATTGAACAGCACAGCAACCTTGAATGTTGTTGGGCCACTGAATGTGCTCAGCCATCAAATGGGCCCTCAGCTTAGTTCAGCTACATTTGGGACACAAAAAGCCCTTATTCATAATAGGCTGTTTGTTGAGCAGAGATTATTGAGTGGACTTTTTTTTTTTCATATCTGAATTCATCACTGATGATTACTGATCTGTCACGTGTTTAATGGTCTATGCTGTCGTCATACATATGCCCTAATCTACAACTAATAAAAACATGTGTCAGGTTTGTATGCACAATTCTGTTGGGCAGATTTTAAACTATCCTGCAAGGCATACCCTTGGACACTTGTAACTGAGCTTTGTGTTCTGCACTGGTTTCCTTGGAGACTATTGACAAGCACAAATTACGCTTGGGTTGCCAAAATTTATCCTCAATTTCCTGCAGGACAGCCCTTCATTTTTTTTTTTTCAACGCCACTGGCTTTGCCGGGTCTTTCACATCCATCAAAAATGATGAATGTCTAGTCATGGAATGGAGTCTGTGTGAGTTTGCAGTATAAAGTCTCTACCTGTTATAAATGGCCCAGCCCCACAGGCTGGCTGCCAGTCTATCGGCACATAATTGCAGGGAAGCATGCCGCTGATATTGGATATGATATATGCAGACCATCCGACCAACCAGCAGCTCAGTCACTTGTACAGTCGGCAATGTAGCCGGGCATCACACGGGACATTATGCAGAGAAACTCAGCTGTAGGAAAAATAAACTGGACCGATCATTTGTACACCTGTAACGGCCTGTGTTAGACATCCCGACATGCCACAGCTGCCTCTCAACACAAGCTGTGAAGAGTCTGAACCACAACCTGGGCCTTCATGCACAAAAAGAGGCTGACTTTGCTGTGAGCATCATGCTACTCTGTAATCTATGTTTGTGGTCATCAGGGGCTTCATTTTTACACGAGCTATTCATAGCTCTAGCACATGTATCACTCACACAAATCACATCTGTGCTGGCAGTATTTAAAAAAAAAAAATTGGCTTCCCACATTGTATACACTTCATGCATCACTCGCCTGAAATGATTGCGGTGAGCAATATTTAGCTCAGATATTTTATTTATTTGTACAAAGCACTGACACATGCAGAGACGAATCGCTAAGAAGTAAAATAGCCAGGTACTGTGGGCTGCTCACCCACAGGACCTGTCTTCTATGTAAATCTCACTGCTTGCCCCAGCTCCTGCCTGATCGATGGACATTTTGACTGTCAGCATAGGTGGCTTCACCTTCTAACCTTGCAGTGGTAGCGGGTTGCGACCCGCAGTCAGACATGTTGGTTTTCTGGCTGCATGTATGTTACGCCACTCTTGCCGGCCAGGTCCCTGGCTAATTTTATGAACACAGCGCTGAACGTCAGGGCAATGAAGCATGTGGTGGCTGCAGTCAATTGGGCAATCTTCTCTCGAGTTTATTTCGCCACAACACCAGGGAAAGCCAGCAGCATGTTATACCTAACAGACCATGGGAGAAGCTTTATTGACATTCATCTTGGATACATGATACGGTCAGCATGACAATAGAAATATACAAGCAATACAAAATGCAGACATACACATGTACTACAAAACCAAATACAAATACAGGTACACCCAGTCAAACACGTATATATACACAACCAATAAGCTACTGAGACTTGGTACCCGATTCGTTGTTGCTGAATTTCAAAGATTTTATTTACATAAGTAAGTATCTCTGGGGCATCTCCAGGTTGCATTAATTTTTTATAAATCTTCCATCTCTGTTAACAAATGAAACCCACTGCAGCAGTTGTTTAGGTTTGAAAATAAATCTTCCCTTATGTTATTATACAAGTTACAGTAGTGTTTTTGGTCGGGAGGTTAGTGTATAGTGGTCCCTGTGTGAGAGACCACCTGCCTTTTGTGACCACCTTTCTGATGGCACAACAGCCTAGATTCTTAGTAAATTTACCTCCAATTCAAGACCACCTGTTACATGTGACAAGTTTTGGATGGCAGAAGGGATGGTCTTAAATAGCAGGTAGTACGGTACACATACATACATACATACATACATACATACATACATACATACATACATACATACATACATGCACAAGCCTCCCTGTTTGGGCAAAATTCTTCTGAAGAACAGCTAGCAAAGTACATCACATGACTGAACATGGGCAATACAGTATTTGTTTCTGGTTGACAAAATACAGAAAATGTTTACAATTTAGCCCAACAGTAAGGGGCCTGTGGCTCCAAACATAAATAAGTTGTCAGCCAGGACCTATTTTTGCTGGCATTTTACGGCCTGTTCTGAGCCACATTGGGCCATGCTCTGGAAAAAAAAAAAAAATTGTGCCAAGTTTTGATAGTGTGTACAGGATACCTAAACCTTTCAATTTGCAATTTTTTTTTACAATGATGTTCATTACTGATAATCACACCCTTGAATTTCATTACTGATAATCACACCCTTGAATTAAGACTGAGTCAACAACTTGAGCTTTTGTTTCACACACACACACACACACACACACAGACACAAACAGACACAGAGACACACAGACATGGACATACATACAGACACAGACACAGACATACACTCAAAATAAAAAAGTTATGCAAGCCTGACTTGGCTACAAATTTCTGGTGATGATGTTTCTGTCACATCATACAAGTTGCTGCTTGATTTTTGAGGTTTACCAATAGAGGCAGGTTATGAGGCCAAGTCATTACAGTCATTCAGTCGCAAATAGCAAATATTGATATTGACAAAAAATGTTTCCTTCACTGGTGTACATATGTCAAATGTACTATTATTCACTTTTACACTCTAAAAAAGTCACAAATAGCAAAACCACACAAAAATTCATCAGAAAAAATAGAAAAAAGTTTGCAGTGTGACCTGTTGAACAACAAATACAAAATACAAGCGGGCTGTGTGAACAGCCCAGCCCGTCCTTGGCTGACCTAGACATCCAATCCATAACAAGCCCCACTCTAGTTTTGGGGATAAGGATCTTAAAGAGGAAGTAAATATTTGACTTCCCATTGTAATCCCCATTGACTTATATAGTGATCAACAGGAATGCATGCATGCATGCATTAACTGAAAGGTACCCAAACTGCAAAGTGTTTTCCCTGTTTTCTACTTCTCCCAAACTGTCACTCAGATTCTTCTGAAACTTGGTGGAAATGTAGCTTGCGGCAGATTAAACAAACTTGTTCACTGGGTGGTGATATTCTGGATCCCTGATTTTTAACACTTTTTTTTGCAATTTGCGTACGTTTCTTTTTATGCATGCATTCATTTGATTAGGATGCAAGTCAATGGGGATCGCAATGCAAATTCATATTTTTGGCTTTTTCACCAAAAGCCTCTACCAGATTCCCTTCAAATGTAGTGTGGATGTACCTTAGGAGGGTCTCTACCAACTTTGCTGTACAAATTTGCTTGTCTATTTTTCAGCAGTATCTTTAAAAATCTTCTCCAAAGCCACTCTGGATGCCTGATCTTGATTTGTAACAAACTTTTCAATTCTCAATACCGGACTGTCACACTCCTCTTATGTTATGTTTTGTCAGTCAGCTCAAAACTTGAAAGCTGCATGTGGCATTTTCATTATATTTACTCCCTCGAGAGAGGCCACCCTTCTTGTAAGGCCACAATTCTGGCACATTTGGGGTAGCTTTGTAACAAGGGGCCTGTGGTACAGTGTTATTACCCCAGATTTGCCTCATGGCTTCCAGCCGTTTGGCCTCGTTCCTGCAAGGCAGTCTGGTTACGAGGTGAGGTGGTCTCCTTCCAGGATGTGGTTCCCACCAATGCTACGTACCACTCACTACTGCATATCTCCCATTCTATTTATGTCTTCACTTGCATGCGAACACCTCTAGTGGCTTGAGTCATTTTCTTTTGGCTTTGCCGTCACAAGGAACAGAGCCTGAGTCTGGCAGTGAAAGCCCGCACATCTCATAAGCCAATACTCAGGCATAAATCTGAACTGTTAGTTTTTTGGGTTTTTTCCTCCCAATCTTTGGCCATTTCCATTTCCTCCAAATGTAGTTTCTTGATTGCCAGGGTGTCCAGACAGATAATTCTGAGTAGCAAGGAGAACAGCAGACCCAGCAAACAGGAAGTACTGGGTGGACCTGATGCCTGCTGGGTTAACCCCTTTCCTGCTCTAAGTGCCCTAAAGCACCCAAATGTAAGTTTTCAGCTGCTTTAACCTTTTTACTTCCAATTCCATGTTAAGAGGCAGTATTTCTACTTACAGATCAGATCTATCATGATGGCAAGGTCCAGGTCAACAGCTTTCCTCAGATCAGATCTATCATGATGGCAAGGTCCAGGTCAACAGCTTTCCTGAGATCAGATCTATCATGATGGCAGGGCCCAAGTCAACAGCTTTCCTCAGATCAGATCTATCATAATGGTAGGGCCCAAGTCAACAGCTTTCCTCAGATCAGATCTATCATGATGGCAGTGCCCAGGTCAACAGCTTTCCTCAGATGAGATCTATCATGATGGTAGGGCCCAGGTCAACAGCTTTCCTCAGATCAGATCTATCATGATGGTAGGGCCCAGGTCAACAGCTTTCCTCAGATCAGATTTATCATGATGGTAGGGCCCAGGTCAACAGCTTTCCTTAGATCACATCTATCATGATGGTAGGGCCCAGGTCAACAGCTTTCCTGAGATCAGATCTATCATGATGGTAGGGCCCAGGTCAACAGCTTTCCTGAGATCAGATCCATCATGATGGTAGGGCCCAGGTCAACAGCTTTCCTGAGATCAGATCTATCATGATGGCAGGGTCCAAGTCAACAGCTTTCCTCAGATCAGATCTATCATGATGGTAGGGCCCAGGTCAACAGCTTTCCTCAGATCAGATCTATCACGATGGCAGGGCCCAGGTCAACAGCTTTCCTTTGGCTCGCTACAATGCGCCCAACCCACACCAAAGAAAGCTACCCTATCACCTGAACCATGCATTTCTGTGATGTATGTCATACCCGACTTCATTGGGAACTGGCTGTTGGGAAGGTACGAATTGCTGATTATGTAGCATGTACATGTATAGACTGATCAGCTATTGACATGACCTGGTTTATTTTAGAGTTAGCTACCTTTATCTTAGCTGTTGTTCTGGACACTCTGCAGTTTGATCTGTACTTTTACAAGGGCCTCAGGGAAGATTAGTGATGATTCACTAACTGAGTAACCCTCTTGAAATATATCATATATATATATATACATACACATATATATATTCAGCTGAATACACAATCCAATGCACAGAATTCTTCAGGGATAGCGATGTGTATTCCCATTGGATTGCAAGTTAAATTAACCTCAAATTAAAATACTACTTTTAAAACTGCAAGAATAAAATTTATGTGAACATTTCAGCTGTGTATGTAATTTTACCACACAAATTTTGCTGTTTCTGCAACCAGTGGTTTTACAGTTTTTAGCTGTAAATTACAATGAAAAGTAATGGGAATACATGTACACAACTCTAGCCCTCATTGACTGAAATGCCCTCTGCAGGAGAGCAGTAGAAGCTTCTGTTCTTGCTCTCCCCTCTTACAACTGGATTGTGGAGGAGCTTTATGTGGCTATTAAGTGCTATCCCCAAGTCACGTACTGAGCCCCAAGCCCTGATAGCAAATGCTGTTCTCTGATAGTCCATGGAAATATTTAAAATGGATACTTTGTATTTCTGACCGTTTTTAAAATGAAAATTTGGTCATTTAGATTTGGCGCCTAATCTTCATCCACATTATCTGTAAACTGTGACTCCCATTTTTTTCTATGCACACTGGCAGAAGTTAGATGTTTTGTTACCCACGGTTAAAGACTTTCTCAAAACTGTGTACAATATATGGCTGGTATAAAGTGAGACGGACCCATCAACACACACAACATCAACAGGAATGTGAATGTTGATGCAGTGACATCAACACAGTTGCAGCATTACCATGTGACGGCAGCTCTCGGAGCAGTGACCCATCATGTACCTGCATGACCGCACCCTGACAGGAACTGAAATCTGACCACAGTGCACTTCACCCTTTCCCCATCAGAAACAACTGGAGGCCTCCGAGGTAAAGCACTGACTGATGGGTCCACTTCTGCCCATGCACGGGTCCTGCATGTTACTCAGAGAATGAGGTCACTGTCACCGAAATGTAATGGAAGTCAAGAAATGAGGTAAATTTGAGTTTCAGGTGGGGAGTAAGTCTAGACATACAGTGTTCACAAATAAATGGTGGATGAACAGAACCCCCAAATGAAATGGATGGAAGGATGACCTGCAGACACAATGGGTCCCCGCCCTTGGGGTTGACCTGTAAAATCTGAGTCAACAGCTTTGATTTTTCTGTATATTTACCTAAATTTAAGACGACAATTGCATATTTATATTCTTCATGAAAAGAGCTTTCATTCAAGTACCAACATGCCTATAGTCTTCAGTCAGTGGTTCTGGCAAGGACCGCTGCAGCATGACTTGCCAGGCAGTGCCAGAACCACTGACCAACCCCTGTCACCACAGTATGGAATGAGTTAAATCTCCATTGTGACCAAAATTTATGGTTTGTCCAGGGTGAAAATTTAGTTGGCCAGGACAACCAAAAAAGGCCTTAATGTCAATCCCTGCTGAATGCTTCTTGATAATCAAAATCTTAATCCCTGTAGCCGATATATTTCACTTGCCAGTGTCGGAGCAACAGGAGTGGGAGAAAGGGTTACATGTCTCATCTCCCTGTAAGAAGATACATTTTTACTCCCAAGCAGTGGATTTTTTTTTAAACACAAAGATCCACAGCTCTGTATAGTGTCACTCATGAGGACAAAGTTGACACCTCTATTGACCTCAATGAAAGGTCACAGGAGAAGGGTGTGTAAAAATAGTGGGATCTGTCACCAGTGTATCAGGACTCAATGACACCATCACAGACACCCAGTGACCACAAAATGTGTCAGCAGCTAAATATGTGTCCAGCCAGACACAAATGTATTCAATTTCTCCAAAGTTCAGTGGATAGCAGAGTGTATGTATGTATTATCTGTATTACAACTGCATTCAAATGTGGAGTACTTGGCACATAAACTTTTGAATGTCTGCAGTGTTTTCTCACTGGCACACAAAATACGGTGAATGGATTTGGGTTTGATTTTAACCATGCAGCTTCCTGCTCAAGTTCCATTGACACTTAGTGTCACTATCTTTGTTATTGCAGATGTTAAACCATGGCCCCATTAAGTGATCCATCATCCTTTCACCAGATTTCAGGTTTTTTTTTAATGTTTCTTGGGGGAAGGGAGGGGGCATACTAAAAAGTATCCACCCTGCAACATGTCCTATCAACCCACTCTGTCTGTGTCAGATAGCTGAGCAGTCAAACATCAACCCACTCTGTCTGTGTCAGATAGCTGAGCAGTCAAACATCAACCCACTCTGTCCGAGTCAGATAGCTGAGCAGTCAAACATCAACCCACTCTGTCTGTGTCAGATAGTTAAGCAGTCAAACATCAACCCACTCTGTGTCAGACAGCTAAACAGTCAAACATCAACCCACTGTCTGTCAGATAGCTAAACAGTCAAACATCAACCCACTGTCTGTCAGATAGCTAAGCAGTCAAACATCAGCACGTGACCTTGTCACCCACTCTGTTTAAAAAATACTTGATTACTATAACATACCTAGAAAAATTTATATATAGCAGGTTGGGTTTTCCTTTCGTTTTTTTTTTTTGGGGGGGGGGAGAGTGCGGGCAATATATACGGAGAAACCCCATTAAAACGACACTTAAATATCCGCCAAATTCAATATGATGACACAAATTTTCAATGGAAAAAGTTCATTTTCTTTGTTATTTGATTCATTTATCTGACATATTCAGTTATCTGACACTTTTTTTAGGGAACAGATGGTGTCATTATAACAAGTTTTCACTGTGTAAACATCACAGGCTCTGCTTGTTGATCATCAATGAAGGTCTTAACCTTGGTTTAGTCATAGAGGTATTACATGTGTATGTTTCACAGGTACAGAGGCTGACAATTTTTTTTTCCGGCTTCATGATTACCAATTTTCTCATTGAATGAGTTCCTGGGCGATAATCCAAGGGTTCATTGAAACAGTCTTTAAATGTACTGAACACTAGCACATTTCGCTGGAAGACATGCATACCTACTTTTCCTACGCTCTTTTTGAAAAAATCATGTCTTATAAACAACTTTACTCCTACCCTTTAGGACTTTCTTTTGAAACTTTTAATTACAGCAGCGTAAATGCCAACAAATGAGCAAACATGAGACTGGGATATCATGGGCAGCGAGGCATCATCATACGTTCACCTTGTCATGACCACATGCGCTCTTTCTCCCAGGAAAAAGCCCACAAACCTCCTAACAAGCCCATCACCAAGCCAAATCTGCCCCTTCATCAACTCCATATTGTGCTTGTACACCAGTTTTAATTGGGTTCATTTGTTTGCCATGGCCCAGTCTCACATTCCACTTGTCAATCCTCTTTGCCCTACAAGCCACGTTTGAATCTCTTGTGTCAAGGCCTGTACACACGAAGTGACCTCCTGAAGCACTCAACTGGTGCTCCCTGTGCTGTGACCATCAGGTGCTGGTTACTGGTTGCCCATTTCAGTGTTGCGTAAAAATCACCGTTCGTTGAGGGTGCCAAGACCACACGGGACTTGTTTGTGTGTGCCTATAAAACACAGACGTTTTTTTTCCAACTGCAACATGTTTTTTAATTCACTTTTTTGTTTGGTAAGAAAGCAAGAATTGACAGAAGTCTGAAATACAGGAACACAGTTGAATTTGTTCAACATACATGTGGCAAATCCTCCATACTGGTCCACCAGTGCATCCCCAGTGAACAAACTCAAAGACCTATCCCACAAAAAAAAGTATTTTTTTTACAACAGATCTCGCATGCTGTGGCTCCTTTTTGAGCAAAATGTCCTGCCAATGTATTTCATCAAGTTGTTTTAGCCTGTGGGGTGGGGGTGGAAGGTAATAACCCTATTTGCTCCACTTGTTTAGTCCTTACATGACCTGGTCTCTCTCTCTCTCTCTCTCTCTCTCTCTCTCTCTCTCTCTCTCTCTCTCTCTCTCTCTCTCTCTCTCTCTCTCTCTCTCTCTCTCTCTCTCTCTCTCTCTCTCTCTCTCTCTCTCTCTCTCTCTCTCTCTCTCTCTCTCTCTCTCTCTCTCTCTCTCTCTCTCTCCCTCCCCCTCCCCCTCTCTCTCTCTCTCTCTCTCTCTCTCTCTCTCTCTCTCTCTCTCATAGTTTGACAGTTTGAACAGCTGTATTTGATAAACATAACATAATGTAAAAATGCATGTCACAAAATGCAGTAAAATATACAACTTCCGAAAGCACATAGACAGTTACAATTACACAAATGTTGAGATGACCCCAGCTTAGGATTTCATATCTGCTATCACTTGGGCCACCTATGGAGAAGTTTCTGCATTATTGATAGGTAAGGACTGAGATGTGCTGAAATGAAAATAAAGTGGTGAAAGACCTGATAATTGAAACAATACAATATTCAGTTATATACATAACACTTGGTATGGTAAATATATCATAACTCTGCACAAAAGATGACTTGGTATAAGAAGAAAACCTGATGTACGAATGTGTAGATAGAGAATCTTACATCACTGAGAGTGAGTTACTATTTTTCTCTCAAGAAAGATCACGTTTGGTGGGCAAAATCATAAGTGACGACAGGTCATGAGTGATTTTTCCCACCACCACCGATCCCGAGTGACAGAAAAATAATAACTTACTCTCCAGCCATGCAAGATTCTGTTTATTCTGTGTTTAATTGGGTATTCATCGCAAAAAATGTGCCCTAGGCCTACTTTCAATGCTGATCTGGTGTGCTATGTTTGTTTATGTTCATCGTAGTTATTCAACGTCACGCGTGACATATAATCAAACATCCCCCACGCACTTTTGATTTTGTCTACATGTTAATGCACTAAGTCACTGGTGCATGCACGTCACAATTTAGTTGTGACAATGTTTAGGTCATGTGATCTACAGTTTACTACTTTTGAAGTTCACTCTAGAATATTATAATTCATCCCCAAACAGAATAAAATTTTGTTTTTTATACATGGAAGAGTCTTTTGGAGTAGTTGTGGGGATGTAATATCTAATGCCGTGTTTCAGTATTGTTTTGGCAGGAACAGGGAGAGAGACAGTCCCTCTACCACGGGTATAGCAGGTATGAGCGGTCGGTAAACTTTAATATACATTCCAGAAAAAAATGGGAACTTCATTTTCTATGTATTTTAACCCTTTCCCCATCAAATTGACACTTGAATCAACAACTTTCCTTGGCATGAGTTAGGCACTAAGTGCCCAACTCATGCCAAGGAAAGTTGTTGACCTGGGACATGTGATCTTGATAGGGCTTATCTACAATTCTCAGTCAAAAATGTTTTTCATTATTGTTGAAATTAGTTGAAAACACTGAAGCACACGACATTTGACCACCAGCCAGTTCTGGCTGGTTTAAGCAGGAAATGGTTACCTAAATTTAATGTTTTTATCCGAAGAATGTCTCGACAGCTTTAGAATAGAGTTTCTTGAAAAGTGGATAAGTGTGTCCATTATATCTGGTTTTAGGAATTCAATGTACAGCTCTTTTTTTTTTTGGTAAAGTAAAAGTATGCCCTTCACAATGGCCCCATGCCAGAATGTAATGATTCAAATGTGACAGAAAACAGAGAATTATACATTACTAACAAGGTGTTTGTGGGTATTTATTTACTGATTTGTTTAAAGATTCCAGTTACTTTTGATTTAATACATCAGTGTTTCCTTTAGGAATTTTTTCAGGGGTCACAAGAAGGGAGACATTCAGGAGAGAAGACTAGATTTTGATAATTTTACATGTAAATTAACAAGACTTGTGACCCTTTAGAATTTTCTCAGAGGGTATTTCAGGTTTGAATGGGTAATTTACCCCCATTTGGGGGCTGACGGAAACACTGCACATTTCCTATTTTGACCAAATGAGCATTCCAATTTAAATTCTCTTGTATGCGTAGACTAAGGACATCAAATTCACTAGTCTTATGAATAGAAATATCATTAATCTAAGTCAAAATCAAAGAGGCTCTTCTGTTGAGGACAATGAAATACCCTGCATTTGCTTGGGGACATCAGATATTGCCCTCAAAGTTGGATTAACTCACTCAGAATGATGTTGTGTCGGATCAATCATGGCCACACGAACAGTACATGCTCACCTGGGGGTACCTGGTGGCCTTGTAGGTGAACCAAAAAAACCTGACACATCCATCATCTACATACATAGACAACGCCTTGGCCTTTTTCCTGGCTGTTTGGGAAGGGCAGCAGGACGGCAATAACCTTCTGCCCGAGTTCAGCCCTGTATTTATTCAATTTCTATTTTACCCTCTCACATGAAATGATACAGCACCCAAAAAAAAAAAAAAAAAAAAAAATAAAAAAAAAAATAAAATAAAATAAATAATACCCCCCCCCCATTTTATTTTTATCATCTCAAAAGGTAATACAAGTGTCATTCTGTTTGCTCTATGTGCTGTGAACCAGATTTCGGTTCATTTTCTCACTGGGCCAGACCTGCCATCAGGCAGCAACTCAGGGAACCCCCACTGACCAGAGAGGGCCCAATAGCCTGATGATCTGTACCTTGAACACACACAGCTTGTCTGCAGCTTATGTGAGACTTTTGGCTTTTCTTTTGCTTGTTCAAACACTATCCTCTTCATGAGCTCTCAACTGACATGGAGTTACAGACTGGGTCGATGTCCACGTGATCAGACCTGTCAGACTGTGCCCATAGGGAATGAAATATAAAAAAACATCTTCAGTCATATGCTGCATAAATGTTAGTCTCCTGCCTTGGCTCTGTTACAAATGTTAGTCTCCTGGTTTGGTTCTGTTATAAATGTTATTCTCCTGCCTTGACTCTGTTGTAAATGTTATTCTCCTGCCTTGGCTCTGTTATAAATGTTAGTCTCCTGGTTAAGCTCTGTTATAAATGTTATTCTCCTGCCTTGACTCTGTTGTAAATGTTAGTCCCCCTGCCTTGGCTCTGTTATAAATGTTAGTCTCCTGGTTAAGCTCTGTTCTAAATGTTATTCTCCTGCCTTGACTCTGTTGTAAATGTTATTCTCCTGCCTTGGCTCTGTTATAAATGTTAGTCTCCTGGTTAAGCTCTGTTATAAATGTTATTCTCCTGCCTTGACTCTGTTGTAAATGTTATTCTCCTGCCTTGGCTCTGTTATAAATGTTAGTCTCCTGGTTAAGCTCTGTTCTAAATGTTATTCTCCTGCCTTGACTCTGTTGTAAATGTTAGTCCCCTGCCTTGGCTCTGTTATATATGTGTGGTGGAGGATGAACCATAACCACAGGCAAATTGACTTTCATCCAAGGATGCATTGAAGTGATTTCAACACTGGAATTTCTGGCCAGGTCCCAAGTGTTGTACAAAGGTGGGAACCGTGCAGACATGAGAGTAATATCATGTAATGTTTTGACTGTCAGACCCATGTCTTACAGTGACATTAAACTGTAGCCCTTGGGAGAGGTCTCTGACCCTCCACAATACAAATCCCAAGATGCCACCAGTTTTACACAGGGCAGCAAAAAAATTATAAAAAAAAACAAAAAAAAAAACAAACCCACACCATTTCTGGGAAATAGATACCCAATGCAGAGACAAGCCAGGACCTACAGCATGCTGACAGTCATACAGGTCATGGCTACTGCTCCTAACATGTTGGTTGGCTGATTTTTTGTTTTTGTTTTTTTTTACTATCAACATATAAAGAAATTCTACAGACACTGGTAAAATACTTTTGACACAGAGACATGATCTGGACAGGATCCTTCGTATGCAAACAGCGGTTGCTGTTTCCCTGATCTGTCTTGTGGCCCCCTCTCACCAGAGGCCAACTTCTCACGCAGACACAGTGTCATTGACAAATATCCCCCCTTCTACAGAGGCCACCCCTCTTATAGCGCCACCTACTGACTGCATTTGAGTTGGTCTTGTACAATGGGGACCACTGTTAATCCCTGCCAAGCATTTGAAAATATGCAAGGAAAAGTTGTGGAGTCAGTATTTTTCAAGAAACAAAGGTCAACTATTGCTTGTTTTTGTAATTAAATGCCCCCCCCCCCCTTTACCTATTCACCTTTATGACTGTGGGGCCAGTTGACCGTCTGTATATATATTGACCCCCAGGCCCAGCGGTCCTCTACGGTGCTGTTTATAGCAAAACTTATAAGTGTGTGTAAACAATCTTCAGGGTAATCTTATCAGTGGTCACTCAAGATAAACTGACCTGTCTCCCATGTATATTGACTTTATGGGAAATCCTTGTCTCATCAACTATCTCTGGCAACCTTTTCCCTCATCATGTTCCCAAACTTGTTTTATTCTCACTTAAAACTTTGCTGCCTCTGCAGTCTTCTCTTGTAGCTGTTACTCTGTGATATCTATCCACCTGCAGTCTTCTGCAGTAGCTGTTACTCTGTGATATATGTCCACCTGCAGTCTTCTGTAGTAGCTGTTACTCTGTGATATATGTCCACCTGCAGTCTTCTGTAGTAGCTGTTACTCTGTGATATATGTCCACCTGCTGTCTCTTCAATTTACCTCTCACATCTCTACACTGGGACAAAACACTTTTTGATTTCTGATTTCACACAAGGATTTTTCTGTCATTTAAAGAAGGCTTGAAAATATACAAAATTTTGATGACATTAAAAAATCTTACTTTCACAAGAAAAGAGTCACAATATTAAGCGATGTTAACACCTGCCCAGCACAAGAGCCTAGTCCCAGAAATATGCCTATTTTGTCAGATCAAATATTTGCTTGCCTGGACACACAGACACTAGCAGCCTCGTTAACCATCTGGATACACAGACACTAGCAGCCTCATTAACCATCTGGATACACAGACACTATCAGCCTCATTAACCATCTGGATACAAAGACACTACCAGCCTCATTAACCATCTGGATACACAGACACTGCCAGTCTCATTAACCATCTGGATACACAGACACTACCACTCTCGTTAACCATCTGGATACACAGACACTAGCAGCCTCGTTAACCATCTGGATACACAGACACAGACACTACCAGTCTCGTTAACTATCTGGATACACAGACACTAGCAGCCTGGAAAACCATCTGGAATAAACAGACTTTCTTGGTGCATTCAGGGTGTAATATAGCCAGGGTGCACTGGGGAAGCCTATTGACTGATGGCATATAATTTTAAATGACAACAGAGAAGCAGATAAATCATACTTAAATCAGACGTTTGCTTGCAATTTTTAATAGGGAAAAGTTGAATGCAGATACATTGGCGTACAGTGCTACAGGGTTAACATGAGTTCTTGAGAGCACCAACCATGAGGCAGTAGATCATCATTTAGTTCATGTCCACCACTATGTCCATCCCTGGTTGCCAGGCAATACAACCCTAGGGTCTGCCCTGCACATCCTACCAATGGCCAAGTAACCCTTTCCTGCCAGTATGTCACTTCTGGGAAAATTCAAGAAGACGAAGATTGCATCTTGAAATACATGTACTTGAGGAAAAAAAAACCCAAAAGGCAGGTTGGTGGCATAAGTAGGTCAGCACGGACTTGAAAGAGATCAAGGTCACCCAAATCATATTCAACCAGGAAATTTTAAAATATAGGTGCCTATGCACACAGTAGTTTTGCTGTTGAAAATAAGTGACATTTTTGTCTGCTATAGGCCTATTGATGTAATTTTAGCAGCGGTTCAGGACTGTTCCTGCACACAGCTGATGTATACACCTTCACTGAAAATCAAGTCAACACCTCAAACCAGATGTGCCGATTTACGCGGGAGTGTCCTTTTAGTTGAACTGTACTCTGTAACCACAAGCACCTTACTGTAACAAAAACTGAATGGGTGATAAATAAATCATAGTGACCACCAGGTGAAAGTGACCTAAAAATTCTTATCAGCTTATCAATGCAGGGTAACTTTTTTGTCCTTGTGCATTGCATTTGATAGCAGTCAACTATGACGTTAACACAGGTCTCCCAGATCAATATGTGTAGAGAGAGATTTATATAAAATAATGCCATTATAAAATACTATATTGTACTATACTGATTGATTTATATGTACATGTTGATTCAATAAAGAGATTCCTGATTCCTGAGAGAAACCCACATGTGTTAACAATATCTTTAATATTTTGACTGCAGCAATGGACACCAGTGCTAATGGTGCTGGGAGTATGAGCAATTTTAATTCCAACAAAGAGGTAAATGTTGATTTGTTTAATGTTATAACTTGTTTCTTATCTTAGGTTGAACTATGGGGATGTTATTGGTAGACTGTATAAGTATTGTTGTGCTTCATTGTTGTGGGTTGATAAAGAATAGCCCTAACATACAAAAAATTATTAGAAAAAAGGAAAAAAGGGAAAAAATCACAGTGCCACCTCTTGAACAAATTGAGGTCTGGAGGTCCCCTGAAGTGTGTCAAAACAATCTCAAAGCAATTGGTTGAGCAGTTTTGGAGAAGATTTTTGAACATTTTCCCACAAAATGAACAAAAAAATTCATGAAAAATACACAAGTCATTGGATATTTAAGACAAAGCTACAACTAAGACAACTTGGCTTTTTGTGACCCAAACTTCACCCCAACATTCTAATGAATGTAAGAGCTAGGCCTGATGGCCTGCAAAAACACCCAGCACGCCTGTACTGAAAACCCCTTTACCCTCCTTGACCCGGGCCCGTGCCACCATAGAATGGAATATGCAACTCTTTTTATTTGTCAGCCTAAGAGTTACTTTAGTCCTTCCTAAGGTATCTGCAAATACACAGTCGTTTACAATGGACGTGTAAACATTAACTTGGGATCTTTTGTGAGTACCGCGACTGGAGTGAACACTTATTCCATTGCTCCAGCTCAGGCCTGGCTTGGTGTGTCGCTCTGAGGACACATAACATACCGAAACACTTGTTGACTATGCACAGCCTGCAGAATGAGTCGACTTTCACGAACAAAAGCTCCATGCCAAATATGGCTGTTTTGGGTTTCACAGGAGCAAAGAGCAAATATAAAGAAACATTTATGGCAACATTTGCCAAGACATTGATGCACAGTTTATTTAAGTTCCAAATCCTCCCACCCAGGCTCAGCGCCTGACCAACCCACTTTAAATACATCGTCTCAATCACCACCACAATGGAGAGATAAAGTTTCACAGAATGTCACAAGGTACATGTAAGGCAAACAAATTTTGTTGGAGGTTTCGTGCTCAGCACACACTCTGCAAGCCACGATTGTTTATTTTCTTTTGGCACCTTGTAATTCTTTTTATTTACAGACTTGCACTATTGGTACAATCAGGACATCTGAGGATACGGCCAGCAAGCGGCCATATTGATATTGAGCTGTAACCATATATTGATCCTTGCCCCCTCAAACCCAGCCAAAACTCGATGGTGATTAAATGTTGTTTGTTTCAAAGTTTGTGAGTTATTTCCATATTTATGACAATTTCCAAGGAGGGACCAATAAAAAGAAGACCTATCACCACATGTCCCAGGTCAACAGCTTTCTTTGGCATGGGTCAGGTGCTGCACCAAGGAAAGTTCTTGACTCAGTCTTAATTCAGGAAGGGGGGGGGGATGGATGTAAGTCTGGCCACACAAGAATCCCTTTCAAATTGTGCATTAAAAGTGTATGTATACAATGCTTCCCCTTAGAAATACAGCTTTCAGAAGTCATTTCTTTTTGGGTGCGTGGGTGGAGGGGGACATCAGTGAAAAATCTAATGACAATCCTGCTGGACCAATCTTTACCTGAATTTTGAAAAGCATTTTGACATTTGCGTTCAATGATTTTATTCCCTTTTTAACATATATTTTGCTACATTTGGCAACGAATGCCATAAATCTTCTCTAGTCCACCACAAAAAGGGTAGTAAATACATGGATTTGGGCCTGTTTTCCAGGAAACATCCTTTGTCAGTCGGGCAGCTTGCACTGTGGTACGCTTTCACAGCTATATTCCCTGCTATAGCTGGGCAGCTTGCACTGAGGTCTGTTCTCCAGGCAATATTCCTTGCCAGTCAGGCAGCTTGCACTGTGGTCTGTTCTCCAGGCAAAATACTCCTTGCCAGTTGGGCAGCTCGCAATGTGGCCCAACACAGACTCAGTATTGCTATCAATGTTCCCATGCAGCAGCTGAAAACTATATAATCCCTGCCCGAGTTCCAGTGCAGCTAATCTGCCTGGGCCAGACATAATGGGAAAATTCCAAATCTGCCTGTAAATAAGTGTTCACCGTGTTACTGCAGCAGCACAATCTGCACATAGCTGCACAAATTTGTTATTACACAGCATTGCAGATAGCATCATAACCCTCCATCACACAGCCACACAACCTACAGACTGGTATGTACCCAAGTCCATACCTTCCAACACAACCCGCACTCTTGCTTTTAATATTACTCTACAATATCCCATGGTGATCTTGTTCTTTTTCTGTTCAATTCTGAACAAGGCTCACGTAATACTGAGCAATAATATATTTATGCCTGTACACAGGTAGTGACCTCTGACAGCTAACCGTTGTCTTGTTTCCATGGCAGCTGCTCAAGCCACGTTCACTTCAGCTTTTACCAGGCACAACTGATCAATAATTTCTCAACCCTTTCAAGCAGTTGGAGGTAAAATGTCAGTCTAGTACACTGACTTTTACACAATCCAGCGCTAATGAAAAAAAAATCTGGATGAGAGAATTGGAGATGGGCTCAATCAGAGCCGCCGGTTCCCAGGTCTACAGCTTTCCTTGGCGGCCTGTTCAGTGCTCAATTCAACCTCCCCCAAAGGAAAGCTATTGATTCAGTCTGAAGTTTAAGGGCAACGAGTAGACTCCTTCCACAATAAGACAAAATCAATTGCTCCCCAGCCAGCCTTGACCACACTGTGGTCTGGAGCATGCACATGGCCACACAGTATCATTTGACAAAGTCACGCAACATTTTCATGTTAAAACTGTGCTTTCTGTAACACAAATAGAAACTTCAAAATAGAGGGTTTACTAAGTATATACATGTATTTATATAATAGCACCTGCCACACACAGAGAGATTTCTATATGCAGGGTAGATTAAGTCCATACTTATATCAGTTCCTGGACCAGACATATAAACGTCCAGATACACAGGGTTTATCAAGTCTATATCCAGTTAAAAGTACCTGTCACACACATAGAAACCTATATAGAGGCTTTATCAAGTCTAAATTTCTATACATGTGCTAATACCTACCACACACATTTAACCCTTTCCTCCTCAAATCAGCCAAATATACCTGGCTGTAAATTGCCCTCGAATTTAATGTATTTAATTTACTTTCACGTGAACATTTTGTTGAGAAATGCAGACATAACCAATGATGATAGCACCCTTCAGGCCAATGGCATCTTATGTGGGTTTTGGCACAATGCCCAAAAAAACCCATGCAAAGGATAAACACTGGCTCAAGTCTTCTTGTGACCAACAAAAGGATCAGACCACCCCTGTCACTGCCAGCTCAAAGTGGTCTTACGTAGCAGGTGGTCTTTTATGAAAATGTATTCCATGATTGATAAATACAACAGAGAAATTGTCAAGTGTGAAAAGTACTGTCTGAACAAGCCATTTGGTCCTTCATGACAAGTGGCCTTTTTGGCAAGTACCATTCCAGTAATCACTCCATAAATAATAGTACCAGAAGTGACCCTGGCCATTCTGATTGGGAGATGCATATATATTATGCCAATACATCATCATCATCATCATCATCATCATCATCATGTTTATCGAAAGACAAGTGTACCATATTCACATGACCACTGTTGAAACAGGGAAGTTTACTTTCACCTAAGTAAGTACTATACAAACAATATTATTAAAAAGTCTGAGCCCACATGATGAACTCATGTCTTTCTGAAATTACCTGAAAAAATACTGACAACAAAATTAAGCATAATTTGATGTTATCTTTGGATCTATAAATCATCTGTTACCAGTTTGACAGACCAGTTGGCTGCACAGTCCCTCAGGATTAAGCTGTTTATAGATAAACAAAACAAATGTATTTAACAAAGGTCACAATCTAGCCTAAAAATAAACTGGTTCCCAGCCAGATTTCAGCTGATGAACTCTGGTTATAAGTTATGTATGCCACCACGAACCATGCTAAATCTCAAAATGGGGATGACTGCACTGACAACTGTTCAAAATGAAGTCTGTATGTTCCTCGTTGACCAGTCACTTTCAACCACTGCTGTTCCCTCCTTTTATTATGCCACTTCACATGACATGTAACTCTGTACTGTGGTGAGTTGTCCTGTCGTCCTCAGTAAAAACAAGAGGCCCGTGGGCCTAATGCTCTGCTGGCAATATGGCTATATTGTACCTACATCTTCAGTTTAAAAGCTCCGACTCCTCAGGTCTGCCTTTGCATATACATTATGGAATGTGATCACTTGCATATTATGTCTGCTAGAAGTATGATGCTGTGCCAGTGTTGTTACGCAATATCAGTACAGTAGACCGCTGTTGGAAGGCCACCCTAAATGCATCACAAATATGAACTTATAAGATGGGTGGTCCCTGTAGAGATGGCCTCTCATCAGGGAAGCCATATTACAGGGGGGGACCACTGTACTCAAAACTGATGCCTTTGTAGAGGGGATGTACAACCTCTCATCAGAGAACCCTATTTGAGGGGAACCGTTTCACTCAGAATTGAAGCCAACATGACAGTACAATACAGCAATAAGGTTTATCCACATTAAACATACCTCAGTAACCTTCCTCTGCCAAATGCTTTTGCTTGTAATCAAATTCAGCACAGTGAAGTCTGTGGAGTGTGCAAAGCAGCAAATAAACCCAAAACATATTAACCCTTCAAGCACGGATTTAAGACTGAGTCAACAGCCTTGGGGCACTTTTTGCACAATGGTGCAAAGTGTCCTGAGGAAAGCTCTTCACTGAGACTACTTTTTGCTTTAGACTTATGTTTGCTGGTATTTTAATGAAAGGTATCGTCATGAGGAATTTGAGTCATTTAACCAATATCTGTTTAAGGATAATGTGAAAACGACTATAGCAGCGATAAGCACTTGAAGGGTTAATATTAGTATTCACCCTTCTACAGAGACATCCCCTGTACAGAGGCATCAGTTTTGAGTTCAATCTATGAAGGCTTCATAAATTTCTGGCCGCCTGCATGGATCTGACACGATATGTATTCAGTGTCCCTGTCATCTTTAAATATAATCTGTGTGTGTAACAGATGAAGGCTTCTGTATCGATCATCATAAATATATACTAGAGGTGTACAAACAGAATTGGAGGCCACTGGTCATGCTATTTCAACATGGTTCAATACTCCACTTAACCCCTGCTTCCTCAGCCCAACATTAGTACCTACATAGATATGTCTGCACAGTTTCAACACTTTTTGTGAGGTCACTGGATATCAAGTGCTTCAGCTATCTTGGTTATCAAGTGTTTAGGTAATCATGTTTCCAGCTACAGCAGCTGACAGACTGCACAGTCCAATTTTTCACTTCGCACAAAAAAAAAAAAAAAAAAAAAAAAAAATAAATAAATAAATTAAAAAAAATAAAAATAAAAACTTGAGAGCTGTGTGAACAGCCCATCCTCAGCTGACCTTTGCATTCAACTCAATATAAGTCCCACTGTAGTCTGGAGGATGACAGATGTTGGAGAGCAAGTAAAAAGTAAGAGTTTCCATTGCAATCCCCATTGAAGTACATAGTAATTTCAAGGAACACATGCATTAACCGACAGGTAGCCAAATTGAAAAATTCACAAAAAATCAAGAGATCCAGAGTATCACCACCTAGTGAACACGTGCCATTAATCCTCCCACAAGCTACATTTCTACCAAGTTTCAGAACATTCCGAGTGATGATTTTGAAGAAGCAGAAAATAGCCTTCACACACAAAAATTCTTTAAAAAGTATGAAAAAACTGCAGCCCCACCTGTTGAACAAATTAAGGTCTGGAGGTCCTCAGAAGTGTCCCTATACAATTTCAAAGAAATTAGCTAACCAGTTTCAGAGAAAAAAGACCTTTTAAGCTTTTGAAATTTGAAAAAAAAAATAAAGATCTAAAACTCAGTGAAGAATCACCACTTGAAGAAACTTGATAGACATCCACCCAAGGTATATTCCCATGAAGTTTGGAGTGAACCTGGCAGATGGTTTCCAACAAGTCAAAAACGTGAATTGTGGACAGACACGCTGGACCATACATAACCTCAGCTGACAAGTCGGCTGAGGTGAAATGTAGATATCAATGAAGGAAGAAAAAGCAGAGAGGTGAAAGGTTAAGTAATGCTGATTGACAGTGCAAACAGCTGAGAGACCTCCCAATCTGAAGCAGGAGCCAAAGGTTGTGGTAAGCAGTAGATAACCTTATCTTACAACCTTAAGAGCCCAGTACCAACTCATAATTCCTGTTTTAACTCCTCAATACTATTCTTTGCTCTGTTGTTGCTTACAAGAGCTTTACAGGTGGGTTCCTGATCGTGTTTGTACCTTGTTTCTGCTTCAACACGATCCACAACAAGGTCCTGTTTCTTTTCCAACTCCAATGTACCCCCCCCCCCCCCGTTTTTGAAGAGCTCCCTCCCTCGACTCTTATCCTGTCATTTTCTGTGCCAGCTTTAAGAACCTGTGTGCCCTGTTTGCCTCTGCAAAGAGTTCCTCAAGAGGTGTCCACCCCCCTCACCCCCCACCCCCCAAGGTATCATTTCTACATCAGCTTCAGACTGCCTCTTACTTTCTACCTTCAAGTCTTTCCTACCTACATCAATGCAGGGCCAGAATTTCAGAAAATTTTACAAGAATCTATTTGGATTTTTGTCAATTAGTTTTCTTTTTAAAGAAAGACAAGTTTAGGAGAATCTTTATGAGAATGGATTCTCGGATTCTCGCCGAAATTCTGGCCCTGCAATGTCATCCTTCTTGACCAGCACACCACCTCCTACTTCCAGACCAGCACACCACCTCCTACTCCCAGACCAGCACACCACCTCCTACTCTACACATTTAGCTCCTACCTACCCATATATTCTGTTACAGAGCTTCATCATAAGTTGCTCCTAACTCTTAATTCTAACCTATCCACTATCGTGCTTCGACAACTTCTTAAAGTTTCAGCTCCTTCATGTACTTCGTATTTGATTTATCTTATGACTTTCCGTGTTCTTAAGGTAGTTTGTAAGGGGGCATGTCCCCTGCAGGTAGCTCCCCCTTGTGGACACCTATTGCAGATGAAGACATCTGGGAGTAAACAGAACCTACTTCATTCATTGGTTGAAAGTCATGTCATAAAGGAAGCAGGTGCTGCCACCATGCAGAGTATTGTGTGACATGCCCTGTTGCGGGCGCTGCAGATCTTGAAGCCTGGCGGCATGAAGCAGTTTGTAAATGGCAGATTCTTGGTGCGCCACATCGCAGTAAAATATACAACTTGCGATGAATGGCAGATTCCTGGTGCACCACATTACGGTAAAATACACAACTTCTTCTGGACCTTCTAGAATGTTTTTTTTTCTCCCATACACACAGAGAAAATAAATGTCCAATTCACCATGATGACAGACAGGACAGTGACAAAACAGCTGGCATTCATAGTCTTCCCATTTCTATCATTGTGCAGAATGGTCAACCATTTGTTAACAAAAACCTCACTGGCCATCAGACATTGCAAGTTTAACTGGGTTTCATTTCATTTTATTATTATTATTATTGTTGTTGTTGTTGTTGTTGTTGTTATTATTATTACCATCATCATCATTCCCTTGGGAATACTAAAACAAGTGCCATGGGTAATTCAGCTCTGATGGCGGCTGCTTGCAGCACCAGACAAGAGACTGCCATATCTGAGCGAAAAACAATGCCACATTATTCTTGCTTGTGTCAGTTTGAGCCAAAATTACTCACTCTTATGACTGACCAGAAGGCAGACTGTTGCAAAAAAAACATGCAGATAAAAAAAGGTTCTCCATCCTGATGGATAGGAACCTTACTTCCACTAGTCAGCCGAGTCCTTGGGATTTAAGTTACACATGTAACTGGGCTTCTCAATGTAGGGGCATCCTCTAAACAGAGAAAGAACTGGCACTGGACTGGGGCATATGGAACACAGATTGAGCTTGATCTGCCAGGAACGTGGCCAACATTTATACACTTCCATGCGGGTAGGCCTACAGGTGATCCTGAATGTGCATCACTGTTAACCTTTACCTTCCAACTGCTTTTTCAGCTGTTTCTAAATTCTTCTTTGCAGATTTCTTTCAGAACAAAGTATGATAAAACTGTGAAGACTTCTTTTCACAGTTGAGCCTACTTTGTGAAGTGGAACTTAATAGGCAACCTGGACCTGTCTAAAAAAAAACCTCATGCTTTGTGCGTGTGTTTGTAGTTTTTTTTTTTTTTCATGTTTGCTATTCTTATGCACAATGTCCAAAATGTCGTCAAGGGGTTAAACACAGCTGTGGTTTGCCAGCATATCTTACTGCAATCCACTGCTGCTCTTGAAATTATCCACAAAACCTGAGCTTTCCTTCAAGTACCCGCATATATGGACAGAAGTCCCTATAGGCTTCTTCTTCAATTGTACAATGTGACATGCTCTAGCTGCACAGGCAGGACTCCAGGAGTCATCAAACCATCAACAGATTTTTCTTCTCAACCTGCCACCAACTGGTTAATTTGCCAAGAATGGTTGGTTGGCATTTTGCTGCCAGAACGCGGCAGTTATTGTGGGAGCCGCCAGGTTCTGTACACAGGGAGCTCTGCTTGATAGGAACACACACCTTGATTCAATTACACTTGAGCATGAGCATGTCATAATTTGTCAGCAACTTTGTATTGCTGCAGCCAAATATGTGGTAGTTTAACGGAAAAGCACACTGGGTGCAGTATTACATCACTCTATCCACATGTTCAATGGCTGATGTCAAAAATGAAGGGTTCAAGTCCAGCTACTGGGGGAGACAGATTGTTTCTTGCAAATTCTTACAAAATGATATGATGTTTTGACACAGAGTAAGGATAGGCTCACCTTGGTGTAACTTTACTCTGCATATTATGCGTCTAGAGACCCCTGACACATGAAATTTTTTAGTAATTTTGGGAAGTACATTTACCTCTAGACCACCATTGCAAAGACCTTCGTGTCTCGCCAAATCGCCTGACAGGACTGAGCTGAATTACTCACTCGATTGTTCGCAAAAACCTGATGGTCCCGGTGGCGCCATGTCTCGGTTCCTCTTGGACCCGGTGGTGACTCCTGCTGCACATGCTCCATTGTGCTTCCTTTCTCCTTGATGATTGGTCAGTTGACATAACCTGCGCGACGGAAGC
This sequence comes from Hermodice carunculata, assembly GCA_964020975.1. Classification (NCBI taxonomy): domain Eukaryota; kingdom Metazoa; phylum Annelida; class Polychaeta; order Eunicida; family Amphinomidae; genus Hermodice; species Hermodice carunculata. The sequence continues at coordinate 12,791,200 of OZ026624.1, read as the reverse complement.
TGGGTGGTTGGGTGGGCTTCTATGGTGGTCGAGAGGTAAGTATACTTACTAATACCAAAATTACTAAAAATTTCATGTATTATGTCACACTACCATTCCACCATCACTGATGATATACAAACGCATTGGGGGAGGGTGTAACCTTACTGGCATGCTGACCAAGGACCGCCAGGACTGAAAGCCTGGATGGAACCATCGGTCTGCATGAAGAAACAATGTCTAAAGGGAAAACCTCAGAGGTACGTGGACTTGAGGCCATTAACAGCAGAATCCCATCCTGTGCAAGAGAGGTAAGTATACTTACTAATGCCAAAATTACTAAAAATTTCATGGATTAGTTATGTCACACTACCGCTCCACCACCATTGACGATATACAAACGCAAATGGGAGGGTGTAACCTTACTGGTATGCTGACTAAGGACCGCCAGGACTGAAAGCCTGGATGGAACCATCGGTCTGCATGAGGAAACAATGTCTAAGGGGAAAACCTCAGAGGTATGTGGACTTGAAGCCATTGACAGCAGAATCCCATCCTGAGCAGGAAACCCTCCTTACCGACCAGCATGGGATGGCACTGGGCCCACTGGGAAATCACCCGCCAACCTGATCAGCTGCCTGCCATGTGGGCAGACACTGTTGAATTCTACTCCTCTGGTCCTGGCGATCTAACAAGACTGGCCGGTCATGAAAATTGGTGGGCTGGGGGCTGGTGTAGAATACGGTTTTGTAAGACAGTATGCAAAACTCGGTCCAACAGCTCTAAGCCAGGAACACGAAGGATGAGTGCCCAATACGAGTCCAAAATAAGGTCCAGGCCTACTCCTGGTATGCCAACCGCTCGAACATGGTGATGCCCTGATGGGACAAGGCAAGTCTAAGGACAAGTATAAGGAATCTATGTACAGGAGCCTGTCACACAGGAACAGGCGTACAAGCCCTCCTGTGGCACTGTCAAGTCACGCAAGTAGTATTTGGTGAAAGTCGTGGACGATCGCTAGTGGCAGGCCTGGAGAATGTTGACGATGGTGACATTCCTAAGGGCACACCAGAAGGCATTAAAGGCCTGTGCCTTGTAAGCTCCAGCCAAGACTTGCTCTTAGAAAGCATTCTCTTAGGCCTTCAGGATCATCTGCTTAATCCACAACGAGACCTTGTTTGAGCAATCTTACTCCCTCTGAAGGTTACCAAGGGGCAAACAGAGGGCAGACCTCAGACTCCTGGCACCATCCAGGAGACAGGGGTACCAATGTAGTGCTTTCACCAGGCACAGGGCTCTTTCCTCTGTGGGAAGAGCCATGTCTATAGCATGAAGGATGAAACCCTGAAAGGCCATAGAAGGACCTAGAGCCACTTGGTCCTTTGCAAGGAAGCCCAGGTGAGAACTCAGGGTCACCTGGGAGTGGTCAGGTGACCACTGGATTCGGTCATGTACTAGATCATGGATCTTGCTTCTTGTAGTCCCCAAAGCGAGTGTTAAAATAGAAAACAAGTTTTCCACGTCCAGTATTTGAGGTCCACCTGCCTGGGGTCCTCTAGAGACTCAAAGGGCCACTTCTTTAACATGATCAAGACCAACGGGGGGGGGGGGGGGTGTCCCACCATGGTAGGACCTGTCTGTCTGCCAGTCTGTCAGTACAGAAGGATGTGATCAGTGCCGACAGATAAGGATCACTTCCAATGCGATTGTTCAAGATGTTCGCCAGGTTAGGGGAGATGGCTGATTGGAACCCCTCCACGGTTCTCGAGCTCTTACCGAGGACTTCCCACTGGTATAGCAGGAAGTCGGCAATGTTTGCGTTGCACTGAGACCAAGCATGTATTTTCCGAGTGGCACACCAATCTGAAAACACTTTCTAATGAGGCTGAGCAAACTGTTAAAGAAGAGGATCGAAGTCCCCTCTAGCAATTCTATCTGCGACTGATTCTGTGAAACCTCTTTCATGGATGTGCTGTGCGAAAACTGCCAAGCATGGAGTTTGAGCACTTGAGGGTTCCTGTAGAATTTGCTCGTCAACGGTTGTACAAGAAGTTTCAACCATGCCAGTAAACATAGCGGAGGCTCAACGCTTAATCCCAGAAGGTCCAGGGACCAATCTGTCCTCAGTCGCTAGGGGACAACTAGGTTCAAATTGCAGTCGTGGGACTGCACACAGATTGACAGTTCTTGTTAACAAAATCAGGAAACCTGACAAGGTGCTTGAACCTGCCCTGACCTGAAGCAGCCCTACATGTGTTTGTACAGTAGCAGGTTTCTGACAGCTGTGTTTGGCCAGCAGTGTAGTACCTGTATTTTCCCTTGGCATGTACACTGCACAGGTCCACCGGCACACCGTGGTGGATGTGATAGGACGGTTTCACAGGACAGCTAAGGTGACGCAAGATACCAGTTCCTCATCCTTAACACGTGTGCTTGCCTTGTGGCAACACAAATATTGCTGTCCATACATTCTTTTGTCCTTCATAAAATTTCCACATTTTCACCGTTCACGCTCAGCCCACCAAGTTATTTGCAAAATTGCAGAGCTTATCAGATAAGACCTGGACAAAGTATTATTTTAACACTACACCACCTTCTTTTCACTCTACCTTATTACTTCTATATTTCAGCACTCTTTTGTGGGTCTTCCCCAAGGGGAGAGGGAGGGGGAGGGGAAGAGGGCACCGTTATATTTTTGGGAGTCCGGTCTTCCATTTGTTTTCAAACACAGTATCTCAAGACTCAGAGGCCACCTGGAACTAATAGGTACCTCATTTGTGCCTTGAGACCATTTCTTTACTTAATTTCATTTTGGCGACCTTTGATCTCATTTTTCAAGGTCACGGGACCCATCAATGCACATCTTCATGCAAAGCAGTCAATGCTTTGCACTGAAGTGCATTTAGCTTTTCACACTAAAAAAAAAAAAAAAGAGTTTTTCACTTTCAAATAATTTGTTCCAGTATTTCCCCCATCATTTCATGGTCATCACACTAGGAAAATACACTGACCAGTGCAAGCTACAGTGTAACAACTGCGGTTTTCAAGAGTCGTGGTTAAGTGGGAGAAGTTATATACAGCATGGTCTCACAGGAGCAGATGTGGTTAAGTGCAGCAGCCATCAAATGGTCACTGCATTTTTCCAGTAAATTTCAGTGTCAGCATTTTCAATTTTAAGTCCCTCGTGAATGCTAAACTGGTATTTATGTTCCTGGCAGTCATCATATATAGTCTGCAAACCGCATGAGCCCAGGTGTCACCCATATTTTTCTCCCTGTACACCGACACACCACATCGTGTATCTTCGATCAATATTCCCCCCCTGGCAATTTTTGCCGGCATTCTAATTCAACCACTCCTATCCTTGCCTAAAAATACACCACTCAATTCATGGTCATTTTTTTTCCTTCCTATTTCCTATGTAGCCTCTCCCCCCTTTTCCCCCAGTAGCATCACCTGTATGAAATCAATTGATGTCTTTTTGAGTGTACTAGTTTGAGGCGCCCAGGCAACCCAAATAGCCCTCACTGCGGATTCCCCATCCTCATCCAGTACTAGGAATTTTATAGCCTGGTTGATCAGAGCCACCATGTTTTGGGAATCAATATGCTCAGAAGCCGACCTGCGTGTGTGCGCCTTACATAAAACCAGTCCTTAACTTAATTTGCTGACATCGCCCGTATTTTAGGGCTGCAGTGTGCATGTTCCACAGATGTTCTATTTTAAACTGACCGCTTCTCTTTTTCACTGATGACTGCTTTCCAAACAACACTATTAAATTCCTCATTGATTTTGATACAGACTATTTGGGCAACTTGCGTGATGACACTTCTAGCCACACAGATTGCCATTTCCATCAAAATAATTCCTATTCAATATTCACTTTTCATTGTCCACTGCAACACTTCACCTCCCTCCAGTAACTGATATTATGGAGAGACAGCCCGTTCTTCCCTTCAGCAGTACTGCAATCTGTGGCACCTGTCAACATGGAAGCCCTTTTTTGAGAATTACACACAGAGAATATAGATGTAGGATTGCAGTGCGTGCTAATTTTACATGAATCGGCAGCGACTATATACACAACGTGAAGGTGAACTTTGATCCAGAGGTATTGAAATCGACAGACAGTGTGCACCCACTGACCAGGATTGTATGTACAGTGAAACCCATCTTGACAGGCCACCCCTAATGATGACCAAATTATGGCCTCCTCAGACAGGGTGCTTTTCACAGGATGCATAAATAACCCAAATACATAAACAGGTGGTCATGGAAGGCAGGTGGTCTATCATTGGAGTGGCCTCTCAAAACGGGGACTACTGTAATGAAAAATTGTAATCCCACAGTCATTACCCATAGACAGAGCATTCATTAGGGACACATGTTGAATGTAGAGTCACAAAATATGATTGTAAACGATAAAATTATCTAATATCCGTCATAAAACACAGCAGCACTAACTGAAAGGAAGCATTCAATATACGTAATCACTGAACAGAATCGTGCCAAATGACATGATAATTTATTTGTCATAATCTCTTGCAAAAACATATATGACCCTTAGTATGTTGCACCCAATAATCTCTTACAGGCCCTGCCTTCTGGTGGCAGAAGTCCATACACACAGAAATATATAGTCTTATGAATGATTATGAGAGATCATGGACGTGCTACAGAGCTGGGACATTTGAGTGCCTCTTGGGATCTTTATCACAGCTGCATGTTTTAAGCCATGACAGGTACCGGCATCCCCGGCCCAGAATGCATAGAATTTTGATTGACAAAACACTTCCCAATTCACATGGGCTTCAGGTTTGGGGGGGGGGGGGGATAGCCTTAACAGCTCAGCTTCTTGCATTATTTTGCTTGCATTCTATGCTATATTATGCAAGTTCACAGAAAAACTCTGTAATGGTTTAAAAAAAATTATAAATTTTATCACAGTCCATGGATAAACAGTCAGTTGAAATATACATCGCAATACATGTAATGTACAGTAGTCTCTTTTTGAGAGATTACTCCATTAGAAGATGACCTGCCTTTCAAGAGCACACTGACCAGGTCCCTAGCACTGGTGTACCACCTTTCCCATCTTGGGCTGGGTAGTGGGGGGGGGGGGGGTGTAAGAGTTTTTCCGTACTGGCACACTGGGCATTTTTATTTGCCATACTTACGGACTGGAAGCCTTTTTAATTTCCATACTTTGTACCCACCATAATTTGTACATTTTGTTATTTTCCATATCTTGTACTAGGGCAAAATTATTACTTGTACCAGCATACTAGGGCCCCCTTACTCCCCCTCCCACAAGGGCAGCTGCAGCATGACTTGCCAGGAAGTGCCAGAACCACTGACCAATGCCTGTCATCATAGTATGGAATGAGTAAACATTCTCCCAGAAAATACAAGGCTTTGGTTCCCCCCACACCCCAGAAAAGCCCAAGCTGAAATGTCATCTGTTCATGGGGTTGTGTCAAACCTGCCTGTCCTATTAATAGTACTTCAACATGCCCTTGTCAAAGCTGTATGGCCGATCAAAAAGCAGTCCCCGGTCGCCCCTCTCCCTCGATTCCTTCCACGCACAACACCCTGGGCTGAATACAGTGCCATGTGAGACAGCAATGAATTGGACCACATGTGCAGACCAATTTGCTGCCCCCTGCAAAAGTTGGATTGTCTTTAACATCATAAAGTGACTGCACTTGAATTGCTAATGTTTGACAGTGTTCTCTATCTCTCCTCGTTCAAGCCTTTGTGTTACAATGTCAATTCTTTTTTGCTTTGCCTTCTAATCTCAGTCCTGTTTAGTCTAAATCTCTTTGAATTTTTACATGCTGTTCCTACCTTACAGTATGTATTAAGTGCAAAAGACAAATGTTAAGACAAGTTCTCAGTGTGTATGTTTAACAATTTGACCCTGGTCCCCCGTGGACCCCAAAGGTCACTTTGAAAGGTCTGTTACACATGAGATGACCACAGGGAAGCTGGCTATAATCTCTGCCTGCCTTGTAGCAGTCCAATAAATGATCACTGTCAACATCAAAACATTGCCTTTTGCATATTTTCCGCCAAAACACATTTCCGAATTGGGCCTTTCTCACTTATTTTCCTTCTAGGCATATGCATGAACATACAAACACAGGTTTATTTTGCATGGCCAAGGCTGAGGAATGTCTTCTTGCTGTCTTCTTGCCAAGGCAAACTCATCCATGTTCCTCAGTACAAGGCAGTTAGTTCCCTGCCAGCAATTCCTTCCAACCCTGATCTACACATGTCCAGTACACAAACTCCTTTTTATGTACAGTGCTCCCTCTTTATAACACCCCTCATTACAAGGCAGTTTCTGATATAACACGGTGGGTACCATGGCTCCCACTGAAAAAGTTTTCCCATTACTTCTATGTTAAAAGGCCCTCTGTTATAAGGCAGTTTTGCTATAACATGGTATACTCTGTGGACCCCAACACCAGCGTTATAAAGAGGGAGCACTGTATATACTCTTACACTTCCATTGACAGTTTTGACACTAGTCGGTGTGCTTTGAATGAACATAACCACACTAAGTAAGTACTTCTTGTCAACCGACCTTTTACTCAAACCAGCATATGCTTATGACAGCAGCGACCCCAAGAATGGTCCAGGTCAACAGCTTTCCTGGGTGCACTTTGAGCGCTGAGGAAAGCTGTTGAGTCAAAAACTTGACACGGAAAAAAATTCAAGGTCTCCATGTGCTATTTTTATACAGGATTGCTTCCTTCGCTTGTGACCAATGAACCCCATTCTGTCTCATCCCCTTGAAACATGTCTAACATGCAATACTTGACGATATCTATCAACTCCATTTTTGGCAAACAGGGCTATACAGACAGACTGGTCAGCCCTATCAGCTACGTCTTGTACTTGTGCGGTACTTCACTGTTGAAAATCCCCTCATTTATAACCTGTAAAATAGTACTGGCTTCCTGACAGATATGTTGCCATAATGGATCCATTAACGGCACCCTGCTGTTAAACACCCATCACATAACACGAGGTGCTGCAAGTCACTCCCTGAAAGAAATCCCATGATGAATTACACACACAAATCATACTACAATACCACGACCCTGTACACAGTGACTGCCACCTGCCAGCACAGGCACCATGTGTTCAAGTCTGACCGTACTGATATTTGGACAATACCAGGCTACCAGTCACCATGTTCATAGTAGCTCTTTTTGACACCCAACTTTCCCAAACATTCAAAACAAGCTTGGCCTCACAGCACGTGCTGGGACTATTGCCACCTGCCACCCCACCAATACTGCAATTACCACCCCCCACCCCCAATTTTTTTTTTTTTTTTTTTTTAAATGACCAATTCCAAAATTGAAAATGTGATTATTCATCAATTAAGAAAATATTGTGAAAAGGATCATTAAAATGTAAATTTTGGGGTTTAATTTTCAATCGTACATACTCCAAGGAGGTGGAGTGACCTTGGGGGCTTTATTAGAGCAGAGGCCATCATTTGGAGTTACAGAACACATGACCTTGGAAATTGGGATCACATGTCCTCAACCATAATCTGGTCTTGAAAACTTCCCAAATAAGTCATGGAGGTACATTTTACAATGTTTTGATCAATGCTCATGTTGCAATTTTGTCAAATAGCCTGAGCTAGAAACATCATGTACTGACTCTGTGTAACAAAGGTCACCTTTTGACCTTGAATATTACTTTCAAGGTCACATGACTTGAATCTACATAATGTATATTTTAGTCAGGTGGGTGAAACTTGCAAAGACGGATCTGCATGTTTTCAAAACGCTTTCAAAAAGAGTCGACAAAGTTGACCTATTGACGTTAAATATGTGGTTATGGAGCGAAGTTGTCAACAATTGATTAGAAAAAAAAATATATTAATTTGTTTCACATCCCATAAGTGTGTGAGATGAAGTCAAAATTTGCAATAAAATATATGTCTAGCAAAGAAATAAGTTGCTAACATGGAACTCACCATTCTCAAACCCTCAACTATGTCTACTGTCTTGATTTCACTTGGTACATGACACCTTTATATCACAATTGTCTCCATAAATTTTGACAAGGCCTAGCTCCAGTTGACGTTGCTATCATTTTGAGGTAATTAGTTTGGTTTTCTACAGTTTAACAAGTTCGTTTTGCCTTTGTGTGGCCTCAGATTGGAAGTTTTGACAAGAATGCTGTACTCAGCTAGTGGTGTCCTATTCAGTCTAATTTAGTTTGTGAATGAAATTTACAATTTACGATCTTTATTTTCTTTTCAAATCTGACTTACATGTATGTATTTAAAAACTGGGAATGCCACACCATTCATGGATCCAATTCCTCCACTTGTGTGACACCTGGGTCCTACATCTCCATTAATTGTCACAGGCCATGTCTGGCATCACACCAATCTACGTCAATATAAAAAACCACATAACTAGCTTCTCAAACTAATGGGATCTTTTTTAATTCTCACATAATCTGTCCCTGAGCTAGAGTTTCACTGAATAATTATGCTACATATTCCATGACAATTTTCCTGGCACAATTCCTTTCCTGCTAATCACAGTCTTTGGCATCTTGTCAGCCATTTGCTCGACTCTTTACAACACAGCCTGCTCCACACTGATTGCTGGGACGACCCACAAATGTATCCTCAATTCTGCTCAGTTTCAAGTTAAATTGAGAAAATTTCACAAACGCGAGGTTTCTAGGTTTAGCTAAGTTGAAAATAGTACAACAAACTTAAAGAATAGAGAGAAGAAAACAGGGACTGAGTTGTGGTTTTACATGGAACCCATTTACAGTGGTAACTTTCTCGGTGTCCATTCCTGTCTTGTCACATTTTCATTCTCAATTGTTTGTCAAGTTTCTTTAATGCTCAGCTGACCTAGAAATTCATCACACTAGTGACCCTGTGACCTTGGGGCAGGGTCACGTTCACCCTTGTACTGTGCAAGTCTGACCTGCATAGAAGAACACTAACATGGTCCTTGGTCAAATAGTTTTCAGATAATCCATGTTTCATGTTAGTGGCCATGTGACCTCGGGAAAGAGGTCAAGATCATACATATACTATTTCCGCGTCCCTAACAGAGGAGCACTACCAGATAAGACATCCATGTCTTGGCTAAATTAGTTCTCAAGTTATCACCTGTTGAGTTAAATTCACTGAAATGGCCCTGTGACCTTTTGAATAAAGTGAAAGTCATCCGTATACTGTGTAAGTCTCGCCCTGTTGTCCAGAGAAGATTACTTTTTAAGATTTTGCAAAAATTAAAAAAAAAAAAAAATCATAAAATTTCCAAAAACTATCAAACATGATCATTTGAAGAAACTTGGAGAGATCCATCCATGGTACATCCCCACCAAGTTCAAAGTGAATCCAGTAACTGTTTTTGGCGCACTCAAAAATGTAATCGACCATCTCTACCCCCACTGACTTACACAGCAATCAATAGGAATACATAGATAAAGCTAGAAGTTCTCAACTTGAAACATTAATTAAGAATCAGAGACTACCAGTATTGTCACCTAATTAAGAACCTTGTTTGGCCTTTCCACAAGGAACATTTCCACCAAATTTCACCACAATCAGAGAGCAGTTTTGGAGATGCAGCCAAAAATAGGGAAAATACAAAACAAGAGGACTGTGATGGTCCTGCACTCAGATGAACTGATCTGCACACATGGAAGTGGTCCTGTGAGCTTCAGAATATCAAATTGACCTTTGTTTATGACCATCACCACTGTTGTTAACATGAACATAAACTCTTCCTGATTTTTCCAAATTTTGATAATTTGTTTACAAGCAGGCCATGTAAACAGCCTGTCCTCAGCTAGCCATGACATTCAACCCATAATAAGTCCCACTCTGGTCTAGGTGTACCCACAAGGGTTCCTGTGCGATTTCAAAGCAACAGGTAAACCCCCCTCCCTTTCCCCTCCCAAAAAAATAACTAACTGAATACATAAATAAGATAAAATAAAATAAAATAAGTAAAAAATTGAATTAAAAAAATTCATTATACAAAAATCACCTAAGTGTGTCCATTGAACATACTCAGAATAGACCTGTGCAAAATACATACTGCCTTCGTTTGAAGTGAATCTGGCTGACAATTTTTAGAAAAGAAGTAAAAAATATCTATTACTTTGCAATCCAAATGGACTTGCACTATAATCAGTACTAAGGAATGCATCAACCGACCAGTACCTGAATTGAAAAATTAATTGGAAATCAGCATTACCACCTGGCGGCCAACTTTGTTTGATCCTTGCATAGGTACGTGTCTATCAAGTCTTGACAAGATTTGAGTAAAGGCATTGCTGGAGAGGTCAACTTTTTAAGAAAGATTTTTCAAACAAAAAAAAAACAAAAAAAAAACCCGAGAGGGCTGTGTGAACAGCACATCCTCCCCATAAGATCAGGATTCAGAAGATGAAGTAAAAAATATATGAATTTCCATTCCAATCCCTATTGATTTGCATAGTAATCAATAGCAATGCATGCATTAACCATGAAGTACCCACTTTGAAAAATTTGTTGAAAACCAGGGAGGAGGAGTTTCACCACCTAGTAAATAATTTTGTTTAGACTCCCAAAAGCTACATTTCCACCAAGTTTCAGAACAATGTGAGAGACAATTTTAGAGCAAAAGTCAAAAATATCGGAACCACACACACCCAAAAAGTAAAGAAATAGGAAAAAATCAAAGCACCATCTGTTAAACAAATTAAGGTCTGGAGCCCTAAGAGACTATGAAATTTCGAAGCAATAAGCTTGACAGTTTCTTGCATGCAGGTTTGGCATTAACTCCCTTGCATTTCCGGGAAGTTACAGATGAAATTGATGGCAATCTACAGCATTTTGCAGCAGAGTGCAATGACTGGCAGTCTTGCCATAGTCCAGCACACTTGGCCACCCAGGCTTGGTAGCAGGTGAAAGTTCCAAAGCAGCATTTAGCAGCAAAGTATACAGGGCTGCAGATTGCCGCCAAACACCGCAGTTTGAGGCAGAAAGTGCCATATGCCGCATAACCGTGTTACTAGCGATGGTAATCAACAGGAATTCATGCACCCGATATACCTGAATTAAAAAGTTAAAAATCAGGTGTTCACAGTATCACCACTTGGTGAATAAATTTGTTTACCAAGCTACATTTGCACCAAGTTTCAGCACAAGCTGAGTGATAGTTTTGGAAAAGAAGTTAAAAATAACTTTAAAATACAAAAATTTGGTCACAAAAAAAAAAAAAAACCAAACAAAAAAAAAAAAAAAACAAAAAAAAAAAAACAAAAAAACAAAAAATTCACAGCACCACCCCTTGAATAAACCAAAGTCCAGGGGGGCCCCAGAAGTGTCCCGATGCAATTTCGAAGCAATTGGCTTGGTGTTTCTGAGAAAAAAAAAATTCTAAGATTTAGTAAAAAAAATGAACAAAAAATTAATAAAAAATCTAAAAATTAATGGAGCGTGACCATTTGGACCAGCTTTACGGACACCCACCCAAGGCACATCCACATCATGTTTGAAGAGGATCTAGCTGAGGTTTTGGAGTAGAAAATGTAATTGTGAACAGAGGATGACAGATGATGGAGCCTCCTGAAAGCTCAGCTTCCTTACAAGTCAGCTGAGCTAACAATGTTTGTCCAACTGGAAATGGGAAATGGACTTTAACTCTAGATTATGAGGGCAGATAACTTTTGTATGAGACTTGTAAGAACAATGCTGGCCCCTTATTGATGGTAACTAACTACATCCGATGTATCAAGTGACATTTCTCTCAACAGATAAATTATAAAATCTACCATCTGCTTGCCTTCAAACTGTACATGCCATTTTTTTTCCTTTTCCTTTTTTTTTTTAACCATCTAAACACGGTTTTGCTTGTTTTTTTGAAAGAAAATCATACCAGTTCTTGACAACACTGATGGCACATTTTGGACCAAGCAATGTGTACATATTTAGAAATTCCGTCTCAAAAATTCTCCAGAGGTCCCAAAACTACCAATCTTTCGGTAGATCTATAGAATTTTTCATGTTTAGAAGTTGTAAAATATTAGAGGCTACCAGATTTTGCATAATGTTTCACCTTATAATTAAATGGAACTTCTAGAATCTACCGAAATTCGAGCATTAATTTTCTTTGAATTTCCCCAGATTTTGATGCAGAATGACTTGGAAGCTCTGCTTCCTCGATATAAACACCTCAGGAAGAAGTTCATGTACCCAATATGCTCTGCTGACATGCAAAATTTGACCTTTGGCCTAATGCATATTTGGAGTAAATTTTGTACAAGTAGTTCCATCTCAATTTATTATTGCAATAATGAATTTAACATATTTTTGATACCTTTGATGTTAGTTCCAATCAATGCCACCAGTGCCACCACCATGATGCCATGTCATCGACTTTTGTCTGCAAAATGTTTTTTTTTTTAAATCTTTATTCATCAATCTTACAATACAATGTACATTACATAATAATGCAGGGGCCAACACAAATACTGAACTCTGCCTAGATTTTTTTCTTCCCTTTCATAATAGTGCTGAAATAGAGAAATCCTTCCGTCAGCTTGTTTGTCCCCAGATTGTTGTGAAAGTTCTAGGTGGTCATGTAACATGGACTTGGACAGGTGCAAAGTGCACTGAGCAAACGGGCGGTTGGCTTCGAGTTCTTGCTGTGAAGTACATGCAGCACCATCTGATGCAGGATAAATGATTGTTTTCCCAACCTAGCACCCAGTAAGGGTTATGGGGCACTCAACTCAGTAAGGGATATGGGGCACTCAGTAAGGGACAGGGGGCACTCAGTAAGGGATAGGGCCACTCAGTAAGGGATAGGGGCACTCAGTAAGGATAGGGGGCACTCAGTAAGGAATAGGGGGCACTCAGTAAGGGATATGGGGCATGGCCAGACAGCTTACTGAGATCAAGCTGAGCTGTCTGCGTGTGAGCCGAGCCGACGGGACGCCAGGCCACAAGCAGACAGCACTGCTTAATCACAGTACATCGTAACGTGGTCAGCCAGGTCCCGTAACTCCTTTAATTTCCTTTGCTACCAAAATCCTTACAAAGCATATATCGACCTTGAAGACGATGAATCCCACAGAGACAAGTTGTTACTGGTTCACATGACTGAAACTATTAACCAATCACAACTATGCCTTCCCATGTGGCTTTCACAAGATTTTTCCTGATGGCAACAGCACATGTGGGCAGAAAGTTATCAACATGAGCAGCAGGTCAAACTATCCACTTGGTCTGTACTGGCAGCACATTTTTTGTTATATTCACCAGCAGATTCTTTCATATGGAGGGGGGGGGGGGGGAATGTGCAAACGTGGCAGATGAATGATCCAGATCTTGAGGTTAAAAGAATGGTACAAGCAGCAGAAACTACAGAGCAGAACATTGATTTTTGGGCTGACACAGGGCAATTAGGAACTCACGCAGACAGCAAAAAAGCATAGAGAAAGACTGGAAGTTTTGGGGTGCAATTCCCGAGGACTTGACACTTTCCCAGGCACTGGATCTTTAGAACATTGAGCAGGAGGACACGGCCAATTTCAACATTGACTTATTCGATCTGTTTGAAAAAAGCCAATTGGATATTGCTGATGGAAAAGTGAAAATTAATGCTAATGTCTAGTTTGAGAAATGGTTTGCTGACCCTGTTTCGTTTGAGGACGCTCACTCAGAATAGATCATTCATGGCACCGAGTGTAAGAGTGACAAGAGAGCCACTGCTTGCACTTGATACTGGCATGCTAGGAGTTAAAAATCAAGCCCAGTTTTTTCGTGCATGTACTTTTGCAAATTCTGTAGAATCTCCTATTACGAAACTTCTACACACAAAGACAGTACATGTATGTATCTATTTCAAGACCAACAAATTACAGTCCCATTTATGTTTATCCTCATTTACATTATATCCCCAATTAAGAGCACTCCCCTAGAGACCACATTTTCCATCCCTTGGGTGGTGTTAATAGGGAGATTCCACTGTACCTGCAATTAGCCAGAAAGAAGTGATGATACTACCTCCTACAATTTGCAAAACCACCAATCTTTGGTTGATATCATGTGTATCTTCAGCAAAACTGGCCATGGCCAGTGACGAAATTCTTATTTTGATGACAAATTATTCTCTACCTTTATCAGGCTTTCCCACTGCTGATTAAATAGGTCAATGAAATATGCTTTTCCAAATCACACTCCATCTGAAACAAAAGCACTTCATCATTTTACACTGTTTATCTCTCTTCATGCCTGTAACTTAATTACACACAAAAGGTTATTAACACTGCAATTTGAAACCCTCAGCAACCACTGCACAATATTCAACATGGATGCATTCATTCACTCTCCCAAATTTCACTCAGATTTAGAAGTTGGTCGACAGCTTTTTTTTGACAAGAATGAGTTATGGTACCACGCAACTTCCTCTCAAAGCCCAAATTTGTCAACATGAGTAAACATTCGCGACATCCAAGGTCTGGTTGCTATGAAACCAGATGAATTTCCTGATTTATGTATGAAAAAGGTATTTGGCCTCATCTTCAAAATGACTGGCGTGATTTTCCTTTGTCTGAAACCAGCATGTGAATTTGAGGGATCAGCAATTTTGTGCATGACCCAGTTCTGGGCCAGCATGCATTTTGCACCTAGCTCATAAAATCAAACATGAGGCCCCAAGGGCCTAATGCTCTGTTGACATATAATCTGAGGACCATCACCAAAAATTCATGTCCTTAAATGCATTCCCTCCATCACCTTGAGAAATTAATCAAGGTCATCCACATGACGCAACATCAAAATTCTACATGAACACATATATGTGGTACATTTGGTATTTTCCCCTTGTTCTTTATAAATGTAATGAATTTAGTGTCCTTTCCTTATGTGCTTAACGACCTTGAAAATACGTCAAGGGCACACAACATATTACAAAATTTGACCATTGTTCTAGCGCATATTGGCTAGATATAAGTTTTGTAGTTCCCCCATCTCAATTTATTATGTCATGGGCATCAAAATAAAATCTTTTGCAGATATGCATTCCCTCCATGACCATAATATCTTTAAAATATCAATAATTTACATAATTGAATTTTAAGCTTTAGGAGCTGAACCACTGAAATGAATTTAATGTGTTTTCAACACCTTTTGCCCCTATTTCTCAAAATGTAGAATTTAGTGTTCTTTACTACAGCCTTAATGACCTTGAAATTAGATCAAGGTCATTCAAAATTTGATAAAATTTGACCTTTGGCCCAACGTATATTTGTTGAGAACTTCAGAAGTTTCATCTCAATTCATAATGAAAACAATGAATTTAAACTACTTTTTAAATCTGTAATGCTAGTTCCACTTCATACCACCAGTGGTGCCACCATGACTCCACACGTCAGACGTTTGTTTGTATAATGTTTCTGTAATGGTATACTGATGCATGTGCACATGCTCAGATGTAGCGACCACAACAAAAAAATCATTTCCTGAAGTGTATTCCCTCTGTGGCCTTGAGAACGGAGATCAAGGTCGTCCATATTATGCAACATAAACTTTCTACCTATGATGCACAATTATGGTACATTTGGTATCATTAGCCTTAGTCTATTTAAACATAATAAATTTAATGTTTTCAACACCTTTTGGTCTGTACCTTCTGTGATACTGTAGGTGGCGCCACCAAACTTTATCACATTTTCATCCTTTTGTCCTGCTGACGCTCTCACCAAGATTCAAGAGGATCCACACACACACACACACACACACACACACAAACACACACACACACACACACACACACACACACACACACACACACACACACACACACACACACACACACCATTTTGCAAAACAGCATTCTCAAAATTTTCCTATTTTGGTACAAATATTACATAATACTATGGTTGTGGTGGCACCACCATTATCGAACTTGATCTAGATATTTATACTCTTGGTAAGTCCTGACAGTTACATGGGGCTAACATGAAAACTGTTGACTGTATCGCATTCACAAGCAAAAGTTTTTTGATGGGCAGACAGATATAAGTGATCGCATAAGCTGTGACCTGTGATCAGGAGAGATACACACACACACACACAAAAAAGAGGCCCTCCAAAAGTTCCAAGAATGTCTTTATGCACTTTGATGTCTTCCCTGTTTCAACATTTGGGACAGACAGAGTGTGACAATCCACTTGACAGCAGAGCAGACATTTCCGGCACAAATGGTCTCAGGGAAACCTGTCATTTCCCCCAGCAAGCCACAGATGTTTGATGTGATGCTGGCTAGTGGCTTTGCAGCCCCGAAATCCAATCCTGGACGATGGGTTCTGACATATAATGACATGTAAGATATTCAGCTTGTCACACTCTCAATGGAAATTTGATACATGCATGATTGCCTGAAACTTGTCAAGATTTTAGCTGCATTTTTCAAGCATGAACTAACTGAATAAATCAAAGTCATGTGGTGTCTGTTTATTTACTTATTTCAATTTACAGGCTTTAATGATTGAACTTTTTTGTAAGCAATTAAGCAAGACCTGTTGTAAGCCAATCATTCCAGCATCCATTTGGAGAGACTCTCTCTTTCTCTCCCCCCCCCCCCCCCCATAAAAGTGTTCACCTCCCGAATTACCCGTTGCAGATATCTTTTTAACACCTCTGGACCCTCAGTATTTTGCAACTCAATGTATGTAGAGCCAATATATCAGCTATTAGGATCCAGCAGGTTAAAAAAATCATGCTTATTTTTAGAAAAAAATACTGCATAGATGTACATGTATTGATAATTAAGGCAGACTTCAGTGCCAGTCACTACAGGATACAAGGATATAACGGCAGTCTCCTAACCTAACTCATTTCTGGTCTGTATCTGTGCTGATTTTAATGACAGGATGTGACCACACTTTTTTGTTGCGTGGCTATACAATATTTACTCTATCGTAAAACCTCTTTTCAAAGGCCACCTTCAGAAGGATGACCACATTATGCCCTCTCAAGACAGGTGGTTTTTCACAGGAGGTATCAATAAGATGGAAAGTACTAAGTAAAGTATCCTGAAAAAGGTGGTCTTTCAAGACAGGTGGTCTCTCATTAGCACAGTGTGTCACAACGGGACTCCTGTGTTATGCTTATATTAACCTTGTATCAACAAATATTATTTCTTTTGACTCCACTTTGAGTACACAGTGAAGCCTGTTTTGAGAGACCACCTCTAGGGCAGGCTGAAAAGTGGTCACATAAGGCAGGTGGTCTCTTAATGGAGGTGTAATAACATGGGAAAGACAGCAAAAGGGACTTTGGACATGTGGTCTTAAAAGGCAGGTGGTCTTTCATTACAGTGGTCTCTCAAAATAGGTTTCACTGCACCATGTTAACAGCTATTTTCACAATTAGCTCTGGCAATATTGGTAATTAATTGTAGATCCTCTCTCATTTCATTTACAGCTGAACAGACAGGAGCAAGGAGCAGAGCTTGGTTTACATGCATCCACCGAAACAAATTGTCAGGATGA
Organism: Hermodice carunculata; assembly: GCA_964020975.1. Taxonomy (NCBI): domain Eukaryota; kingdom Metazoa; phylum Annelida; class Polychaeta; order Eunicida; family Amphinomidae; genus Hermodice; species Hermodice carunculata. The sequence continues at coordinate 12,773,671 of OZ026624.1, read as the reverse complement.
GTCTGTCATTTCTGGCAATTAAATTAATTACACTTATCACGGAATGCAAGCCAGTAACAAGATTTGACGCTGAAGCATGTTTTCAAGAAGTTTCACCGGGCCACCAATCGAAAGTGCCAAGATTTCAAATGTAGCAACAAGAAAAGATTTGCTTCAGAGCAAATTTGTCTGTGTGCCTACAAAGGAAAGTTGTTGCCTTGTACATTCAAATTGAAATTGGGAAAGCTACATGACACAATACATGAAACATAATAATAATAAAAAAAAGGCAAAATAAGGCTCTTGGTATAAAAAAAAAAAATGCAGCTAAAAAGGCAATACCAGACAAAAGGAAGACTAAAACAGAATGTCAAGTGTCAGCAAACAAACAAGATTTGATCATGTAGTGAGAAACTTTAGCTAGTTCCAGTCCCGGGGAGGAGGGGTGTGTACTCCCGTTAGTGACGATATTGGGTATATGCTCCCCTGAAGGCCCCTCTTTTCAGTGACATTTCCCTAACAGTCCAGTATTTTGCCAAAACTTCCCTAAAAAAGGGCAATTTTTCTCTTTTATGGCCCAAAATTTGGGAAAATTTCCCTAAGGTAAAAATTTCCTTCCTGGAGGACTTTTCATGCCAATTTGGGATTATATTTTCTACTGTTGTGGTGAAGGAAAAAAAATACCTAACAAAGGTATCATCTTTGTGAGAAAGTGACCTAACAAAGGGGGTGGGTTTTTGATGGGCCGAGCCGCACATCCCCAACAAAAATTTGGGGAAGTACCCCCTCCCCTTCTAGTGCACCTTTATTGCATCTTTGATTCTTTTATGGGTCATTTTTGAAGAAGGAGGGCTGGGTAAAAATAGAGGCAATCCCTGCTGCTGCCCAATCATGGTAACTGTGATGCCCATCTGGCTAAGTTGCCAAAGTTGCTCATGAAAATGACACAGGAACAACCTCACGTTTGTAGTCACCTCTGTGGAGTTCTTCCACGGTTAAAAAAAAAAAAAGTACCGGTGAAACTTCAAATGCTCAGTGAGAATTTGAGTTTGATTGACAGGTCAGACCTATAAACTGGTAACCTGTGGTTCAGCAGAGCTTGTAAATAAACAAGACCATGCTGGGAGGCTTGAGCCTGGCTGTGGGGAGATGTCCCATTGTAGTGGTCTGTGCTGCCCGAGCTCCAGTCTATCAGTCCTGTCACTACACACCCTGTAGCTCACCAGATCACCTGTAATCTACAAACACTTCAATGAAGCGTCCTGTATCATTATGGTCAGCTGAGTCAAACTAGTATCTGAGACAACGATGTCAAAACATATCCCTAGCTGAAGGGCAGGGAAAGATTTTACAACACTTTCCTGTGGTGTAACTAATTTCTACCATGTACAATAAACTAATTATGTTATTGGCTTGAGACTTGTCACCCCAGATTGTTACCTGTTGAAAGTTGCCTATCAGTGAGGGTTCACATAGGCAGTTTTACTACAGGAAAAGTTGGGCAGTATGGGCCAACCAGAGGCAAGTTTTCCTATTGTAAAACTGCCTCTGAAGATTCATGGAGTACTTTATACTTACACCTTCGTATCCTTGTCAGGGAACAGGACATTTATGGTGCTGGATTTTCTTTCAAATATCAATAAACTTGTCAAGATCATGCAGTTACTTTGCTTGCTCTGTTAGCTTCATAAATGCATACTACTCATTCAATCATACACTTGGAATGGTTTTCACTTACATAAAAACTCGCCAGTACTTTCGGACCTGTATCCACTATCGGGGCAACCTTCTCCATTGGGCTTTGTACCCATTTAAAAAGCCAATTTCGAATAGTCTTCTGGAAGGCCCACAGAAAGACAGTTTCCAGACATTTTGACCATGACCACCTTGTGTATAATGGAGGTTGCGATTGCCTGTTTGTGTTCATGGACATAACAGGCTGGCCCCATGTGGCCCTTGTGGTTTTGTGATTGTTGTTGGGGTATACGATGCTGGACGATGTGGTAATTTGAATCTTCAGAGGTTGTTAGGTCAGTCCACTGTGGTGACAAGGGCCCATATGATACAGCTACTGGGTGACACACCAGCAAATGTAGCGAAAACTTCCTGCTTTAACACTACAGCATGGACTGACGACAGAATGGTCACCATATGGTTTGCTTAAAAGTGTTACATCTGACATCAGTGTAAAAGTTAACAAATCCTAGTGATGTATATGACTGCCATGACAGATCTAGGGCTGTCCTGTTGTACGTCTTGTCTACAAATGTACGTATGTATGTATGTATACATGTATGTATGTGTGTACATATGTACAGACGGATGTATGTATGTAAAAGTCTACTACTGTTGCTCCTAATTCGCATTATTTCAACATACTGTTCCGAGATTCTAGGTTAAGTAGCATCTAAGAGCTTAACTCAGGACAATGATAACAATAATAATAATGGACAAACACTAGCATGTGATGTGAGAATGGCGCATCTATGCATAATAGTTTTGAAGATAGATATTCAATAGTTAAATTTTTTAAGTCCCACTATCGTATACCCCGTAATCACTACAAATCCAAATTCTACAACTTTTGTTTGTGGTTCACTAGATGCACCTGCAGCACAAACCCATTGAAGATAGAATGAAACCTGTACCTATATAATCGTTTTGAAGATATTCAACATTTAAACCCTTCAAGTGCTTCTAGTTAGCATAAATTGAAATTCTATAGATGTTGTTTGTCATTCATTGAATGCACTTACAGCACAAACTATGAACTGAAATTGGAATGGTACATTTTAAAAGTTTTGATAATATTCAAGGTTTAAATTTTCAAATGGTCCTAATTTGCATAATTTTCATGCCATCCCCCTTCATAAAAAATCTGAACTTTATAATTATTATAATTATAAAGCAATCAGAGATGGCTAGACCTATGCCCCCCCCCCCCCCCCTCATGCTACAGCTGTCAGTACTGACAGGAGTTCTGGCCTTTTTTTTTGCATATATAAGTCTTCACATAAAATTTCTCACAAATTTGCTGGTAAGTAAATGGAAAGAAAGAAGGAAAGAAAGAGAGAGAGAGAGAAAGAAAGAAAGAAAGAAAGAAAGAAAGAAAGAAAGAAAGAAAGAAAGAAAGAAAGAAAGAAAGAAAGAAAGAAAGAAAGAAAGAAAGAAAGAAAGAAAGAAAGAAAGAAAGAAAGAAAGAAAAAATCACAGAGAAAAATGTCTGTTCACACACAGACACAATTAAATTTGCATCAGTGTGTGAAAATGTTGCTTGTCTTATCATATGTGGTGTGTGTTGCATGATACGAGTCACCAGCACCCTGTACAGTGACACCAGACCAAAGGCTGTCTGCCTGTCATCACCCAGTCACCATGCACAGCTTGTCAGCACCTCCAGCAAGGCTGGCCTAGGCCCCCTCCTACATTGACATGACAGAATGGAGTCAGTAAACTTTCCTCAACTTGACAAGGAACTTCAGGTAACATACTACTGTTCAAAATTCATTATGAGCTATACCTTTGTTTGCAAGTGAATCAATCCTGATGCAAGTCTAGTCAATCTATGCCTTGCCATAAGTAACTACAAGTATCCATACACACCCACATTCACAAATACGGGCCCTTATTCTAAGGTGGGTTTATCCATGCCAGTCACTATATCATCTCGATCCACTTCAATAACTATTCACATTTATCAAAACTGAAAAAGTAACATGAACAAAGTCCAAGGAGAACTGAAGTTGGGGAAGAAGTCCTCGATACCCCCACCTGACCACAGACCACTGTGAGATAGGATCAGTCTGGGGGTGTATTTTGGCCACCAGAGGAGGTGTCCTGACTGAGGTGTCAGCACAGTGTCACCTACTTGTCTGCTGTTGTCTGTCAACAGGGCCAGCTGCCAGTCTGTACATCACTTATGCCATCCCTTAATTGGAACCAAGTGCTCCCACAGCGGTCACATGTTTCCTCCACTTCTTGTCTTGTACAAGTGTTTCAGTGTCCTCTTCAATTACTCCAGTCCCTGTCTTTGTACACATGGTTGAGTATCCTCTTTAACTGCTCAACTTTGTCTTGTACGTGTGTTAAAGTATCCTCTTTAATAACTGTATTTGCTGTCTTGTACACTGTTTAAGTATCTTTAATTACTCCAGTTCCCCTCTTGTACATGTGTTTGAGTTATTGAGCATCTTTAATTAATCCAGTTTTTGTCTTGTACAGGTGTTTGGGTATCCTCTTTAATTATTCCAGTTCCTGTCTTGAGCAAGTGTTCCAGTATCCTGTTTAACGACTACTGTTCCTGTCTTGTCCACATTTCTGAGTATCCTTTTCAACTGGAAGTTGTGGCTGACTTGGGATCTTCATGTGACAGTCAATGCTAGTCTGTACAGACACACAGCAATTACTTTGAACCGAACCTCAATAATACAGAGCTGAGGAAAACCTTTAGACCCTTTTCGGTTAGGACAGTCAAGAGGTTTGCTTGGTCGGGTTGTGCACTTAGAAGCACCTCTCTCCCACCAAGGAAACCTGTTGACACTTCTGCGGTTCTGCTGATCGGAATCCCCTACAAATATCCAGCCGGGTTACTGAACCATATGTAAAACATTTCCATCCCTGACATGTTCACCCTGGCAGCTTGGCTGGAAGGGGTTAACTCTTACTTGCCTGCTGAACACTACTTAACTCATTCCATACCAGTCCCCGATTTTTCCGTATATTTACCTAGATTTAAGACGACAATTGCATACATTTGTACTTAAGTTCTTTATGAAAAGAGCTTTAGTTCAAGTACCAACATGCCTATAGTCTTAAGTCAGTGGTTCTGGCACTGCCTGGCAAGTCATGCTGCAGCTGCCGCAAGGGCAGCTGCAGCATGACGTGTCAGGCAGTGGTAGAACTACTGACCAAGGCCTGTGACCATAGTATGGGATGAGTTAGTGGCCACACAATCTACCAGTGTTGGCTGTGTACGTATGCCACCGCGTCAATTTTATTGCTGTATGTGGAAAAACAAACAAAAAAACTCCACTTTTTGTCATGCTGAACAGGTTGTTGCCCGCACTGTGATTCTCTATGACCTTGATGACCTGTGACAGTTACCACTATCTGTTGATGACAGGCATATTGCCATAAAATACGGGCAGATTAGCCTATTCCCTTACATGTGTGACAAATAAAAAGTGTTTTCTGACTTCACAGCAATAAGATAGCCACCGTGTCTGGGTTGAAGTCTCCTCCATTTTTCTGGTTTTTTTTGCAAGAATTATGTGAGAACTAGGTTTAGTTCACATGAAATTTCAAAGCTGATGCCAGTCTAATTTATCATGCTTAACCCACGAATATGCCCAAATGAAAAACACCAGGTCAAAACACATTGTGTTCCTGCTCTTTCTGCCTTCCTGCAGGTCCGGTCACACTGCCAACCAGACCTTAAGACTGCACCAATAAACCTCTGGTGCACTTTCACCCCACGAGTTCCCCCTCAAAAATGTGTACAACTTAAAAAATACATACACCAGTATCACTAGATAAATGAGACAACACCACCGGTAGTCATAGGATTGAAACCCTCAAGTTGCAATCCCTAGACCTGTACTTGTTTTAAATCACTTTACTTAACCCTTAAAGCACTGATTTAAGACTGAGTCAACAGCTTTCCTCGGGGCACTTTACACGCAATGTGTTGACTAAGACTACTTTTTGCTTTAGGCGAGGCTTGCTGGTATTTCAATGAAAGGTATCTTCATGAGGAATTGAGGAATTTAAATCTGTCAACCATTATCTGTTTAACTGTAATGAGAAAACAACTGTAGCAGTGATTAGCACTTTGAGGGTGAAGTCCAAAGTAGGTTCATAGCCCTGTAACTGCATGAGATCAGCTTAAGCAGTTCTAGAAATGTTCATGCTTGATTTAATTTCGTGCTTTTTGTGCTGCCAATCAAAGTGTGAAATTAAAATGCACGAAAATAAATTGCATTGTATTTCATTTCATTGTATAGCATAGGATTGCATGAAATTAAACACACACGAAAATTTCTAGAACTGCAGTATTTTCTTCTGCAGAAAACATTGAGCAAATTTTCTTTTCAACAGGAAAACAAGTGTCTTTGCTCGTTACATTAAAAAAAAAAAAAAGTTGCAGTGCACAGTGCTGTAACAAAAACTTTTTTCAAATTGAAACAGATGGTTTATGAGCTGTGGGGGTTGCAAAACTTGGCACAAAATATCTGTCAAGGTAGCCGAGATATGCTTGTAATGTTGTGAGGATGACCAGCCTACAGTAACTGTCAAAACACAATGTCCCCTTTTTTGACATGCAAGCTCATATGTTGGGGGTTACTGTTTTGATAATTTTGTTACCATAACAAATCACTTCTTTTTATTTTTTTCAATCCTTAGGTGTTGGCATTTTATTTTCTCCTTGCCTGCCTTGCTACAAAGGGAATAATTGTGTGCTTGTCACTGATTGGTCAGTGATTCAGTGGCAATGTGCATGGCAGCATGATTGCTATCTTGTTTATACAACTTTCCTTTGTGCTGTTCTGGATTCGTCTTCCAATTAAAATACATACATTGAATACCACTGTATTCATAATCTGAACAACACTTTCACATATGTATTTTTTTTTTTTTTGCCTCAGTGTTTATGATTAGCTGATATGGCCAATTATATTGTGCCAAACTGAAGGCATGCGTGCACCGATCAAGCTGACCTGGACACTGAAATAAACTGCACAGCAAACCCACCACAATTAACGGGTGTGTCAACACAGGACCAGGCGACACACATGGAAAACCAGAAACACAGGACTCATCTCGATGATGACATGTAAACATTTAACAGCAAATATTTGCACTTTATGCCACGTTGATTAAAACTACGGTCTGGGTGTTTTTTCAAGCAAACATCATGTGTACATCCGTACTACGTTCCCTAAAACACCAGGAAATTTTAAATAATGAAAGTTGAAAACTGTCCATGCATTCAGTCACAACTACTCACTCCCAACCACCACCTTATCCCTGCTGTTTGATTGCTACGGTTTGCATTCTTGTTTGAGATACTTTTTCTACACGTTATTTTTTACTGAATTTTGTACTGCTGTTTGGTCGACTTGTTTCAGCAGTGTTATTTGACCTAATATTGTACTGCTGTTTGCTTGAATGTTTCAGCAGTGTTATTTGACCTTATATTGTACTGCTGTTTGCTGTTTGCTTGAATGTTTCAGCAGTGTTATTTGACCTAATTCTGTACTGCTGTTTGCTTGAATGTTTCAGCAGTTATTTGACCCAATTCTGTACTGCTGTTTGCTTGAATGTTTCCGCAGTGTTATTTGACCTAATTTTGTACTGCTGTTTGCTTGAATGTTTCAGCAGTGTTATTTGACATAATTTTGTACTGCTGTTTGCTTGACATGTTTCAGCAGTGTTATTTGACATAATTTTGTACTGCTGTTTGCTTGAATGTTTCAGCAGTGTTATTTGACATAATTTTGTACTGCTGTTTGCTTGACATGTTTCAGCAGTGTTATTTGACATAATTTTGTACTGCTGTTTGCTTGAATGTTTCAGCAGTGTTATTTGACCTAATTTTGTACTGCTGTTAGGTTGACATGTTTCAGCAGTGTTATTTGACATAATTTTGTACTGCTGTTTGCTTGAATGTTTCAGCAGTGTTATTTGACCTAATTTTGTACTGCTGTTAGGTTGACATGTTTCAGCAGTGTTATTTGACATAATTTTGTACTGCTGTTTGGTTGACATGTTTCAGCAATGTTATTTGATGGAATTCTGTACTGCTGTTTGATTTATAGATTTTGGCAATGCTATTCACCCCAGTATTTTTGCACACCAGATGGCCAGTAAGGCAGTAGTTAACTCTTGAAGTGCTGGGTTATGAACCAAGTGAACAGCTTTCCACATTACACTTTGGAAGCAGTGTGCCCGCAGCCTGTGCCCGCAGCCTGTGCCCGCAGTCTGTCAAGCACATGGGAGCACCTGGGGTAGGCTGCTACTTGACTGAAGGACTTTTTCTGAGGGATCTGAATATGGCAACACCGCCATAATTTACATAAGCATGATTTTTTTTTTTTTTGAAATTAGCAATTTACTTTTTACAGTTTTTAAATTTTCATTACCAGAATCAAATAATCCTATCCATTTCACTGTTGCAATTTATGATGCTCACTTTCAAGACATTAACCAATGATGTAAATAGATCCTAAGGCCTCGCAATCAATTTTTTTTTTGCTCTCATTTGAGGCTAGTAGAACATTAAAGCTGGAAGCCATGTGGGTCATACTGTACGTTATGTCCACATCATCTGGCCCCTGGGTCACTCCTATTACCCCTCAAAGTGCTAATCACAGCTATAGTCGTTTTCTCATCACGGTTCAACATATAATGGTTAAAAGATTCAAATACCTCATGAAGATACCTTTCATTCAAATACCAGCCAGCCTAATCTAAAGCAAAAAGTAGTCTTAGTCAACAGCTTTCCCCAGAATGCATTGCATGCAAAGTGTCCTGAAGAAAACTGTTGACTCAGTCTTAAATCAGCGCTTTAAGAGTCAAAAAATATTGATCATGTTGGAGACAATTGTTTAAAGGCAGAAGAGCTCCATACCCTTAATAGATGAAAAGCCTACTTGTGTAGGGGTGGGTGGGGGTGGGAGTGTCCAGATTAAGCTTTTATCTCTTCCATGATATGTGCATTGTGTTATGCTGATAAGACTGTTACAGTAGGGTGCCTGACCTACCCATATGATAGACAAAAGAAAATAAATAACAGCCACTATAATCTGGTAATCTGGTGACTAATTAAATGCCTCTCTGTTTAACTGTTTGTCAGTGATAAATGGACTGAATGCTGTGCATAAACATACAGCTAGTTGTTTTCAGTTTTAAAAAGACCCGTTTCCAGCATGATGACCTTCTTAACCTTTTCTGCTCTAACGTGGGGATTCAGTGGGGGGGGGGGGGGGGGTAATACTGCCACACTGGGGGGCCACGCTGGGGAGCCACGCTGGGGGCTGCTAGTCTTTCCTGTCATCACAACTGGTCATTCCTTTGCAGTATCATTTTCTGTACTCCATGCTCCAGAAAAATGCAGGCCAAAACTGTTACCTAAAAATTACTTACATACTGGGACAGCCACCCCCCCCCCCCCACCCCCCCAATTTACAATCTGCCCTTTCAAGTTCAGAGAGATGTGTTATTCGATGCCGCCTGTTGTTCCCTCTGCTGGCCAGACAGGATGCAATTTTTTCATGTAGTGATTATCTGGTGTGCATTTATTCATGTGTATCCTGTTTGATATTAGAAATAATGACACTTGATCTCATGTTCCACAAAATTACAGCAGATAAAACAATGATATCAGCATCCATCTCTCCACATATCCTACTCATCTGCAAATAAGATACATTTATTTCCTCACTGAAACTTGATCGGATGAGATCTTCCTTCAAGTCTGTGGATAATCAACAAAGCAAACTCCAAACACTTCAAGTTTTGACACTTGACGCTCTACAAAAGGCAACAAAATTGTGCTTGTTTGTCCGTGTCATAACAGCCTGTTGTCTCGGAATGATAACATGCCACGTGTGATACTGTCTGGAAGCTCTGGATCTCCGCTGATCAGTTTGATGATTTCCTATTGGCTAAAGGTTACTTCAATGCAGTTACATGTAACATCAAAGCTGTCAGGTGGTGTTTTCGACACCCTGTTATATTGGCTAATGATGATGTAATGCAGACAACCACATCATATGACATTTTGATAATTAACTCTGATGTTTGATCACATGGGCCAATAGAAAAAGCATTTTTTAAACTTCCAGTTTACATTACGTCATTATAACTACTTCTCCCCAGCTCCGTAACAGGAAGCATTAGCGACTGTCTATGCAAAAGGACTGCAAAACTGGTCATTTCCGTGCGATTCCAACGTAAAATTCTGACATTTTTTAATCGAGTTAAGATGTGGAAAGGTCCTATGAAACGATTTGAAACAGTGACAAAAGCTACCGAATAAAGTTAACCGCAGGTTGGGTGCCGGTGATGGCAAAACTATGTTTATGCAGTTGACATGCACAGTGGAAGATCCCCTTTTCCGAAATATTCCAATTTCGACACGACAAATCTTACCACCAATTGCAAATAACTGAATGAAATCTGAAGCAAAGAAACTTCATCCCATAAGGCAACACACCTTACCCCATTACTGGAACAAAACAAAGTGTCACCATTCTGGGGATATATGGACCAGGGCTATTGTGGCCATCACCACCAGGGGGCCTAATAATCACTGCAGCCATGGCTGCCATTGGTACTTTAAGGGTTAATACCAATAATGCTGGTTCCACTTCATTCTGAAAGTGGCACTACCATGATGTCGTAGACTTTTGTCTGTATTCTATTCTTGTCATGGTGTATGGACACTGCACAAGTTCAGATCCAATGACCATAACACCTGCCATGAACACAGGACACCAAGACGGATACACACCTGTCCACCGGCCACACACAGCCTTTCGCCACTGCGTTTGTACACTCAGCCGACCACACTCACATTTTGTGCATCACTTCATAGAGCCTTCCCACAATGGACTGCACACATCCCATTTGACTGAAAGGGATAATTACGTTTTCTGATGACCTGTCTGAGATGTCCAAACACTGATCAAATGTGACAATGTAGCGCTGCCACGCTTCAGTCACAAGAGGCAAACGCCACCGGCCACAACATCATGAATTTTTGACTTCCAAAGAGCTACTTTTTGCTGTCACTATTTCCCCTTTAAACTGGTCAAAACCAGTTTTTCGTAGTCAAATGTCCTGCTTTAGTGTTTTGACAAATTTCACCAGTATATGAAAATAGTTTTGATAACAAGAGTACTGTGGCAGCCCTGTGCTCAGCTGCCCTTCCATATACAGACTCAAGTGGTCCTGTAAACTTCAGAATGATATCATGGTCACCTGAACTTAAACACCACCATCACTGTTGCCACCATGAATTTCCATCACAATCCCCACTGACTTGCATGGTGGTCAGTAGGATTGCATTCATTAGCCGACAGGTATGTTTACAGGTGCCATTCCAACTTCAATATGTGCGTTTCTACTAGATAGATACATCCAATTAACCATAAGCAAACGTTGAAGAATTGTATCTTGTGCTAACTTGGGCACTTGAAAAGTTCAAATGTTAAAAATCTTCAAAACTAGTAAAGGGAGAGATATCATTCATACTTGGATAATCTTCATAGGTTTCTGCATCAGGCACATTGAACTGACCACAAGCAACAGTGGTAGAATATCCATTTACGCAAATTGGGACAATATACAAAATTCATACTGGTATCCTGTAAAACTTCACAACTAATACAGAAGAGGTGTCATTCCAACTTTAACAGATATGTTGGTGACATAGCTGCATCCAATGAAACATGAACCAAAGTTGTAGCACTCAAATTTACGCAAATTAGGCAGTCACAAAATCTTACATACTCAACTTCAAAATTGTTCTAGATAGAGGCACCATTCTAACTTCAATTGATCGGTTTGTGAGATAGCTGCATCCAATGAACTATGCATTAAAGTTGTACCAGTTTGATTTATGTAAATAAGTCGGACACACAAAATTTAAATTTTTTATAATTTAAGAGATATACTATACATGGATGCACCATTCTAACTTCAATTTATAGATTTACAACACAGCTAATTCGTTTATGCATCTTTTGAACAGTTCAATAAAAATTATTGCTGCTGGAATTACATAAATACTGAATCTAGGCATTCTTCAATAGAAGTTTTCTAGGCACACTGATTGATTTGCTGATTAACGTCAAATTTCTCTTAGTTTCTTTACATATTTTGCCTCTGTTGAACACTGTCAATCATGGATTCTTTGACACTCTCCAAGTGTAAGTCCTGAAATAAAATTTGATCTTGACCAGCTTCCACTATGAGCCTGTTTTGCTTTTATCAAGCCAGTTTACCTGCCATGACACTTGTTGAACCTATTGCTGACACTTGTTGAACCTACTGCTCACACTTGTTGAACCTATTGCTGACACTTGTTCAGCCTACTGCATCAGGAAGATTGTACTGAAAATCACAAGTTTCAATTTCTCAAGCTCGGTAACTTTTGATGAACAAAACAAGTTAATTTCCAGACATAATCTGGACAGAGCAGGTAATTTAGGGCCTGGGTGAGTTAATAACTTATTCATGGACAAAAACTTCATACCCACTGAGATTCTGCACCATTGATATTGTTGAGGTTGATCTGTAAGTGTCGTTCAGAATTAAAATCTGCCCCACAGACCATAAAACCGAAACAGGTTACATCTCATGTTTTCCTTCATACATTTGCTCCTCTCCCCACCCCCATTGTGCGATGTCCTTCATGAAATCCATTGGGGCCTGCTGCAAAACCTATGTGGGTACGTAGATGCACACACGACATGCCTTATTCAATGTGTACATGTAGACTCCCCCCCCCCCTAAAACTAGGCTGTCACGGCTCTCACATGTCAGAGTGCTGCCATCAATATTCAACAGTGCATTATGCACACACATCATGGTTAGGGGACCTTTCTGTATTTAACATGTGGGTCACATGCCCTTTTTAAACCCAGGAGTATCGTATTCGCTCCTGTAACCAGGTCAAAATTATGTGAACAAATTGGGACAAGAAAGTGTATATTTATATATAGCAGACCCAATGACCCTGTGACAACAACAGCATTCATCACTCCATCATACATATCTGTGAAGATACACTGAAAATCCATAATCTGGCCCCCAACAAAATTTACAATAGGGCTTTGATGATGTTGCATATTTGAATGCTGGTCTTATTATGTATGAACGCTTTACACTATTAAAATAGAGTACCATTTTGTCACATACATACAAACTAACTACTCACACCCTGACAGTTAATTGTCCTGCTGCTGCTGCAATTTTCATTTTATTTCATTTCATTTTTTCAGTTGTTTTCCACCAGTTGTCTGTTTGAATACATCACTTTCCATGTGAGAGTACTGTTTCCATATGAAAGTATCTTGAAAACAACTACAGTGTATTAACGTCCTTCAAGTTGTGGTTATTTCATCTAAATTATTTCACTTACGTAACATGTCTGTCTGTCTGTCTGTATGTATGTATGTTCACTTTGCTTGGTAGAACTGCTCTGTCTGGCAGGGATGGACACAGTCCTCCTGGTCCCTCACAGTAGTGGATTGGGAGGTCTGTGTCAAAGGTAAGAAGTTGATGTCCAGGGCAGAGGTCAAAGTTAAGGCTAGAGTTCGCTTTCAAGGCCAGGGTAAACAAGAAGGTCAGAGGTATTACCAAAAACTTTAAATACTTGAATATCTTTAAAATTAATTAATACAGAAAGCGATGCCACTCAATCTTTAACTCTTTCAGTGTCAATCACAACTAAAGTCAATTTAGTCTGAATTATCACAAGGATCCCAGATTCGTATTCCTCGCAAAATGCCCTTTCATTCAAGTACCAGTATACCTATAGTTCTAGAGAGAATATCTCAGGTCAACAGCTTTTTTTCTGCATGCACTGGGTGCATTGCACCCTATGCACACCAAATAAAGCTGTTGACTCAGTTCAAAATTTGACACTGAAAGAGTTAATTGGTTATGAAAATTTGTAAAATGAAGCGAGGGCCTGGTTCCGTCTCTTGTGCCGTATTGTTAGTTCAACCAGTTTTGCCAGTTGAGTGACTCCTCAGGAACTGAATATTTCAACGGATACAGCATGGTACCGTTAAACACGTAATGTAGTTTTGTTTAACTTATTCAAGTTTTGAACACACACACATTTGCTGTGACACAAATCATCTTTTCTAGTTTTTCCCATAATACACAATTGATGATGATCAGACCTTGAAGTGAACCCTGATCCCAAACATTATTCATGCCCCCACTGCCTGAACCAAGAGCCAGTGCACATGTGTACACTAACTAATCAAGTCCAGCATAAATTGCAGCCCAGCAAATGGAAAATGAACTGGGACTCTTTATGCTGGTACTCCTCTTCAATTTGCTGACAAAATGATGACAAGTTTTCATTACGATCACAGTAATGAACATGGCGGATCAGTCTCTCTTTTATATTCCTCTCCCTCCAGGCCAGAGAAATCTATCGGTCCCAGGCAATCTGTTTAGATGTCAAGATTTGTTGTCACACAATACTGAATCAAATTAAAGATTTTTAAAGAAGTTTTACGCTGTTTTGTGAGCTGGTGTAGATTCACAAATTATTTTAGCACATTTGGAAAATACTGAATTTAAAACAACATCTGCAGCAATTTGGCAAGTGTCTATGCTACCAGGGGAACAGAGGATTTTCCATGGCAGACAGTAAAACACGAAAGATTCTGTTTCTTCAATGTGTAAACACACTTTCAACAAAAGGAAGTACAGAAAGACAGGCGACAGCAGACTGTCCTGTTGGCATTGTTTTCATCCAACTTATCAATATTATCACAGTCATATTCACAGAGCACAGACATCTGTTTCTGTGACTTAACTTTAAAAAGTGTCCATTTCTTAACATGAAAGGTATAACAACTGACCACTATCTGCGGGTGCCACAGTGATTACCTACTTCTGTTTTGTGTTGATTTTGTTTGAATACCATTCAATTAACTCTCCTTGTACCGGCTCCCATACTAAAATTTAGTGCAAATGTTCAAAGGTACTGTCATTTACAAGTCAATACTGTGCTATATCTTAACTCTTTCAGTGCCAATCCCATCTTAAGTCCATCTACTTTAGTCAGACAAGTCTGAATTATCTTTAGGGTCCCAGATTTGTATCCCTCGTAAAAAGACCTTTCATTCAAGTACCAGTATGCCTGATATTGTTCCAGACAGAATACCCCAGGTCAACAGCTTTTCTCGGCATGCATTGGGCGCAATGGACTCAAAGCGTGCTGAGAAAAGCTGTTGACTCAGTCCAAAATTTGGCACTTAATGAGTTAAATTTGCTAACTGTGAAATAAAAAGTGACAAAGGGCAATATATTCTGGTGGCTTAAGCCACAGGGACAGACGCAGAAAAAGCAACACGGAGGATGGAACATGAAGGTAGAACTTGGTCCTCCAAGTAAGGCCGACTTGCCCTGTGAGGTAGCCCTTACATGTGGTTAGCATGGCATTGCTTACTGTCAAGTCATTTTATGGGTAAAGTAAATTGTTAGCCCTTAAAGTGCTGATTTAAGATTGAGTTGACAGCTTTCCTCCGGACATTTTGCACGCATTGCGTGCAAAGTGTAAAGGAAACCTGTTGACTAAGACCACTTTTTGCTTTGGACTAGGCTTGCTGGTATTTGAATGCAGGGTATCTTCACGAGGAATTTGAATCTTTTAACCATTACATGTTTGAAGCTAACGAGAAAACGACTGTAGCCATGATTCGCACCTTAAGTGCTAATTGTCCACTAATCAGCAGCAGGATGCATTCTATATATATGATCTCTCCATGCCCACCATATTATCATGTATCACACTGACTTCAGATGTTGTTGACCAGCACTAAGCATCAGCATCATTTGTGCTAAGTTCAATAGGTCACATGGTGTGGAAACCTCAGGCCATGTAACTAACAACTAGAAGAGAAGATTTGCTTCAAGGGAACTCTGTCTGTGTGCCTACAAAGGATAGTTGTTACCCTGTAAATTCAAATTGCAATTGGAAAATCTACGAGAGAAAACATGAAATTAAAAAAAAAAAAAAAACTAGCAAAACAAGGTTCTTGGCATGAAAGAATATCTGCAGGTAAAAAATAAATGCCACAGAGAAAGAAAAAATTCTTGATAAAACAGAATGCAAGTGTTAGCTAACAAAGAAGTACACTTTCCATTTCAACTTTGATTATTTATGGCCACTGTTGACACTACAGCATGGACTGATGACAAAATGGTCACCATATGGCAGCATAGAAGTGTAATGTCTGACATGAGTATGAACAACAAATCCTGGTGATACACATATGTACATTTAGCTGACTGCTGATCACAGATCATGGCCTGTTGTATGTCTGCTCTATTTCAAATATGCTAAAAAAAAAAAAAAAAGAAAGAAAGAAACTTAGCACCATGTGGCATGAATGAATTCTCATGACTTTTCAGTAAATTTTGTTGTCATATTTTCTTTTCATGAATTTTGGTAAATTTTTTACTCTGAAACATTCTGGCTCGAGGACTTTTGTGCCTGCCTTTTATCATCAGCTATACTGCCAGCAGAATGTGCTCTTGTACTGTAAATGCTCTTAAAATACAGGTAAATTTACCAAGAGAAACTGACTTTGGGGCCATTACCAGGTGGTCTTAAAGATTTGTCATCTCTAATGACAGGTCGTCGTGGTCACACCCAGAAGTCATCCATATTACCTCAGCCACACCACGGACACAACAGACACAATTATACGTTAATGAGGTCTTTGAGTATGTTCCTTATGCCAATCTTTAGAAGCTATAGCCTTGTATTTGGTGTTCAGAGGTCAGAACACAATATGGATGCGCACATCTTTGTACATTTAATCTTCACTGTGGTCCAGGATCCTTGAAGGCCATACACTTATCATCACAGACTGTCTGTATAGTGCTGATTGTGCAGGGAAAAAAAGGCAGACACGACCTTCTGTACAGACTGTGTGTGAGTCTGTGTTCACATCAAGGAAGACATCCTGAACACACTTATTGTCACAGACTCTCTGTATAGTGCTGATTGTGCAGGGAAAAAAAGGCAGACAAGACCTTCTGTACAGACTGTGTGTGAGTCTGTGTTCACATCAAAGAAGACATCCTGAAATACTTTCACCTTTGTGATTTATGCACCTTTCTAGAAAGCAAGTACAATGTATCAACATCTAGCGGCAGTTGCCGAAACAAATGGTGTGACATCAACACAGGATTGAAGTATTTATCACCTGTTTGTGGCCCAGCTTCACTCATAGTGTCATCATCTTTGACATGAGCTTTTCGTTGGATACAATGACATAAAACATGGCTCGTGCATGTTCTTTAAGAACAAAGTTTTTTCTACATAATACAAATGCAGTTTGTGGTTTGCACATAAATTATGATGATGACAAATACGAAAACATGTTGAGTCTGCAGTGACACGGTAATGCACAGAGCCCAGCATAGGATTGTCATGGGCAGACACCGCATATCACAGAGCTACAAATATCGTAATGATCTGGTCAATTATGTTGCGGTTGCACAGGTCATTTTGTCACAAACAGCACATGATCCATCATAAAAATTCTTGCAACAGTTTCATCGAGAGTACCATACTGACCATCATGTGACCCAAAATACCACGATTGTTTCTGTGCATAAAATAATGACTGCTTTCAACATGTTCAATCGCTCGTTTTATCGGTCCAATTGATCATTTTACAGAACCACTTTCGTTTCAAAACACAAAATCATAATACATTTTGACTTTTGTGTAGTTGATTGTGTTATTATTTAAACCAGTCTTGTCACCAGGTTTCGTTCAGTTTCAATTAACATTGGAACAAATCACTTCCATTTCAGCATTAGTCCTCCATCACCGTCTCAAATGACCCAGATTAAGTTAACCTTCCATCATTCTGACCGTTTTGCCAGTGCATGGACCCCAAATGTTCCTTAATCTTTCACTACATCAACATACATTTTGGATAAAACTTTCTTGTAACTTTTTGCATACAAATGTTCGAGTAAATTTAATAATTATTTGAACAAGAAAGCCACTCATCTCGGTATATGAAACAAGGCGTATGCGACTTGTGGTAAATTTCCCATCTCCCATTGACGTCACTCGACAGTATTTGCTTTTTCGTTCACTAGATGGCGTGATCTAATAGAAAGGTGTATGTATTAAATCACAGACCCATCCATCAAGTTTAGCCCTTCACTGCAGAGTCCATGGCAGCTGGCAGAGAAAATGCCTTGAACAGACCAGTAATTTCTCAGGCCAGGTCAATTAGTGTAATGGTGTGACTGTGCGGCAGATTTCTCTCCGTGACATGAACGAAAATAGTGTATGCAGTGAAGAAAACACTTACCTCTTGTATTTGTGGCCATGTCTGCTACTTTTTGAAAAGATTCTAAGAACGCCGCCGTAGCTATTAAGGTTGCCCTAAAAAAACAATGAACATACATTCAGTCATTAAGCCAAACATAGAGCCCGTCCTCCTGACACCAGTTTCACATCCACTTAACATACACAGAACAAGCACTCATTTTTACATTAATTATTTGAATTTGCTGGAAATCAAAATCTCTAGAAGGGATAAGGGCCTATTTTTTTCTTGATTTCTCTGGTGTAGCTGTAGTTGATCTTTTGGCCTGAAACCCTAACCTCGCTCACATAGTATGGACCAGATCCTTGTAAACGGAAGATTTTAAATTCCTGTTTATTACAATGAGTTTTTTATTTTTCATTATTACAATGAACGACATACCAGAATATCATCCATCTATATGAATCTGGACACACTTCATCAGTATGAAAGTTGAGAGATTTCCCAGTTCACCGTCTTACTTTGAGCCACTGGATATATGCAACTGATGGCTTCCACAACCATGTGGTCTCTCCAGCTGCACTATTGTAACATTGACTTAAATCCTACATTCTGACCCCCCCCCCTCCACTGAACCCATCCATTCTTTTGGAGAGCAGTATGCATACTAGGAACTAAGGACTAAGAAGAGTGTTCAACTGCCAGGAAACTTACAAAACTAACTTTCCTGTCGGTGTGCATACACCAGTTCCTCTTTTGTCAGTGTGCATACACCAGTCCCTCTTTTGTCAGTGTGCATACACCAGTCCCTCTTTTGTCCGTGTGCATACATCAGTCCCTCTTTTGTCCGTGTGCATACATCAGTCCCTCTCTTGTCAGTGTGCATACATCAGTCCCTCTTTTGTCCGTGTGCATACATCAGTCCCTCTGTTGTCAGTGTGCATACATCAGTCCTTCTGTTTTCAGCGTGCATACATCAGTCCCTCTGTTGTCAGTGTGCATACATCAGTCCCTCTTTTGTCAGTGTGCATACATCAGTCCCTCTGTTGTCAGTGTGCATACATCAGTCCTTTTTCAGCATGCATACATCAGCCCCTCTGTTGTCAGTGTGCATACATCAGTCCCCCTTTTGTCAGTGTGCATACATCAGTCCCTCTGTTGTCAGTGTGCATACAACAATGAATATTTTGTCAGTGTGCATACAATACAGTGGTCCCCCTCCTATAAGGCCAGCCCAAGTGCATCAGAAATGTGGCCCTATGAGAGGGGTGGCCCCTCTTGGGGGGGGGGGGGCAATACAATAATAATAATACCATTCTTGATGCATGGAGCAATGGCCTCTGTAGAGGGGGTGACCCCCACTTGGGGGGGCCTTACAAGGGGGGGGGGCACTGTACTCCCTCTTTTGGCAGTGTGCATACAACAGTCCCTCTGTGAAGAGATCTTTCCATTAACAAACCACCCCCTTTTCAGACCACATTTATCATGCCCCCAGTATTGTCTCGTCCATGCTATTTGGCTTCTTACAGAGGCCACCTACATCACTAGACCAGTTTTGGGGCTTCCCTAAGGGTGGTCTTCCACAGGAGCAGTGTTTCTGCCTGACATAAATTTTAGGCTGTGAAGAAGAACAAGGCCCTAGAGGCAGGCCTTTTTTACATGCATAGGGGTCAAAATTTGACCCAAAGATCATTATTATATGTTCTATACACGCACAAAGGTCAAACAATAATTAAATTTGCTAAAAAAACATTTATAAATTTGTTCCCTGGCCTCAAATTCACAATTTTAAAATTTTGTAAAATAAACATTGATGATGCGGGGACAGGGGAGAGAGAGAAGATGGTTTTGAAAATTGAAAAAAAAATATCACAAAAAATCCAAAAATCACTAAAACATGACCATTTGAAGAAATTTGGTAGGGACCCATGTAAGATACATCCCCACTACGTTTGAAGTGAATCTGGTCAATGGTTTTTGAGAATAAGTTGAAAATGTTAATTGTTGACAAAAGATGAGGGACAACACATGGGGATATACTATGTCAGTCAGCTGAGATAAAAATGAGCAAAAATTTAAAAAAAAAAATTAAATTAAAAAAAAAAATAAAAAAAAAAAATTCTGGAGCATGACCATTTGAATAACTTGGTATGTCCTCACTACGTTTGAAGTGAATCTGGCAAGTGGTTTTGGAGAAGTGAAAAATGTGAATTGGTGATGACAGACAACAGATGTCTGGTCATAACATAAGCTCAGCTGACTGACAAGTCAGCTCAGCTAAAAATTAAAAAAAAAAAAAATCACTGGACAGTGACATTTTGAACAAACTCAGTACAGACCCACGAACTTTGAAGTGAATCTGGCTGATGATTCTGGATAGTCGAAAGTGTGACTTTTTGATGGATGAAAGCAGAAAGCGACGATGGACAAAGGACAGTAAGACAAGCTCAGCTGACTGACAAGTCAGTTCTGCCAGTCAAGAAAGCCAACTATTCACAGAACATTGATCAGAATCCTGTCCACACATGAACCCCTTGCTGTTTGGTTTCGGCTGCGAAACTGGCTCAGGTAGAGTACACGAAATAAGTTATGCTTCTGGCACCATAACACACTAAATGGGGTTGAAAGTGATCATGCCTGCCACAGCACATGTATCGCACCATAGAGTCCAGGTCACTCTGTCATCACTGGATCCAAACATACATAAAAGTCCACTTAACGTATTGTCTCTGGTGATCACGACATGCTCAGCCGGACAAAGTAAAAATTGCCATGTGCTGCAACCAGGCGTGCAGGTGTATCAATATTTTTGTGTGTGCACAGCGGGGCATTTAACTTGTTTGTGCAATGCGTGTAGAGGATTAGAGACTCACTTGAGTGTAGAATGAAGTTTGGCAGCCTTGGTGGAGAAGTCCTCCCATATTGGGTAACTCCCCTGCAATTACACACAAAAAGAACATTGCTTTATAACATCAGTCATGACAAATGGCCACATAACATCCCCCATGTGGCATGAACAGGGCTCAAAATTAGAACCTGCCAAACATAATCGCCTTTAAAGTAAACAGGTGGTGCCACTAGTATCATTTAAGCAATTGAAATTTTGATCTTCTCCACAATCCCACAAAATTTCAAGAAGATCCATAAAAAAAATTCAGGATACTGGACTAGTTGGAACAATTTCACATTTTGACCCATATATTACATAAGAGTGCAGGAGGCACCACCAACATTAAACTCGACGACGATTTTCATACACTTTGTAAGTTCTAAAAATTATATGGGCCCAACTCAAAAACTGAGGGGTGCAGAGGATTCACAAGATTATCACATTGTGACACCTATATTCCAGTTGGCCCTTTGACCTTGACCTTCACATCAGATTAAAAAATTGTTATTTTCAAAACATGCACCCTGCTTCCAGCTTTCTATACATGATCTGTTTGTTTAAATCAGGTAATAACTTTTCAAGTTATTGAAGAAAAACAATAATTTTGGACAAGTGAAAAAGTCCATCATCTTTGAGTCAAGGTGACCCCCAAACTACATGTAGGTCACCAACTACAGCTTTATGTACAATGTACTCAAGTGCAACTTTGATGTGGAGGCTCAATTTTCTTTGCCATTGATGTCCATGCTGCAGCCTATTACATCACCTCTTTCAGCTTTACAGGACTGGTGACCCAAGAAAAAGAGGTCAAGGTCACTGATATTACGTAAAATATTAGCATTGGACGCGGTCTATACATTCTATAAATTTTATATGTCTAATTCAATTACTTTTTGAGATATGGAATTTTATACCTTTCAACACATTTTGGCTCATACTTTCTGTCAAGTTGTAGGTGGCACCACTAATATCACATACAACTAAGATTTTGACCTCCTCTGCAATCCTACTCAATCTCACGAATATCTATTTAATAGTAAAGTTGCTAGACTGGTCACAAGATTTTCACATTTTGACCCATATATTACATAATGCTGTAGGTGGTGGCAACACCGATATCGAAGTAGACCTAGATTTTTATACACTTGGCAAGTCCTGAGAGTTACGTGGGGCTGTTTTTAAAACTGTGGACTGTATCGCGCTCACAAGCAAAAGTTTACAGCCATATGGACGGACACTTGTAAGTGATTGATTGAGCTCTGCGACCTAAGGACAGCACGGCTAAAAGGCTCAAATCAGCTGGCAGCTGGCCCACCATGGTCTCTACAGCTTGTCCCTTCAGGTGGTCAGTGTTTGTTTATAACTGCTTTGAAGCTATCCATCTGGTTACTAATTTCCAATATTATTTATCCATAGGGCATTACCTAGACATTAAAACCATAACAAAAGGCAAAATAGAATTCAGAGAACAGATTACCCTCTGCGCCCACAATTTTTTTTCCTCAGTTCTGCAATTTTTTTGCTTTTTTTTTTTTTTTGAGACTTTGCCGGTGCCATAATACGGCGTAACTGCACCAAAAATTTGATAAAGTTGTGACAAATCCTTCTTGAGATATTATGGTTACATTGTCCACTTGTGTGCCACACAGACGACCTTCAAATAAATAGTTCTAATATTTCATGACAAGTTTAAAAACAAGAGGAAGCTGGTTTTCAATAGGAATGTGGTCCATTATAATGTATATCTCTGTGAAAAATTTGTTGAATCTGCAATGAATCCTTGTCGAGATATTATGGTAATGTCATCCCCTTGTGCGCCACTCAGACGGCCATGAAATAAATACTTTTAAATTTCATAAAAAGTTTACAAATACAAAACGGAAGCTGGTTTTAAGTAGGAACCTGGTCCATCATAAGATCATCTCTGACAAAAAAAAAAGGTAAAGCTGCAGTCAATATTTTTTGAAGATGTCACGGTAATGTTGTCAGGGTTGACACCACTAAGACTGCCTTCAAATAAATACATAAAAAGTTTCATAAACAATAAGAAAAAATAATAAGAGGAAGCTGCTTTCCATAGGAATCTGGTCCATTATAAGGTGCATCTCTAATGAAAATTTGGTGCAGCTACGATGAATATTTTTTGAGCTATCACGGTAATGTCGACAGGAGGGATGGACAGACAAACGAACGACGCAGGAGACGACAATACCGTCCCGCACTTTTTGTGCCAAGGCTAATAAATGGCAAGGTTTCAGGCTCAAATGATATTTGCGCCCATTTTGCGGGCCGCAAACAACATGCATTGATCGGAACTAGTTCATTTTATATATAAGGCCTATACTTACATTATAATATGCATATGAAATGATCATTGGCTTTGAAAATACATATGAATAATAATAGTAATATTAATGTTTGTTTTTATGTCATTGGGATCATTGTGCAGCCCTTGAATTATGATTTGCAGCCCTCCAATGGTCATTTGCACCCTATGTTTCCTGTTGGGCGCAAATGACCGCTATTGGGCCGCAAATGATCGCAATACCTGCAAAACTTACATTATCGTTATATTCGTGCATGTTGAATTACCACTGGGATGTAATTCATGAGAACATCTTTTTTTTTCGGTGGGGGGGGGATGTCATTAGAACTATTAACAAAGTTGGCAGTGTTTACCAATAAACCATGCATAAATAGTTAATATTCAGGTATCTAGTATGTATGTAATATAAAATCCAGCATTGCACAAAGAAATCAGCGACACAAAATACCCTTTACAGGTACACATGCTAAATAAGAACTGCAAACAGAATGTAAATATAATAAATGAAGAAGCATATGTATGCTTCAACCCTTTCCCCCTCAAACCGGCCAAAACCGGCTGGTGGTCAATTGTCGTCTGCTCCAGTGTTTTCAACTAATTTCAACAGTTATGAAAAACAATTTGAATGAGAAATGTACATGATACTTATCACGATCACATGCCCCAGATCAACAGCTTTCCTTGGCATGGGTTGGGCACTTAGTGCCCAACCCATGCCAAGGAAAGCTGTTGACTCAGTCTTAATTCAAGGGGGAAAGGCTTAATAAGTGCTTGTGACACACCGCATTTTACTCTGCCATTTTTAATTCCAGCATGTGATTTCAGTTTGTACTGGCAGTACTACTCAGTCACGACAACGCCCTGTTATAATTACTCTCTACCTATCAATATGTAAAAAGATACATTACATCACAACTCACAGTGACAGATCTAGGGCCCATAACTAACCAGAGCTTGCATACCCAAGATCACATGTCACCAAAACTAATTCTATCTCTGTAATGCAATAACGTTCTCTTTTCCTGTGGTAAGCGGTGGAGAATTTAAGGTTGGGATCTCTGTCAATAATCACTAAAATTTGTAGAAAAATTATATCCGAGGGGCTGTGGTCTGGTAAGTTCCAGTGGCGGCCTACTGGTGTCGGTTTTTGAAGTCGTATGCTTCTGTGGTGTTCCAGGTAACGTTCGCGTATGGTGCATTTTGTTTCTCCGATATATTGTATTGTGCACTTGAGGCATGATGCGATATAAATGACAGTTTTTCTTTGACAATCAGTGGTGTTTGGTATGGGAATCTTTTGGTGGGTTTGTGGATTCGTAGTGAAGGGGTACTCTTTGATGATTCTGCAGATGTTGCAGTTTGTACGTTGACAGAGATCGTGTGGGTTGGCCGGTTTGTGGCCCCTGGATGCCTCTTTGTGGTTTTGGGTGAACAAGCTTGGCTCTGACTAAGATGTCTTTAAGACTGGAGCATCTCCCGAAGCCAAAAATCGTTTTGTTTTTTTTCTCTTTTCTGTGAAGACTTTTTTGCATTCAGGAGAGGTTCGTAACCTTCTCCAATAATGTAGAACAAGTTGTTTTGTTTTGGGGTTATGGGGGTTGTCGTGTGTGAGGGCGAGTATGATGCTGGAGTTAGGTTTTGTCGGCAGTTGGAGTACATTGATTCTGTTGAATTGAAGGGCTTTCTTTTTGTTTTAGTCAAGGAGGTTCTTGGGGTATCCCTTTTGGTGAAATGTTTTTCCATCATGGTAATGTGACGGTTTCTGTCTGATGGGTCAGAGCAGATTTTAATGATTCTAAGGAATTGACTGAAAGGGAGAGATCTGGTTACGTGAAATGGGTGGCAAGAATTTAAAAGGTAGCTGTGTGTGTCTGTTGGTTCACAATAGAGGGTTGTTAGTAGCGATCAGTCTGCTTTTTGTATGACAGTGGTGTCTAAAAAGTTAATTTTGGAGTAAGAGTAGTCCAGTGTGAATTTTATCATTGGATGTTGAGTGTTGAGCCAGTCGACCCAGGTAAGGAATGACTGTTCTCCGTGTGTTCACATTCTGAAGCAGTCGTTGATGTGGCATCAGAAACCGTGTGGTTTGAGGCAAGAAGTGTTGAGAAGGTGAGACTCAAATTTGGCGGTGAAAATGTTTGCGTATGCTGGTGCGACCGCTGTGCCCATCTAGCGGTACCGCTGATTTAGTAGTAATGTTTACCACTGAAATTGAATTGCGTTTTTATATAATTGGTAACAAGAATATTAAGAGCATTAAAGCAGGGAACATCTGACAAACTCCTGATTTTCAAGCTTTGGTATGTAAACAGTAAAATGCACCAGTTGATGGTTTCCAACATGCAAGACCCTTCACCGTTTTTAATTTCTTATGGTAAATAAGTGATTCAATGAACTGCACTTTTACAGTGGTCCCCCAGTTACAGCCTACATGTCTAGAGTAGGGCCTGTCTCAGCAGAAGCCACCCCTCTTATAAGGCACTGTATTTGGGTTGGCCCTATACAGGGGACCACTGTGTTTCAAAATGAATGCAATTTTTATATACATGGGCAAAACTGTCGTTTGTGAGTTACCTGAATAACACCACCTCGCCCAGTTAGTCATTACAAGTACCTGGGTTTCTAAACTGTTTCATTATGATTCTCATTTGTCATCCTTCAGTAAGATTGTTAATATCTACCATTCATGTGTGAGACACGAAACCCACATAGATCCTTGTGTAAAAAACATTCCTCATTCAGCAATACCCTGGCTAGATATGATATCCAATGGAAAGCTACCGTGCTCATCTAGGGATCATTAACGCTATATTCTTGTCTAATTTAGACCAAACCACACTGTATTTTCATAATAACCTGAAACGTGACACCCTTTGGTTGGCAACAGCATAATGTATGGCGGCCTGTATTAATATTGATCACGACACATTCCACCTGTACTGTCCTTGACCCTTTCTCCTCCATATTCCAAAGCATTTAAAATGCATTGGGTTCAGAAGCCTCCAGCAATGATTTTATCTTCTCTGCCACTCCATCTTAACATAATGACTTCTCCCCTTCTGCCTGCTACCACGGCCCTCCAAGGCATAGTGGTGATCTTTTGTTTGTGTTTTATCATAAAAAACACTACTATCTTTGACATCAACAAGCTGTCTCTATAAAACCAACTTCTTTCATCACAAAATGGAAATAAGCTGTACCTGTGATACAGATGGACACAACTGTGTCATTACATGCTGTATCCTGATAGGAAGTTTATAAATGAATCTGGGAACCTAGCTTGTGTGGGCCAACACCAAATACAACTATGATGTATGTGCTTAGTGTACAGGTACACACCCATTGAACACATACACAAGGAAATGCATTTATAATATCCTCACAGTTCCCAATGTCAGCTGCACATATATAGGGAGTACCTTACAAGCAGTACTGGGCAGTTTAAATGTAAAAATGGACAATTATTTCAGTTTCAATCCCTCAAACCTCTTCTACATACATGTGTATAGTGGTCTACATACATGTGTATAGTGGTCTACATACATGTGTATAGTGGTCTACATAAATGTGTACAGTGATCTACATACATGCGTACAGGGGTCTATATACCTGTGTAGAGTGGTCTACGTACATGTGTGGTCTACATATATGTGTACAGTGGTCTACATAACTGTGTACAGTGGTCCCTTCTTTGAGAGACCACCTCTGGAGCTGGCCAAAAAGTGGTCACATAAAGCAAGAGGTCTCTCAATTGGGGTTAAACTCAACAGCCATTTTATTGCTATTTTGAAGCAAATGGAAAAATGTTTTGGAGAAGTATAGTGGTCCCTCCTTTGAGAGACCACCCAAAGCGCTTACATGCAGCAGGTCATCTCTCAATAGAGCTCAAATATTTTTTCTTTTTTTTTAAACAAGGCAAATGACAAAATGTCTGGTCCCTCCTTCAATCCACCATGATAGAATTTTAAAGCACCATGATCCATCATATCAGTCTGGTGATCTTTAAAAGGTTTACCCTCCAGACACAAAGTGTTTTCTACTCGTCTAAGTGGTGACCAGTGCTGCACCACACTGTGTGCTACCTTGGGGCATCAGGTGGCACTACCCTCCTCCAAACTCAATATATCTGACAACACGTGCCTTATTGGTGCCCTGTGAATTTCTGGCACGTGATGATGTATATCATAAGGCAGCTGGTTTACCTGGTTAAACCTTAGCTGGTCACAAGATCGACAGAAGTGCTATCTCCAAGCAAATATTGTGACAATCTGGTAAATGAACAGAGACTCGTCTGTCTGTTTGAATAAGATTAAGAAGGTGCCCATTTTGTCATGCATTACATGATTAATGCGGAAGAAGAATCTGAAGTTAGGAGGTTTTATGGCACCCTTGCTTGGATGCTTGGGGACAAGTAATCTCAGGAATCTTTTCAGAAAGGTCTAGCCAGCAAGGAGAAAGGAATCAAATTAAAGTGAAAGGCCTAGTGGTCAGGGGGGCATCTTCATGGCCAATTACCCACGAAAGTATCCCTATCAATAAAACAGTGTGCTCTACCAGCTGCTACTGGCAAACTAACACTGCAATGATGATGATGATGATCAATGATGATGATGATGATGATTGTTTTACTAAACTATCTAAAACATACATTTCTATCTTTTGATTTGCAGGCAATGCCACAATTTGGCAGTTTCATCAAGACCATGAACATATGAGATCATCTGAAAGGAGAATGTGAAGATATAAAATGAAGGAGGGAAACCAAAACAACAGAAGATTACAGTGTTCAGTAACAGACGACCTGAAGATAGACTTTCTGCTCAAAACCAAAAGAAATCGATTCATGATGTTTTGATGAAGCTAATAGTGAAAACAGCTGTCACTGGCTCTGTTAACCCACCAGTGCTTCAGATCATTTGTTCGCCTGTTGGATCAAAGGTACAGCGTGCCCAACTGAAAGACTTTTACAAGCCAACTGGAGAGAAAACATGAGGAAGTGAGAGTGAAACTGAAAGCAGATCTTGGACTTTGCCAAAATGTTTCTACCACCCATGATACCTGGACAAGCATGAACACCGAAAGCGTCCACACTGTGACAGGGCATTAATGACTGGTCCCTGAAAAGCGTTGTGCTGGATACTTCGAAAGTGGAAGAGAGCTGTACAAGGTAAAGCATAGCAAGCCGTTTACAGGTAGTACAGCAAACATGGATTCCACATGTCACACATCCAGTGGGGACCACAGACAATGCAGCAATGACAGAAAGGTTTTTGACATACTGCAGTGGATTAGATTTGGCTGCTACAGTCACAAAATAAATCTCACAGTGAAGAAAGCCTTGTCAAAAACTTCCTGCAGTGGATCGCATTATAGCAAAAGGGAGAAAACTTGTGACTTTTTTTTCACCGATCTAGTAGTGCTTCTGATTTGCTTAAGGCAAAGCAACACCTTGTAGTTGAAGGAACAGCAGTTGGTCACAAATCAATTCAAGATGTGCCAACTCCCTGGAACAGTACTCATAATAATGCTTGAGAGACGGATAGAAAAGATTCCGGCACTTGTGGCAACAATAACAGATCCAAGTCTCCACAAAGCTGCAGGAAACACACTGAAAAAAATGCATCTGCAATTTTGAACAACATACCATTGTTGAATAACTTGTAAACCTGCTGGAGCCTTACTACACTGTGCAGATCAATGCCCAACGCTTCAGAAAGTCCTTACCTTGCTGATAACTTTA
Source organism: Hermodice carunculata (assembly GCA_964020975.1). Lineage (NCBI taxonomy): Eukaryota > Metazoa > Annelida > Polychaeta > Eunicida > Amphinomidae > Hermodice > Hermodice carunculata. The sequence continues at coordinate 12,744,686 of OZ026624.1, read as the reverse complement.
ATAGAAGAGGCAATCAAGTTGAAAACGCAGAATGTCACATTGTTGTTAAAGTTAAGCACACTATGCAACATGAAATTGACTTCACGGCTAGCACAGATCTTGATTATGATGGGGTTCTGATTCTCATGGCAGTAATTCTTAATCCTTTCATGAAGGAAAAGGTCTTTCCTCTCTGAGGAAGACCCAGATAAAGCCAGACAGATGTTGCAGCTTAAAGTTAAGGAAGTTTTATCCACACTCCTTCTACGTACAGTGTCATAAAATATTTTAAGAAAAATTGCATGAGCCTCACTGAAGTAATGTACCCAAAACCCGTGTTTCCAGTCCACTGAGTCCACAGCCACCCCCTGGCTGTTCTTGAAGCTGGGGAAACTGGCATGGAACCAGGTGAAACTATGAACTTGAAGTCACCAGTGTCACCAAACAGTCCAACACTAGACCCTACTCGCTCGGAAACAAAAGAAAGTTCAAGCTACCTATATGGATTTATGGTTTGGAGGATATTGTTTGTACTGGTGAAAACAAACCGCTGTCAGCAGATGTAGCAGTGGGCGAAGTGGAGACATATATAGCAACCACTTCCCCATCAACTTATGACAAAAAAACTGACTGTATTATATTGGTGGAAACAAAATGAAATGTTTTATCCTCACGTTAGCATTTTGGCTAAAACAATATTTGGCCATACCAGCTTCCTCCGTTTCTTCTGAGCGCTTGTTCAGCCTTACTGGTAACTTAGTGAACAAGAAGAGAGCACGTCCGAGTCCTAATATATGATCAAATTATTGGTGGTCATGAACAAAAATGTGGATTCTTATTGGTAACTGCCACTGGTAAAAATAAATTGCCACTGTACATGTCCAAGCTTTTTGTTTGACTGTTTGCACAATGCATATAGTAGATCTTCCATCTATGTAAGATCTTATCTTTACTTAAGGCTAAAGGATCCATTTGATCCAATGTTAATGTGTTGAAATTAATCTGTTCAAATCTTTGATATTATGCAGCTAATATATCTGGGTGATTTCATGTTATTTTAGTATTAAATGGGGACTGGTCACTTCAAGTTATCTGTATGATATCACTGATTAAAATCTAGCAGTGTTTTCCCCAAATAATCTTGACAGTGTAGTGGGATTTTCCAATTTTACCAAATTTGAACAAATTTCAAGAATTACAGCACCATTTTCCTATACTTTATAATGGGAAGTCAACGTCACAGCCCTAATTTCAAGAACACAGCCCTACAATTTATAGGGCTGTAGGGCTCGGGGTAGAACACTGTCTAGTCATTAACTCGTTTGATAAATTACTATTTAATTTTGCCCTTATCCCTGACCCAGTTATTTTCTCCAAGCTACCATTAATTTGTATTTAAAGTTATTAAGTACAATGCAGATCTCAAATGATAAATGGACATAAAATTCCTAGTCAGAAAATAATTGCAGTACTTTGTGTGACTTGACTGCTGGAGCCTGGATATTTGTTAGGAATATTATTGTGAAGTCATTGATGTCTCTAACTCTTTCCAACCCAAGAGAAATTATCTATTTGTAATTTTATATTTGATATTATTTATTTATGAAAGTAAATCACACGGTGTCCGGCCTACCTGTTGCATTGCTAGCTACCTACTACCTAGAAAGTAGACGCTTAGCATTTGCAAAAAAAGTTCTGATTAAACTAATTCAAATATATTTTTGGGACACGATCATGGTGTTTTGTCTCTCGGCATTCTCAATCAGTCTTAACTCTTATAGAGCCAATTTACAGACTGAGTCAACAGCTTTCCTTGGGGCACTTTCCACTCAACGCGCAGAAAGTGCCCCAAGGAAAGCTGTTGACCTGGACCAAATTTTTCACTGGGTACATAGGCATGCTGGTACTTGAATGAAAGGTCTTTTAATGAGGAATATGAATCTGGAATCATTACAGTAATCCAGCTTCATCAGCACAGCTTAAGCCGTGACTGGCACTCAAAGGGTTAAGTAAGGTATCCTTTGGTAAAGCATAAGCCTGACAGCCCCGAAAAGGCAGACACCAATGTCAGGTATACTCTTTGTTAAACCAGGAGAACACATGCATGCAATTGCTGATTACTTCCTACCACATGCATGATGAGACTGGTTAACTCATTCCATACCAGTCCCTGATTTTTCTGTACACATTTACCTAGATTTAAGATGACAATTGCATATTTAAACTAGAACAGCCTGATTTTCTGACAGAAAATCAAATGTCTCCCCGTGCGCCCTTACTATTGTCACCCTTATTTTCATAAATAAGCATACCGATTCCAATGATCTGCAGATATCGTGAAGGTACACTCTTTATTGACATTTCAAAATGTTGATTTTTGACGTAATGCCCATTCGACCTTGAAAATAGGTCAAGGTCATATATCTGCAGTCACAAGCAAGGTCTTACAAAAGTCTTACACAGATACATAATCACACAAAATGTCAACCTCTTTAAGTCAAATCGTTCTCGAGTGCATCTGCAATGATTTTTAAAAAGTGGCCATGTGATCTTGAAAATAGGTCAAGGTCACCCATCTACAATCCCAACCTAGTTGGTATTATGGCACATAATCATGCAAAATTTCAACCTCCTAGGTCAAATCCTTGGAGAGTTGTTGCGTTAATTTTACATGACATGCCCCTGTGACCTTGAAAAATATGTCAAGGTCACCCATCTGCAATCCCAAGCAAGCTTTTTTATATGAACATCTTCGCAAAACATTTCAACTTCCCAAGTCAAATCTTTCTTGAGTTATCACGTCCACATTGATTTTAGACGAAATGCCCATGAGACCTTGAAAAATAGGTCAAGGTTATACATCTGCAGTCACAAGCAAGGTCTTACAAAAGTTTTACATAAAAACATAATCACACAAAATGTTAACCTCTTTAACTCAAATCTTTCTCGAGTGCATCTGCAATGATTTTTAAAAAGTGGCCATGTGACCTTGATAATTCGTCAAGGTCATCCATCTACAACCCCAGCCTAGTTCATATTATGGTACATAATCATGCAAAATTTCAACCTTAGTGAAATGCTTGCAGAGTTATTGCATCTGTGTCGATTTTACATGACATGCCCATGTGACCTTGAAAAATATGTCAAGGTCACCCATCTGCTATCCCAAGCAAGGTTTTATATAGGAACATCTTCACACAAAATTTCAACTTCCCAAGTCAAATCTTTCTTGAGTTATCGCATCCACAAGTCACATAACAATGTGTTGAACAAGAACAAGAACAAAAAGAAGCGGAAGAAAAAGACGCAAAAGCAATATGTCCTCCCATTGCACCGGGAGACATAAAAATGATGATCTTCCAAGAAATAATATCAAACTACCACAAAAATTGGGTTACAAATGACCATAATTTTCCATTATCTGTAGAAGTGTACCCCCGCGTACTTAAAGTACTAACTCAAAAATGATTACAATGTTGACCATCCCGAAGAGACATGGCTCTTAGAATTTAAGGGAAAAAAATGAATACACGTATATATATTTTTGCTTTATTCAAACAGGATCATCCAATACTGTAATAATAGATTTACTGCACTTCCTGTAAATAAATAATGAGGTGTGAACGTCTGCTTTGATATGTTGTACATGTGACAGAATTGCAAAATTTCAGCATTTCATCAATCGCTAATGCGCAAGCTATCCCCATTTCCTATACCATTGTATGTCTTGTACAAATAATGTCAAACATCATGAAAATCACTCAGAAAGGAATTATTTCAGTGGTGAGAGAACTTCAAAAAATACTGAACATTTTTAAGGGTTACCAACTGTTCAGTAGTAACCCTTAAAAATATTCAGCATTTTTTGAGGTTCTCTCACCACTGAAATAAAGAAAATTAAGTGAATATCTTGAAGTCATTTCATTATGAAAGCACACATTTAAGTCAACATTCAGGACAGCTGTTTTATTTTCAACATGTCATCAACAAGTCAAATGTTTAGAAAAAGGATTTATAAGCTAGGGATGGAAGTTGGGGAGGGGCAGCATCAGTAGGTGCTACTTAAGAGGGGGTAATGAAACTACTGGGAAGTTGAGGAAAGAGTTAAGTACTTCATTCATTCACTTTTTAATTAAAAAATATGCTGTCCTGAATATTTTAATGTCCTAAATTTTGACATTTGAGTCAACATAAAGGCAGAGAATTCAAAAGTAGAAACTGCATTTCTCTCACTGTACTTTTCAAAAAAAAAAAAAAAATGCTGTCCTAAAGTTTGACACTGGAGTCAACATTCAGGACATTTCGGAATCAAAGGTAGTAGATGTACTATCTTTTTCTTTTCAAATTGCAGTAACTAACCAGAACAGGCTGAATTTCCGACGGAAAATCAAATGTCCCCCCGTGCGCCCTTACTATTGTCACCCTTATTTTTATAAATAGGCATACCGATTCCAATGATCTACAGATTTAGTGAAGGTACACTCTTTATTGACATTTCAAAATCTAAGCAAAGATTACCCATGTAGAAGCACAAGCACACTCTTACAGAGGCTCAGTGTCCCAGAAAATTTTCACTTTAATATATTTCTACCCAGTATTATTGGCAGGGCTATATCAGGGACTAAAGATTCTGCTTGGTTCACACGTCTGACGAGGAGGACAAATAATTTTTTGTTATTTAGCATAAATTTCAACTTCCCAAGTCAAATCTTTCTTGAGTTATCACATCCACGTTGTTTTTTTAACGAAATGCACATGTGACCTTGAAACATAGGTCAAGGTCATTCATCTGCAGTTTCAAGCAAGGTCTTACAAAAGTCTTACATAGAGATGACCAAATTGTGGTCTCTCAAGACAGTTGATCCCTCATAGGAGGTACAAATAACAAGAAAAAGTAGTAAGCAAAGTATGTTTTAAAGGTGGTCTGTCATCGGAGTGGTCTCAAGACAGGGACCACTGTAATAAATTCATATGTTTAGAATTTTCAAGACCATACATCAATCAATGACTGATAAATTTATTATCAAAAGCTTTAATTCAAAATGGAATATTCAAATTTCATTTAGTATCAAAAAGTTGAAATTGGTTGACTTTTGCCGTATGGACCTTAAAAGAAGCTAAGATTACTTTTAAAAAAGATAAATAAGATCAAAATTTATGGACAATGGACAGTGGTAACATGAAAAATTCAAATTACAGGTCCCTCTTTGCAAACCACCAAATAACCTCAGCTGACTGACACGTCAACTGTGGTAAAATTCATTTCAAATCAGGGATCTTGAGTATCACCAACCAGTGAACAATCTTCTTTACCCCTCACACAAGCTACATTTCCACACTGTTTCACAACAATCTGAGTGATGGTTAGAAGTCAAAAGTAGGGAAAACACACACACAAACTGGTTAACAAAAACAAAAATCGCAGCACCACATGTTGAACAAATTAATGGTCTGGGGGTCTGCCAAAATATCCCTATGCAAATTCAAAGCAGTTAGCCAAGTGGTTTCGGAGATTATTTTTGCAGATAAAATTCAATAAAATCGAAAAATTATCATGATTATTGGTGCATGACAACTGGAACAAACTTGGGAAAGACCCACCCGAGGTAGATTCCCATCAAGTTTGAAGAGGATCTGACCAACAGTTTTGCAGAAGTTGAAAATGGAAAATATGAACGGACAACAACTATGAATGGACAGATGGTTGACTGACCATCCTGTAAGCTCAGCTAATTTGACAAGTCAGCTAAGCTAAAAATCATGAATCGGCTGACAATACAAAGGTGGTAAAAGGATGTCTTTGAAAGCATAAGTCACAGAAACACAGGGAACAGTTCTTGTGACTCTACTTTGGCGTCAGAATGGTAGGCATTCTCCCTTCCAGCTCACATGATGGCTGAGAAGTGATGCCCTACGCCCATTTCGGTCACGTGACAGGATACAATTTGTAGGCCAAACTTTTGACATGTAGCTCCTAATTCATCTGCGGGCAGAGACATGTATTATGACATTTTATGTTCACCCACTGTGAACATCAGCATGTGAACGGGAGGGAGGGTGCCTGCATCATGACTGACATGGGATGGAAGGATGTATGTGTCCGGCCTAACTGTTCCACTTTCAGACAATGTGCAAACCAATTACCACAATTACAGCATCCCCTGCAGAACTTGCTTGTAAGAACCAAAATATTACATGCCTGAAGCTGGGACTTCATTTTGGCAGATCAATGGACACATGCCCTAAAGCTGGTATCATCCCTTTTGAAATGCCAACTCTGCTCAGTGACAAGCAAATTACCCGCATACGTTCCACCAGCTTGAGAATTCCTATTACACAATCTCCACCACACAAATTCACTGGACTAGCTTTTGGATTTAAGTGCGCACACCTCCCTATTATCCTGATTACCGAAAATTTGATCAAAGTCATACAGTTTTTGTCAGTGTGGCCTCTGCTTGTGTTGGGACGCTTAAAGCACAGGAGTTGTGCTTCCCTGGTTTGCTGGCCAATTGTGACCAAGAGTCTAATGTAATTCATGCATTGGCTGGTTATATTACCTCACACCATGGACTGTCCACATCATTTGTGATGACATAGGATACAATTTTACTTACCATGCTTACCTGTTGATTCCAGGTAGCTTCATGTTTATACGGAACAATCAGACAGGTAAAAAGATGACAGCAGTATCTATACAACTGGATGTGTACCATAGACATCTATTATTATATCTGGCAATGTTGTCATGGTTATGAACATCTTAACATGAACAGATACCAGCATTTATTTCAAGCTAATTCTTTTTTTTTTTTTTTAAATGGACAGACGAGCCTTTGACAAGTCCTTCCCTCAGGTTGTTTTGTCCCACAACCATGATAGAAATTGGAACTTATTACGATTTATATGGATGTGTTGGGGGTGCAGAGTTTGTAGCACAAACAGATGACTGGTTGGGAGGGAAGACCTTGGTTCCAGTTGTTAACAGTTTACTGTTATTGATAACTGCCTGATGGTGCTGTAGTCATTGAAGACCGAGAGTAGGGGAATCCTAGTGTACACTGTGAATCACATCCACTGCCTACAGGAAAGCAGTCATGAAGGACATCACAATGAGGTGACAGCCCAGCCTTAGCACTTTTTGTGGAAGGTGCTAATTTCTCCCCCATCAGATGGTGCTGCATGTACACCTACTTTCCAACTTGAAGCAAACCCTTCCCTCCTGGCCAAGTGTCTGCTTGTTGTACAAACTCTGTGCCAGCAGCACAGATGTTAAATGATTGCACTCAATTTTTACAGAAATTTTAGGACAAAACAACCTCTGGGAAGGACTTCTCCATGGCTGGGATAGCACCAGTGGTACTGCCTGGAACCTGTTGAAAGTGTGGGCTAAGGATACCCTACAAATAACATCCCCCGGGGCATTCAGTACTTACCCAATCAATGCCCACATGCCCAAATTTTGGAAAAACATCACATAGCTCATTATAGGAAATGACCAAAGTGCAATATGGCCAAGGCTTTAACCCTCCCCTCCCCCACCCCACCCCCCTGCAATTAAGACTGATTTAAAGATTGGGTTAAGAGCTTTCCTTTACAGGGGTTGGGTGCCAATTAAGACTGAGTTTAAGATTGGTTTTACATCTTTTCTTGGTGTTGTGGTGTTGGTCAGGCATTAAGCCTAAAGTAAGAGAAATAAAGCACATCTTGATAGGTCTCAAGTACAATACTCACTCGAAACTTGTTTTTCATGACTCGTGTTAATGCTGAAGCAAGTCATTGAAGCCGGAGATGTTTAACCACCAGTCCAGCAACTTTTGGCCTGTTCCTGGGGAATAAGGCTTAACTTCTGGCCTCTTTAGCCAACCCCGTTCCCACGAAATTTTACCAAATTTTACTCACAAGACATCTGAAAGTAGCATTCAGATTGCCAACAATTTTTTTCTGAAATCTGTTTGAAATGCACAATCTGCTTCTGAAAGAAAAACCTGTGCGATGAGGTGTTTTTCAAACGGATGTTATTAAGTAATTAATGTCAACTTGGACGGCTTCGACAGCATGTGTGACGCCAGCACTCACATGTATGTGGAGTACAGAGGTCATCAGTTGTAGCCTGGTTCACAAGTCAAAGTTGTACTTCAATCTCCAAGACTTGCCACCTTAGAAAGGCCAATGTCTGTCGACCACTGATATCCACATACTAAACAGAATCACTGTATTGTTCCTGATAATGGGGACCAGTCTGGGGCCTTGAAAAAAATGAAAGAGTCTCAATTGGCAATTGGTTGACCCACAGTTATAACATCACAATAAATGTTTAATTAGATGGTCAACACTGTATACCACCATTCGACCTAAATTGGGCTTTCCTCCCCATAGAATACATAGAAGTAAATTTTATACGTGAAAAAAGTCAAAATCCACAAATTAGATATATGATATATGTCATGCCACTGCCTCTCCTGATATGAAGCAAAACCTGGTATGCACAGATCACATCCTGGTTCATGTTATCAACACACACAGATGTCCATGGATATGGCTATGCATATTACTTGGACAATGAAATTTTACATCAACAAGACCAAAATAAATAGACACAAACTCAGCCACTGTGACCTCCCTACCTACCAACCCCCCACCTCCACCCCCACCCCCACCCCAACCGCCTCCAATCACAACTGAAAATGGTGGCGGTTGCTTACAATTCAAAAACTTAAAGAGCTTAAAAAGATGAAAATGATGGTGCAAAATTTGCAAAGTGGATGGGGTAAGTCCTGTCACGACCAACTGTTGAAACATGTTGCACTGAACACATGCATGCAGTAACTGCTGGTATAGTGAAGTGTTGAAGTGTAGTTTGAATATTTTACCAGTGAACAATGATCCGCAGGGCAACATGTCAATGATCATCAACCACAAAGAATATTTGTTGGCTGCCATTTTGACACATTATATTGTGATCATTGACAGCCAGTGAGTGCTTTTGCTTATAAATAATTCCGGGGCTAACTTTGGAAAGTTTCCGATTTGGTCGGACCACAAACTGCATGATCCTATCAAGGGGTGGTCATTCAAAAGACATTCATGTGTGCGTACAACTTGAACCCTGTGCTTCATTGAACATTTTTTTCAACTCTATGTTTCGGTTAGCATGGTTGCCATGATCACTAACCTCAGAGGATACCATGTTACTTACATGTATAAACCCTGTACACGACCTTAGAAAAGAGTTCTGTCTCTGAAGTATCACTTTTTAAACACCATTTTCTTCTGTGCATAAAAACACCACTGTTTAGTTTAAATAGTATTTAACCCTAGTTTCCACAGTCATTTACTAAACAGATTCCTTTACACTGAGCACCTATTGAAGTTGTCCCTCGAGGGCAAACTTAGATGTGGGTGAGGTAATCATTACTTTCAGCAAACACATACTGAAATAGGGTTAATAATTAAAATGCAGCCAGACAGGTATTACACACTCGGCTTGTTGAGACCCCGCCACGTGTTGTCGCCAGCCACTGTAAACACACCCGCCGGCACAAATTATAGTGGACCAAATATGCACAGCTTTAAGTATGTGGTCACCTTTTGCTGTCTGTAAGATTCATAAGTTCCATTGTGAGGGCTTATGAGCATGGTCAGACACTGTTTTCATTATAACTTTAAAATTACTCTGATGTTCTTCACCTCGGGCAAAGGGCTGTGTATGTTAACTGCTTTATTTCAATGTATTATTTTTATTGGGCCCTTTTTACACTGTTTATATTTAGGCCTCACGTCTCTTCAAAGAAAAGTTGAGTAACTGAATCTTTGCTAGACAAAAGTTACAAAACTGATTTGAGATGCAAATATTCCATTTGACACTGTGCCATACACATGAAAAGACTTTTCTAAAGAACTTTTGCACTAGAACAATGAATATGAGCCTACTTCATTCATGAATATATATCTTACATTGTGTCATAGTTCTCTCATATGACACATTTTTGAAAGCCACAGTGATCAGAAACAAGTCGGTGCTGCCCTGACTGAATACTAGTACTAAAAGGACGTGTATGTAGCCTGTGGTACCAGTGCCAGGCAAGGACCACTAGGGCCTGAGGAATCTGCTGCACCGGTCCACTTCACCACTGGGTGCCATTTCAGAGAATGTCCATTGTCATATTATACCTCTGAATGTGGCCTCCTTGGCTTTGTCTATAATGCTGGCCAGGATACAGTGGTACCCGTCTTCAGAGACCCCTCCAATGAGAGACCGCATATCTTTCTAAAACCGCTCTGTCAGAACACTTTGCTATCTTTTCCATGTTATCATACCTCTAATGAAAGATCACCTGTTTTGAGAGACCACATTTTGACCTGCCCTAGGGGTGGTCTCTCAAGACAGGGACCACTGTACTGCCTTGTTCCATTTTTCTTACTAGAACTTAAAGTCATACAGTGGTGCCTGTTTTAAAGGACCACCTCTCCTGAGACCCCATGCCTTTTTTAAGGCCTCTATTACATGACACTAATAGATATTGACCTGTATTTTGTGACCATCTGCAATAAGAAACCACTTTTTGCTGGGGCTCTCCCTGAATCCCACCAAAACCAGTGGGTTAACTAACACATGCCCGAATTGAAAAATTGGTTAAAAATCAATACTAACAGAATGCTTTGTTTTCCTCTGCCACAAGCTACGTATCCACTATGTATCAGAAAACAATCAGTGATGATTCTGAAGAAGGATTCATACAAAAAAAAAAAAAAAATCACTGGAGCGTGACCATTTTAACAAGCTTGATAAAGGCCCACCAAAGATACATCCCCACCATGTTTGAAAAGAACCTGGCCAACAGTTTTTGAGAAGTTGAAAATGTTAAATTTCTAATGAAGGACGATGACACACAGAAACAAACCATAAGCTCAGCTGGTGGCAAGTCGTGATTGATCACCTGATCAGTGTAAAAATCATTTCCGGAAGTGTAGTCCCCCTGTGACATTGAGAAAATGGGTCAAGGTGATCCATATCAGGCAACAATAACTTCTGCATGTGACGTACATCTGTGGTACATTTGGCGCTATGAGCCTTACTATTGTCTCAACATACTGATTTTAATGTGTTTTAAACATATATTTTGGTCTGTATCTTTCATAATACTGCAGGTGGTGCCACCAAATTTCAATACATTTTTGTCTCTCAGCCTGACTGACATTCCTGCCAAGTTTCATGATGATGATTTAAAAACTCTTCATTTTTTTTTTTTTTAATTTAAATTCAGGGCTTAGTTTTCCTTGATAACTGCTTTGGGTGGACATTCTGTCACCCTTCGGGAAATGCATGTGTACGTTATTTCTGTGTTGTCACACAGTCTATGAACCTTATTCAGGGTTATCGGGAAATCACTATTTCCCCAACCAATGCACACAAAGTACATTAGTTGACCCCCTCAGTGTACTGACAGTAAACACAGAATTCTTGTGTCTACTGTGATTCGATGTCTATTTGAATCATTGCTCAACGTGACGATCACCCATCACAGTAAACCCAGACCTCTGTGTTGTGTAATCACAATCTGATGAATCTGACATAGTGACATAATTTACATAGCAACAGAATATCACTCTCCGGTGTATAAAAGGGTGCGCGTCATCTCCCCAACAGTTCCTGATGAGTCTTTAAAAAAAAACGAAACTGGTCGAACCGCCACTGAACATTGTGACCTTTGCCTGGTCCAGTCCAACTCTTCAAAAACAGCTTTCTCAAAATTTTCACATCTTGGCCCATATATCATGTAGTACTGTAGGTGGAGCCACCAATATCAAACTTCACCTCGATTTTTAAACACTTGATAAATCCTGAAAGTTATATAGGGATAACCTGAAAATCATAGACTTTTCGAAGCCCACAAGCAAAAGTTTACTGATGGATGGACAGATCGACACAACTATCGCATTTGGCGCTGCAACCTAGGATCAACAGAGCTAAAAAGCAATTTGAATGAGAACTGTAGATGACCCCTATGAAGAGAGAATGCCCTAGGTCAACAGCTTTCCTTGGTGTGGGTTGGGTACTCCACACCCTCACCAAGGAAAGCTGTTGCCTCTTTTGATACTAATTCAAGGGGGGCCTGGGTTAACAAACAGCTGTATCATGCTAATGTGCTATTTCATTTCTTGGGTGTGGTATTTTTGCTGTCATTCAGTGGCACTGTCAGTCTTGAAAAATGACACACAGGTATCATGAATGATCACATTCACAATTTGAACTTTCCCTGTTCCTCAATCCAGTACCTTTCCCTGCAGAAAAATTCCGGAATAACCATTTTATCCTCGATTATGATCTGTATGTTAAGGACAATTATCAATTTGTTGGACTAAAGAACAAACCAAAGGTATTCAGTAATAATAAATTCCATGAATTCACGTGTTTGAGGAGTGAGAGGTTAAATCATCTCAGTGAAGTCTCAATGATACTGTTTCACAAAATGTAGATCAATGTACACTGATTAAAATGCAGAATATTGCAGACTGTGTTCAATATTGTAGGCAATAGTAACAAAATGCAGAGCATTGCAGATTATCTTAAAAAACACAAAAAATTTGAGGCACATTGTGCATAAACTTCAGACGATCAGTGAATTTTGCATCAAGTTGTCTACTCCGCAAAATGTAAATACATGGGCTGTAAAATTTTGTCTTATTTCCCGTTAATGTACACCAGTTTCGAGAACCTTCATATTTTCTTTGTCATGATAATCCAACATTGGTTTCACCCAATGCCAAAAAGCAGCACTATTGCTGTACAACTTTGCTTCTAGACCGACAACCTCCATCTTTTCTTTCAAGTAACGCACCGCACACTGTCTTCAGCTACATCTTACAATGTTCAGTCACCACTATGCATACACACAGAGCTTTTTACACGTTTTTAACTGGAAAACCTCCAACTGACACAGCATCATGGTGTGCCTTACTGTGTTCTTGTCAAGAAATTACACATGGAGCATTGGCTCTGGACATATATGGATGCCGTCTTATTGTAAAACTAACATTGGTGGAACTGTACGCATAAATATGTACATCATGTGACGTCCTGTGCACCCCACTGCACAAGATTTCCCCCCAGCGTGTCTGCCCCGAGAGCATGCACAGTGCTTCTTTGCTGCATATGTGTACAGTACATGTATACACAGACTGCTAACACCTGTTTTATAAATTTGCTTTTTTACACGTCATCTTCTATTTATTTTTTTTAATCTGTCATTTTTTTTTTTTGAGACTGTATAGGCCATGTAGCGTACTGTTAGAAATACACAAAATTGTCTGCACAGGAATATAAAATTGAACCCAAAGTTAAAAAAAAAAAAATAATAATAATAAAATAAGAACCAGGCAACTTGACTTGTCTGTCTTACATCCATTTCACACAAGGAGATATACCTGACTCTGCATGATGGGCCTACTCGTTTTATTGCAGATCTTCCACTACCTAACTTGGCCTACATATGTCTGAAACATGGCCCAAGAGTACTTTCTCACAAGCAGACTCAGGTTTTCGCCCAGGGGCGAAAACCATTATGCGTCCCCTGCCCTGCACCAGGGAGACATATGTCCCTGCCTCGACATGGCTGCCAACATGGTGAAGCAAATTCGCAATGTTCTCCGAACTCGCTGAAATGGCCAGTCACCCTCGATCAAAATTACCCACACCAATTGAAAACCCATAGGTACTTAGCTATTTAATGTTTAATAGTAACCATGGGCCTGGGATACACCACTAAGATACCAACTGATATGTCAAATTTGCTGAGAGCTAAAAAAAAAAAAAAAAAAAAAAAAAAAAGAAAAGAAAAAATTAAAGGAGCATGTCAACACTTATATCAGAAGAATATCCTACATCTGTAAACTATGAGTACCAAAAATCAAAGAAAAAGGTGGATAGGTAGCACACACAGAGTTATCTATTTTTACATGGTCGTATTACCTTCTTGACCCTGATACTTGACCAAGAGATCTAATTTTGTAGTAGGACACATCATAGGACAAGATATACCTATGTATGTATTTGTGCAGTTTCTTGAAACAGGGAACACTTCCCTGCTTGAAATGAATTTGAAGATCAAAGAAATTACAGCCCAAACACTATTGTACAGGGACATGAAGATGACCCAGAAACTTGAACAACTGCCCCTCTTTTTTGTGCATGACATACTCCTATCACCAGGCCACAGACCAGTTATAAATCCTTCTATTTTTCATATTAGCATTTTTGAGTCTAAAAAATCAGCATTTTGGTATTTTAAAATTTTAAAATTTTGTGAACGGCATTTAAGAGATAAAAATGCCAGAAAAACACGGATGGATTTTTGTCATATAATTCCCAGCTCGCTATTTGGTGATAATTGAAATACGAAACAACACCTGGATGTCAGCTTTATACAGGTGTATGAACTGTGCTCTTGCCAGGGTCACATCATTGTCCTTCCCCACCATAAAGTTCCCACCTGGCCTACAAGACAGTGCACCTATATGACCACCAATGAAGCAACTCTGGGATGCAGTAAACCTGACTTAGCTAACTTTATTTAAACAGAAGCTACAGCATGCTGAAAACACTGTATGTTCACAATTACGGACTATCTCCCTTGGGATGCACAACCAGCCAATCACAACTGTGGTCTGCAACCGCCAGATACAAATCATGTGTGTCAAGTTTCATGATTGTGACTCAAATAGTTCTGAAAAACATTACCCATATTCATAAATTTCAACCCGACAATGAGAGCAAAGTAAATTGCGACAAAAGACAGAGGTTCAAGAGTTCAACATTTATTTTCCAACACCAATGGGAAGAGACAAATTTCACTGCTAACTTAAGTGCCAAATTTTGGACTGAATCAACAGCTTTTCTTGGCGCACATTGGGTGCAATGTGCCCAATGCATGCTGAGAAAAGCTGCTGACTTGGGATATATTTTCCTAAACTACAGGCAAGCTGGTACTTGAATGATAGTCTTTTCACAAGGAATTCGAATCCGAGATCCTAATGATGATTCAGACTAGACTTTTGTAGATGGACTCTAGACGTGATTGGCACTGAAAGAGTTAAAAAGATTCTGTCACTCAGTTACAAGCAGTGCTTCTTTGTCAGACAGGGTCACAAGGGGCATGCAGACAATACAACAGTCAGGCAAAGATGGCGCTAATCCATTGAAATGACAGTGTTTGAAATCTGAGTGCTGGTATGCAGGGTACCGCTGTTCAGTTGCAGTGGCTTGAACAGGCAAACAACCTGGGAACAGGCCTACCCAGTGATGCTACAGCAGCCCCACAGTAAATTGCAAAAATCAATGTTTTAACTGGAGTTCAAGAACAAATGAAATCAAATGTATATAAAGTTCCCAAAGTTTCATGAACTTGACTCTGTTCCCGCTGTAATCAAGATAAAAGTTTGGCACAAGTGTCAGTCACAGTGCCAGGCCTCATTACTGGAACCCACTCAAAAAAGCCTCAAAATTCAGGCACAATACATAACATTTGCATATACATACATACATACATACACACACACATACATCAAGTAGTAATATGAACGGGCAACAGTAAAACCTCAAACTTTCAATTTGTAAGATCAATTCATTACTTTGAAATGGATAGAAAAGCAGGAAAATATTTTGAGAAAAAACAGGAAGGAAAATCAAGTTAACGATAATTATTACTAGGTGAAAATATAAGTTTAAACATGGTGACAAAAATTTTTAAACTTTCAGCAAACAATTCTCACACAATAATCATTAACATTTATTATCAATAAAGATCTTAATAATTATATCGGGGGGGGGGGGGGGTCTGTGTTGAAGGACTATTTCTCACATGCCATCGAATATTTAAATCTACTTGACTTCATTATTTTTGTCTTTTTTTGGTGGGTGGGGGGGAGGGTATTTCTCCAGGGGGACAACTAGCTTTTGAAATTCACTTGTCCAGTGGACATGCTGATTTATATGCATATATATGTACATAGCCTTGGGGATCACTTTCTCCCATGTGTGAAGCTTACCCTGCATGGGTTATCCTACATGGGTATGGAGGATAAGGTTTTAATTGTAATCTTTCATTTGATTTTTCACTCATTGGTTTTAAGTAGTAGACAAAACAATGAGAGGCCCTGGTGCATTTAATAAAATACCGACTCCCCCCCCCCCCCCCCACTTTCAAAAATGGTGTCGTTTTCAAACTTATTAGAACTATGATACAACTTTGATTTGGTCCATATTTGCCCTTTTTTAGACATTATATATATAGGTGAAAGAAAATCCAGTATGGGTGGCCCACTAGGGATAACGTCGGGATCATGAGTTGTTGGATTTTCATGTTTTCGCAAGGCTGTCGTGTTCCCGACGTTTTCCTAAATGGACTACCCATACTGAATTCTCTATGTCATCCATGGGAAAATGCCCCCAATCAAAACCTAAAAACAACAGGACACCATGAGCACAGAAGTCATGTATATATCTTTAACTCTTACTCCTGATCTAGATCTTTTGCATCATGAATACACATCTGCAACTGACAGGCTGCTGTTCATCTGTTCTGAACTGCCAGCGGTTATGACTTTTTCACAATCAAAGATGTGGTTACCGCACATATTAAAATGACTCTACATTTAAATTCTACATCAACACAGTTTCATTCAAGTCCCAGCATGCCTTCGCTTCTAAAGAAAACAAACAATGGGCTACGCCAACAGCATAGTGGACCCAAGGCGCACCAAGGAAAGTTGTTGACTGTGTCCTCCTTACCAGTGAAAGCGTTAATCTGTTAATATATATGCAATAATTCTCTATACAAAACTCGGTGCTTAATCAGTAAGCATGACATGTCTGAACAATGCTCATTATGTGCACTAAATTCCCTACTGACCTCCACCACAGACAATACAGAGGAAGTACAAATGGCCAAAAGCCCCTACCAATCCTAATTAATGGCAGGATCATTGAGTAATCCGTTATTGGATCATCACAGGTACTTCAACTATGTGGTCCTTATAACTAATACAATACACCTGCAGAATCCAGTAACACGCTCAATGTCCATCTTCAGGACGGCACAGATTCTTGCTGGGGATGTTGCACCCTACACGTCAATCTGTGCCCTTACTGTGAGGATCTAGATCATCAGGTGTGTGCCAAACTCCTTTGACAGATACGTGTATACATGTAAGTCTGTGCGGAAGTGAGGACGGGCCTCTAGTGCTGATTACTTGCAGAAACGTGTCATGTAGACACAATCCACTTGATACATTTGTGCCTGTTCCAGTCGGTAACACTGAATAATGGCAGTGGTTGTCATACATACATACATATATATATATATATATATATATATATATATATATATATATATTTTATATATGTGAATATTGTGAATGTGTGTATACATGTACATGTATATATATATATATATATATATATATATATATACTGAAACCTCATTATAATGGCACTCAAATATCAAATATATATATTCAATATAACAACACAAAATTTCATGGGAAGAAGTTCATTTTCATTGTTATTTTATTCATTTACCTCACATACTGTATTCATCTTAATAAGGGCACACTCCCAAATAAGTGCATCCCCCATTTTTTTTCAAAGAAAGAACTCCTAAAATATCCCATAGTTCTCAAACAATTGGTAGAATCATTACTACCCTTAGTGTCTACATTTTCTTTGACTTTTGTAGATGACTTTTTTTCTTCATAGCGCATTGTGTGCTTATTAAGATGAACATGTTGTTCAGTTAAATCTGACACATTTCTTAGGGAACAGATGGTGTCTTTATAACAAGTTTTCACTACATATACACATGCACACCCACACAGACAAGGTGGCACACACACACACACACACACAAGGTGGCACACACCCGCACACAAGGTGGCCCAAGAGAAATTTATGCAGAAAAATGATACATGTGCTGGCAAATATCGTATGTTTTTTCACTTGATGAAACATTTGTATGGATGCATATATATGCAACGGAATGCCATAGTTCATCCACACCTGCATGCATTATAACTTCTCAGCTTCAACTCAGTTCATGTAAGAAGCGAGGAGCTGCTCAGCACTTTCATGTAGAATAGAGTGGGGGTGCTAATCTGCACTTTTGTGCTCAGTAGAACGGGATGGGGTGGGGGTGGGTGGAGGGAGAAGGAGTTGATCGGCACTTTCTTGCAGGGTATTATTCGTAACATGAATTGCTGCATTTTTACTACCACTGTCCACTTTTGATCTTGTGTAATTACATGAGGTATTAAGACAAGAGGCCCATGGGCCACTGCTGACAAAGCCTGACATGTATACAATCTGAGGATGACCCATCACCACAGATTGGTTTGCTGAAGTGCATTCCCTTCACAACCCTGAGTCAAGGTCATGATGTGCATGTAACATCAAACTTCCACATAAACACATATTCATGGTACATTTAGTGTAGTTACCCATATTCTTTATCAACATATTGAATTTATTGTCCTGTTCTTAAGTGCTTAATGACCTTGAAAAATAGGTCAAGGTCACACAACATACTACAAAATTTGACGGTTGGCCTAATGCATATTGGTGTAAGTTAAGTAGTTCTATCTAGGGCATAGGCATCACAGCAAAAACCATTTTCTGATGTGTTCCCTGCATGACCTTGAGAAAGTAAAGGTCACCCATATTATATTACAGTGGTACCTGCTCTAAAGACCACCTCTCGTGAAAGACCACACTAGTTTTTAAGACCGCCATGTCAAGACAATGGCCTTTAATTTCTTTGTAAGCTTACCTGCAATGAAAGACCACCTGCCATATGTGACCGCTTTTGTCTGGCTTTCAGGGTGGTCTTAGCAGGTACCACTGTAGTGTAAATTTAGAAGTTGTATCTCGATTTATAATCAAAATAATGATTTTTAATGTACTTTTAATACTTATGATGCTAGTTCCACTTAATACTACCAGTGGTGCTACCATGTCTCTCCATGTCATACACTTTTGTCAGTATAATATTCATTAAAAGATATATATTCATACAAGTGCACAAGTTCAGACATAATGACCATAACAAAAAAAATCATAAATTTCCATGTACTCCCTCTGTGACCTTGACAAAGTAGGTCAAGGTCACCCATATTATGCAATACTGAATTACTTTATAAGATACGTATCTGTGGTACATTTGGTATTGCTGGCCGTCTTATTTCTCAAAATGTAGAATTTAGCATAAATTGACCTTGAAAATTTTTCAAGGTCTTTCAAAATCTGATCATAACAATGATTTGAAAAAAATAATAATAACTATATGTTAGTTCCACTTCATTAACAGTGGCACCACCAGGACCCCATACATGGGAGACTTTTATAAGTATGTTTCTGTAATCATTGTAACAGTATATGACGTCATGCACAGTTGACATGCAGTGACCATAACAAAAAACACAAAAATCCCGAAATGTATTCCATGACCATGAGAAAGTAGGTCAAGGTCATCCACAGTATGTAACACTTAATATTTTACACATCATACACATTTGTGGTACATTTGGTATCCTTAGCATTATTCTTTCCTAACATATAAGTTAATGTCTTTTCAGTAACTTGAATTGGCAGATCTTCCATAATACTGTAAGTAGGTAATGCCACCAAATTTCCACTGGTTTTCATCTCTTATATATATATATATATATATATATATACAGTGCTAAAAATAAGGAAAAATTTTCACTTGTCCACCAACCAAGTGGAGTCTTATTCTAATTGAACTGTATGTAAATTTTGGACAAGTGCATTGGCAACTTTACTTGTCCGTCACAAGTTTCACTTAGTACGGACAAGCGGATAAGCCCTATTTCTAGCCCTGATACATATATATATATATATATATATATATATATATATATATATATATATATATATATATATATATATATATATATATAAACTGCATATATTAAGAGCAGTATATTTTGTCGCAAGTTGTGTTCAAGCTCCAGTCTATATACAAAGTGTCTTCAATTACATATACATGTATACATGCAAACACACACTTGGTTGTCTAATGATTCAGTTAAATTCACCAATGGACTATCTCTGAAATGATCAGTGTTTTTTTTTTAGGTATTAATGCAACTCACCCTCCCCCCTGAAAAAATAAAAAATTAAAAAAAACAAACAAACTTTTAAGTTTTAGTAAGGATTAAACAATACAGCCTGAATATATGTGAATAACAGACCAGAGTGCTACTTCCAAATTACAGGTTTTTAAGGCAAAATCAGCACATAATTCATCACTGTCACCCCTTTTCTTTCAGGGCTGTAGACTACTTTTTTTGCATATCATAAAGAGATCTGATTTTTTTTATCCACTGTATCATGTATGGTATCACAGGCCAATTATACTGATGTATCAATTTGCTGATAAATCATTTCACCCGTAACTCCTTTAAATATTACATCATATCAAATAATGATTATAATCAGTGACAAGTTCCACAGAACATCAAGCTTTAAAAGTGCAAAAATAAGTAACTTGACATTTCAATGTCAAATTCTGGCTTTTTGATCATTTGATCTTTGACCTTAATGACTTCTTCATAAATGTTTAGTGACACAAGAGAGGAGTTCAAGTCACAGGAATTACTAAGGACTGAACATTTTACTTTAGGCATGGTAACTTTATTGTCATATTATTTAATATAAATGGCCAGTACAGGTACAGTAAAACAACAGCCCTTGGCCTCTGTCCAGAACATGTAATATTTGTCTAATATACAGGTAGAGAACCAAAGGCCATGGACTAAATCACAGCTATATACAAGAGTCTATCTTTCGCATAACCCCTCACATGACAGCCTCATCTGGGTTAGGAGACCAGATTATCTGCTGTTAATGTGCTTTTACTGAGCTACACTGGTGTCTTTTTTTGCCAGGCTGTTTGTGTGGTATCTAAAAAGGAGGGATTGCTATATAGTAATAAATGACAAGTATATAGCCAAGATATAAATGATGGAAGTTGACACCACAGAAATATTTGTTTAAAGGGCATGGTGCACTTTTACAGCATATTACACAGAAAGCAAGACTTTGCTCGAAACGTGTTCTTATACTCTAGACTTCTTTTAAAAACTATATATTCTCTTAAAGTATACATTTGGATTAAGCTACTGAAAATAGTAAAATCTTTGTAAATGTTCAGAAATTGAATTTTAATTGCTCAAAAATTAATTTTACTTGTTTTTTGTGGAAAAAGACCAAAAAATAGCACAAACATAAAAAATGGGAAACAAAATTTTCTTATGGGCACTAAACAGTACATTTCTACCAGTGAAACAGTGTTTTAAATTTAAGATACGGGTTTTAGTTCAAAATTTACAGCATGTTTAAATAAAATTAAAATTCAGACCACCATAAAATTAGAATTTAGCCCTTTTTTGAAAATTTAAAATACAATTTTGGAGAACATTACTGTGTTCTTTCATATAATACTATGAACTAAATGTGATTTTCATTTTTCAAATGCTACTTTAAATTTATGCAAAATTTAAGAATTTCAAATAAAATTTAAATACATGAATAGTGACACTTAGATTTTATATTCAGTGTCAGAATCACACTTGATGTTATGTTTTCTTTCAGAAAATTTATGCTTTTTAGGGCATTGGATGGTAGCCACAGACAAATATTAAACGCATACAGGAGAGTCATAAAGTGTACCATGGCCTTAGGGCAACATGAGCTGCCAAAAGCTGTGCTTTGTGCCCGTAGGTAATGATCAGTTGCACAGTATGCAAGACCTGCTGTCGTGATCCCTGGCATAACTAATATATCAATACAACTGTGCCCGACCATCCAGCCATACCAATGAAACATCCATGGCCAAAATTGAAATAACCGATATGGCTAACACGCAACATAAAAAAAATGGCCCTACGCTGCCATTGCCTAATATGAAGTTTGGCGGTTCCATGTATGACCGTAAATACAAGAGTGACAGACAGGAATCCATCAGTTTGTTTAGGAAGTGCAAACATGTCATTTTATTCATTCAAACAAAACTGCAAAAGTGTCATGCCTTTGTAGCAGTGGCAAGGTAACTTCAGCATGTATTTGTGAATTACAGTGAAACCTCCCTTACTGAACACCTCCTGAGATTGAACTTTTTCTCTGCCCCAATTGTGTATTTTCATTATTTATCAAACCTGCCAATATTATACTGAAACACCTCTCTGTACCAAACACTATTGTCCAGTCCCAAGGTCCTTCAGTATAGGGGGGTTTCTCTGTATGAGCAAATCAACTAATTTTCATTGAAACTATGAGATCAAGTGCCCTTCCTTTTCAAAATCAGGAGATCTGTAAGCTGCTAAAGTCCATCTGTGACATCAGCACTTATCTTTTAAGTCCAGTGAAACCTCCCTATACCGAACACCCTTGGGACCGGAAAAAACGTGTTCATTATAGTGAGGTATTCGGTATAGGGAGGTTTAATAGCATTGAAAGTATATATTTGGGACCGAGAAATGGTGTTCAGTATAGAGAGGTGTTTGGTATACGGAGGTGTTTGGTTAGAGAGGTTTTACTGTAAATAATAAACATCAGTACTTAGGCAAAGGGGCCATTTTCAAAGAGAACAGGTGAACAGGTCACCGTTCTTACTATTGATGGCATGGTGTGTACTTTCTGTGCCGCCATCCCGATTGGTTTGATATTTCACAAACATGACAGAGTCTTGAAAGCTGGCCTTGACATCTCACTCAATGATTACCTTTGCCAGAAATGGGTCACAATCCTAGTAACCCATTTCTCCACTGGGTCCGGCTGTCCTACTTTACATGACAAACAGCCAGACGCAATTAGACGAGCATGCCTCCACATTCCTGGGAGCCGCAATCAATGTATGTACGAAAAGGGCTTCATCTAGGCATTACACAAAACTAACATTGATGAGCTTCGGCTCACCAGGCGAGGAACTGATACATATGAACAGATGGCGGTATATTTTCTGACTACCTGGCGTTCGGTCAAACATGCACACATATATATATTTATATATAGCTCAAGTTCTCTGTGACTACCTTAGTTTCACAGATTCTACAAACATTTTGCATGACTGATGTGCAATGGATGCCAATCAATGCTCGAGACTGAGTTGACAGCTTAGTGGCGGGTGCCTGGGGTTTGACGTCATTAGAACTGTTCTATGTCACATGACTTTCAGGTTCTTTTTTTTTCTCTCTCTCTCTCTCTCTTTTAACATTTGGAAGGGGATCCACAATCCATCTTCACTTACTGAAAGTAGCTGGTCTGAAATACAACTGGAATGTTAAGACTTCAGAAGTTTCAGCCTCTTGTAGATAATGTTTAGGCAGCGGCAGCAAAATGAACACAACAGGTCAGCACTTCTATTTGGCGCTTTCACTACTGTGGTCCAGTTCAGGGCAGGTTCATAATAATAAGGACAGCTAGCTTTAAAACACATGTCCCAGTTTGTATTTACATGTAGGGTCACCTCTGTGAGTAACTCTCCTTCGTATCAGAGCCCGATCTGTCATCCATTTTTTTTTTTAAAGAAACATGCACATCCAATGCTGGCTAATTTGTCAGGCGGGCTTTTAAAGCTTTTGGACCGGCACACCTATTCAACGTATGCTTTTATTCATGCAAGTAATTACGGGAACTCCAAAACTGCTGATGGCTCGTGCATGCACCACTGACATCACGGAGTCTGCATCATGCACACAGGGCCCAAGCTAGGGGCACTTGACACCCTTTTTCCGCCTCACCTGCTTGTTTTGCCCCTGAACATCGTGCAGCCATCTGCCCCCACCGTTTAACTCTTTCACTGCCAAGTTAGGACTCAGTCAACAGCTTTCTTCGTCACGGTTCGGGCTCATTGTTTCCACAGGGCACTGAAGAAAGCTGTTGACTAGGGCAACTTCTTGCGGTCCCTGCGATTGCAAGCATGCTGGTACTCGAATGATAGGTATGGTTCACAAAGAATAGGAATCTAGTATTGTAATGTCAATTCAGCACACATTGACTTCTGTGGACACTGGCTCTGAAACAGTTAAGCTATGGAAAGGTCAAATGTCTAGATGTCATTGTTTTTTTTAACATTGTTTGTTAACAGAAATACCATGGATGAACTCCTGTGGACAGTAGTGCTGGGACGACAATACAAACAATTGATTAAATAGTCAACCAGCAGGGACAAAGTTGATCATTGACTGCCCAATTCTTGTATTTATTTTAATTTTTATCAGAACCAAGTGCACCACTGTGCAGTTGAACCTACCTGTCTCTCGGTTCTTTGTACCATGTATGTGTAGTCCAGAGTAACCAAGGACGGGCTGTTCGGCACCACGTAGAATTTATTGCCAATCCACACATTCGTATAGAATGGTGGCATGCATGTCCTATTTTCACACTGACCACTTTTTCATGCGCGCGCACCTAGGATGTTGATTTATCGTCTGCTGCGGTATTTGTCGTTGATTGCTGTTTCGACACAACACTGTCAATTTTTTTTTTATGTCAAATGATGGAGAATACTCTGGACAAAACATACAAGGGATAAAACTAAAACAACACTCTTGCAATTACCTGGTCGTAAATTCTGCGTGGTACTCCCGTACCCGTGGAGTAGAAGGATACACTCGATGTCCCGCTTGCTGCGGGCTGCATCTCGTGTATCCTTCCGCTCCACGGGTACGCTCGTGCCACGCAGAATTTACGGCCAGGCACTCACACTTGTGTAGTTTTTTAATTGTCTGCCATTCAAACAAAGATTTACAAAAAAAATATATATATATATCAAGCATTCCTGTTGCTATAGATTAAACTGACGACAAAGCGCCATACTGATGAGCACTGGCATCTACAGACTCATTAAGGAAAGCTGCTGTTGACATCGTCAACGACTTGCTCCACGATACAATTGAATATAGGCCAATTTACCCATTTTTTGTGCATCTGTTAAGTCATCACTGTTGCCACATAATTTGTCAACTATGATCTAGAATATTATCACACAATTTATTTGTGCTAAGTTGCATGAGTAGAGACAACTTCTGTGACCGCCATGTTGTCACCTCACTGAGCCAATGCAGCTTACCCCTCCAGGGATCTACTGGGGTGAAGCACATGTTGTGAGGAAGCAGTCCGTAATTGAAGAGCCAGTTGGACTTTGCCATTTTTTTCCATGGTTGACCACCTGACATGGAACGTGCATGCAATACATGACAGCGTCTTCACTACGGGACTTTTGTTTCATTGACAACTGGCAATGCTAATATGTGTATAACTGCAGTTCACTGATGGCCAAGGTGATGGAAGTCAGCTGCTCCTGTCTGGGTTGCCGCAATTACAAGCATGACACCGTGGACCTGGGGGGTTATTTTTACACTGCCACTTGGCGCTGTTAATTTCAAGAAATTTTGAGCTTTGAGACTAAGACTATTAAGAAACAAAAGTACAAAAAACAAAAACAAAATATAACTTATTGAGGGCAAAAATAGTTAACCTGATGGAATGATACCCTGACAAGTAATGAGTATTTTCAGTTTTAATCCAAACATTGATCATGATCGTATGTTATAATTTTTTTCCCCATTCAAATATATTCACTTTGATGTGTATGAATTGGTGATAAGTGTAAGACATGGCACCATTCAAAATTACCGATCAGTAGTACTGGGACCATAATACATGTACAAATTGTTGACAATCAGATAGTTAGTTCTTTTACCCATGGATAAAATCAGATATCCACTAAAAGTTACAAGCATCAAATTTATTGGGTAAAGCCTGTCGATAAGACGTTCATTCACTTGATGATTGATTTGCACTCCCTGCTTACCTAGTGTAGATCTGTGTTTACTTTACAAACAATACTCTCAGTGTTTATTGGACCCAAAGCTGGCTGGTACACGTGTCTGCGTATATATATCGCTGTAGCCTCTATGTGAATGCATATGGACTGTCCAAAAAAATGACCCAGTCACCCCTCTAGGGAAATATCGGTCCAACACGTGGTAATGTGAAGGGACCGTTTCATATTTGAATGATACAACTGAAATGTAGTTTTAAATGCCGGTCTATTACTTTATAATATGTTTAACCTACATTTCTTGTGAAACTCTGTTTTGAAATATTTAATACAGGATTATATTGTAATATCCTATGTCTACTCTTTTCCGTTTATATGTAACCTTTCTCATTTATGATATGATTTACAATCCATGTTCCCATAAATCCAACATGTCGGAACCTATGGATTTACCAGACAACCAAATGATCCATTTTTCCAACTTATGAATTCATAAAGTTCAGTGTCACTCAGTTTCAGGTAAATGGGTAGGTTACAAATAAAACTCCCTTCAATTCATTTAGAAGGCCCATTAATCATATACAAGGTTGAAAATGCTTCTTTGATGGTGACGGGCGGTCCCAGGTAGGCCTACAGTAAAACCTGTTTTGAGAAACCCCACCTTTGGGAGACCACCTGCTTCTTGTGACCACTTTTCTTGTGCAAAAACACATTCCAATGATAATATATACCTCTTTTAGAAGACCACTTGTAGAACCTGATCAGTGACCACCAAAAATAGCCCCAAGAGACCACTTATCCAGCCACATATACCCCATTTAGATATACGTAAAATCTACTAATTTTGGCATGACTACTAAAACCATTTTGATAAAATGAATTTACAAAAATTAAATATGTTTATGATAACAACAGACAAATAGTAAACATCTGACTGCCAGATGGAATTGGGTGTAATGAATGCAGAAACATGCATACATGTAGGAGTCTAAATTATGGATGGAAATTCAAACTAGAAGTTAGTCGTTGGCCAGGTGTGACAATAATCAAACCTCATTTGGGAGACCACCTGCTTTATGTGACCACTTTTGGGTGTCCCAGGTGTGGTCTCTCAAAACAGGTTTTACTGTATTGGAATAGGCATGGCGGACACTCAATCCCACGTTTATCAGTGACAGTAATGGTAGTCAAAATTAAGTAAATAAATACCGAGTTGTATATGGAACTGTTCCTAGTAACAATGTCCAGAAATCGTTGATACAATATCGATAAACACTTAAAATCTTGATTCAATAATCGATTCCAAAAGTTGGAAACAATCTCAGCCCCACTGACCAGGCTGTTGTTGACACTTTCAAGTTTGGGCTTTTTCAATAGGTTTGCAGCCCGTGCATGGTGATTTGTACTATTTATATGTAATATACTAAATATTTAAGCCGTATTTACTTTTCTTTATGCTACAAAAAATGAATATTGATACCTTTGTTTTTTACTGATATGAAAAGAGTAAATTTCAACATGACAATGGGTTAATAAACAAACTTTTTTATGAAAACTACCTAAAATTACGTCATATTAATTAGAATATTTTCAAAATTAAAGTGCAATAAACTGTGTAAAATATGCTTGATGGTACATTCTTGGAACAGATTATTGCTCGTTTGTAACTTTTTATTGTCTCAAATAACCATTGTGACCTGCAAACCCTTATAAAAAACAACAACAATTTTTGCTCATTGCCATGGTAATGAGGAAGGGATCTGTGCATAACACAGACCCTGACATCAAAGGATAATAATTATTTTGAGGTCCGCATAACGTGCGGACCCCAACAGGAAGGGTTAAATGTTAAATTCTCCAAGCCTTTCTCTAGGACTATAGAACTTGGATATAAATTGTGACGTTGAGTAGATGATGTCTTGAAATAACTTATTTGTCCAACTATCAATAAGAACTTGAACAAACTTCTGATAATTGATTATGAAAAATGGAAATGATCCCACCACTAGTAGTGGACAGCATGTCTGTTGTCGACAACTTTGCACACCCAACCTGTACCAGAAGAAGCTGTGCAGAGCTCTCCCCAGAGCCATGAAGCCCTACAAACTGTAGGGTTGTGATCCTGAAATTTGGGTTGTGACTTAGGCTTCCCACAACAAGGTATTGGAGGATGGGGCTGTAATCATTCTTGAAATTTGCTTTGGTTAAACATGGAAATCCCACTGCACTGCTAGGATTATCTGGGGAAACCCTGCTGTGGACTTGAGTTTTAATTCAGCCTGGGTTAAATCTTTTTTGATCAGGCCTTAATATATATGAACTCTTCCTTACTGTCTTTATTTCCCCAACATATATATATATTTGACTTGTCTGATGTATTGTAACTCATTGTGAGGGCCTCAGGGGAGATTAGCAGAAATTTATGCTAAGTGAGCTACCCTCTTGATATTTAAAACTGTATGTTGCACTGGGTCCACTCAAACAACCATCACATTTAAGGGTTCTGCTTTTAAGGTGCAAATCATTTTTCCAAGAACATGTACATATGCATATGTATGTACATGTAAGAATACCGTGTGTGTGTATATATATATATATATATATATATATATATATATATATATATATATATATATATATATATATATATATATGCCAGATGATAATATACTAGCAGTCTATAGGGGCAGATCTTTTGCTCACTGTAGAAGGCTGCATAATTCTTCTGCCACTTAAAATTCACTTCTACCTCCCAAGCTTTCTATGTTGTATGACAACTGCATATCACTTCATAGGATTTAAGTGTCCATGAACCTGAAAGTCTCACCAATATATGATTCTGGTGTTAGACAAACCACATTTGCAAATGCTATTGGTTGCTCCTCTCCCCTCACCCTCCCCCCCAAAGGAGGATACTTTTAAAATTTCTTTTGAGATCTAGGCTTATAGATCAATGTATTTACTTTACAACACTGCTGCTGCTCAGCTGCTAAGTAAACTTCCCGAGTTGATTTCTCATCAGGGTCTGATCATAAATAGCAATCTGAATCTGCATCAACTGGGACTTGGGAGTCACACTTGAAGCAAACACATACAACAGATGCAGGCCTATATGCATTAACGCTTTCAGTGCCAATCACACCTAAAGTCAATCTACTTAAGTCAGACAAGTCTGAATTATCATTAGAATCCCAAGTTCATATTCCTCATAAAAAGACCCTTCATTCAAGTACCAGTATGCCTTTGGTTCCAGACAGAATATCATAGGTCAACAGCTTTTCTTGGCGCATTGGGTGCATTGCGCACAATGCGCGCCGAGAAAAGCTGATCATTGACACAGTCCAAAATTTGGCACTGAAAGGTTTAATACTTGTACCAGACGCTTACAATAGGCATACATCCAGTACATCCATACTTGTAGCAGATGTGTACAATAGATATATACATCAATATTTATAGCCAAGACTTACATCAGACATACATCCATACTTGTAGCAGACACGTACTATATGCGGATCCACACTTTTAGCAGAGACAAACAATAGATATATGTATCTATTGTTGTAGTGACGGACCCAGAACCATCCTATTCATGGTGATCATTTATTGGTCGGCAGCACCATGGCACACAGAATTATAATCACAGCTCCAGACTACAGCACTGATGTGTGTACAGTAAAACCTGTTTTGAGAGACCACTCTTAAGGCAGGCCAAAGTGGTCACATTAGGCAGGTGGTCTCCCAACAGAGGTGGAATAGCATGGGAAAGATAGCAAAAGGGACAGGATAAACATGGCCTGAAAAGGCAGGTGGTCTGTCCTCACACTGGTCTCTTCAAACATGTTTTACTGTATTCCAGATGTGTGCATGTAGCCAAGAATGCAGTCTGTTAGGGCCAGCTTGCAGTCATCAAAGACTGACACTCCCAAGTACATGTAACCCAATACACAACATTCTGTGTAGCAACAAAGGTTAATGATCATAATGACTTGCATGTTGATTACATTCACATGCTCTTCAGCTTCTTCCAGTAGTGACAATGGTGTTTACTTTTTGCAACAGATTCTGCGGCACCAGTGCACTTACGTGTGGTCACGAGTCATGAAAATTCACAACCCCAATCAAAACAATTTGAAGTGACCTCAATTGGTACAAGATCTAAATCAACTGATAATCACATTTGTTTTGTAGCCTATATCCCTGGGTCTAAAGTTATCTCCTGCATAAGCCATAACACAAACAGGTAGGGCCAATGATTTTCCATTTAAAAAAAAAGGGAATTATGTTTCATCAGCAAAAGTTTTACAAATTCCGTTTCACTGCTATATATTTATATATAATTCTTATAAGAAAAAATATAAAATTCCATTTCAAGGATGAAAACATGCACAATTCCGCTTTGACAGTTTCAGAAAAAACGGAAAATCATAGGCCCTACACAGGAACACCACTGCTATTGTATTTGTGTCTTTTTGCCCAGAACCACTTCCTAGTAGTCAATATCCTATTCCGCAGTTCGAACTCTTTACTCTCCATAAGCTAACCTGTCCCTGTCTAGGGCTATATATACATATCTTCCATGGATGTTGTTCTAAACAGGGGAAAAACAAAACAAAACATCAAAATCTAATTGCTGTATGCTCCATGTAGCCAATTTGAAGTGACCTCTTTTGGTAAAAGATCTAAATCAACTGATACCCACACTTTGTTTTGTAGCCTATATCCCTAGATCTAAAGTTATCTCTGGCATAACACACAGAGGAACACCAATGCTATATCTTCCATGGATGGTATTCTAAACAAGGAAAAAAAACCCCATCAAAATCCATTGCTGATGCTCTATAGCCAATCCAATCACTGTCTATGTCTAAACCTATCTATTAATTGATCAATATTATCAAGTTTGAGAAAAAAAAGTTTGAATATATTCGAGCCTTAAACAGTCAAATAAATTTATAAATGGGTCATCAGTGGGAAACCATCAAGCACATTTCGCAGCTTTAAATTCCTATATGTAAGGTTTACATGTATCTACCACCAGAAGTTACAAAATTTTCCTCTGGTGCACCAAAAATTTCAACATTTATTTTCAAAGTTATAACTTAGTGCTCAGCAAAACTTTTTAAAAGAAGCAGTCAGCCATGCACATTTTCGTAACTTCCTTTCTCAGAAATTTCAGCTGGATGTTGGCAAGTGTGGGAATATCAGAAGTCCTGAGACCAAGTTCTGTTTGAAAAGTCAAACCTTCCACATTGCCCCATGAGAGATTAGGATGTCAAGCTCTGTGACAACATAACCTAGTAATCCTTGACATCTAGGATGTTTGCCATGTGATATACTAGCAGTCCTTTATGATGACAATCTGGTGGCTGGTCTTTTTTTTTTTCCACAAAAAATTTATGCACATTTATGATAGTGCTGACCCACAGCCAGCACATTACCTGCAAAAAAATGGACTCTTGAAATTGGAACCAGCAGTGCAGTCTAGGGGTCATTCTTTTGCTCAGAGTAGAAGACTGGCTAATTTTTCTGCATTAATTTCTACTTCTAGAGCATTTCTATGTACTGTGACCACTGCACATCACTTCATCAGATTTAGGAGTCTATGAGCCTCCAAAGTCCCCCCAATACATAATTCTGCTGTCACACCAGCCAAATTTACAACATGCTATAAAACATGAGGCCCATAGACCTAATGCTCTGTTGAGGACCACCACCAAAAAATGATAATCCCTTTCTGAAATAATAATCCTTCTATGACCTGGAGAAACTAATTAGTCAGCCATCCATATCATGCAATAACAAACATCCACATGATACACGTTTGTGGTACATTTGATTTCATTAACTTGAAAAAATTGCACAACCTTTCATGTTGATATGTAAATGTTTAGACTTACTAGTGATGGCACTTGTAAGCATCAGCTGTACACATAACCTACGGTCAGCAGACCTAAAAAGTCTGCCTCCCATGAGCAGAGTTATAAGGTATATGTGTTTATCTATCCTTTAATGGAGCTAATGGAGAGGTCAGTCTGGTTACCAGTCAATAAAAAAGTTGACTGAGATGAAATTTGTCGGAAGCTCTAGGCAGTCAATTGCCAACTGCCTCCAATAATGACTGTTCCCCACTGTCCATCTGACTCTTCTGCATAGTCCCTCCTCCCACTCCTTCATCATAATCACTTAATTCTATGTAGTGTACTTCATCAAGCAACTTTTCAACCTGATGCTACCAATTACTTACATGTTTCCTGTATGCAGCAATGCCCACAACCATAACTCTTGTCAGCTTGGAACACCACCTCTCAAAATGTCAGGTGTCACAATATTTACACAAGATGCAGACAAACTTAAGAATTGAGGGTTTTGGTGAAAAAAAGAAGTCCAGTGGACAGTTATATGCATCATGAAACCAACATCAACATATTTTCTTCTGAGGTACTGGCTAGAAGTCCACAAATACCGGAGTTGCCATGCCTTTCTTTCCATTTCAGGTATACAGGTTGAAAAGCTTTGGCGTGGCTGGCTGCTCTGGGTAATGACTTCCAGTGCTGCCCCCTGACTGATCCCCTTTCTGGCCCAAGTAATTGTATGCAGATCTCTGAATATATATGACTACAAGATCTACCCACAATCTGTCCAGACTAGCCGTCTTCATTTTGCTCAGCTTAACACTCTGGGGACAGTAGGGCCTGTTTTTTTTTCCGTTTCAAAAAACCAGAAATGCCGTTTCACCAGCCAGAAATTTCAAATTCCGTTTCAGTAGTTCTCTACAAGAATGTAAAATACATTGAGGCAAAACATCAAATTCCGTTTCACAGGTGACAAAAATTCATTATTCCCCTCCGTTTCGGTTAAAAACGGAAAAATACAGGCCCTAGGACAGAGTTAACACCTTTCCTCTATGCACTCCGTGTCCAGGTGCATCATGCCCTCAGTGTGCAGGAAGCTCTTCACTATTTGCCTGCGTCATTTTGATGAGAAAAGAAGCAGATCTAGATGCCATTCAAAACTTAAGCACATTTCTGCCATATTTTAATGTAGAAAAAACATTACATGCCATACACCATTTAAATCCCACAGGATTAAGTCTCGGCAAAAGGAAATCAGCAACTGTTTGGTCAGACAAGAACAATGACCTCCTTCATGAGGTAAAATGACTTTTTATCCAAGTGCTTGAATTTTTTGCTGCTCGTGCATAAATTATCAAGAAATTGAGCTAATTATTTCAACCTGTGGCTCAGTGTTTGAACAGCTGGTTCTCAAAACCATGATATGTACCAAAATCGTATCTTTGTAACAAATTTTAACAGCTGCCTCACTTTCTGGTGACTTTTCACATCTTGTGCATGTTCACTGTATACAAGAAACATATACGCCTCTAAGGCTGACCTGGTGAAAAGTTTGTGACCACAAGCCAAGGGGGCTTCATTTCTGATGACACTTCTGTACCACTACCCTGTGCTAACAGCCGGTCCTCACCTGACCATCACCATCAACTCATAAGCCCCCCCCTCCCCCCCCCCCAATATAAGTGCGTTTCCCCTGACAAAACTAACTTTTTGGGGGGTAGGTGACAATTTGGCTGTTTTGTATGTTTTCTCTGTTAAATATTTAGGCCCAACGATTTTCCGTTTTTCCAAAACCCAAGCAGAATTGTGCAATTTTTTCATCCTTGAAACAGAATTTGATATTTTTCCTTATGTGAATTTTTTTATACACTGTATATATATAGCAGCAAAATGGAAGTTGAAAAATATTTGCTGACAAAGCGGAATTTCTCTTTTTTTGAAACAGAAAATCATTGGCCCTAAATATTCCACAATTTTGTGTAGGTAGGTGTTTTAATCTTATTATTACTTTTTTTTTGTCAGAAGTAAATTTACAGGGGGTACACTCTAGTCTAGAGGATGAGGATGTCAGAAAGGAAGCAAAAATCCGAGTTTCCATTGCAATTACATTTAAAAACTTGCCCCACACAAAACACAGAATTATTTATGCTCGGCCTAAATAATACACCTCATAGATGTGTAAAGTGTAGCTTAAAAAAGACCGAATGGGACACACTGACAGCATTGTCTATAGATGCACACTCCACAAATTACATGTAGTACACCCCATAGAGATAAACAGTTCAAACACTATTTTATACCGTAAGAGGTACAAAGAACAGAAAAAGTATTCAAGTATCTTGAAAAAAGCTTTCTGTGAAGGCATGAGGCCATCATACCTGCAGCCACTGCCTCCCAATAAAACTTTACAGATGCAACCTAGCTTGTGGAATAAAAACCTCAGTCCTTATAATGTACATAATGAACTTTTGCAACTGCAATTATGTTTCTGTAATTACTGTGGATTGTTTTAATTTCGTTGTATTTTTATTTTCACTTATGACACAAAACTGCAAATAAAACACAGTGAACTAGTATTTTAACATTGTTTGAATAGTAATAATGTCCTAAAGAATGAAATTAAAACAGTTCTACAGTGAAACGTTAATTTTACAAAAACACATGAAACTAAAGTAATTTACAGCACAATCAGCTTGGCATGTGGTGTACTCAGATCTGCACATCTGTGTCATTTGTAATTAATGCATTATTCAGTATTCTTCTAGATTACATAATCACTCCATAATAGTATCACTTAAATAATGTGTGCATGCATAATTTATGAAGAATATAACTTTTGTGAATGAAAACATACATCATCAGCAGGAAATTTCTGAGGAGCTAGGACATGGTTGAATAATAATGACTGGGCCAGGAAACTTTGCTCTCTCAATTGTCAGGTTTGCCACTTCTGAAAACTTGGGTCTCTGAATCCCTTTCCGGTTCTGGCATATTTTGCACAAAATCAAACTTCAGAAACAAAAATTGGTTTTGCAATCAATGCAACACACTGACCTCCACTATCTACTCCACTTGGGGTGCAAAGGGTGAACACACAGAAGGATGTTCAGCAGGCTATTTGTGGCACAATTACTGACGAAATATATGCATTCTGTAAGTCCTTCCTCTTTTGGTCGTTTAAGAGACATAAAACCAATAAATGTATATGTACCAAGGCGACAGGCCTTTCTATTGTGTAGTCTGTATTACAGATTCTGTCTACTTTTTGCACACTTATTCAACAATGGGGGGAAAAAAACAACAACAAAAAATCGGTTTTCCTATGAATCAAAAGCTATCTAACCAATTTTTACAATGAACAAAAAAGTCTTGACGAAGAAAAAATTTACTGGCAACATCATACTGAGCATCATGGTAAGGTTTTAATGCCAATTGTGAAACCACAATACTGTTGAAGGGCTGTTTCAAAAATCAGTGGCTCAGAGAGGCAAAAAGTCAACGCAATGCTGTATCATGACAAGAAACACGAAAGTTGAGGACAGATGATGATTGCCATTTTCCACGGTTGGATCAACTAAAGTGCATTTAACCAATTAATCAATGTGTTTTCTTTGGTTTTAATACATGTACATATCATCTTTTTGACCGATCCACATGTTTCTCTCAGCATGTGTTCATACAGCCAGGAAGTTGCCACTAGCTCCAATTTGTCATATTTTTAAAAATTGTGGTCCAGTCTTTTGTCTTTCCCTTTTTTTCCTGATACTTTCTCAGATAGCACGCTGGTGGAGGCTCAGCAGATAGGACCTAGCATCTTGAGTACAATGGACTCTTTTCATATGGAGTCCACTTTATCATCTCACGGATGTCACAAAGGTTGACAGCCATGTAAACAATGAGTAACTGTAAGGGTCCACAAACAAACCTCTTGATGCCTTTTTTCCCAACATGAAAACACCATGTTCACAGTGTGAAGTACAGTAAAACCTGTTTTCAGAGACCACCCCTTGGGCACCCAAAAGTGGTCACATAAAGCAGGTGGTCTCCCAAAGGAAGGTTGATTGTTGTCACACCTGGCCAACGACTAACTTCTGGTCTGAATTTCCATCCATGATTTAGACTCATACATATACATGCATGTTTCTGCATTCATCACACCCAATTTCATCTGGCAGTCAGATGTTTATTTGTCTGTCGTTTTCATAAACATATTTAATTTTTGTAAACTCATTTTATCAAAAACAGTTTTAGTAATCTTGCCAAAATTGGTGGATTTTACATATCTAAATGGGGTGTATGTGGCTGGATAAGTGGTCTCTTGGAGCTATTTTGGGTGGTCACTGGTCGGGCTTTGCAGGTGGTCTCCCAAAAGAGGTATATTATCATTGGAATGTGTTTTTACACAAAAGTGGTCACAAAAGGCAGGTGGTCTCCCAAAGGTGGGGTCTCTCAAAACAGGTTTTACTATAGTTTTGTATTTAAATAATTGAATTTAGGATTATTTTCCTCTAAGCCCCAGGTCCTGCAATCACGGTCAATGTGGAATTTATATGTACACTGTACACCCATCTTTCTTTTTCCAAATCCACATCACTTTGACAGGAAACAATGTCGATTAGTCCTTATTTACCTGTTCAGGTCATGTTTCGTCTGAATCTGCAAATTTTAACATATGCTTCTCAAGAATGAAGTGACCAGTATGGATCTTTGCATTTTAAATTTTCTTGATGGGTACATTCATGTAGGCCTACAATGTAAAATGGAAGGAGATAAATATCAGTTGTCTGGGTAGCATGGGACATACAGATGTGTTCAGTCAAGATATGATGAGTTTTGTCCACTGTGGAGTCTCAAAGATCAAAGATGTGGAAGTACATGTGGCTGGCTCCATTTCTCAAATGTTGTAAACATAAATATTAAACGTTCTCAAATACACCTTAATGTTTTAAACATGACATATATAAGCCAAAGTTCTAGATCTCTAAATGGACATTTCATTAATGTTTTGATGTTGACAAATCCAAGTCCACATGCTTCGGTTCGATGTTCCAACAATATTAACACTGCATACTGATATACATCCATTTTAAGCATTTCATAAATTAATGTGTGCTCCCTGCCCCAAGTCATTAAGTCATGTGTACAACCGAGATTCTGCTTCAGGATTTGTGTATCAATTAGCATTTACCTGTACATGTACTCATTTTCATGTAAGTGTCTGGTGGTGTAGCACTGTTAGTGTTACTACCAATATGTGTTTGTGAATGACATCCACATCATTCATCCCGTTCCTCAGAAGGAAAAAAAAAGGGGGGGGGGGCAGGAGGGGCTCCAACAGACAACCTTGGAATGGAATCCTGGTTGTATTTGATGAAACAATGCATAAATTCTGCTACTTTTAAAGAGATGCCACAATTAGCATCTCAATATTACCATCATATAAAAAAGAAAAGAGAAAAAGAAACTGCCAAACACAACCACAAGAAATGCAAACCAAAGTCCAGATAACAGAATCTAATTAATGTGGTATCTGTCAGCTGTCATGTTCATAATCCTCTGACCCTGTTCATGGTAGTTGCGACTCTTTCGGTTTGTTTTTGCTTAAGATTTTATTTTTGTTGAATTTTAAGATGTAAAGAGTTTTTTATTTATGAACATATTCATAATTTATTCATCCGTATCAAGACCACCATGGAAACAGGTCTTAGGACTTTCTGGTGCCATCCTT
Organism: Hermodice carunculata; assembly: GCA_964020975.1. Lineage (NCBI taxonomy): Eukaryota > Metazoa > Annelida > Polychaeta > Eunicida > Amphinomidae > Hermodice > Hermodice carunculata. The sequence continues at coordinate 12,707,265 of OZ026624.1, read as the reverse complement.
GGTTCAGCTTGTTACTTTTATTTCATTTATGTAATGTATTAAGACCAATATACAAATGAACCTTAATCAAATCAATCAAAGCAATTAACCAAGGCGGTGACCAATTCCACAGAGACTGAGAGAGGACAAAATGTAAACACAATCAAACGATTTCATTCCAACTTCCTGTGGTCTGGTCAAATGGACATCTTTTCTTTTACGAGCCTACCTCGGTCATCTTTCAAGTGAACCTAGTAACCCAACTGTAAAGATCTACTCTCTGCTGAGACGGAAAGTGACCCCTGAAATTTACTGCGTGTCGGGAAGTGACCCGCAGCAAGCCACAGAAAAACCCAAACATTGAGACCACGGAGCGCGTCATTCTGGGATCGCGTGGAACGATTCAATACTCACTTTCATGTCATTTATAATTGTTTGGAACAGTCCACCAAGGGCACTGCACTCTTTTTCTATGTTGGCCTCCATCTTGTGATTCGCTGTATCGTAAAATCCTGAGGCAGGCACAATGTTGAAATCCACAAATGAAGTTATAAGCTTGACAGCTGGAGCTGTGGCCTGGGTGTCCGTCCACGCTCGCCGAACAAGCACTTGGCTTCGTCCGCGAAACGAGAAACTACGCGGGCCTTCAGCGATTAAAATCCGGTGTTTCAACACCACATAATCATCAGATGATATGTTATGCACAATCTTATGGTATTTCCAAATCCATTTTTACAAGGCAACAGTCGCAATGTGGAAGGTACATCCAGGTAGATACGTCCCAAGTTGGGCCTTCTCGCTTGATGTACAATGCCTTCGAAAATGGCAGTGGACATACAGGAGATCACGTGAACAAAACATAGCTCGTCATTGGTTGAGGCAATGGATTGATAAAGTATAGGAGCCTGAGCAAAGCTTCTCTGCACGTGACGAGTTACCGAGTACATTTAGGATGGGCATGTTACAAAAAGTGTGTTAATGTTATAAATTATCGTTTCTTTTTGCAACTCAGTTTTTGTTAATTTAATACTGACAGCGGCACATGTGGCAATGCAAACTGCAGCAACTGGTCCATTGTGATAGTTTATGCACACATGGTTCAAAATAAACATTTTTGGGTAATGAATTATCAGTTATTCACTATCAGTATTTTACGTCATTTAACTTTTAATGTTATATGATACATCGGTTCACAATGGGTAGACATCACGTGTTCAGTGTAAATATTAAGGTTGCATGCTGTTTTGCCTGCACACCTGATAAGTTGTTCACATCAGTCATTGCTATGCGCATCAATAGTGAATACTCATCTGTTCAATTTCAATGCCCGCCTTCTTCATCCAGCTAATTCTAATTGGTAACATCAATATTGTGAAAGTTAACCTTTTTTACTTTTACATCATTTCAATAACTTATTCATCATCAAGTTATAGCAATATCTCAGTTCCTGTCGGGTACATTTGCCTGTAGGATTAGGTCATTTAACACCCTGTTCTTTTTATATTTGTAAAACATAGGAGATTTATTTGTGCAAGTCGGTACCCATAGCCAATAAAATGACAAAGAAAGCCACTAATCATACACAAAATCATATTGCTCCACCAAGATTTGAACAATTATTACAACATTCTCCATCCAGTGAGTTTTTATTATCATATGAAGGTAATCTATATTTTATGGCAATTTGAAGATGGAGGCCACCTGGTGTCAGACTTAATAACTAAGTTAGTTTTACTCACACTATTATAATTGAACATAATTTATTTCTTATAAAATGTATACAATATAAAAATAAGTGCAAAAGTAAAATAATGTGTGTTACACCATAGACATGATATTTATCATGGTTTGTAATTAAAGCCTGCTGAAACCATTTGCACAGACTATTCCATCCCTGGTATACAACAGCTGGTTTTAAGATGTTCACATATATTTCTTTGATCATCAGAACAGTAGTCATTAATTAACCATGTAACCTTGAGTAGTTGTTCTAGGTTAACATCGTACTTGTTGCAAATAAAATAAAAGTTCTTAGCAAGAATACTGGAACTTATTGTTAGACATCTTCTTGACACATATGAAGCAACCTCATTCTTGTTATAATACATGTTTTGCACAAATTTATAAAGCGTTCATTTAATTGAACTTCTGCAGAAGGCGGCAGGCCTTTGTATAGGAGCAAAAGAAGATAGCAGTGAGAATTGAAAAGTAAGATGAAAATTCTTCTTATAGCCCTATTCCATCCTTCATAGAATCTACTGATGTCCTTGGATCTAAGATCCCTTGGTTGACTTCCATAAAATGGACTACAGTATGGAATATTGAAGCTTACACCTTGATAGGTTTTCAGTAATCTGTTGACCTGTGCAAAGAAACACCATTTCTTAAAACAGATATCATCCTCATTATTTAATCTATGGTTAATTATGTTACCCATGTTTCACCTTTCTCTCCCATTTCATGGGAGCACCATTGAGTACAACGTCCTTCACCTTGATTTTATCATCACCGTTAAACTGTATACAAACACTCTTCTCTCAATTAAACATAACAGAATTCTTTGCACCAAATTCGCAACATATGTCAACCATGTGTAGTAGTCAGGTCAATGATGGACTTAAAAGTGATAGATCATCAGAATACATTATGAACTTCCATGCTACCGCAACTGCAGCACAAAAAATCGTGCAGTTGTTTTGCCGTTTTATTGTCTATAGGTTTACTGATTGTAACAAGAGGTTTTTGTCTAATGCTCTACTAACATATAATCTGATGTCCTTCACCAAAAATTCCTCTCCTGAAACAGATTCCCTCCAATGACTCTGAGAAATTACGATGGTCATCCATGGCATATGATGCAACATAAAACTGCCACGGAACACATATTTGTGGTACATTTAGTATCATTCCCTTATTCTTTATCAACATATTGAATTTAGTGTCCTTTCCTTTTCTTAGATGCTGAATGAAAAATGGGTTAAGATCACAAAATATATTACAAAATTTGACCATTAGCCTAAGGCATATTTGGTGTAAGATTAGCCATTCAATCTCGATTAATCATGTCATGGGCATCACAAGAAAATAATTTCTTGATATGCATTCCCTCCATGACTTTCAGGAAGTAGGTCAAGGTCACCTGTATTATGCAACATGGATCTTCTATATATCTAATTCACGTTTGTGGTACATTTGGTATTATTAGCCTTCTTATTTCACCACGTGTCAAATTTAGGGTCCCTTACATCTTTAATGACATTCCAAAATAGGTCACAGTACTAAAAAATTTCACAAAATTTGATTATTGGATTAGCACATATTTGGCATAAATTTAGAATTTCCACCTCAATTATTATCAAAATAATGAATAAAATGTACTTTTAATACCGATGATGTCAGTTACACTAAATACCACCGGTGACCCACCATGATTCCACAAATTATAGACTTTTCTGTATAAGATATTTCTGTAGTAAGCAGTAAGTAAATTTATTCAGTACTAAGAGGCCTCAGGCCTATTGTACAATACATTGAATACAAAAATATGATGCATAATTGACAGAATGACAAGATACAATCACTTAATTTTGAAAAAAGTAGAACTTAATAATTTGTCTCTTTTCTGAAATGCATGATATAAGAACACAACAATTTGACACAATATTGATGAATTTTCTGAAGATACAAGAGCAATGAATTTCTGTTCATTTGGATATGTTACATAATACCTTGGCAAACAATGAATCTGTAAATCATGGTAACTTTGGCACACTTATAAAAAATGAAATTCATCTTCAATACTTCTTGTATTACAAAGGACACATAAACGGTCGTTAATATCAGAACTATGATGTCTGCCAGTTTCTATTTTCAAACTATGATTAGAGACTCTAAATTTTGCCCATGATATGAGATATTTCCTTATTGAGATGGACATTAAATATTTTTCAGGCGCCAAGAGACTTTTAAATTTACAATGTTTTTTATCTTTGGGCTGTCTTGTAAGCTGCTTGTCCAATCCTGTTGAAAACAATCTTTAACCCACTGCACAAACATTTAAAAAAAAAAAAATCTTCAGAACCTGCCTCTTGGCATATCCAAACATGACCAAAACCAAATTTACCAAGTAATTGTTCAATATGTGTTGCCCAAGTTGTCCTTCCATTTTCATCTAATCTTTTTGACATAAGAAAACAGGCCTTTGGTATTCTACCATCAGGCATTTTCAATATTTTCAACCAAAATTTAACACACTTTTTGTAACATACAGGACTAAGTGATGGGCGACCACATTCTCCTAAAGCTGCCATGTTACTGGAATTAGATGAAATTCCAAGAATATATTTACAATATCGTGTTTGAATATATTCAATATGTTTTGAGTACTTGTATCCCCAAACCTCTGCCCCATATGCAAGCATCGGGACAACCATCTTGTCAAATACCTCCATAGCTACTGGAAAAGGCAAACCATTACATTTTCGAAAAAAATTGTTTGATTATAGATACAGATTTCTGAGACTGTGATGCCAAGGTGTTTAAAGCATGCAGGTGCCCATGCCAACCTTGAAGAAAATAAAATACCTAAATATATATGATAAGGGGTCGTTTGTAACCTTTCACCTGTGTAATACCATTTCTCATTTTGTTTGATTATACCACCATTTCTGAAAACTATGATTTTTTGTTTTATCTAAATTTACATTCAGACCCCAATTATCTGAATATTGTTCCAATATATTAATCAGTTTTTCCAAGTGACCAACTGTGTCCGCATATTCCGCGATGTCATCTGCATAAAGTAAGAAACAAATATTTGGGTATGAATCATAAATAGAAATTCCTTCACAATTATGTCTCTCATTTTCTTTAATTAATTCATTTAAATATATAATAAACAAAAAGGGGCTAAGAATGCAACCCTGACACGTGCCAATGGAACACTTATAATATTCAGTTAGACCGTCTGAAGTCAAAACACATGAGGACCATTTACTGTACATAGATTTTAGTATTGCGAGTATTCTTTCATGTACACCTTCTGAAGAAAATCTATACCACAATAGAGGGCGATGAACCGAATCGAATGCCTTCAAAAAATCTACAAAAAGGCAATAAAAACGCCCTTTTGGTCTTGATAAATACTTTGGAGCTGATGCGAACAAAGAAAATATGTGATCCACAGTTGATTGCTCTTTCTGATATCCTGCTTGATACTCATACATTTTGTTTTCTTCAGAGGCCCATGTGACAAATCTTTTATTGGTAATGATCTTGAAAACCTTACTTAATGTGGATAATGAAGATATACCACTGTAGTTTCCTTCTATATATCTTGAGCCCTTTTTAGATAATCGCATAATAATTGCTTGGCACCATTTTTCAGGGTAAACCCCCTCTTGTAACATTAAATTGAACAATTTAGTAAAGTAAGGTACAAAAATAGTTTTAGCATTTTGTAGCAATTCGCCAGCTATACCATCAGCACCCGGAGACATTTTCTTTGGAAGATTTGTGATTGCATCAAGCACTTCTTCCTCACTTATATCTGCATTTAAACAATCAGGCCTATTTTCTGAACACATGAGACACTCTTCTTTATGATTTAACAAAAAGTCTGTGACCATTTTCTCTTAACCAGAATCAATGCTGGGCATTTCATTTAGTAAAGAGGAAAAAGAGTCAAACCAACGCTGTGCAGATATAGGCGAAACTGCTGCACCTTTCCGTGCTAAACTTTTAAAACATTGCCATAATTTGTTAGTGTCAGATTTTGATTCAATTAACTTCTCTCTCATTGATGTTATAAGACCATTTCCTTTTGCTTGACAAAGACTTTTAAAATCCCTTTTTGCTGACAAATATGTTTGGAGATCTGATTCTGAATTTTTTGTACTTCTGAATTTATTCAAAAGTCTATTTTTCTTCAACTTTGTATTTTCACATTCATTGTCTCACCATTTACTATATGTGTTCCCATCATTCATCTTGTTATTTCTCCTATTATATTTCATTCTACTAGCTGCATAATCAAAGATGTTTTGCAATAAAGTGACCCCTTCATTTACTTTTCTTTCTGCAATAAGATTTGCAAACTGATGAAACAGAGTTTCAGAAGTGTTATCATTTGATTTCTCACAAAATTCTGTTGCTTTTTCAGAATCCCATAAAATCATTGTCTTTCGTGTAACTCTATAATAGTTTTAACAGTATATGTGAAGAAATCTAAAGATAGAGAACAAAATAATGGCATATGATCAGATAATTCATTTATGCTCAGAACTTCAAAGTCTCTTATGTGATCAAATACATCACTTGATAATAAAACATAATCTATAACGCTCCACCCTCTGTATAACATGTAAATTCACCGTCCTGATCTTCGACCATTAACAATATGAACACAGAGAGTTTAACATAAGGATAACAAAGCTTTACCAAACTTGTTTACATGATCATTAGCATCACGTGACTGTCTTTCTTTGTGGAAGCTATCAGTACATAACAGTTTTCCATTGGCATATGATCACTGGTATCATCAAAAATAAAGTCCTGAAAGTTTCCAGTCCGCGCGTTGAGATCGCCTAAAATCATAATGTGTAGATCTTCCATTTCAGAGTGTATTTCAATAATTTCCTTATCCAACATCACCATATAATTTTGCTCTGTACATGAGGAATAAGATGATTAACCCTCTGGTGGAATGTATGACACAATTATCAATAGATCTTTAGTTAAATTAGTTTCTCTTTTGTTCACAATGAAATATATTGCTAAAGTACTATTTTCATGTATCCACTTAAAAAATGTGGCAACAGCATCATGTATATACACACTTATTCCGCCATTGTTATGTCCAGTTCGATGTGATCTTTCTCTATGTTGAGAAAAACATAAGTGACTTGGTAAAACATTGTCAAATTCACCATCTTTCTAAGCCCATGTCCCTGACAAAGAAATGAAACTAAAGGATTTTACAATATTGAGAAATTCTAAATTTGTGACAATGCTTTTTAAACCTTGTATGTTCCATGTCAAGAAACTAATATTGTTTTGAGAGTCGTCAGTACAATGAGTACTCTGGTTATTATTGTTATCATAGTTGTCATGATGTTCAGTGTTTTTCAAACCATGTTTAATCCATGTTGGAAAACTAGTATTGTGCTGAAAGTCATCAACACTATCAGTGTTCCAGTTGTTATAAGTACATGTGTTAGAGTGTTCAATTGTTTGGCCCTGGCCCCGACATCACTTACTGCCAGGTAATAATAATAAAAAAAAAATAAATAAAAAAATAAATAAATAAATATATGTATGTATGTATATATATATATACATATATATATATATATATATATATATATATATATATATATATATATATATATATATATATATATATATATATATATATATATATATATATATATATATATATTTCTGTAATGGTATACTGACACCTGCACAAGTTCAAACATAATGACTCAATCATTTCCTGAAATACATTTCCTCTGTGATTTTGAGAAAGAAAGTCAAGGTCGCCCATATTATGCAAAACTGAACTTCTATACACATTTGTGGTACATTTGTTATTGTTAGCCTTATTTCTCAACATGTTATATATTGTGCCAATCACTACATCCTTTAGTGACCTTGGAAAATTGGTAAAGGTCACCTAAAATTAGAAAAACAAAACAAAAACAAAAACAAAAAACAAAACAAAACAAAACAAAACAAAACAAGAGGACTGTGACAGTCCTGTGCTCAGCGGACATGTACATGTATCCTTGTGATTTGCCCCCCACTCAAAAACAAAAACAAAACAAAACAAAAAAAAAACAAAAAACAAAAATACAAAGATCACTGGAGCCTGACCATTTGAACAAACGTGGTAAAGAGCCACCAAAGGTACATTGCCACCACGTTTGAAGTGGATCTGACAGACAGTTTCTTCAGAAAAGTCCAAAATGTGAATTACCATTAAAATGCCCATTGACTTGCATAGTAAGCAATAGAAAAGATGCATTTACCGATAAGTATCTGAATTGAAAAAAAAAATCGTTAAAAATCAGGAATCCACAGCAGTGCAACCTAGTGAACAACTTTGTTTGACCCTCCCAAGAACATATCCACCAAGTTTCAGCTTCATCTGAGTGACAGTCCTGGAGAAGAAGTCGAAAATGACAAAAACACACACAAAAATTATAAAAAAAATAGAAAAAGGTTGCAGCACCACCTGGTGAACTAATTAAGAACTAGGAGTCCCTAGGAGTGTTCCTGTGTAATATTAAACAATGGGGTGAGCAGTTTTGGAGATTTGTTAAGGTTTGTCCCCCCAAAAAGAAAAAAAAAATCACTGGAGCATGACCATTTCAACAAACTTGATAGAGACCCACCCAAGGTACATTGCCACCAAGTTCTAAGTGAATCTGACAGACAGTTTCGGAGAAGTCGAAAATGTAATTGTGAACAGACGGACGTCACCTTTAAAACTTCTAAGCTTCATACACTATCCCACCATACCGACACTGGTATAAACAGGTAAATAGTAATACAATTTTTAGCACCATAAAGTTGAGTGGAGGTGTTATGAGGTAAAGTGCACTAAGGTATTAGCTGGAAGCCACCTCTTCCACCATACTGGATGATGGTTGAAATGAAAGAAATCATGCAAAAAGTGAGTATGATCATGGGTTTCCGACTTAAGACGGACTAGAAAAAATTCTCCACGTGGGTGAAGTATACTTTACCCCAGGTACTTTCCCTCTTACCACTCTAAACACTTTGAGGGCTACACTTTGTCATTTCATGCTACATCTTGACATAGTTTGATTTATGTTCTTGAGTTAGTGTTGTATTTTTTAGGTATTTGATCATATCTCTGGAAACATTTCCACAAAGTTTTTTGTAGTTGTCGTTTTTCATAACCTTTGCGTTGTAGTTTTTGCAACAAAGTTTTGACTCTATTGACAAAATTGCTAAAATTTATTTCTATGTCCAGATCAAGGGAAGTAGCTTTTTGTATCACTGTCATTTTCCAGATTTAACATCAGTTCTTTGGGATATATGTTTCTCCAATTTCCCTTTATTTCATCTCCATTGTTCAAAGCACACAAATCATCTATAAATCTTCTTGTGAGAATATGATCTTCTTGCAACTGTCAAGTTTGTTTTTGCCAATTCCTCCATCCATTTTGTTTCATAATAATATAAATAAAAGTTGGCAATATATACGGCTGGATCTGTTCCTATTTCCATTCATACTATTTGTTGATAGGCTCTGGTTCCAACGCAAAAGTATGCATTGTTGATAATGTATCCTATCATTTGAGCACACTCTTGCTTGTAAGATATTCCTTTGCTCTTACCTTTATCAAATTTAGCCTCAGCACCAGATATTTTAATATACTGTCATATACGGACGTCTGTAGTACGATACACTTATGTAGAAAAACATGACCCATATTCATAAATATCAAACCCAACAATGACAGCAAAGAAATTCCAGAGTTACCGAAGCATCAAAATTCATCTTCCAATACCAATGTGAAGAAACAAATTACACTCCTGACTTGAGACACTCAGTCACCCACAAAAGGTAACTGGTAGTTTTAAACCGGTCCTCTAAACCTTTGAAATATTCTTTATTAAATACCGACTATAGTGTTTCCAATATGTACAGGCCCAACCACTCAAAATCCAAATTTTATTACTTCTGCAAAAAATAAAAAGAGAATTGAGTACCTCTGTGGGGTTTGGATGAACACCGTGTTCTGTGCACCACATTGGAAGAAAACTGTGCCTCTGTGGGATTTGGACCAGACTATTTGGCACCTACTATAGGACTTGGAACTGTGGGACAGTAAGGCATCCGTCGTCTGTCCGTCAGTGTCCATAATTCTCATTTTGACTTCTTCAAAACTGTCAGTCAGAGTCACTTCAAACTTGGTGACAATATACCTTAGGTGGGTCTCTGCTAAAGTTTGTTCAAATGGCCATATTTTATGAATTGTTTTTGTTTTTTTCTGGGACAAATCTTGGAAAATCTTCTTCTCAGAAACCGCGCACCTAATTGTTTTGATATCACACAGGGACACGTCTAGGGTCTCCTAGTTCTGAATTTGTTCACCAGGTAGTGCTGCAATTTTTTCCAAATGTGTGTTTGTGCGTGCGTGTGTGTGTGTTTGCTATTTTAGGACTTTCCCAGAACCGTCACTCAGACTAAGCTGAAACTTGGTGGATATGTTCTTTGTGAAATGGTCAAACAAAGTTGTACACTGGGTGGCACTGCTGCGGATTCCTCATTTTTAACGATTTTTTTTTTTTCAATTCAGGCACCAATCCGTAAATGCATCTTTCCTATTGATTATTTAATTCTTTAAGTGCCAAATTATGGCTGATTCAACATCTTTTCTTAGGGTGCATTGGGTGCAATGCGTGCTGAGAAAAGTTGATAAACCTGGGATTTTCTCTCTCAAACTTTGGGCATGCTGGTACTTGAATGAAAGGTCCTTTTACGAGGAATAGAGAATCTGGGATCCTTATGAAAATTCTGACAAGTCTGACTGAAGTAGATCAACAAGTCGTGCTTGGCACTGAAAGAGTAAATTAAATGGGTATTTCAATGCTCATTCACATTTTTTACTTTTCCTCCAAAACTGTCAACCAGATTCACTTCAAACTTAGACGCAATGTACCTTAATTGGGCGGGTCTCTATCAAGTTTGTTTAAATGGTGATGCTCCAGTGATTTTTGGACTTTTTTATTTATTTTTTGGAGGACATATCTTAAAAAGTCTTCTCCTCGAAACTGCTCACTTAATTGCTTTGATATAACACAGGGACACCCCTAGAGACTCCTAGTTCTTAATTTGTTCACCTGGTGGTACTGCAATTTTTCATGATTTTTTTGTGTTTTCTCTATTTTCGACTTTTTCTCCAGAAGCATCATTCAGATGAAGGTGAAACGTGGTGGATGTGTTCCTTATGAAAGGGTCAAACAAGTTTAGTCACTAGGTGGCACTGCTGTGGATTTTTTATTATTAATGATTTTCTTTTTTTTTCCAATTTGGGTACTTGTAGGTAAATGTACCATTCCTATTGATCACTATACACGCCAATGGGTATTCTAATGCTAATGCACATTTTCGATTTCTTCTCTGAAACCATCAACCAGATTCACTTCAAATTGGTGGTAATGTACCTTGGGTGAGTTTCTACCAATTTTTTTTTTTTCATATGGTCACGCTCCAGTGATTTTTAGATTTTTTTTCTTTTTTTTGTTCAAATCTTTGAAAATCTTCTAAGAAACCGCCCACCTTATCACTTAAATATGACAGAGGAAGACTCCTAGTTCTTAATATCTTTTGATGCCCGATTTTTAATTTTTTTTTTTTTTTGCAATTCTTGTGTTTGCTTGTTGATGCATGCATTGTATTTATGTAAGTGGATGGGGATTGCAATGGAAATTCACATTTTTTACTTCTGCAAAACCATCAAGCGGATTCAATTGAAACTTGGTGGGGATGTACCAAGGGGGTGGGGGGGGGTGGGGGGAGTCTCTTACCATGTTTGTTCAAATGGCGATAGTGCAGTGAATTAGGATTTTTAATAAATTTTGTTGATTTTCTTGCAAAGAGTAAAAAAAAATCTTCTCAGAAACCGCCCAGCCAGCTGCTTTATATTGCAAAGGGACACTTGTGGGAACCCTAGACTCGAATTTGTTCAACAGGTGGTGCTGAGATTTTACTATTATTTTTTTACGATGGGCAAGGGGATATGTACGTTAGCAACAATTACCATGGTCTGAAACAGAGGTAACATTGATATCATAGTTCACAGGACCACTTTAATCTGTGCATGTGGGATCAGCTGTCACAGTCTTCTTGTTGCAACTAACATGTAACCTATAGAGGTCACATATCAAGGTCATTTGGACCTTTGAAATTTTCATCTAGCCATATTTACAACTTTTGAAGGCATGCAGATGGATTTGCTTTGAAGCAAATCTTTTCTAGTTTCTTTTTTTTTTACCTTTGTGTCTGTGTCCCAACACAGACATATTGTTTTTCTAGGAATTCTTTCTTTTCTCTCTTTTTTTTCCTTTACTGGCAAATTTGTCCGACACTTCATTTTAAAAACTATTATGCATTGAAACTCCAAACTTGGCATGGTTATTCTGACATACTTGAAGTCTTATGTTTTTGTAAAGAGGTTCAACAGCTGTAAAATTATGCAAATTAGGGCCATTTGAAAGTTTAATCTTGAATATCTCCAAAAGTATTATAGGTACAGGTAAGCAATCCAACTTCCAATACATAGGTTTGTAACACTGCAGTTTTGTAATATACACGTGAACTCTAAAGGTCAAAAGTCAAGGTCATTTTGCCATTTGAAGTTTTCTTCTAGCTACAACTTGGTCCATTTTTATCCAATTTTGATCATGTTGGACTCAAATTGTAGATATTGTAACACTGCGCATTTTTATTATTTTCATGTGACCTCTAAAAGTCAAAGATCAAGGTTATTAAGACTTTTGACATTTTCATCCAGCCATACGTTTGTCAATTTTTATCATGATGAACTCAACTTATAGCTGTTACAATACTGCATTTTTTGGTAATTTACATATAACCTCTAAAGGTCAAGGTCATTTGGATCTCGGAAAGTTTCATCTAGCCATACTTTGGTCAATTTTTATCATCTTGAACTCACATTGTAGGTACTGCAACACTGCATATTTTTAAAATTTAGATGCGACCTCAAGTGAAAGGTCAAGGTTAGTTGGCTCTTTGAAATTTTCATTTAGCCATAACTTGGTGAACTTTCACCTGATTGGGTTAATGTTGGGCTCAAAAATGTAGATATTTTAACACAGTATATTTGTGTAATTTACATAGGACCTCTAAAAAGATCAAAGTTCAAGGTCATTTGGGCCTTTGAAATTTTCATCTAGCCATATATATAACTTTTGAAGGCACACAGATTTGCTTTGAAGCAAATCTTCTTTTCTTGTTTTTTCTTTCCAGGCAAATTTGTCCCGACAATCTATTTGGAAAGTATTATATGCAGAGACTCCAAACTTGGCATGATATACTTCCACACATGAAGTCTGGGGTTTTTGTAAAGAGGTTTAATGGCTTAAAAATTATGCAAATTTGGGGCCATTGGAAAATTTAAATCTTAAATATATCCAAAACTATTATTGGTACAGTTAACAAATCCAATTTCAATTCACAGGTTTGTAACACTGCACCGTTTTGTAATTTACATGCAACCTCGAAAGGTTAAAGGTCAAGGTCACTTTGCCATTTTCAAGTTTCTTCAAGCCATAACTTGGTCAATTTTCATCATCTTGAACTCAAATTGTATGTGCTGCAACACTGTACACTTTGAAATTTAGATGTGACCTAAAGTGAAAGGTCAAGGTTATTTGGCTCTTTGAAATTTTCATCTAGCCATAACTTGGTGAACTTTCATCTGATTGGGTTAATGTTGGGCTCAAAATGCAGATATTTTCAACACAGTACATTTATGTAATTTACAAAGGAACTCTAAAAAGATCAAAGTTCAAGGTCATTTGGGCCTCTGAAATTTCCATCTAGCAACATCTATAACTTTTGAAGGCATACAGATTTGCTTTGAAGCATTATAAAATTTAATAATACTTTTTCAAATAAAATGTCAGACAAAATGGCCTGGAAAGAAAAAAACAAGAAGATAACTTAGCATGATATACTTTCACACATGAAGTTTTGAATTTTTGTAAAGAGGTTCAATGGCTTAAAAAATTATGCAAATTAGGGTCATTTGAAAAATTTCAATCTTAAATATCTCCAAAACTATTACAGGTACAGTTTACAAATCCAATTTCAATTCATAGGTTTGTAACACTGCACATTTTTGTAATTTACATGCACCCTCTAAAAGTCAAAGTCACTGCCTTTTTAAAATTTCTTCTAGGCATAACTGGGTCAATTTTTATCCAACTTTCATCATGTTGGGCTCAAATTGTAGTTATTGTAACACTGCACATTTTTTGTAATTTACATGTAACCTCTAAAGGTTAAGGTCAAGAGCATTTGGACCTTTGAAATTTTCATCCAGCCATAACTCGGTCAATTTTCATCCAATTCTAACCATGTTGGACCCAAATTGTATGTATTGCAACACTGCATACTTTTGTAATATGTATTTTAACTCCAAAGGTCACGGTCATTTGCACCTTTGACATTTTTATCTGGCCATCACTTGGGGTCAATTTTCATCACATTGTCAAATTATAGGTATGGCAACACTGAACATTTGTAATTTACACGCGACCACTAAAGGTCAAAGTCAAGGTCATTTTGGCATTGAAATTTTTTTCATGCCATACCTCGGTTAATTTTTATTTGATTTTGATCATGTTGGACACAAATGGTAGCTATTATAAAACTGCACAGTTTTGTAATATTCATGTGGCCTAAAAGTCAAAGTCATCTGAGCCTTTGAAATTTTCATCTAGCCATCACTTGGCCAATTTTCATCTAATTGGACTCAAATTGTAGGAATTGGAACACTGCACATTTCTGTAATTTACTTAGGAGCTCTAAAGGTCAATGTCATTTGAAATCTTCAAGCCATAACTTGTGTCAATTTTATCTGATATTGATATGTTGGGCTCACCTGAAACTGTTGATATTGTAACACTGCACCTTTTGGTAATTTACATGTGACCTGTAAAGGTCAAAAGTCACGGCTATTTGGCACTTAAAATTTTCATGTAGCCATAACTCGGCCAATTTCTATCCAATTTTCATCATGTTGGACTGAAATTGTAGGTATTGCAACACTGCACATTTTTGTACATAACATGCAACCTCTAAAGGTCATATGTCAAGGTCACTTGGCCCTTTGCAAGTTCTATCTACCCATAACTTGATTAGTTTTCACCTGATTTGGCTCATGTTTGGCTTAAATTGTAGATATTGTAACACTGTACACTTTTTATAACTTATATGTGACCTCTTCAAGTCAAAAGTCAAGGTCATTTGGGCTTTTTAATTTTGGTCTAGCCATAACTTGGTCAATTTTCATCCAATTTCAATCATGCTGGGCTCAAATTGTAGATATTGCAACACTGCACTTTTTTTTTTATTTACATGTGACCTTTAAAGGTCAAAGGTCAGGGACATTTGGACTCTGAAATTTTCATCTAGCCATAAGCTTAATGGAATGTGAAGTACAAAAGGACAAAAGTTGAAGCATTTAGTATTTACAACTTTTGAAAGCACACAGATTTGCTTTAAAGAAATCTTCTTTTCTAGTTTTCTCCTCACCACACAGTTGGTGACGGTTTTATCTTGTAATATTATGGCTGACCAAGACCTGTAACTGGGCCAATATGAAAACTACTGATTAATGATAATTTTATTGACTATGTATAATAAGACAACACATCACATTAAAGTTAAATGGCTAAAATGTCGGACCCGAGACCTGAACTTATTGCTCCATGTCTTGGTCCTCTTTTGCATGCAGTTGTCACTGGTTCAAATTCCTCCATCATGGCTTTGCAAAGATGCTTTGTGGAAATGTGAGGCCACTGGAATTGGCCGAGTAGTGTGGTACCCAAACTTAATATTAACGTGGTAAACCCATGTCACGATTGAAAGTTTATAAGAATGTGGAAACCAGCATAAGTTAACTCGTATAGAAAACTGTTTTTTTTTTTTTCATGTTGGAAAAGTTTTATCTTGTATTGGCCAAGTTGACAACATCATATAGCACGGGCCAAAAATAGCATATTGATGTTATACTGTTCATAGTCAATAATACAGTAGTCCCTCCTTTGAGAGACCGCCCCTAGTGCCACCCAAAAGGCGGTCACATAAAGCAGGTGGTCCCTCAAAGGAGGTATAAATAACATGAAAAGTACTACAGAAAGACCTGACAACTGTGGTCTCTGAAAGGAGGTGGTCTCCCATAGGAGTGGTCTTTCAAAGGAGGGACTACTGTAGGACTGAAATAGAGGCTGCAGTTAAAAACATGTCATCACTTGATTGAAACAGAATCTGAAATCGAGGTTCTTGTATGAAACAAAAATAGGCATGGATAAACCAGGGCAAAGAACAGGGATCAGGAAATTTTGGTCACTTCTAAAACCAATAGAAAGACAAAATAAATACCTCTTAGAAGATAAAGATACATACATGCTGAATGATACAGGCCAAAGCAGCACAGTACCTGACATGAATGTAGTGTATTGCAAGCTTCTACCACATTCTCTCATCAAAATGCCTCTCCAAGTCAAACATCTGGTAAAGTCTTGCCAGTTTATGTTCAAGTTAGCGGTACTTAAGTGTCAAGTAAATTTAAGCACACTCTGTGCAGACTTTTTTTTTTTAGTGGGGACTGGAGAGAAGATGTGCACTGCATGGCACTTGCACTTTGATACACAGCAAAGTGATTGCAAAATGTCAAAATGACTCAGAAATTTATTCTGAAGTTCATAGTAGCCACATAATGCTAATGTTCATTTCAAAAATCAGCAAATTCTATCTCGGTAGTTTCTAATTATCATGGGAGCAAACTGGAGAACAGGCAAACATTGCATGTTGCTACTGTTCCTTATAAATTCAGAGTCATTCAGATCACCATTAGAATGGAATTTATCTTAGCTCGAGGAAGTACTCTGGGGCAAAATTTGCCAGCACTCTTTTAGTTTGATATGGCTGTGCCACTTACCATTACTGTATTTCAGTCTTCTTTGGTGGCTTACCATGGTTCCAAGAATAGCACACCAACATTGGTATCTTGTCACTTGAGTGACAGCACTGGACCCATGGAATTTTTATTGAGGCTCTGGCAAAGCACCATAAGTGCATGGAAACCAGGTTAAGTGTTCCATGGTGTTGTACCATCTCCTTAATTTGCATGTTTTCATCCACAAATTACAACTAATAAAAAAGATAAACAGTGAGGCTAGTAGTATAAACAATCTTTATTGTCACCACACTTGTACAACGTAACTTTTGTGTCAGGACAGTTTATTTCAAAATATATAAGCAAAATATTTATGCTGAACAATCTGGTGAAAAGGTTTACTGAAACAGCCCACCAGGGCATTATAATATCCAGACCTGCCAACCTCCAAGTTTTCAGAAGTGGATAACTTTCTGAAAAAAAGTGGAAAAACTGATATTCTCAGATTATTGAATTTCACATTAGTTTAAGTGGATACTATTTACAAAAAATATAAGAAAGGTCATGTAATAATGTGTAAGACTTGGCAGGTGTGAATATTAATTGTCAGCTAAGCTTTGCACATGAAATAAGGAACAATTGGCTGAGATAACTTAATCAAGTAAGATCTTCATGTAGCACCACTGTGTATCTCAATCTGAATGTCAATGTTTTCATTTCACTGTCATTTTCCACTGACAACATTCAAGTTGTCAACAGCATTGCATGTTTACAAATGTGCCCGAGTATGAAAAATGGAGAGTGCTTTTAAGTTGTATCTGTGGAGCTACCTATACGCACTTCCATAAACAAGCGACTTTGTATGTCACCTCTGGTGGCTACAAGGGTGGGGGGTGGGGAGGGCGAGACAGGGAGGGGACACAGGTAAACAATGAAGCCACAATACAATGCCTCGCAGAGATAGCTAACTTAAATGCAGAGAGGTTTATGTTGTTTGGGTCAGAGGTAGATTCGGTATCCATTAGGATTCTGTCAGACACAAGTTTCCCCCTTTCATGCTTGAAGCACATTTGCAAATAGTGCCGTCCACGTGGCCTTTGCACGCCGTCCTGCAGCACAGTTACATTAGTTCCACATTTGTCCACAGCGGGACTCTGTTGCCTGGGTAAATGCAGAGTGATATGAAATCCCGTTCATAGTGATCTATCCCTGGTGCATCTTTTTAGCATTTGACGCCCTCTCTTCTTGACAACCAGGAATAGACAGGACCTGCAATTACTTACCTTTCATCTTCTGCTCACACAGAAGATTAAAGAGATAAACGTGGGTGTATGTGCAGTGGCTCTGCAATCATAACAACAATGCAATCAGTTCCATCACCAATTATTTTTTAACAGATTCACCCACTTTCTCTAAGCAAAACGGACCTTTTTGAGTTTGAAAAATCATACCCCCCCAAAAGATGTTATACAAACACTTAAGAAGAGGCCAATGGGCCTAATACTCTGCCAATATATGATCCAATAACCATCACCAAAATATAATTTCCTGAAAAGCAGTCCCTTCCCGAACCTGAGAAATTAATCAAAGTCATACTTAAAACGCAATATCAAACTACCACATAAACACACATTTGTGGCACAATTGGTATTATTTGTCTTATTCTTTATCAACATATTGAATTAAATGTCCTTTTCTTCAGTGCTTAATGACCTTGAAATATTGGTCAAGGTCTCACAATCATTGGGCCACGGTGACCCAAAAAGTACATCACTAAGTAGTTTTATGTACAATGTACTCAAGTGCAATTTTGATCTAGAAGCTCGATTCTCTTTGCCATTGATGTCCAAGTTACATCCTGACCTAGGAAAAAGAACAGGTCAAGGTCATTGATATAACATAACATATTGGCACTGGATATGATTGATATATCCAAAAAATTGGAACGTCTAATTCAACTATTTTTCGAGATAGGTAATTTTATATCTTTCAACACATTTTAACTCATAATTGCCATCACAGTATAGGTATCGGATTCTGGAATGGGCGAGATCATCATTGAGATTTCTCGCCCTGCTAGAGCCAGGGACCACTTGCTTGTTTTCCAGCACTGGTGCACTCCCAGAGGCTTGTATTGCTCCCCAGTTCCTTTGAATGATCTGTTTCAAAGGTGGCAAAGCCTGACTATATTGAGTGATCAGAAACAGCTTGTCTGTTTCTTGGTTCGCTGGACTTGTTTGTGACAGGAGTAATTCCCTGTTAATCTCCTGTTAATGTGCACAACACTTCAAAAAAGAAAATATATTTTACCTGAATTAGCTGCCACATCAGAACCTGAGTTGTCCAGTATGCTGCAGTCTGTATCTGCAGCCAGCGAGATGAATGAAGGCAGTGTACGATCTTTCAATGGTAACGCTATATCATTTGCTGGCTCAGTCAATGGTGTCTCTTGTGCTGTCTTTGTTGGTTTCCTATAGCATAACCACAGCACAGTCAGTGAAAAAGCCCGAACATGTGGGTTGATTTGTTTTAACACTTTCCAGTTGGAGTCTGCGTATATGCAGACTCAAGCAAATTACTGTTGCAATCAGAGTTCGCGTACACGCAGACTTGCCTTCCAAGATCACTTTGCAGGTTATGTTGCATGCATGAACCACAGATTTGCACTAAATATCACCATTATCATGTACACCGTGTACACTGTCCTGACATAACATTAATTTGACGATTGGAATGCCATTGTAAATTTTGTACAGGTTTTTGAAGTTGTGGCTGGCACCTGTTAATATTGATAGGTGTAAAAGGTCATGTGACGTACACTGCATCTTGGCAGCCAGAGGCAGTCAAATGGAAGTACCACTTAGTTCTATTATGAGAAAATTCCTTACTAAATTATTAATTTCGAAGCGAAAGTAGTATGACTTGCCGAAAAAAAGTGTCATTTATCATCTGTGCTGCATTTCTGGCCATTCAAGGCACAATTGGGATTGATTCATAATATTTTCGTGTCCAATAATAATAAACTTTGACGAAGAAGAGAAATATTCCAAGATGGCGGCCATGTCACGGGACCTCAGCTGACCTTGACATAATTTTAGCAATGAATATTCTGAGGTCTATTTGTAGCATTCCCGTGGCAAAAGTGCCTAACTTACAAACTTTCTAAATACATTATGCTCATGAATGTGTTTTAATTGAAATTTGCAGAATTCATGTGGGTATGTAGATTGTAGTTACTGGCTAGCTTATCATATTAGCTTACCAGCATGGTTGCGGTGGCAACTGTCCCAAACTATATCTTATAAAAACAATGTATTTTCCAATAATCAAAGGCATAAATGTATATTGTAATATAACCTGTCAAGATCCCAGCACTTAAAAAGACTTAGGAATGCAACATTGACCTTGGTGAACCATTTCCTGTTGTTAAAAATTAGTTATTTTGCAAAAATATCAGAATATGAAACAATACTTTGGTTACCATGGCAACTAAGTGTCACACCTATTATTTTCATGTTGACACTTACGTAACCCAAGAGCACTACCTCTACTTAACATGGTAATATATAGGTAAGATGACTAGTTACATCATAGCTACAATATAAATTGGGTCCAACATTTGAAATTTTAACCAAAATCTGAAGACACTGGCTACGTAAGCCAATGAAATAGCCCAGACTGGAAAGTGTTAAGTGACCCTTTTCGCCCTCAAACCAGCCAAATACCAGTGGCTGGTCAAATGCTGTCTATATCGAAGGTTTTGACCACTTCAACAGCAATGAAAAGCAATTTGAAGGAGAAATTGTCCATAAGTCCTGTCAAGATAACTTACCCAGATCAACAAGTCCTCAATGCCCTGGGCTGGGCACTTAGCCACTCTGTCTTAAACTCAATCATAATTCAACAGAGAATGCATTATAGAGTTGAATACACATTACTCTTGTGTTAGACCCAACAGGGGGCCTGAGGAGGAAATACCATATTCATTCCCACTGTAGCACATGCCCTAATAGAAGTACACGCCCTACAAAACTTGGGGGGGGGGTGTTATAAAAAATTAATGATTTTAAAAAAATAACTGCTTCTGATGAAAGAAGAGGGTTTATTGTTATTTTCTGCTGCATGTATATGGATTCTTTAATAAGTGTAATTGCTTGTGGTATTGTAAATTAAGACATATAACTATCACAAAACTCCACAAAAATCAGGTCTGCTCCAGGAAATCTTTGCATTAGCGCAGCATGCTACTATTGGAATGATTACGGTAATTTGAACTGAATGTAAATATTACTCTGTAATTTCTCTGTAATTTTGCCCTAGGTTTATGTTATCCTCCATGTACAGAAGGAACAGTTCACTCTGAACTATGACTTTAAATTCAGGACATTGTTGAATAATTCCAGAAACAATCAACAAATAACCACATATATATATATATATACATACATATATATATTGGATATTCTGCATTTCGGTCATCCTGCAAGGTATTGCTATTTCTATCAAGCCAAAACATTTTACTATATGTATATGAATTGTAACACTGATATGTGTAAATACATTTTGCAATGTTGTTTTTACTACCAAAATGTTCTATGCATGTATGTAGAAAAGAGACAGTTGAGTACAGATCAAGTTCTAACCATCCACTGGTACCAGGTTTGGCCTCATCACTGTCACGTCTAGCATGTTTGCGAGGTTTGGCTGGTTCTGCATTACTGCTGGCTTTTCTCTTTGCTGCTTTCTTGCGGTGGATCAGTTTGCACTGTTTGCCCTGCGGACACACACCCGTGGCTGCAAAGCTAGCACACTCCAAAGTGTGTTTCTTCTTGCACTGGAAAGCAAATTGTGTGTGCTTCTTTGTGGGACATACCTAGACTCAGCAACATTATGGTGATTTCAGACTGAATACATTGTGACATGCATGGTGTAGACATTGAAGAGTCATAGACAAACTAGAGTGAGTGCGGCTATCTGGGCCTACAGAACAGACAAGTGTCTTCGTTGGTGCATGGCATACTGCAAAGCCTCTAGTTTCGCAGTGTCCACACACGAGTCTGTTCCAAGGGCCCAGATACCCAAATAAGCTACTGGTACATGGTTTGGATTTATCTTATGTTTTACAGCACAATAAATACACAACTGATTTCAAACTGGTGTTTATTCATGTTGACAAACTGCCCATCAATACTTTGTTCAGAAGGTTGTGATGGGGCAATACGAGTGCATAGAATGTGTCACACTTGTCCTCTAGCTGGGATAGCAAATAAAACTTCTTGCATGCTGAATTTGACGCATTTGGCTGGACGCTGAGGGACACGCGATCAAACCCATCAATGATGAGCCTGGATACTTCCAAAGGCCCTTGCAATGACATTTCATCTGATTGTAAGGCTACTTTTGCCAGGGTTTCCTTGGGATTTATTTTTCTTGACCAATTAGACAGCTTGTTATACAAGGAGACCACATCCATTGCTTTTATACTGGCAATGACTGAAAGGAGTCTGTCACGTCAAGTTTTTGTGTAAATGGAGGCCATGCACCATTCAAATTATCACCAAAAACTGGGCAGTTGTTATATTATCATATTGCCAAGTCTTGGGGTAAAATTTTATGTTCTCAGTCTACCTACCACCACATGACCTCCAGTCAACCTTTAATTAAGTTGACTTAGGGACACCACGAAGCTTCTTTAATATTGGCTATCATTCTGATACATAAGATACATTCCCTGCTAGTCTTGTATGGAATCGTAATTTCCATTTCAAGGCTAAATCCAGCATACATGCGACGGTATGACCTGTGTTTCTGGTAACCAAGGACTGGTAACTGCTCTTGTGACGTCCTCATATTTATCACGTCACACCAATCCATCAATTCGGACGGTTGACTGGTAGCTCAGTTTGCGCCGTAAGGCACGACTGTTTACGACGTTGAGCTAGTCTTGTTAGCAAAGTTACTCCTGCCTATATAAGCAGCGGGTCACAGTGTCCCGAACCGCCACTGATGAGAATCACTTGATTCGAAACCAGTCTGGAACCTTCTCCGAAGTTTGTTGCCCGTCACCTGTCTTGCTTGGTGTTTTCATTTGTTATATTACCATGCTCCTGATAGGAAAAACAAGTGTATTGTTTATAAAGCATCATTTACTTATGCAGACTGTCAGTCTGAACTTGCCAGAGGACCTAAGACTGGATGTTACATTCTATGCTGGCACCAGAGTTTGCAGGGAAACCCAAAGTATTGCCTAGTGATACCAAAGTAAATGTGTATCATTAGATCTGTAGCTATGTTCATCTGAAAGCCGTTCAGGATGCCCCAAACATTCACCAAACAATTAATTCCTGCATTTTACATGGGACAATCAGTAACTAGCTTGGTGCGTTCATGTTTACCCTACCTGCCGAAATAATTAAAAAAGTAGACTGGACCAAAACCCCTGTAATTCGAGGGGCCAAGAAACAACAGTTTTCACCAGTAACTCTGAGAACAAACGCCTGTACCCTAAGTGCCATATAAGCATTACAATACAACTGTGGTAACGCCGTTTCACTCAGCAAAGTTAACCCTGCAGATAAGTTGCAATAAAAATGTTGTGTTTTGTGTTGACTTTACTGTAAGATAACGATACACATTGTGTAGATTTCCTGTCAATTTACAACTCACTTGTGGTTGACAAGAACAACCAAGATGTACCGACAAAAATCACTGGAATGAATATGTCACTTGTCACACCTAAAAATAGACTGGAGGCTGTCTCTGTCAGGCTGAGCACTTAGTCATCAATTTATTTTTAGCTGCAGACAGTAAATGCAATAAACCCACTTTCCATGGATTTCAACACTTTTGACAATAGAAAACCTTGATTCCACTTACTGACTGCACTCATGATGAATATATATTCACTTACAATTCTTCATACACTTGCCCAACTAAGCCCGACCATGAAAACACGACTGCATAATGCATATCAGCACGTGTGCAACCATCAAAACATCAAATCAGAAAAAAAAAAAAAAAAAAAAAAAAAAAAAAAAGTTAATTAAAAAAAATCTGTTACTTTTCTCCAAAATCTGAAATAACTAAGTCCTAATGTCATGCAAAATCATCATTACCGTCCACATGTACCAACACCTGGACAGGCTCGCTTTTGAGAAGTGCTAGCAAGCATTCACAACATCAGTTCTCTCCCACCACCATTTGATAAGCTTTGGCATTCTATCAGTCACCAAAGCTAAAAAAAGGTTCATGCTGTCACCAACAAGTTGCACAAACAGGTCATCTTTTCATTGTTTACTTTTGGGAACTACTCACCTGAATTTCAACAACATTAAAATACTCCCTTCCTAGAATGTAAAAATAAATACTGCCTCTGTTTTGCTTTTAATATTTAGAACATTTTAGTTGATTGATTTTTTCAACATTAAAGCTCGTACCTTTTCTCCAAGTGGGCAGTACCCATTGATGAAGTGCTGGCAGACCTCAGCATCCCTGGCAACATTGACATGCTGGTAGGGGCAGTCCTCTCGGCTACATATGCCCTTCAGGAAGTACCAACACACTGGCATCTTCCCCTTGGTCACTTTGTGGGAAAACGGACAGTTCGTCACCTTGCAAGTCCCTCGCAGGAACCTACAGCACACAGGACAAGTATTACAACCTAAACACTCCATGAAGGCACGCCCACTTCCACACTTTTAATAATGTACTGTATTTTTATGTGGACAATACTATATAGGCTAAGTATATACTGTTCTTATTGATCAATGCTGAACTTGGGAGAAACAAGTACATGTATCTTCAATGTGTCCAAAAATTGCCAGTGAAATAAGTGTTTTAAGAAAGGAGAAACATTTTGTTCCACACCAGGTCAGGCAAAATATACTTCAATGAGTATGTACATGTACTCCCACACTTCGCTTTCTGTAGCACTGAATAGGGAGGATGCAACAAAAATTATTAAGTTGAGAAGGTTGCTGCTATCAGATCTTGAATGTCCATTTCCACTTTTGCTATAAAAAGCTTATTACAAAACTTAACTGGTTGACTATAGATGAACGAATATACTTTAACAGAACAGTAGAAATATACATGTATAAGATAATAAACAATATGGCACCAACTTATTTTACAAACATGTTTTCCCGTGTAAAATATATATGTCAGAGAAAATTAAAGTCCTCAGCAGATGATATATTGTATCCATCAAAGCCTAGGACAAATTACATAAAATCCTCTTTTGCTTTTTGTGGAGCCATGTTTTGGAATTAATGTTTTCCTAATCTTTCACTTTCCCATGCTTACTTTCCTGTGATATTGTTTGCTGTGGACACCAGCCAGAATAATAGCTATTCTAGTGATGATGGATCATAAATTCAATTTGAGATCTTTTTATTTCCTCAGCCATGACAGGTCCACACAGGTTTGGCACCACGATAGACAAAAACACAAGTTTTTGTGTGGTATTTTATTTGCACATGAAAATAAAAACATATACCACGTGGAGGAATCCTCCTCCCAAGGACAAATAGTGCACACCGGCACTATTCATGTGACCAATATTTGCTACCAATACACGTGGCAACCACATGCACACACACACAATAGAACTGACAGGCTACTTTGTCAGTTATTTCAAATGATGTGAAGTGCCAGCTTCAACGTCAGGTCTATTACATAGCATACGCTATTAAGACTCGTATTTGTTTGTATGTTTGGGTACTGGTATATTGATACATGTGCTTAAGTTCAGATGTTGTGACCATAAAAAAAATCTCTCCTTGAAATGTATTCCCTCCATGACTTTGAGAATGTAGGTCAAGGCCATCCAAATTGCAGTTACACAACACATAACTTTTACATTTGATACACATTTGTGGCACATTTGGTAGATAATCCTTACTATTTCTCAACCTATTGAATTTTATTTGTTTTCAACTTCAACACCTTTTGGCCCCTATCTTCCTTAGTACTGCAAGTGGTGCCACTAAATTTCGACATGTTTTTGTCTTTTTTTTTTTTCCTGATTGAGATTCCCACCAAGTTTCGAGATGATTCCTAAAAATTAAAAAAAAAAAAACAAAAAAAACCCCCCTGCATTCTCAAAATTTTTCCATTTGACCCAAAGATTTATAACTCTACTGGTGGCACCACCACTCTCAAACTTGAAATAGGTTTTCATACACTTGGTAAGTCACTAACAGATGTATGGGGCTAACATGAAAACTGTTCACTGCATCACATTCACAAGCAAAAGCTTACCAACGAATGGACAGAAGGACAGATATGACTGATCACATTAGCTCTGCGACCTGCAAGTATGCTCAGATGAGCAAAAACCAAGTTGTATCTCAGTTGTTGGCATGCCAGATTTGTTCTAATGTAACAGACCTCATCATAGGGAACTTCCAACAACACAGAAATCAAGACCTTCTCACCTGGTACACACAGCCACTCTTTCAGGATCATGTATGTATGGACAAGCGTTGCCACGGTTACACTTGCCAAACCTGTTGTAGAACATACAGTACTGCTGTGTTGGTGGCAGACTTTTCTTGTTCCTGGCAGCTGCAACGGTCCAAATGCTGCGATGGAGTGCCCGACTGTGGAAAAAAATCTACACTTAGCACTGAACATTAACTGTCAGAACATACTTTATAGGAATGACACTGTGGAACATTTTCTTTTTCATCAGTACATTAGATGTATGTGAAACTCCATGCTTACCAAAATTTGACATCCATCATGTTTGTATGTAAACAAGAGGGCTGTGTGAACAGCCCATGCTTATTGTAAACCTGACCTAAAAATTCATAAGACTAGTGACCCTGTGACCTGGGAATAGGGTCATGGTAACCCATGTACTGTGTAAGTACAACCTTTATAGAAGAATACTAACTCTGCAACATCAAGGGCATATCTCCAATAGTTCTCATGCTGTCAAGTGCAAAGCAAATTTAAGATAAAAAAATCATTGACCTTTTGAACAAACTTAATTTTGTCTGGGTGCCAAGGTGTAGTTGTAGGAGTTCTTTATTTTTTCCTTATTTCTTGATACCTTTCCGCTACATTTTGTGACGCAGTTTTCTCAGCCATTATACAAGTTACAACATAGAAATTTTACATACTACGAGACCCATAGCTGAAATTGTGCACCTGGTGTGGATTTATTGATATGTTAAAATTTATTAAAGTTATGTGTACAAAAAGAAGAAATCCTATTCAGCTATTGGTTGAAAAAACAATGGCAGTTGTATTACCCAATCACACTGCATTGATTGACAATATGCCTGTTGCTTGGTTACTCTACTACTACTTTTCAGCAGATTGTACCTGATGACCCATGGTTGATGATGTCACAAAACAGTATCAGAGGGGGTTTCAAAACAAGCTCCAATAGGCACCCAGACAGATTTGCTTGCAAATCTATCCATTCTAGTTATGAATTGAGTTTCAGCTTAATCTGAGTTATGGTTCTGGAGAAGTCGAAAATAGTGTGAAAACACACAAGGCCCCCAACAAGCGTCTATTCAATTTCGAGGCAACAGGATCCTAACAGAATCTTAGTTTTCCCTTTTGTCACCTTATTGGGACGATTACAATCATGACTAAATTCATAGTTACACTGGTGTGCTGTTACCAAGTGGGACACTCTATCGTGACCACAGCAGAGACTTAACTGTGGAACATAATCCCACACATCCATGGATATTTGTCAAGATTCGACAGTTTGTGACCAGTGTGACCATTTGAATAAACTTAGAACTTAGAGAACCACAAGCAGTAGATCCCCGTCATATTTGAAGTGGATCAGGCAAACCATTTTGGAAAAGAAGTCAAAAGTGTAATTGTGGAGAGACAACGAACAAT
Organism: Hermodice carunculata; assembly: GCA_964020975.1. Classification (NCBI taxonomy): domain Eukaryota; kingdom Metazoa; phylum Annelida; class Polychaeta; order Eunicida; family Amphinomidae; genus Hermodice; species Hermodice carunculata. The sequence continues at coordinate 12,679,732 of OZ026624.1, read as the reverse complement.
GAATGTGGACCCATGCTGTAAGCTCAGCTGATTTACAAGTCTGCTGAGCTAAATACCAGTAGCAACTAAAGCTTTGCCGACTTCTCTTGCAAACAACTGCCATTGTGATTCGGAATCAGAAAGTACCTATAAAGAGTAAGTGCACATTCTTCGATAAATTTATACAGTAATCAGGTTAACAACTTTTAGATTCACTTTCTCTGCACGGGAAGCACACAGGTTAAGTGCCTCAGAAGCAATGCTGACCTGTGTCATGCTATTCCGATGTATTCCAGTGCCAATTCTCGATCAAATTTTTCAAGTTGAGGAGACATAGAAGTTAAAATACTGCAACAGATGACATTTGATATTTGCGCCCTTTTCGGCAATTTGAATGGGAAGGCACTGGACAGTTAGGTGTCCTGAACACTTGAAACAGAGCCTGCATATCCCAATACCAATCTGACCAAGGGTTGGTGCTTACCTAGCAATGCGCCTTGCACTACTGTCGGTTACTCTCCTCAGGCTGTGTGGTGTTGTCTTAAATGCAGTTCCCCGAATGACAACATCTTTCCTGGACTTTCCTTGGACAGCAGTCCTTTGTACTCCTGCAGTTACAAACACTTTTATGTGAATGCATTCAACGACGGGCAATGCATGTACTTTTTGTATCTGAACTGCGTACCTTGTCACTGTACCCATATTGTCACCCTATGACAGTATGGACACTGTCAACCTACACAGAAACAAAATTTTACACAACGGGCTGGGGGGGGGGGGGGGGGGCACTTTGAAAGCAACAATGGACTTCTTATGCCGTTATACAAAATGAGGTATATCAGATTAATATAAAAAAAAGTTTGCATTAAAATTTTCAGTCTGGTGATAGTGATGACAATATAACTTGACACATACAGTCTGGTCAAATGAGCAGTAACTGCCTGATCTCTCAGAATGATTTGACAGACAGGACATATTTAGAATGGATGCTGTGAATGCACAAAATGGTAAGAGTTAAAGACTATTTCACACAATTTCATCTGTTTTTAGTGGTGTGTGTGTGTGTGGGGGGGGGGGGGAGGGTGCAGATATGCCCAAGATGGGGGGGGGGGGGTAGTTACAACATATACAGTACGGCATCTTCTGTTTAAACGAATATCAATTTTCCACATTGATTAACTAGTGCAATCCTGTGAATGTACTTATCATTAATTTTTCACACTTCATTTATTAATGTCTCAACAACAACAGAGTTAGCAGCACATACCAGTAGGAGCATTTATTCTCTTAAGTGATCTGCCAGAGGATGCAACTTGGAACCTGACTCCTTGCAACATCAGTACAGATACTGTTTGCCTGGCAGATGTTCTGCCACCTATAAAGTGAGGAGATGTGGTTTCAAAGGACACTGCAAAGTACTGTTTTTTAACATTCTGTCAAACGAAAACAGAATGACAGAAAACTTCTTTTTTTTTGGGGGGGGGGGGAGACGTAGCGATAAGATTAAACTGCTTTTTGTAAGCAGTTACAGAATTATAATCTAGACATTTGCATTTAGGTTTTACATGATGCTGGCACCTAATCCTTAACAGGCTGATACCTTCAAACTTTGCAAAATAAAAACCCTTGTTCAAATAGATTGTGCTAGAACCTTCACTGTTTACAGCATCGCATTTGGGAAAAAACAATTCTGGAAATACATTTTGGGGCATTTTTTTTTCTCTTTTCACATGCATTTTTACAATTTTAATTGCTCATAGCAAAGTTAAATTTCACAGTTGTCAAATATACTGGATACACGTACTATCTAGAGCGGTACATTTTTTCACAATACCTTTAACAACACGGTGCCCTGACTTCGTGGATAATGGTGGCCTGGTCTTGGTAAGCTTGGTGCGAGACCCTTTGTACACTACCCCTCCTAACCTGAAAAACTTCTGTTTCCTGTGATCCACAGCCAACTTTTGATGTTTTCTCTGTCCATATTGTGACCTGTCGATTTTAATTTGAGACTACATTGTACTAGACTAGGGGAGAGGTTCAGGAACATTCTTCTACCGTTGCCCCTGCTGCTACTTCCTCAAACTCACATCAAAATCTAATTACAACTTTGTGTCAAACACTTTTGCTGACATTTTGAAGTATGAAAGCCTCGAAACACAGTTGTTGCAGTACCAATGTTTTAATACAAATATATCCAAGCACAAACCTGACGCAGCATATTTGTTTAAATGCCCACTTAGTCTTAACTGATGTGCATCAAAATAAGTAGATTCAATTTGGTTATTGGAATTTTCTTCTGACTGGATGCATAATTTGTCGTTTTGTATCATGGAATCCTACTTAACCTATGTAATAAATGAGCTATTTCAGTGAACCATAAAACAATACTCTTTGCTCATCTGAACTATCGCTTAATGATTCAAATTCCAATTCTGTGTAAAAATCAGCTTTCATTTAACCCTTAAAGTGCCGATTAAAGACACACTCAACAGCTTTCCTCGGGACACTGTGTGCATTGGGCTTAAAATGTCCCGCGGAAAGCTGTTGACTAAGACTACTTTTTGATTTAGACCAGGTTTGCTTGTATTTGAATGAAAAGTATGTTCATGAAGACTTTGAATCTTTTAACCCTTACATGTTTAACAGTAATGAGAAAACGACTATAGGCATGATTAGCACTTCAAGGGTTAAGCTCAATCATGCCTGTATTTTTAGGCAAAAAGAAGAATGGCTAAAAGTTGTCCTTGGTACACTTTGGGCATACGGTGCCCAATGTGCACTTACGAAAGGTGTTTACTGTAGTCTCGAACTTTGCACTGAAAGGGTTCAAAATACCACCTAAAATTATAGGTAAAGATTTCAGAATTTATGCCAATCAAGTATTCTTTATTAGCAGGTATTCTATTCTGTTATTTGGTTGCATAGGGCCTTCAACCAATCAGAGAACTTAAACTGTAGGTTGTCATGAGATGTCTATGACCTGGAATTTTATTAACAACTCAGCTGAACAGTGTATGCCTGCCTGTGGCTTTTGTGGTGAGCAAAAAACTGCTAAAACAAGTAAATTGTAAATAAATTACCTCTGAATTTTACTGCTCAACTGGGCATCACTGTAGGCAAATACACTGACTTTTCATTGGCCTTGACCTCAGCCTAAACTCTTCGGTCAAGGGCAATCCTTTACCCATGTATTCATTTGCAATTACTTCTGGACAAGTAATAATGTTTACATTAAAGTAGTTACATCCCCTACCTTGCATATCTGAGTATAGGAGATACTCCTTGCAGTGGGCCTTCTTTCGACTGCCAATGACGACGGTCCAACTTTCTTTTCCCTGCCACAAGCGTTCTCCTGGAAGGAGGCACTGCAATCTTTGATGTTGCACTCGGTGACATCATGCCATATTGGTGCTTCTTGTCTGAAGCTGCAGAACCCTTGATGTACTTGAATTTGTTTCTACTCACATTGTTCACCTTTCTGCCCAACAGCTGGTTGATTGTTAAACTCTCTGTGGCTCCACCTGGTGGCCCAGGTAATATTTGAAGGACAAGAGAGGCAACAAAATCTGTATGGTTACATCATGTGCATGAAATTATTCTGCTTTTTTAGAACACACACAATTGCAAAGAACTTGGAACTCTATTTTCGACATACTTTTCCCAATGAAAAAAAAAAGCTTCACAGAAAATCTTAAACGGGCCATCAAGCCCTTTATAGATTGTTTTCCCCAGTGCAGTAAAACTTGTCTCAGCAAGCACCTCTGCTAAGTGTGCACCTGTCTTTAATGGGCAGTCTTCTTTGGTCCTATTTTTGACTCCCTTACACTTCCCACATTTCTGGACCCTATGCAAAGTGGACACACCAAGGATGCCCACTTAACACAGGTTTTACTGCATTTTTAATGAATTTCTTCTGGTCTTAATGCCCTTGGTTGATTCTAAATAGTTTCCTTTAGTATAAAGGATAGAATAGTGGGAATGAAATAACTGTTTGTCTTATAATTGTGCTTGAGGGTTCTCATCATCAAAAATTCAACTGAACAATGATTCACACAACTTTACACAAATCTGATCCAAATGTTTAAGGATATGGTGCAAAGAGGTTACTACATGATTACAGTTAGAAGTCCAAATATATGTATCAGACCTGTGTGTGAAAGGTGTTCTGTGTCACAGCTCGACAGTGGAATGAAAATATTAATACCTGTGTTTTCCCTCCTTAAAGAGTACTTTGACTGCCACTTCTTTGATGGACTTTCAGCAGGTGACTGCGGACAGGACTGTGGTTCACTTTCATACTTTTCACCCGCATGGAACCGCTGGGCACTCCAATGAGCTCTCGGGGATGATGGTGCACTAAAGCTCTTTGTGGCATAATGAACTTTATGTGGTGATACAGTTGTATTCAATTTCTTTGTTGCCTTGGCTGAAGCAGTTGCCTTTCGAATAACAAAGCCTTGGAGCTGGGGATTGAGAATTTTTCTCGATTTCCTATGAGTGGACAGAACTGCCTTCTTTACCAGCTTGTACCTAGACATTAACTTGAGTGCAGACACATTGGTTCGGCTCGTTATTGCTTCTTCCTTGTGGACTGTGTGTGTTGGCAAGCTTGACGTGTTTGTCTCCTGAGATGCCGGCATCTTCCTTGCTGTATTTGCTTTGTGTGATTTTATCAGCGCATATTTTGTGCGAATTACAGGGACCGATGTATTCTTTGAATCCAACTGGTGATTGTAATTTGAAGCTACTGCCTTCCTGTATGAGGGTGCCACTGTTCTTGACTTCCTACCATATATATGTCTTACAAATTTGTATTTGTTAGTTCTATGTGCCACCACATGTCTATTTTTACGAAAATGTTCACTATGTTTGGGACCTCCACCTTGAACGATTACAGGTTCAACAATTGTGTTGACTGTGTGGGACTTTTCAGCTGGCATATTCCCTACACGAAATACAGATTTACTTTTGTTGTACACCTGCCTAGCTCTCACTGGACTTCCAGGTGGAATTAAAACTTGATGGGAATTTGGATATTCTTCCACACTGCAAGCCAAGGCATGCATGTCACGGTAGTCAGCTGTTTGCTCCTGACTCATCCCCAGTCCTACTCCAGACACACGTTGAAGCCCCTTCTTGGACACTGTGCCTTCAACTGTTTGTTTCTCATGGGACTGGACATTTTTACTTGTGGCCACCCATTTATACTTTGACCTCTGGGACTGGGTCTTGTTCTTTGAAGATTTCTGCACATGGGATCGATCAGATGATACAGCTGCCTCTTCGATGACATTCAGCGGCATTTTAACAGAAGCATGTGGCCTCATTACTGCAGGTACCACACCTTCAACTGAGCTCCTTTCCACTACAGTGCCTTGGTTGATTGGTATACTTTGCTGTCCCGTTCCACACATCTTGGTTTCAAACTGTTTTTGTATTAAGGAACAAAGATCAACAATGGATGAGGATTCTTTTTTCAGTGCTGCAGTTACAGGAGTTAGTACTTCAGTTTTAGGGAAAAGTTCTGGCTTTTGTGGGCTTGAGGTACACACTGTTTTGTGTCTGTGTATCTTATCAGTAGATATCCTTTGTGGTTTTACCTCTGTAGCCGTTTGTTCTTGGATACTTGTTTTTGGCAGGGAGCTGCTTGAGGGCTTGTGAATCTTGGTTTCAAACTGTTTTTGTATTAGGGAACAAAGATCAACAATAGACGAGGATTCCTTTTTCAGTGCTGCAGTTACAGGGGTTAGTACTTCAGTTTTAGGGAAAAGTTCTGGCTTTTGTGGGCTTGAGGTACACACTGTTTTGTGTCTGTGTATCTTATCAGTTGATATCCTTTGTGGTTTTACCTCTGTAGCCGTTTGTCCTTGGATACTTGTCTTTGGCAGGGAGCTGCTTGAGGGCTTGTAAATCTTGGTTTCAAACTGTTTTTGTATTAAGGAACAAAGATCAACAATAGATGAGGATTCCTTTTTCAGTGCTGCAGTTACAGGAGTTAGTACTTCAGTTTTAGGGAAAGGTTCTGGCTTTTGTGGGCTTGAAGTACACACTGTTTTGTGTCTGTGCATCTCATCAGTTGATATCCCTTGTGGTTTTACCTCTGAAGCCATTTGTCCTTGGATACTTGTCTTTGGCAGGGAGCTGCTTGAGTTTCTTTGGGCTAGTTCAACGGACAGTTCTGTACCCTGTTTGTTTGATATGTTTGGTTCAAACTGTTTCTGTATCAACGTACACAGCTCAACTATGGATGACGATTCCTTTTTCAATGCTGCAGTGGTGGAAGAGGTTTGAAGCTTGGTTGGACTATTTGTGGACGCCATTTTTTCTTCCTGTATTTCACCCTTTGACATTCCCTGTAAATTAGGTTTTGGCAATAACAGAGGGCGGACAGTTTTGGATGGGTTTGGACACTTCTGTATCTGATCACAAGATGTTTCTTGGCCACTTCTCTTTGGTAAAGAGGAATCCTTTTGAGCCTTTGTCATGATCACATGGGCTGGTTCTTCTTTCAACCTTGCATTTACAAAATTTTTTACTTGTAGGATGTTAGTTGGAGGCTTGACCTCCTTAATAATATTTTCCTCTGATTGTCTGATTTTGTCTACATTTTCTTGTACCTGAAGCGAGTGACCTTTTTGTAAAATATTTTGCTCAACTTTTCCTTGTTCACCTGCACAATGGTGTCCATTTTCTGTTCTCGATGGTACGCAAACTTTCTGCACTGTGCCTTGCTGAACTTCAAAGCTACTTGACAATTCTGTTCCCTCTCTGTTGATCTTGTTTTGTTGTTTTGAAACACATGGCTCATTTTCAAACTGTTTCTGAATAAAAGAACAGAGATGGACAATTGAAGAAGACTTATCTGGAAACTCCTGACTTGAAACATCGGATGGAGGTTTTGTTGGGTTGGAACTGGGTACCTTGTTTCTCTTTTGTAACTCACAAGTCGATGTTCCCTGTACATATGGCTTTGATAATGATACAGAGCTGCCTCCTGTTTTTGACAATTCCAATGTGGGCATCATCTTTTGCCTCTGTATCTGACTTGTTGATGTCCCTGGTGATTTTGATTTTGAGCTGCCAGTTTTCACTGTAAATTTCTTCTGATCCTCACTTTTTGGTAATAATTCTGTGGTTTGAATAGAGGGTATACTTTCATTTTTAACCCGTTTTTGTAACTGCTTGCCTTGTGGAGCATTCTTCTTGGACTGTGGCGATGGAACACTTTTCAAAATCTTTTGCTTGTCAGCTTGTAACTGCATTTGTATCAAGGAACATAAGTCCGCAATGGAAGATTTCTTTATGGATTCTACAGTGGAAGGCTTTGTTGGCTTGGAAGTTGGCATTTTTTGCTGTTTCTGTAACTTGCAAGTAGATGTCCTTGGTACATGAACCTTTGACACTGATGATGAACCAGCTGTTTTTGTATGCCTTAATGCTGGTATAGTTTTTTGTTGCTGCACTAGTCTGTGACTAACTTTCGTGTCCTGTTTGGTCATCTCATTGTGCTCTGATGTAACTGTGTCCATTTCAAATTGTTTTTGTATCAAAGTACACAAGTCAACTGTGGATAAAGATTCCTCTGTTATTTCAGCAGCTGATGGGGCCAGTGACCGCTTAGTTGGATTAACAGAAGTTGGCAACATTTTTTGTTTGAGTAAATCTCCACTTGATGTCCTTGGTACATCAAGTCTGGACGGTGATAAACAGCTGACCGTTTTTGCTGAGCTTACTGTGGCTGTGGACTTCAGCTTCTGCATCTGACAAGTTGATGTTCCTGGCTTATTTGACTGAGACCTGTCTGCCTTTTGTTGAGTTGGTCTACTGGTCGCAACAACAGGCATGTCTTTTAGTTTTCTTTGTTCACTTTGGTCCAGAGTTGAAGGTACAAGTTTTTGGGCTCGTGCCACAAGCAAGTCCTTCTTATTATTTGGTACAGGCTGCGACAACTTTTGCTGAACTTGTGCACCTGTGAGCCTGGGCTTAACTTTCTGAATTAAACTCCTGGTAGACGAGGGGTCAGTTTTGGGTGTCTGTACTGAAACGGCATTTATGCTACCTTTTGAAATAACTCCTTTGTTTACAGTCGACTTACTTATAGAAGCCTTAGCTGCTTGAATACTCTGATTGTGATTCTGGCTAGGAACTGCTATTTGCTTGGTACTTTCATCACACATGCTTCTCTTTTTTGAATATTGCATTGGGGTTGTATTTACAATGGCAGTTTTGGAATTTTTACTCCACTTTAATTTTGCTGGGTCAATTCTGTTTGGCCGAGATTTGTTATTATTACTCTGAAGCCTTGAACTCATACCTCCATTGGTCCATATTGCTGTCTTTCGACCAATTCTGTTTTTCTTGGAGTGTAAGTTCTGCCATGGGCCTACTGGACATGTCGATGGTTTATATTGGTTAGACACTGTGGATTTCCCATGTCCATTGATGAGATCTTGAACAGAGAACAAAGATTGTGACTGGTCAGATTGTACCTAACAATGAAAACTGTAAAACATTTTATTGTTAAATCTGTCTTAACATGTGGTCATCAGATGATCTGCCATTGTGAAAAATTATCTTTTTTTTATGTAAAATGGTGGAGAATAATCTGGACCAGACATACATGGGATAAAAATAAAACAACACTCTTGAAATTACGTGGCCATAAATTCTAAATGGCACTCACATACCCGTGGAGTGGAAGGATACACTCGATGGCCTGCCTGTGGCGGGCTGTATCTCATGTATCCTTCTGCTCCACGGATACGCTCGTGCCATGCAGAAACTATGGTACATGTAGTTTTATTATTGTGAACATTGTTCTAGTCGAGTTGAGTTGATTTTATTTAGCACCAAAGTTCCATAAAATGTATCCTGTGTATGTGTAGTCCAAAGTAACCACGGACGGGCCGTTCTGCACCGTGTAGAATTTATTACCGATCCACACGCCTGTGAAGAACGGTCTGCATGGCACTCGCGTATCCGTGGAGTGGAAGGATACACTCGATGGCTCGCCTGTGGTGGGCTGCATCTCGTGTATCCTTCCACTCCACGGGTACGCTCGTGCCATGCAGAATTTACGGCCAGGCACTCACACTTGTTTTATTATTATAAAATACATAATAACAATATGCTAGGATAACTCTCATAGTCTTATGACATATTTCCAGTGAGGACTGAGGTCCTTCAATTAAATAAATGCATGATGTATACAATAAATTATAAACATATCTTTGTTTTAAAATAAAAATACGAATTTGAACAAACTAGCAACTTTGCTTCAACTCATAATAATGTACAATAAAAAGCAGACATATATTCTTATTCAGAAAAGTAAAAAGGGGGAGGGGGGCTAACAGTAGAAAAAGGAAAAGTAGAAGTGAGCAAAAGAAGTAAGAGGGAGATGGGAAGAATATAAGGAGTGAGCTAAAGAAAGAGAAGGAGAAACATGAGAGAGAGAGAGAGAGAGAGAGAGGGAGGGAGGGAGGGGGAGAGAGAGAGAGAGAGAGAGAGAGAGAGAGACTTTTAAACTTTCATTTTGAAATTAGACATGCTCTCTGTGGTTTTAATGTCCTCCGGTTGTTGGTTCCAGGCCTCATGGATTGATGGAAAAATGTGTGCTAGCCTGCTGCGTTGTCTCCTGGGCTGAAGAGTGAAGTAAAAAGTTGGAGCAACTGCGATATAAACCATCATAATGATCATATCAGGTCTTACGGCTTTCAGTTATGCCAAGTGACTGTAAAAGATCTATCATTACGACATATTCACTCTAAATATATCATTCAGAACAGCATTTATAATGTCTTACTCGTTAGAAAAGCTATCTCGTCTTGCAGTCGTTGTGCTTCCTGTGGGTTCGCCATTTCACAATTCCAAGGTCAAGGTCAAAAAGTTGACCGGACGTCATTGTGCGTCACCGACGGAAACGGGTCCGACAGCTCAGTCAGTGACATCAGTGAACCGTTGAACGCTATCAACTGGGTGAATCATCCCTATTTGTACGACCATACAACATCAAGATATCCATGTACCTGTCCAATGCAAACATCAAGATCAGTCTTTATGCCAGTTGTTGTCTGTTTGTCGTAACAGTTGGGTTTTTCTTGATCCGAAACTCATAAGTGCCATCTGTTGGGAAAATATGTTACTAAAACTGTAAAAAGGCTGTGCAAGTGAATAACACAGACTATGTTTTCCCGCAAATACTTTGTTTATTTCTTTACATGTAACTTTTGTTCCCAATTTTTCTGGGACACTATTGTTCCGAAAATAGCAAAAACAACAAACTTGGCATGGTGATTGACCTGGTAGTGAAATGAATCCTCTGGTTTGGAACAGTATGTTGAAAATTTTGCAATTAGGCCACATAAAAAAATCCCGATTAATCATGAGCGCCCGCATGATTTTTTTTCCTTTGGTGCCACACCAAATTTTTAAAACTTTTTTATTTGTAAATATTAGCGGGGAAAAAATTGCTAACAGAGCATCAATTAAAGCCTTGCGCAGTCAGTGCCGATCAAGAGAATTATATTACAGCATACTCATGACAATTCTGAATGAACAAATGACCTGTATGGGCAATGCTGACTTGCAGAAAGCTTTAATACAAAAAAAACCCAAAAACAAAAACAAAAACAACAAAAAAAAACAAAAACAAAACAACAACAACAACAACAACAACAACAACAAAAATCATGGGGGGGGGGGGGGGGAATGAAAGAATACAAACAAACAAACTCCTGCCTTCATCACTTTTTTTTTGAAAACCACTGATGATAAACCAGGATTTTTTTGTGGCCTTAGGCCCATCTAAAAATTTAAAATCTTAATATCTTCAAAAAAAAAAAAAAAAAATAACAGTAGAGGTATCACTCCAACTGTATTTCATAGGTTAGTGCTGTAGGTACATCCAATAAACTACAACCAGAAGTTGTAGAATTGTAATTTGTGCAAATTAGGGGCACTTGAAAAGCTAAAATGTTGATATATCTTCAAAACTATTAAAGGTAGATCGAGGTACCATTCCAACTTTAATTCATATAGCTTTGTATCATAACCACATCCAATATAGACCACAAAGAAAGAAGTGGTAGAATTTTATTTTATGCTAATTATGGGCACTTGAAAAGTTTAAACGTTGAATATTTTCAAAATGATTACCAGTAGAGGTACCATTCACACTTTAATAATCTTCACAGGTTTGGGCTATGCACACATCCAATGGCCCACTAACAAAAGTTGTAGAATTTTCATTTATGCTAATTAGGGACACTTGAAAAGTTTAAAAAGCTCTGAAAGTATTAAAGGTAGAGGTACCATACCAACTTTAATTGATACATGTAGGTTTGTGCAATAGGTGCATCCAATATGAAATACAACCAAAAGCTGTAGAATTTTAACTTATGCAAATTAAGGGCACTTGAAAACTTTAAATTTGAATATCTTCAAAACTATCAAAGATATATAATATGGACACATCCAATGGACCACAGACAAATGTGGTAGAATTTTAATTTATGCTAATTAGAGGCACTTGAAAAGTTTAAATGCTTAAAATCTGCAAAACAATTAAAGGTAGAGGTACCATTCCAAATTTAATAGGCTTTTGCTACAGGTGCATCCAATATGAAATACAACCAAAACTTGTAGAATTTAAATTTATGCAAATTAGGACTATTGAAAAAAAAAATAAAATGTTGAATATAGTAGTGTGTAAATAAGAGAGTTGATCCACTTTGCACTTGATGACCCTGAAATCCTGGATTCTGATTAGTTGAGAATGGTCATGTGACCAATGTCTTGCACAAAAGTTCTGGTATCCTCATTGGAGGAGAACAGAAAGCAATTTGAAAAAGAAAACGAGGTTCTCACCTTCACGTGCGAGTGTACCTTTTTTTATTTAGCCGGCGGCGATGCAAGTTTTTTTGAGACCACAGGGGCATGGACTACCTGTCAAATCATGCCCTACCAGAACCATCCCTAATTTCTTTGCATGTGGCCCTAAAAAAGACTGGTTTTCTTCTTTCTTGCAATAACTGTGTACAATATATCTATACGGTTACAGTGTCATGCTTCAATCAATTCATCTGGTGTAAAATGTAATAAGATAAAATGTGCATAATATTGTGCAAAGTATTTTAATTTTAAACAGGTGCAATGTTTTCATGTACATCAATATCATAGTGATAAGATGTGTGTTCTTAGGTCACATCATCTATTTGTGAGTCATATATTATTTTGGTATAAAACACATAATGAAGATGATATTATACAATTATTGACTTTTGATGAGGTCACTGGTTAGTTTCATGGACCTGAAAGAAGAGTACTGACTGAGGCTGAAGGCTGAGGTCAGCATTCTCCTTTCAGGTCCATAAAACTAACCACTGAACAAAGCAAAGTCCACAATTGTTTTGTTTTATGAGCAGGTAACTCTTTCAAGATTACTGTTTACATTATGAAAAAAAAGTCCAGTTTCAAGATTTTTTTTTTTTTCAACAAACAACTTTAAAAAAAAATAAATAAATAAGTGACTGTGAGATGGAGCTCCCAGATCATTGGAATCATGATATTGATTTCTGGGCGTGGCTAAATCGGTGGAATGTAACTGCTAGCTATAACTAGTGAGATGGAGTCCTCAGATCTGCAGAATCGTGATATTGATTTGTGAGCGTGGCTAAATCGGTGGAACGTAATTGTTAGTTAAATAGCAGTTACATTCCACCGATTTGGCCATGCCCACATATCAGTATAACGATTTCGCTGATCTGGGGACTCCATCAACTAGCAGTTGCACTCCACGGATTTGGCCACGCCCACAAATCAGTATAACGATTCCGCTGATCTGGGGACTCAATCAACTAGCAGTTACACTCCACGGACTTGGCCACGCCCACAAATCAATATTACGATTCTACTGATCTGGGGACTCAATGTCAAGTCATTAAACTATTTTCAGCTTTGCCAGGACACCATCATAACCAACAGGATCACAGCAATCTTGAGAAAGTTTCTTGATTATAAAATAATACAGATTATACTACAATGTTGAGATTATATTGTATGCAATTACATCAGACATATTGCATATTTTGCGAGACTACTAAGATTTAACATATGCTACATAGGTGTTTTCCTTTTTGGTTCAAGTTATAATTAAGTTGTATAACGTTAATAGTATATAATGTCGCAATATATCATGTTTGCATTGTTGCAGGGTGGTCTATAATGTGGGGTCCAGGTGAATCACCCGGACCCCACCATTGAAACAGTATCTTTCCCCCGCCTTGAAAACTGGTGCTAATTTCAGTTTGATTCCATTATATTCATGTGTATTCTTTATGGCAAAACATCAAATAAATCATAAAAAAGTCTAAAATAATTTTGGAAGTTTAATATTAAATTTGTAATATTGCTTTACAATTATAATGTAATCACAAATAAATATTATTACTACTTAGTAGGACATTCTTTAGTAGATAAGTTCGATTTTGCTCACACAGTAAAACCCCGTAACACTATGCACTACCCGTTCGACCCATGTGCTAATGCATCAGAGGCCAGCTACTTTTGTTAGAAATAGTAATAACATGATTTTGTCCGGTGTAACACATTTTACTGGACCTTCATCAATGATTGGCAGGTTTCACAATTTTCACAATTTTCACAATTTATTATTTTTGTTTCACTTTTTTATTGTATTTTTGTCCATTCAGATAACATTTGACAAAAAAAAAAAAAAAAAAACACAAAAAAACCAGTGTTTCTTTCTTTGAGAGTTTAATATCATTCAATCTCGCGACCACTGACCCTGTGCACCAGTTGCAATGGAGACAAGAGTTGGAAACCTGTCCACACCATCATGATCATGACTATATCATGCTTACATGTAGACTAATGTGCGTTACAAGCCACCTTTAACATTTGGTTGCAGCTAGGTGGTCACTTCCACACACGTATCCTGTCCTATCACGACTTTTACTTACATATCAAACTTTTGTGCCGCCAGTTACAACATGCAGAAATAAACCACTTTATTCCTCCATGGTTACAAGTACTGATGCCGAAATGGATCATGGGCCATGTCCATTTGTGTACAGCTGTGTGATACTATTACATTTACATATGGTTTGGCTTTTAGCAAAAGGAACAACGAACGCAGTCTATTTGTGCACAGCTGCAATGGCCTCTTCACAATTCGCAATGATTCCTGGTACTACTTTCACTTTCCCACGGCTCCCCCATTCATAAAACCCTCATGCCACCTATTAACTCTTCTTCTTAATCATTAAATGCTGAAAGTGTATCGTTTGGTCTAATTATACATTTATTTAAAGCAAAAAAAAAAAAAAATAATAAAAAAAAAAAAAACTTTGAATGATATAGACTTTTGAACCATTTTTTCCAATGTCGTGTTTGCCTGTTTAAGCTATCCAGTGACATTTTAAGCATTAAGCAGATCTCCAACGAATGAGCAGGTAAAGGTCAAAATTTGAACGTTTTAGCGTGTAATAAAGGGGAAATGTATAAACATAAGTTCAAGCACACAATGAAAATGGAGTTAATTTCTCATACATGTATAAGAAATGAAGCTCATATTTCATATGTGAAAAGGGGGTTAGGGGTGTCTAAGTATGTTGGTATGCAGGTAATGATTTTTATGGACAATAAAGGGGCTTCCAGTATGCAAGTATTTTCAATAAAAATATGTGATACACTAGTACGGAAAATTCTTTTATCCGCTCTATAGAGCCAAATCACTTTCCTTTTTTCAGAATCCTTACAGATAGAGATGCCAATCCATCTTCAAATCTAAGGTTTGTTCTGTAGGCATATCCAATGAAAGAAAAAGAAATCTGTAAAATTTGACTTATGTTCAAATTACGCACAACTCTAAACGTAATATGTTGATTATTTTCAAATGTAAACTAGACAGAGGTGTCAATAGCAACTTGTTTGTTTGTGGTAGGGCGCATCCCATGAAGTGAAAACGAAAATTGTAAAATTTTAACCACTGCTTATATGGCACACTTGAAAGATTTTAATGCTGACCATTTCGAAATGAATATATATGAATGGGCACTCAAACTTCAGTTCAAAAGATTGTGTTCAGGGTACATTTGATGATCATTGAACACAATTTTTAAACATTTTAAATTTTACCAGTTTCCAAGGTACACAGAAAGATTACTTGTCAAGCAAATCTTATTTTTTCATCTCGTTTACATATAATCTAAATTATTTAAATACATATTGATCGTTATAATTATTCGGCAACATCACTTTGCACAAATAAATTGTCCTCCACAATGCATTGTCCTGTTTGCGTTTTACATATCATGGCATGTCTTTCTTACTTTCTCTGGAAAGCCAGTCTTTTAGTATCTTGTACTATTTGATGATACAAAATAAATCAATACTAGTATGTTTAAACTAAATCTTGGACACAGTTCTGTCAAGTTCTGACATTTGAATGGCCTCATCCGGGTGACTAGATACAAACAAAAGGATATTTCAACCTCTTAATTTTTATTATTACTATCACATAAACACTGCAAACAAATTGTCAAATTTAAGGCCTGACTGCTCTCAGTCGTCAAGGAAATGTTGGCACCCATTTTTACTTCATTATATGTATGTTTGTATGTATGTATGTATGTATGTATGTATGCATGCATATATATATATATATATATATATATATATATATATATATATATATATATATATATATATATATATATATATGTGTGTGTGTGTGTGTGTAATAAAGAGAGAAAGAATATGTCTAATCAGAGGTCTCGGTAATAAGACCACTCCCCATAACAAGCACCTTTCGACAGTTGCAATTGGTTCATATTTTACTTTCATTGTTAAGACCAATTCCCTTTTATGTTTACATACATACATATATACATACAGACAGCTTCTGAGCGGACAGCAGGTGTCAGGTAGCAATGCTATACTGACCTTGGTCAGATGGCAAATCTCTACTGACCTTGGCCCAGCGCTCCTATAATTATTATGTGACATAAATGATCCCAAACATACCCGACAATGGATCGAGTAATTACCCAAAATACTACTGGACATCTTTATTGCAGCACATGATACAGTCCCTTGTAACTAAAAGAAAATAACACCACATTCGGTGTGACTTTCAATATGCACCCTATGATGGTCAGAATGTTTATTTTCTTGTTATGCATGATGTGTTTGCCCATATTATGACCATGGCTATGATGTAATAGGGCAAACTGAGGTTGCAAGAATTGTCAGACGCCACAAGGTGGAGAAAGTTTCAATATGTCTTGCAGGGAAAGGCGTCCACTTTCTGTTGGAGAAACTGACAAACTGTTGAACTTTGTAACAGAGCAGAGCAGTCCCAACAGCGAGCAACTGAAGCTTTTAATGTGAACAGGGGTGTAGTCTGCCGTCTGCTACAAAAAGAAAGACACATGATATCATTCGAGGTGCTGGACAACCCGGGAAAACAGCACAGAAGATGATAATCAGCTTGTACAGTTTGTTGAAGACAGCTCATTTCTTCAGGGCCAGAGGGGCGCCGATATTTTCTGCAAATTTCACATCAAAATGTGAGATAGAACCATTTGCAGGAGATAGAATGAGGCCGGCATAAAGTCATTCAAACGTTTCCAGCAAACAACTAAAAAAATCATGACGTATGTGGAGGCAACAGACATCATGGCGCAGTCCCAGTGGAAAAATGTCATCTTTTCCGACGGCTCGCTTTTATGTTCACTCCATTGAGAGAAGGTTGCCGGTTTGGCCAAGAAAGAACACGGGGTATGGCAGAAAGCATGTCAGTACCATCGACAGGTTTGGAGGTGGCTCAGTAATGACATGGGGAGTCATATGACAAAGCATGACTGGAGATAATTCATAGGACGCTGAGTGCTCAAAAGTTTTGAGATGACAGTCGCCTCCTGTTACGATCCCTTTTGGCTTACAGTCTGTTCCGGGAGTATATTCACATGAGCTGGCCAGCATCAAGCCTTTGTGTAGCCTCCTTGCCTGACGTGAACATTATTGAACACGTGACTGGTCAGGGAGAGCTTTTCATAGTCAGCCCGAGCCAGAGGCTGGTATGCACCAACCTCATTTAAATTTGAGATTAAGTGACCCTTGGGTAAGTGAGCCTTAAATCCCTTAATTGTGAGTGGACTGCACCAAATGCACTTACTGAAAATAGGCATCACTCAAGTAAGTGAACCTTATCATAAACACAGCTTTGTCTGAATGTTTCTCACAACCTGAAACTTGGTCGTTACATGGCCCTGTATCTTGGACTGTAAATGAAACCAGTCCGCAATTGGAATCCAAACTGGTAAAAGGGCTGCGAAAAAGAAATCCCCAAACTTTACAGTGACAGAAAAGGAAATATTGCTGGACATCGTTGATTAGGTCAAACATATTGTGGAGGACAAAAGGTCTGACACCCAGGCAAACACAAAGAAGACTAAAGCATGATTGGAGGTTGTAAAAAACTCTGTTCTCAACCCAATACATGCCAAAGGAACGCCAAATAGTTGAAAAAAGTTTTGGGAGAACCTGAAAACAAAAGCGATAAAAGATGTGGCCAAAGAAAAACACAAGAGCGTAAAGGTCACAGGAGGAGGGCAACTCGAGTCTTCAGATGAAACTGATAATATAACACAGCGGGGAGAAGACATGGTCCCAGACCAAATAACCTGCGCCTGCATCCTCCTCATCGTCAGAGTCATCTACCTCATTCCTTTTTCTTAGAAACTTGTGTAAAACTGCAGTGGCAACAATAATGATCAAGGAGCGCTCCATCATGATTTGTAGTTCATTTTTAAGACAGGGGAACTTTTTTTTTTCCATGCACCAAAGGTTTGTTTGATGACAAAGTGTGTCTTTAATTGGGCATAGTTGTAGCGCTGCTGTGCTGCTGTATTATGACGCTGAAGGGGCGTCATCAAGTAGGGACGGCAGGGATATCCTGCATCTCCAAGGAGGCATCCTTGAATTCCACCATTCTCGAAACGCTCACATATAAAACTGTTGTCAAAAAATCGACTGTCATGTACTGAACCTGGCCAGGGACAAACTATATTGGTGAACAACATATCTGCATCACATATCGCCTGAACGTTGATGGAAAAAATTCCCTTTCTGTTCCTGAACAGCTCTGCATTAACCCAGGTGGTGCTTTAATTCGGATATGGGTGCAATCGATTGCACTGATTACCCCAGGGAATCTTCCTTTTATCGTCGCATTTTTCATGTACATAGTTCCTATCTTCCATTGACGGAAATTGCATATAGTTAGGTCGCAGACCTTCCAATATGCGGGAGACCCTGTGAACAATTCTTCCAACGGTAGACTGATGGACTCCACCAAGGTCTCCTACCACATTTTGGTATGTTCCTATGGCATAAAACCTCAGTGCAATGGTGGAGGTATGGCTTCATTCCGGTCATGCCCATACTCTAGATCAGCAGCCACTTGCTGAAGAAGTTCATCTGCTGATTATTTGGTCATCCTATACCGTTTACAGAATTCTCCATCTCTGAGGTATTTAAATGGATTTGTCCTGTCTCTCAATGAACGGTTTTCCCTGTACAATTCATAAAAATTTTGAAGTTGCCACGGACGGTCTTGGTAGTCCTCAGTGTCCTCTATATTGCTAACTCATCAAATGAGAGGTCACTTGAAAATTACAGGCTATCTTAGAAATGTAAGTGCTGCTTAAGTCTACCCTTGACAAGACTTACACTTACCCTATATTTAAGTGTCTCCTAAAATTAGGTGTACTTGGTGCAGTTCACTTACTGAGTAAGTATCACTTACCATGGAGGTAAGTGTCACTTAATATTTAAGTGGAGTTGGTGCATACCAGCCTTAGCTCTGGACACACAGTTAGACTCAGAGCTCTGCATCTTTTTATTAACCCTATTTTTGCATTGACAAATCTTTGGACACTACTCTCTCTTTCTTTCAATTGAATTGTCCGTTTGTTTTCAAAGCCAGTGAAGTGTTACTACAATGCATCTATACAAAGGATTCATAGATATACAAATATAACAATACGAGAAGATTAGCTTCACAGCAAATATGGGTGCCTTCAAAATGATAACAGTTTGAAATGCTACACTTTCTCATCGTTTAACATAATCTAAATTTTGTGTATTCGCCTAATTTGCACAAATTAAAATGCTACAACTTTGTTTCTTGGTTCATTGGATGCGGCCATGTCACAAACTCACTAACTGAAGTTTGAATGACACCACTGTCTATAATAGTTTTGAAGCTGTTCAAGATTTTAATTTATTGTATTTGCCTACTTTGCATGAATTAAAAGCATACAACTTTGGTTTATGGTTCATTGGATGAGGCTACGTTACACACCTACAAATTGAAGTTGGAATGGCATCTCCATGTATAATAGTTTTGAAGTTATTCAAGATTTAAATTTTGTGTATTCATCTTATTTGCATAAATTTAAACTGTAAAATTTTGAATCATGGTTCATTGGATGCGGTTTTGTCAGAAACCCTCAAATTGAAGTTGGAATAGCACCTCTTTCTCTAATAATTTTGAAGCAATTCAAGATTTAAATTTTTCATGTTCACCTAATTTGCATAAAACCCTACAACTTTGGTTCATGCTTCATTGCATGTAGCTTTGCCACAAACCTACAAATTGAAGTTAGAATGGCATCTCTATCTATAATTGTTATGGAGATATTCAACTTTTAGAATTTTCAATGCCCCGAATTAGCATACTTTAAAATTCTACAACCTTAATTTACTGTCCATTATATTGGGAGGTGTCATAAACCTGTACATGCACATTGAAATTTTGTGTCTATCTGCAATAATTTGGAATGTATGGAGCTTTTAAAATTGTAATTACCTCTAATTTGCATACATATAAACATCATGAGTATTCCAAACGATATGCACAGTTTTACTGGAAGGTCACCATGGCAATTTTGGAGGGAAAGAAAAAAAGAATTACTAGAGAAAAACAAAATAACTGGGTTCGCACATAGACATAATGACTGAACTTGAACTCGAGACACACAAAAATGTCGGAAATTGTCACAATTTCCCTGTCTCAATAGAGAGCTTAATGCTCAATAGGATGAAATTTTCTCACAGAGATAGAAATAACTGAGCTTGAATGAGCGCCAAACAAAAATGTATGAAGCAGTCACAGTTTGCCAGTCTAAAAAGATAGCTTAATTCTCAATAGGAATTCAGTTTTCCCGCAGCGAAATAAATAATGACCGAACTTGAATGGGCAACACACAAACATGTCGGAAGTGGTCACAATTTTAGACTCCGACTCAGAAAGCTTTTGTTTGGCCAAAATAAGTACACAGATATATATCAGATTTAACAAATCAGTAATTCTATTAATTGTCGGGGAGACTTTTATTATGAATAAATAATTATTGATGTCATGAAAGCCATCCCACAGACTATAGTGTAATGACAATATAACCAAAACATCCAAAGACTGTGTAATTATGCGAAGCTAGGAGTACTCAGGTGTACAAGTCACATATTTTTACATAAAATTGATTCAACATTAGGTGGAGTACTCTAACATTTTACAAGAGTTCAGATTGCGTACATGCGTAACAATAATTGTTGGGGATGGCGCATATGTGACTATATTGTGGGATGGCGCATGTATTACTATATTGCGAAATGAAATGACATTTAACATAACCAATAAAACATTTTAAGCTATGGGTATGTGCCTTCGTCTCGAATATATCTTGGGGCCTTTTTATTGTATCTGGCAGACCATGACATTAGGAAATTTTTACATAAGCATATTTATATCCTGCAGAGGGGATATGTCTACCTTGCTTTGTGATACGCTGATAGGTTTTGAAGATTAGTGGGAAGATTAATGTTGATATATTGAAGATATATTTTATCTATATTTTGAGATCGTGAAAATATCATCAAGCCTTAGCAGTTTCAAGTGTTTAGAAACAGGATCTGTATGGACGTTAACGGTTGTAATTTTCCACATGACATGCATACAGCTGTTTCCTGTAGCTTATCCAGTAAAATTTCCTGATCTAGTGTGTCGAATGCCTTACATAAATCAAATGCTTATGAATACTTCTCCTTTATCCATTTATTGCGCGATTCATCCACTAGTTCAATGGCTGAAAATTATGTCCAGTGTCCCATTGGGAATCCATACTGACTATTACATAAAAAAATATTAAAAAAAAAATATTCATACAGTTGATTGAACATTTTTTTAACAAGACTTTAGAATACAAAAGGAGTATGGATATTGAGGATAAATTGTAAAAAGGGTTTCGTCATTTTTTATTTACTGGGATTATTCTGGCAATTTTAAATCTATTGGGAAGTATGCCAGCATTCAGAGATTGGTCAATAATTTGGGTAAGGGGTAAAAATAAAGGATTCTCAATGAACTTGAGCAATTTTGTAGATATGCCATCATCACCGTAGCTTGTTTTGCTGTGTATTTTATTGATCAACGTATCAACCGCATCGACATCAGTTAAGTAAAACTTGAATACACAGTCATATCTTTCCAAATATCGTTCATAGTTAAACGATGCTCGAATGCTAGATTAGGCCACATGGTGCTCCAAAGGTATAAACTTATTGGCTGTGGTTTATTTGTCATTTATTGGATTTTTATTATCGATGAAGAGTTACGGTAAATTATTTCTCTTTTTTTTTCTTTTGAATAATATTTCATTAATAGTTGCTCACGTTTTCCTAACGTCATTTTGGTATCTTTTAAAGCAGGTAACATTTTTCCCAGCGTGAATAGAGAGCTTAATAGTCAATAGCAATGAAAATCTCTCGAGAAATAAATAAACACAAAAATGTCGGAAGTGATCACGATTTCCAAGTCTGAATAGTGCTTGAGATACTTGGACACAGTCGGTTGATAAAGTAATAGAATATCGACAAAACAAAATGACATCTGGCAAATTTATGCTAAAATCTTGAGCACAGTTATTTCCAGTTTTGACAAATTTTAAATGAACTCATCCGTGTCATACGGCACAAACAATTGATATTTCAACCACATTATTTCTATTATTACTGTCACATTATTCTAAATCAGTTGTCCTACTCAAAGCGTGATTACCACCAGTCGAACGGCTTTTGCGGGCAGAAATTTTAATCGATTAAATCAAACCCAAAGGATCTCATAATTAAATACATTCATTTTGATTGGTTGAAGGTAAGTCAGTTGGTAGTTCATTTATTTCTTCGAATATGATTGTACATGTTCACAATGCACATATCATGGTAGGAAACTAGTTAACTCCAGAATATACATAAATTAAAACGGGTTACATGTCAAAATGATAATAAAATAATAGTTGTCATACACATTCTTTCAGGCAAAACACATGCTCTGATTTAAGAGATGTATTACTTTGCTATGAAAATTTCTCTAGAAAAAGACGACATGGAATCGAGGTTTTGCACGTGAAAAGGATAGTATTACAAAATTTTGCTGGAGTAAGCGTCGCATGCAAATCATGGCCAACTCTGCAATATAGTGATGTCTTAGTATTTTGTGCGTCTGTAGACGTATGGAGATTGGATAAGTCACAAGAAAAAATCGTCTGACAGGGTTTTGTCTTGAAACTAGCAGCATCCGCCGCCAATGTATATTTATTTCATTCTTCTATTTATTTTTGTAAATAAATTAATATTTTACTGCATGTTGGTGCTATTAAACTATCAAGTTTGCAGTTTATATTTTGCAGATTAACAGTATCATTCTTCAGTTTTGTCTTGGTGACGGCCAATCAGATAGCAGCTTATATTAATTTGGGCAACATAAATGTTTAACCCGTTCCGTCCCAGACAAGACGCAAAGTGGTTTTAGCAAAAAGCATTAATTTACTTGCCAAAAAATCCGATGAAATGAGTGTTTTCGTCAAGAAGTTCCCTTGGCGTACCAATGATCAACTACATATTGGCAATGAAATTTGTTTAAGCACTGTCAAGTTTGGTCAGAGGAGAGTTAACGGTTAAAAACCCACGTCACCCGTTGGGCATTGTGGTATATAAAAAAACTCGCGCCATTCCACGCCTTCATACAAAGACGTCTTCATATTTGTGAGTGGAAGCAACTGAACAGAATCTTCTGGGAAATTGTCGTCAGAATTTATGAACAATGGACTGGAAAGTACATTTAGTTATATGCTGGCATTAAGTTTGATTTAGTCTATTCAGTATCTCTCTGGACATTGAGGAAAGATAGGACAAACCCGGGATTCGCGAAGCCAGTTTGTATCCACAGGACTAAATGGAAAAGCAGTTGATTTTTTGTTGTTGTTGTTGTTGTGATGGTGGTGGGGGCAAGGGGGTAGGGTCCAATGTTCAGTTGAACTATATTATCTGCGAAACTAATTTAAGAACAGAAAGATTACAGTTTGAAGGTACGTGTGGGGCAGAGGGAGACGGCCATGAGACAAGGAAGGTTAAAAGTAAAGGAGCTTCAATGCCCGGCTTCAATGCTTTAAAATTCACATGTGAAAAGATTTTTTGATTTGTTCTTGTCGACTGGTTTCAACGACAACGGAGAGACTCGTGGTTCTGTCAGATTGACCAAGGAGACAATAATGAAAGAGTGACAAATTCTGGCTCTCGCCGGGCTTTTCAGTTTTGGGCTTTGTAACATTTGCAGGACCAATTTTGTTTTTGGTACATTTGATATTCATATCATGCCCTAGCCCCATTTCTGAGGCATGGACGGTGTTGTTTAATTTTGAAATGGGCGACGGTGTTGTTTTGATACGGGAGACGGTGCCCATATCAAAACAACACCGTCGATGCCTCAGAAATGGGGCTAATTATGCCCGTCCACAAAGACGCTTGTCTGACAAAATGCCCTCAATGGACCTCAATAGCAATCTTTAACATTGTCTCGGAACATGTTGATCGCCACACAGAAAGTGGCAAATGAGGGCTGGGCTGTGAGGCTGCAGAAATGGAGGAAGAGGGACGGGAAGCTTGGTTTCTTGGCCCAACAGGGGGCCTTGCAGGAGGTAAGGTTAAAACAGGTTAGAAATACACAAGACTGCTGGTAGCATACTGGGATAAAAGGAAGGAGATGTTAGGGTCCGTACGGAATATGGTCAACGAAAGTGTCAAGTTGGGGAGGAAAGGAAAACGTGATAGCATTATCAGGGCCCACTTGTCCACAAACTGGTTTTGGCGGGAAGAAAATATGAACAATGGCGGCACGTGCATGCGGCACACCACAGACGTGAGTAGTGCATGCCTTTGGGTGCGAGGCGATATTATGTAGAATGATTATTTTTTTTTATGCTCGATGTGGACCATGGGACATTTGTGCATGAATTGAATATCGATTACAAAGTGAATTCACGGTGACTGATCACTTGTTCAGCCTTATGCGCTCTTGTTCAGAAACCGCTACAATGATATCACTGCGGCTCAGTCATATCGTAAACCATTGTAGCGGTCGGTTTCTGTTGGATTTTGAAAGCAAGAGAAAATGCTGTTACTTTTCAAACGGCAGATTAAACGGAGATCTGGAAACAGAGAGAAAATTGGATACTTTTAAGATTGTCAAGAGCACTTGTACATTGCTTATCTGCAAATTTCTAAATTTATTTTCTTGCATCGAAAGAATGAAAAAAGAAAAAAAAATAGAAAAGAAAAAAAAGAACAGCACGAGAAGAAACGAGATGTTTAGTTTCGATGTTTGTCTGTTTCGTTTTGGTTTGGTGGGTTTTTTTTGGTGTTTTTACTAATATTTTTTATTTATGTTTATTTGTTTTATACAGTGTAGGATGCACGGTTAAAAGCCCCGCGATTCCATTTATATGAATACAGGTGGTGCAGGAAGGTTTACAATGAAGTAGTCAAGGAACAAACAAGATTGGTCAAAGATATAAATAAGTTGGCAGAGATATACGAATTGAAAAGATATGATGAGGTTGATGACTGGAAAGTGTATATAGGTAGGACTGTTACAAAGGGCTGGAAGGAAGACCGGAAAAGAGGAGTCAGGGAAAAGAGTGCATTAAAAGTGTAAAGGTACTAGAAAAGCCAACGAAAAGTGTGTGTTGGGATGGAGGGAAGGGACCCAGGCTTCTTTTTCAAAGTAGGGCAGGAGTGATCAATCTGGAAAAGAGAAAACAAAAGTGGACAACAGGTAGTAATGGTAAATGTAAGGTATGTAGACAAGAGGCAAATGAGAAAGTGGATCATTGGCTGTTGTGGTGTGATGCATATAGAGAGATAAGAATTTTTCAGAAAGTGGCACAGGGAAGACTATAATAACAAGGGTCCAGAAGAAGTTCAGTGTTTAGAGGAACAGGAACGTGTAGCATGGGTTTTGGGTTTGAAGGGTGGCTTTCTGGGAGGCAGGAAAGGCACTACAAGTCCTGATCAGCATGTGGAAAAAGTTCCTACCACTTTAACCGTGCACGGTGGTTTTCTCCGAGTTCTTCGGTTTCCTCCACTAGGCAAGGTAGGAAGTATACGCCAACATCTGTGCCATGGAGAGTGACTCGATAAGTCAATGCTTGACTTCTTTCACAATCCATGTAAAACAAATGTGTCTATACTTTTTTTTTAAGTGTACAGGACTGCCTGGTAGGATTCCTGGAGAAAAGAAATGGATTGATAGGGCTTGATAGCTACAGGGTAAGTTCGAATTTCAGAGCGCAGGAAGGAGAGGGAATGGTGGTAGCCCTTATGAGGGCTTCCATGGGGTTTCCCATGGGAAATGCCTGAGCCTTAGTGGCGGGAATAGGGTGTAGGAGGGAAGTTTTTTTTTTCTTTTCTTTTCTCTTTTTCTTTCTTTCCTTTTTTAGGGGTGGGTGTGTGGGTGGGTGTGACTACAAGCAATAAGAGTTGGGGGATATCCAGGGCCAACGGCCCACCACAGCTGTGAGAGAGTGTGTGGTCGACCGTTTGCCTCGGCTCTGGTCCTGGAAAACATGGCAGCACGAGCTGATTAGGATACCATGGTTTCCTCCAGCTCATCTTTTTTTTTCTGTCCTTTCCTTTTTCCTAGGCCACCTGTGTCACAGACGACCGCGGCGCATAAGCGGAGAGCCACATCATCATCATCATCATCATCATCATCATCATCATCATCATCATCATCATCATCATCATCATCATCATCATCAAAACAAAAACTCAAGAATCTGATGCCTTTTGACGCTGTTGACAAGTTCCAAACTTTGGGTATAAATACACTGTAAGGGAAAATCTAATGCACCAGGATGGTCCAGTTTTGTGTTTTAGAAAATGTGGGTCAAAGGTTGGACTTTTTGAGAAACTTTTCCCAGGAATGTTGTACAAACAATATGGAATTTGTTACGGTGTGTTATCCTTCGCTTTGTGTGGCTGCAGGGGTGTATTCAGTATAGCAGAACGCTCGCGAGCGCTTGTCTTTAAACAAAGAAATGTTAGGGAACGAATTCAAATGTTTTGCCGACTGAGCGCAAGGCACGGCCGGTGTTCACACCTTTCATTAGCTGAGCAGTGTGCGCTGCAGGAAGGTGAATGCAAGAGACATGCATTAGCTTCAACTGTATGCTCGTTTCTGATCCTAACATGGTCTCCACTGTCCACTGAATGACAGTGCCCCTTGACGACGTTTATAAACTGTAACTTTCAACAAAGAAAATATCAAAATAAAAAAGTACCTGCGCAAGCTCATTTGATGCATTAGTAGGGGTCACATTTTAATTATTCACTAGGAAATCAAATAAACAACAAACACAAACAAATTAATTTAATGATTTATTATTTGGCCGTAAATAAACATAGACTTTTCCAACAAAATACACAAAGTACAACAGGAAAAGTCAAACCGCCCAAAGAAAATCAAAACTAAGAGAAAAAAGAAAACGAGAAAACAAAAAGAAAAGAAAACAAAGGGAGGGCGGGCGGGAAGTTGAAAATCACATTAATCCACAACCAAGTGTCTCTTTCAGGTGAAGAAGTAGAGAATGAACCGACAAAGAACACGTCACACGGCGGGAAAGACAAAGCAAAAGAAATGACAATCCCTTGGCATACGTCGCCTACTTAAAATACATACGTCAGTTCATTAACATGACAATTGATTCTCTTTTCGTTCATAATTAATCATTTTGAATTAAAACAAAATGAACAAATTGTTCACTAAGAAATCAAGTAAACAACAAACACAAACAAATTAATTTAATAATTTATTATTTGGCCGTAAATAAACATAGACTTTTCCAACAAAATACACAAAGTACAACAGGAAAAGTCAAACCGCCAAACTCAACACGGCCAAACAATAAATTACAAAAAAGAAAACACAAATCAAATCTATAACTACCTTTCCATTCAAAAGCTCACCTAAAAGATAAAAAGTTATTAATTACTCTTAATACAAAATTATCATTCTTTCAAAAAGGGAATCCAGAAGAGACAAGCCATATATCGTATGAGCATATCATAGCAACACATGAGCAATACACATGTATATGAATCCAGTATAATAACTCATAATACTCATGTAACCAATATGAAATACATCAGTCCAAATAGAAATCTTTGGTATATAAAGTTATCATAAACATCAATGTTGCTTATCTGAAGAAACATGCTAGCCTATATAATAAATCATATAATAATGCAATCAGTCCAAATATGTCTATGTTGTAGACTATCCATTATCTGACAATGTGACATCTCACAGCACAACCAGATTCCAAGTCAGTCATCACATAACATGATCAATGAACCAAATAAAATAGCTCCATAGAATCCATGATCATGAAATCCAATAAATAAATATGTATCAGAGTATTAATATCATACATCACATCAATATATAAAGATAAAGAAAATCCATAGTCTTAATGTATCAGCCTCACATTACACGTTAATCAAAAATGAATTTCAATATAATAATAAATATAGTCTATAATGTTCAAAACATAGTCCAACTGCAGTCTGAACATCAGTCTTTACAATACACATCACAAAACAATCGTGCTGTCTCCTAAACACATATCAATAAATAAATCTGACATCGAATCACCTCTGCATAAATACAAGCAAAAACTATTAAATCATACAACATATACCATATTTTGACCACACCACAAAACCAATTTTCTAATATATTCTTGTATAGAAAGACCGACTTGTAATTTAGATGACAAAGAGAAATCTAAATATTTCAAATAGGCAACTGAAGCCCATCGCTTTGTAACTTTATCAATTCGCCAAAAACATTGCGCTTGAAAAGCCAGAGTAGCTCCCCCTCCTAAAACTATGACCAGTGAAAGACTGAGCATTAAATCCAGCCTTAAATAAAACTTTAATAAAACTGTAAGCAGTCACACATTTCAACTTTGGTCTAGAAGCTAAAGAGAAAGCAGGATCTAAATCCTTTACCTGTACCAAATCCAATAATTTTGAATAGGCTAAAACTGGACAAAGGATTGAATAGTGAAATCGAGGCACAGGTATTTAAATCTTTCATTTGCCAAATTGATTCGTCTTAGACCATTTAAGAAGAACAATCAAACCAAAAGGTCTGATAAATATATCTTTCCTACAAAGTTGTTTATTGGCATCAAATTTTTTCAAACTGGAAGGCACTAAATTAGACTTCCTGGCCATGATAAAAAAAAGGCTAACAAAAAACAAGACCAGGAGGCAACATGAAGAGGAATAGCAAAATCCAAAAAAAAAAAAAAAAAAAAAAAGAAAAAAAAAAGCTGGTAAAAAAAACCTTGAAAAATAAACAAAAAATAATAAATGTCCTCCATTGTGAAATTAAATTTCTATAGTTACCTGGGGCAAACGCCGCTCTTTGAGATATTTTAACTTCTTTCAATTGAACAAGCAGTCCACCTGTAAAATAAGATATAAGCAAAACTTCACGTATTTAGCTAATTCATCATTTGCCACGTTCTTATTTATTCTTTATTATGTGGGTTGTCTTTGCTGAATATTTAGCTTAGACAAGGAGCTGCTACTCAGAGAGACATGTACGGGTAAAAGGCTCCGAAACATGTTGAGTAGTTACCCGCTGAAGACCCTTTAATTTATTTGGGCTGATACAGCCTATGTCAAAATTTTACAGAGGAACGTGTGCAATATAGACAATAGTAATTCCATATGTATACAGGTTAGACAGGGACAGGTTAGCTTATGGAGAGTAAAGAGTTCGAACTGCGGAATAGGATATTGACTACTAGGAAGTGGTTCTGGGCAAAAAGACACAAATACAATAATAACTAAACAAATGTACCCCATAGTATCAAAGCATGCAAACAAACACTGATGCATGTTCACATCAATGAAAAACCAGTACACATCAGCAAGTAAATTCACCAATCCGCTGAAAATTTAAAAAGTTCTTCAGATACCGTCCTCTCCTTCAAGCCAGAACCAACTAGCTTAAAAAATTGCTGCAACAATGTTGGGTCATAATGTGTTCTCGAAAGAAGATCACTCAGTCTATTGTCTGAACCATTTATATGCAAAGCAACCAACTGAGTTTCGTGAACAGCACACCAAAACACAATCTCTCTGAGGCAAGCAGACAAAAAATTATTTCTGCATCTACCTGAATTTAAAACATGGACTGATGTCTGGTTGTCACACAAAACTTTAATTCTTTTGCCTTTCAGAGAGGCGCTCATAACTTCAGAGCAACAACTACTGTTAGCAACTCCAGACAATTAATGCCGACCTCCAATTCTAAGACCGAATCGGGAAAACTGCCATGAAAGAACTCCTTTGTGTAATAAGAAAAACCTCTATAACCGGTGAGGCATGCAGCGGTTGATATCACCTGGTCTGGCTCTGACCACTTCTCTTGAGGTGTTATTGATACGCCATTATATACCTCCATGAACTTTGACCACCAAGGAACATCCTTAATAAATCTCTCACTAAGAGGAACTTTGATGTCCTGAGGGAACTGAGATAATGAACGAAGATGATCCACCATCCTGGAAACAAAAATACGTCCTGGACGTATGCACTTAGCTGCAATTGCAACTTCCCAATAATAGATTGGACTTCCCTCTTTGAAGTGTCCACATTATGTAACCAATCCTGCAACATAAGCTGAATCTTGACAAATTTGTCTTCAGGAACAGATATAGTCATGTCCTTGGTATTAATCAAAATACCTAAAAATATCATTTCTGTAGTTTGAGCCACAGCCTTATGATGTGCTTCTTCAACACCTAAATCCAGTAAAAGTTGTTTCAGACAGAGAAAGGCAGAATTTGCATTATCTACAGAATCCGCCCCACCAAAATCATCTAAAAAATTGATGGCGAAATAACCCTCTATCTGAAATAAATATGCAATGGTGTCAGTTACTCTCTGGCAAAACATAGCTGATGGACGTAATCCGAAAGAAAGAGAAATATCAACAAAAATCTTGCCACACCAAGAGAATCCCAACAAACCTACATCCCCAGTAAAACTTTAAACTGCCTGTAAGCTCTGGAAAGGTCAGTTTCAAAGAGTAAACATCCGGGACCTAATTCAACTACCTTCTCAAGAAGACGACCAAAAGATGGATAATGCACACAAACATATTGGCCTAAATACATATGTTTATCAATGCTGTCATTGACCGAATAACCCCATGGGCTCGACAAATCCATAATAACTCTCCTCTCACCATCTGAACCCTTTTTAGCCACTGCATTAAGTGGTGAAATGGTCAAAAAGGAGTTCAATGGATTTTTGGTGAAGGGACCCAAAATAGCATTTGCCATCAGTTCCTTAGCTATAAACTTGTCAACTGCATGAGGAAACTCGTATGACATAGCATGATTCCTTCTAGCAGGAAATGGAAGAGAATCAGCACTATAACCTATTGGAAAACCAAATTCCAACAGATCACATATCTGAAAATCATACCAACCAGTACCTTGTAAGCTCTCTCTCCAAACATGTATGTTGAATCCCAAAGGAATAGATAATTTACAGCCCCAAAAATTGGGAATCCCAGATTTCACCACCTTTTCATGAATATATAAATATTGATGTAAAGTATCATAATTAACTGATCCCCATTCAACTTCTCTTGGAGTCATATGCTTTGGACTAGAAATGAAAGCAATATCATTCACCACAGAAAACTCTGGTAATAATAATTGACTTTTCATATCAACTTCATCATTTACATGAAATTCATCAGTCAACAAGGTATCATGCAAATATGTTTCACACAAGAACAATTTGTCATCAAATTCGATATGAGTCCAACCAACCCCTTTTTCAGATGTAGAACTACTTTGAGTAGTTTCACAACAAAACTTTAACTCTGGACTACAATTATCTGCTGTGTTATGTAACTACCAAGAGAGTCAACAGTAACATCACTATTGACAATCTTACACATAGAAACCAAGGCTTCATCAAACTTGTTCATTGAATTATCCACAGAAGACTGAACAACATTGTCTGTCTTACAATTATTTCTTGCAACTACACCAACAAAGTCTAAATTTAAACCAGAATCACCAATAACCACGGTATTCTGAGAATCACACTCAACTGACCCGGTATAATCACTAATACTTCTTGAACGGTTTAAATTAGAACTGTCAAAACTTTAAGAAACAGTCGACTGATCATTTTGCAAGAAAGGACCGTCTTCTTTTGATTTACTATATATGAACCCTTTGGAATCCATAATCAAAGATGAATCTAAGAAAGTATTGTTTGACAACACATCTACAGTACCACTGCTCGACTCCAAATGATGATAAGTTTTCTTGAATTGTAACATATCAGAATGACCTAAGGACTCAAATGGGTCAGTCACGTTCATCTACACCAATATTATGATTGGTAATTAAAGTACCAACCAACATATTATCATGATAACCTAGTCAATCTTTCTTCTTAAACACCTGTTTCTTCCTAAGTTTTGCCAAAATATTTACAATCACTAGAAGATTCATAATGATAATTCTGTATCTTCTCTACTAGCCAACAAGTGGCACAGATATGGGAAACAGTGTATTTCTTTCCATTAACATAACCCACATGTGTTTTAGGTTTATCACATTTGCCTGATTGATACTGACGGCAAAACATAACAGCATAACCTCTGCCCCCAGTACCAGAACTCCTATCTGTATTAAATGCAGATTTGCTTGAGCCTTTTTGACTTTGTCTACGCTTTAATTCACTTAAAGCACCAGATAATACCTTCGATTCGATCTCCATGATTGAGTCAGACCACTTTCTGTCCCCCCTGTCAATATCAAGTAACACTGCAGCATGTAGTTCAAGAATAGTCTCCCATTCCTGATGAGCCACTGTATGCATCAAGTTTTTCATATAATTGAATTTACTTTGAATTTTATCAAGCCTCTTATGCTTTAAATCAGAATGAAGTGTATCTAGAAAACCTGCAATGAATAATGCCATATCAAATTCTTCATATTTCAAGCCTGTCCCTGCAAATTGCAAAGAAAGCATTCCATGTGGGCATAACTCCCTGTGTTTTACTAAATCACCAGATTTAAAAGAACGTCCTGACTTCAAAGAATGTTTAGATTTCCTACCCCTTTTACTTTTACCATGTTTACTCACAGAACAGTAGCTCGAAATACTTGGGTAATCAGAGTCCGAAGACGTACTCGTTACATCAGCCAACTCATTACTGCTACTCTTCGAAGAATGTCCCCACAAACCTGGCGATGTCCTGCTACCTGATCTCGATTTACCGCTTGATGAACGTGAACATCTGGCACTAACAGTCTTTTTCTTGGCACGTTGTACATCACGATTCCCGGACTAGGCTCCGCCATTACGACTTTGACCTTTGCCGTCTGTCTCAATTCCGGTTTTGGTACCTAGCGCCTTAGAGCCACCATCAGAATTACTTATAGGCATCACTTGAACCAAACATGCCTCTGCCTGTTCCTGCAAATCATCAAATTGATGCAAATAAGCAATGTCCACCACTGCAGGAACCGCACGTGAATCATAAAAAAAAATTGCGACATCACTTGACCGTTGCCGAAGATGCTCCTGGTTGTCAGACCGCTTTCTGGTAGCATCAAAATTGGTGATACTTTGCTTCATAGACTCAAGTTTGGCTCCTAAATTTTAATTTTTTCCAACTTTTCCTTTCTCTCCAATAATGCGTGGTTCTGTTCCAAATCGTCAGTCAGATCTTGAATAGTTGCATCAAGATCTTCATCTTTTAACTGTTCCAAATCATTGCAATTAACCGATTCCTTCGGTTTCTCAATATCAACATGCTCAATATTTTCAGCGGTCGCACCTTCCATACTACTGGGCAATTCCGACTCCAGAATGCTAGATACTGATCTCATAAAGTCCTGATCCATAGAACCAGCATGGTGTTTGGCATAATCAATTGGAACCAACTTACGTAAGGCAGGTCTGGAGCCCATCAAAAAATATATATCATGTCCAAAATGGCTCAAAACAACAATAGCAAAAACAGTCCAAAGTCCCAAGCAGCAGATCGACAACGATGGTGAGTTCAAATGAGCCTTACTATATATCCTTGGCATATTAGATGGAAAATTGTGGAAAGTTGAAAATCACATTGATCCACAACCAAGTGTCTCTTTCAGGTGAACAAGTAGAGAATGAACCGACAAAGAAGACGGCGTCCCACGGCGGGAAAGACAAATCAAAAGAAACGACAATCCCTTGGCATATGTCGCCTACTTAAAATACATGTCAGTTCATTAACTTGACAAGTGATTCTCTTTTCGTTCATAATTAATCATTTTGAATGAAAACAAAATGAACATTTAAAAAAAAATGCAGTAGTACAGATATGTTGTACCTAGAATGAAAAAGGATGATGGGAGAAAGCAAGTTATATGCTTTTTTGCTGGACTCCATCATGCGTTTTGCAATTCATGGGGGTACACAAAATCCATCTCTGGCATCAGTTTCCGCCCATTCTGGAACTGTGAAGAAAAAATGCCTTAAGCACATAATTCTGCAAAAGAATCTAAAATATATGATAAAATATATACTGAACCAAACAAATAACGCAACCCTTAAACTTTTTAACTTAAATATTTATTGTTACTTTCATATCACAGAAACAAATTAGATCCATATTCTGCAGTCTTTTTGGCATAACATGTGAAAAACAAAAACTTGAAACTGTCAACGAGGGCGCGACCAGCTGGCAATAAACAGGGCAACATTGATTTGTAAAGTTCACAAATTGGCATGTCCACTAATACTGTGTGTGACCACCATCAGCATCTGTAACTGCTATGCAACGTCAGCGCATGGATGACACTAGCCCCTGCACCATTTGCCGGGGCACACGATCCCACTCTTCTTGAAGAGCCTGGCGAAGCTGCTGTTGGTTGGCGGGCGCTGGATCCCGTCTCCGAACACGCTGGTCAAGGTAGTCCCAAAGATGCTGAATGGGATTGATATCAGGTGAGAAGGCTGGCCATGGCAAAACGTTAATCCCTTCTCCTTGCAGAAAATCCATCGTCAGTCTAGCGGCATGTGGCCAAGCATTGTCCTGTTGAAGCAAGTGGAGTTGGTGGTGTCTAATGAAAGGGACAGCAACAGGCTGAAGGATCTCATCCCTGTAAAGGGCAGCGTTAAGATTGCCTTCAATGAAGATTAGCTGGGTTTTGGCTGTGAATGAAATTCCACCCCACACCATCACTAATGCACCTCCAAATCGATCTGTTTCCAGCACACAGGCATCTGAGTAGCATTCTCCCCTTCATTGCCAAACACGTGTCTTACCATCTGCATGATACAGAGTGAAGCGGGATTCATTGGTGAATAGCACATGCCTCCACTGTTGATTGGTCCAGCGAGTATGGGCAGTAGCCCATTGTCGTCGGGCTTGCCTTCTTGCCTGTGTCAAAATTTGACCCCTGTAAGGACGCCTGGCGTGTAGATGGTGTTCTTGTAGTCTATTATGGACTGTCTGGGCAGATATTCTGTTATTGGTTCTGCCAGGTGTCTGTTGTGCAGTTCTAGTGGCTGGTCGAGTTCTGTTCCGCAGATGTGACACCCTGATGTGTCTGTCTTGTGCAGGTGTGGTTTCTCTTGGTCTCCCAGGACGCTGTCTATCAGCTGTGGCCCCAGTCTCCTGGAATCTTGTAGCAAGTCTGGATATATATAGGATTTGTGGACTTGCAGTCTTCTTGCCACCTCTGCTGCAGATAAACCAGCCTGTAGCATGCCAATTCCTCTCTCCCGATCTACTGTTGATAATCGACCCATAGTTCTTGGAATACTGTGCCAAATGAATCCCATGCTGCCCTTTTATTGTCCGTGAGGGGCTACACCCAACCAGTAAAGGTGCGAATGTTTTAGTCATGAGGGTAACACTGAATCCTGCAGTTGTCCTTGATTCAGCACAACCATCAAACTTTGAAAGCCTCATATCCTCGCACACAGTTATGCTTGGGCTGATTTCAATGTGGCCTTTTCCTGTCCCAGAATCATAGACTTGGCAACCTTAATTTCAGGTGTCAGAGACTTGCGTAAAATAGCCTGCTGTAGTCACTCTTGATTCATGACAATGACCCCATGGCAAGGTCAGGGTACTCGACCTTGAGGTCACACTACTTGATGCATTATTTTAGACTGATTTAACAACGGTTTGTATATTTCTGAACTTTAAATACAGTTCCAATGTGAAAATAAACCCAAATGAAAAAGTTGCGTTATTTGTTTGGTTCAGTATACATGTATGTACACTTGGGACAGGTTCTACACACAATTGGAATACCTTTTTAGTGGTCTATAAGCACTTGCAAGTCACCCTTGTCAAGGTCTTCTTGAAGCTGAAAGTTGTATATGGCAGGATCCTCTGTATACTTGACATTAAACCAGGCTGGATATGCAGGCACCTATGTATCAAATAAAATTCATATTTTTATTGCCTGCTTAGTAGACCCAGGGCCAAGTATACTTGCACAGTCAACCAAATATGGCAGGAGAGTCTAATCAGGCAAAACTTATGACGGAGTGAAATGTCTACATCATCAGGTCCATGTATAGTACAAGTATCTTCATCTCTGTGCAGAAAACTGTGTTCTAATTTATAAAATGTTAAGTAAAAGTTCTGAACAGTACATTGCATCAAACTTTTTACGTATCCATCGTGCAATGAAATGTCAATGAAGGTAATTTAAATTCATGCAGGCTATGGCTTGATACTTTACAATGAATAATTATGAAATACATGATGACAAGTTCTTTTAATGGATTTTACTCAGTGGAAAGAAAGAAAGTATTTTGTCCTTCCCGTTAGAAAAAAATTATATCTGTCACTCAATCAGCTAACAAAACTGCTTGATAAAAAGTTTGATGTAACTGAAAACAAATGGATTTCTTGTTATGACAGGTTTCTTGTTAACTCTTATAGAGCTGATTTAGAGACTGAGTCAATAGCTTTCCTTGGGGCACTTGCCGCGCAACGTGTCTGAAGTGCCCCTAAGAAAGCTGTTAAATTGGACCATATTTTTGTCTGGGAACATAGAGAATCATTATAGTGATTCAGTTTCATCAGCACTGCTTATGCAGTGATTTGGCACTCAAAGAGTTAATGAACGCCAGTGCTCTACATGCAGCAAGGTATTGAGCATATCTGTAATGTCAGTACTGGCAGTACAGCCTTCAGGAGGCAATTTGGGCAGTGATCTCTGGAAAATGTATCATGTGGGATGATAAGAAAAGATATTCCATGAATTAGAAATTGCATTTTAAAAATGATAAAAGCTGTAAAATGGAACCATTGGCTGGACTATGGAAGGCTTGATAAATCATGTTAAACAATATACCACATAATACAAAAAACTTGTCATAACAAGAATGCTGTTCAAGTGTTAGTTTATAAATTCCTAAAAAGTGTGAGCAACATTAATAAGTAACAAGTTAAACATTGAACTATTGATATAATCGTGAACAATGGCGGAATAGTTCAAACTGAAAAGATGGAAACATAATGATATGTTACTCAGTATAAGGTTTTCATGCAGTATTGGTAATCCTGGTTCGTCTGTATAGTCATTCTGCACAAAACGACATAAATGATAGAGATAAGTATAATAAATGTTTAGTTGAAAATTATTATACATTAAATAATCCTGAAAATATGATACAAACAGATGCTGAATGCACTTGTTTGTGCCACGTGAAATGGAGGACACATGCAAACATATTAAGATTAGTATAATAGATATTTTTATGCTTATACAACAAATGAAGGTTATTTTGGCTGCTCAACCTAAAATAACAAATAATATATACACAGAAATGTGTTATTTGTAAGCATAGAGACAAATAAAGCTTCTGTGAATGATTTTTGTCTCGCCAGCATAAGCTGTTGGCGAGACTAAGCAGTCACTTTCCGGACATCCGTCCGTCCGTCCGTCTGTCCGTCAACAAAAAACATCGGAGTGGCTTGAATTACGCTGGCGAGACATTCATGCCCCCGGGCATGGCTCTGGTCTTCCTTGGAACCTGTTATGATTGTAAGTATTATGAATGACATGACCTAATAAATGTATTAAAAAAGTTAAGTTTAAAACTTTATATATTTGATTGCATGCAGAAAATATTAAATGGAACATGCAGTGTTGTCATTCATAAAATAAAATTGGAAAGCATTACTTGTACTCATGTACATAATACATGTATATCATGGGACATGCAGTTTTATATTGTGAAACCTGAGAATGAGACAATAGCGCAATATTCACTGATCACTATCACAGGACATTATGTGTATAGGCATGAGACTAGTAGGACTCCAAAAAGATGGGAGCACTGAAGAAACAATAAGGGTAAGATATGTGTTCACCATGCATGTGAACCAAGTATCATAAGTTGCAGGCAGATAAGTTAAGTGAAAGTGATGTGTGATAATGTCATTCCTGTTAGTTTGTTATGTTCACCTGTCATTTGTGTTAAAACTTCCAACGGTAATGTATCACTCCTCACCTGATAATGTATCAGTCTTCAACTAATAATGTATCAGTCTCCAATGTTTGTTACCTGTGAGACAACTCTGCCAAGGTACCATGTTTTACCTGGAGTTCCACTGCCTTCATCAGGATTGATGAACCTGTGTCTCACATGTTTACCAACTTAAATACTTGCAGGTCCCTGTGGAGATGTACTTGCTGCAGCGTTAATGAGGGTCTTGATATTCTCTGATAGCTCTTCCCATGTTAACTGCTTCCGTCCTTGATTGTCCAGTTGTTTGGAAAATGAATAAATGTTTTTTAGTTGGTACTGGCTGCTGAAACGCATGCTTGCGGAAATTGAATTGAGCTTTGGGAGCGGTCATCTTTGCAGTTGGTGATCTGTAGCTTCCGAGCATATTGTCCACTTCTGTGGTGGTCTGCCATAACCTATGTGTGATTATTGCATCTTTATATTTTTGGAGCTCTTATATTTTTCTCTGCTGTGCTTCCTCCTGTTTCCGCATGGAAGCCTTTATTCTGTCATGCCGTGCCTGTTGGATGCTTTCTTGTCTTTGGATGAACACGGAGTGGACCTGTTTTCTCTTTTTGATAGCTTCTGTGATGATTTTATGCTCTGTTTCTGATTCCTTTCCTTCCAGTCATTTCAGACTATGATTGTTAGAGAACATGATGTAGGCCTCCATGGCAAGTATGCTTATATTGGGCTTTATGACAAGCAAGTTGTCGACTTTGGCAAACACGCTTTCAGCAAACTTGTTGTGTTTTGGTGCACTCGCAGATCTGTAGTACATTTGTTCTGTAGGATTACAAAATTTGCCAGTTGGTAGATGGTCCCCATACAACTTTAAGCATAATTTACCCATAGCAAAGTGACACTGAGGATCGTCTCTACCATGTCATCATGTTCCCACGGTATTGTCAGCGTTTCTAAAATAATGTCTTTGTTGATGTCAGTGTCTTTCCCAAATAGTAGCAATTTCCCTTCCATGAATACATGTGGTTGCTCTGCAGATTTTAACATACAGTCAATTACCTGCCCATAAAGTTGGCCCATATCTAGGATATGTGTGCTTCTTTCTTCAATAACTTTCCACAAAGGTGTTGTTATGAATTTGTTGATCAGTCCCAGGGCTTTGCATCCCGCAATATATTGGGGTCTTCTTAGGTCATGTAATACAGCCTTCAGGAGGCGATTTTTGCAGTTAACTTCCAGATACTTTACCATCTGCGATAACAAAAAAATATATAACTTGCATTGCAAAACAAGATGTTAAAACGATTATTTAGAAATGGAAGAGTGGCACTGAAGAGAAACATGGGTTTGGAGGAATGGCTTGACAAATGAAATAAACATTAAATGGCATCCATTTTTCAAGTCTGCGTTTCTTGCAAATGCTTTGCAGGCTGTTCTGACAAGTC
Organism: Hermodice carunculata; assembly: GCA_964020975.1. NCBI lineage: Eukaryota > Metazoa > Annelida > Polychaeta > Eunicida > Amphinomidae > Hermodice > Hermodice carunculata. Next base: position 12,640,340 of record OZ026624.1, on the reverse strand, counting down.
GAACGGTACCAGGCTCACCAGGTTTCAACATTGTGTGCTCACTGGGTGCTGCATCCTGATTCAGCAGACCTTTTTCAACCTCCAGAAGGGAAGAGGCAGCACATTCAGCTAAATGAACAAACCCATGCAATCCACAAGTAAAGGTCAAAATTTGAGTAGCTGCTTCTTGATCTTCTACACTCATATTGTTGAATCCTTTATTAATTTGTGGCAGAATTTCCTTTCTGGTTTTCTTTAGCAAGTCTGTGAACTTCATATCGGTTGCAGCTCAGTCAGAAATCCGTGCAGTAAAATTTACCAAAGTTCTCTTGGACACATCAAAGTTTGTTGATTGTGCTTTTGCCTCACATCCTGCAATATTTCCTGAAGGGTATTCAAAACATCACTGGCTGCCTCCTTTGTTTCAATTTCTCTCAAGCCTAACACCCAAGTATGCCCATCTGTATCACATAAATGAAACCCTTCTTTTATTTCTGACTTATTAGTAGTCTCTCCACATTCATATTGTCAACAGTTGAAGCACATGGAATGTGGCTAGCCTGTTTCTTAGCTAATTTCAACACTGGCTGACTTGAATCATTTGTCTACTCGAAACTTGGTTCTGAAATAGCTCATATATACACTTTCTGAAGTCACTTGTGTACTTCCCATCTTCAAAACTGGTTAAAACTGCATTGTCATCAAGTAGCTGTTCAAGCCAATGGTTGGTGATCCTAAGTTCACTCACTTCTTCTTTCAGTTGAATATTCTCTTTCATAAGGGTACAAGTCTCTTCTTCCACCTGCTTCACTGTTTCACTGTAAGATGAATTTAATTTAAAACTTCTTCTCCAGTAACTTATTTCTATTCTCGTGATAACGTGCCCTTGAGTACGTATTTTTGTATTCTTGTTGTTTCCCTTTCAGTTTGGCAGCAAATCGTTTTTTCCATTTTCTCATCGTCTTACTATCATGTACACTTGTTTTTAGTCTTTCTTTCAAATCTCTATTCTCACAAGTAATTTGCATATAATCTTGCTCTAATGTGTCATAAGAATATTTTGGACATTCCTTCATAAACACACTATGAGTGCATTGCTGCTTTGATATTGATGGTGTGGTACTGGTGCTGGTGGCACTGGATGCAGGAAAAACTACTCTATTCCTTAAAAAGGCATTGTTCTCCTCAAAATGTGGCCTTCCTTTACCTTTCAGCAAATGACAATGTTCTTTAATGATACTATCTATTTTACGCCGTATGTTACGGTCAGATGGCATGGGGATGTGTAAAGTTTTGAGTTTATCCTTTACATGTGAAAACAATTGTTGTTTACCTTTGGACTTGAAGAGCTCAACTATTTCTTTGTTTTCCATTTCTGTACTTCTTTGTCTTTATCCTTTAGCTGCTGTAACAGTCTCTGTTTTTCTTGCTTGAAATTCTTTGACTGAATTTGTAATTTTAATTGCAATAATTCATTGACCTCTTTTAACATCTCATTTTCTTGTTTTAGGTCCTGAAGTTCCCTGGTGGATGATGTCTACGAATGATCAAAAGGATTTATACTTTAAACCCTTTATCTCCCAGGGATGAAAGTTATGCTCAATTACATTTCGTAAATGCTCTTAAATTGCAATTTACACAAAGAAAGACAATTCATTTAAGTCTCAAGGGGCATGTTGGTCACACTCCATAGTGCCTCAGCCATACTTACAGATTTGAATGTAAACAGACCCAAACAGTCTACCACAAGGCTACTTTCTGACATGAAGTATGCACATACAAATTTGTATGGTATGACCCAAATATTCTATATGTATTTGATGATTAATAAGAGCCATCATATTTGTTGACTTACAAGAAGCAAATAAATGTGACACTTTTTCTCATTTGCACACAATTTTAAAAATCTTTATATTTTGTGATAATATTACAGGATGACCAAGACTGTTGTACTTTTTTCCTGAACACGGTATCCCTTCAGTCCTATGGTTGTTCATGCATTAGTTAAGAAATATAGGCATAGCAAAGGACGAAAAGTGGATACCAGTAGAACAGTATTGTTAGAGGATGAACATAACATTGTGTATCATCATAGTTTTATGTATCACCTTTCATGACAACATGTAAACATCATAACATGTCAAAAGGTGGGAAGACAACATTTGGGAGTGGTGAGGGTTAAGGTTCAGGGCTGTTCCAGAAATCATGAGGGGTAGCGTGTTTTATACCCTCTACCTCTCTGTGTACCTCACACAATAACCTCCACCATCCCTAAGGTGGGTACTTTTTGCATCCCTGCCTCAAGACACGTTTATGACAATCACTCATCCCCCACTGGAGAAAGACATCCAGGGTCCCATTACTAACTAGATTGGAAGTTGCATTGTTAAGAGTCATTTAACAAGGAAATAGAAAGGCTGGGAGCAGCTTAAGATGATAACAGACAGGAAGTTGCTTTACACAGGTGGTCACAACAGAAGGTTCCAGAAAGTCTACCTAGTTGTGTTGTAGATATCACACATGCCAGAGCAATGGGACAAGAAAACTTTTAATGACCGTAAACACAAAATCAAAGTAACAAAAACTATATATACATTTACATATATACATTTGTCTCTCTCTCTCTACACACACACACACACACACGTATTTGCATGCAGCACGGTAGTCTGACAGTATATGTAAGGGCAACACTTGATATCGCAGTGGGTTAATAAGTGCTCCAACCATAATACTGCACAAGTATTAATCCATAGTAATTCATTATTCCTCAAGTGAAATGCGTGGGTTTTCCTTAGCATGATCTGTCAACTATTTTTTTCCCTTCTTTTTTCTCATTCCTGCTTCGTAAATCGTCATAAAATATTTAAGATACTTTAGTCATCTGAAAATTGTGTTAGTCAAATATTGGCTAGTGCTGCAAGGAGTCCCTGCATTAATAGTCCAGTTGTCAACATTAAGAAATATAGCCCGCTTGTTCTGCAGCGCAAGTAACTCAGACTTACTTGCCATGTACTGTACAAGAATTTCACACTTTGAAACTTCTGTGGTGAAACTATATTAAGATGTCTACCATATACGTTATTCTCTTCATATCAAACTGATTTTAAATGAATTATTACGTTATGGCACCTTAAATGCCACAATAGACTCATCAACCATAGGTACATGTGTACAAGTTAAATTTCCTTATTTCTAAACCACTCATATAATCAAAATGTTACTTGTCCTCATCAGGGCCAGTGCCCATGCAGAAAAACACACTTGTTCAAGGCTGCTTTTTGCTTTCTTGGGGCCAGTGTTAATGTAGAGCCCTGAAATATACAGTCACATAAGGAACACTGAAAGTATGCCTTCCCCAGTGGCCACCCTTCACACATGTATTTCCGCTTGTTCATCCCATACAAATGTACCTCAGCCTCTGATGAATTCAGTTCATTAGCCAGAGATGGTGGACAATGGAAGTCTACCGCCCACGATTCCATAGATTCTTCCGATTGCTGGCTCTCACGCTCTATTTCTGACTGGAGACTATGTACAGAGATTGAGGTGAATTGTGATGGACTGTAGGTGCAAAACAGACCAGGACAGGCCCACTGATGCCCAGCTGTATCACCACATTCACAAACTAGGACACTTGCAGTTTGTTCTTCAGACCTGAAATATGAGTCGGTTGCATGAAATTTGGTGGAAATATAACAAGAGCAGGGCAAGAAAATTCTCTTTGGGGTCTACTTGTCCCGGGAGAAGTGTTCCTATCTTTTGCATGCCAATTAAATAAAATACTTGGGCCCCCAGTAGATTTTACGTGACCCGGACAATATGACATAAGAATTTTTTTCTTGCCCTGCAGAATGTAGTGCAGACAAAGTAATGAATGTTTGATTTTGTAGAAACTCTCTATATGTTGCACAACATTTTCATTGATTCACGGCAAACTGCTCAGTTGTGGTATCTACTGAAATAAAAACTGTAATAAATGTATGCTTTAAATAGCCCCCCCCCCAAAAAAAAACAAGTGACCACTCAGACCATACAAACAATGTGAAGGTCACCCATCTATGTATAAAAGGAGGTAGTATAGAAGACTTGTCATTTGTAAGAATTTGCACTAACTACTTAAAGATATCAACTTGTCTTGTTGGTCTCCCTAAATAGAAAGAGAAGCCTATCGTGATGATATATGCCCTTGAACAGTAGGTAAAGATCATATTCATGGCAATTTTATCCTTAGTTGTATCACAGTTCAGTATGTGCAAGTTCTAGCTGCAATAACCACTGATTGATTGATTCCACATTTCACACTCACAGAGAAACTATAATAATTCCTAATAGCTCTGTGTCCTTGGGAATTAGGTGAAGGTGATATCGTTCTTAAATAATGAAGGTAACCTTTGTTAAGAACTCAAATGTTGTGTCATTGCTCAAAACATTTCAACAATTAATATATGTTAAACCAAATCAGATGTGAAGCAATACAGGTCATTAACACTTTCAACACTGACTCAGTCAACATCTTTCCTTGGTGCACTTTGGCAGGTGTCACATGCAAAGTGGACCAAATAAGGATTTAAGCATAGGCTTGCTAGTACTTGAATGAAAAGTCTTTACTGAAGAATGCATATTATTATACTATGTAACTGATATAAATAAAGTATATTTGACTATACGCACTTCAAGCAATTAAAACCATTTAAGCATGATCAGTACAGCAAGTGGACACAAACTCATGAGAGAAACCTTGAATTTTAAGGAATTCTGTCATATGGTTTGGAGCAATGATAAACACTGTAGGTTTTCACAAAGATTTGCTTCCCCCCCCCCCAAGAAAAATCACAGCCTTCGCAAAGATTGAACAAGACATATAAAGATTCTAAGGCTAAAAAAAAAAAACTAAGTGTGTATCCCCTAACGGAACCAATTTGGGAGGCTAGGTAGACCTGTAGGCATGCATATTTTTTGTAGTCTTAAAATTTGGGTTGATCGGTATGTTTCCTTTGTTAAATGTTCTACAATTTTGGGACGGAAAGTATTTTTTTTTTGCTCAGAAATAAGTAAACAGGAGGTCGATAGGGGCTTTTAGGGATCGGTTGGTCAGGTTGGGGGAAACAAAAGAATGATTGTGGGGCTAAGTAACATGTTTTATGTAGGTCAATTTTTTCTCTCATTTGGTTTCCAGTTGGTAGTACTTACTAAGGTGGCAAACAAAATAGAGCAAAAATGCTGCAACTTTGCAGCAAACTTATGACTTGCAATTAGCCTGACACTTTTACTGACAAGTCGGGAGAACTAAAAGGTGATAGGCCTAACAGATATCTTTTTATTTTTGGCAGAAGTAATGAAATTTTTGTTTTGGGTGGTTAGGCCTATACAATTTGGAAAAGAAGTAGCGTCTGCAGTTAATGATGAATATTTCTAAGGTTGAGAGGACCGTTTAAAACCACCAGTTGCCTTTTATGGGTGACTGCCTGTCTCAAGTCAGGAGTGAAATTTGTTTCTTCACTTTGGTATTGGAAGAAAAATGTTGATGCTTTGGCAATTCTGGAATCTCTTTGCTGTCAATGTTGGGTTTGGAATTAATGAATATGGATCATGTTTTTCTGTACTATTTGAAAATTACTTCATTGGCTATGTTGTGCTGTGGGCTTTGTTCTCCGACTCATAGTTATAGTGGAGGTAGAGTGTGTTTATAATGTTCCAGATTCATAAATATCACAAAAACGATGTAGGGCTACTTTACTCTTTTGCTGTAAACTTGTCTTACTGACAAGTCGGGAGAACTAAAAGGTGATAGGCCTAACAGATATCTTTTTATTTTTGGCAGAAGTAATGGAATTTTTGTTTTGGGTGGTTAGGCCTATACAATTTGGAAAAGAACTAGTGTCTGCAGTTAATGATGATTATTTCTAAGGTTGAGACGACCGGTTTAAAACCACCAGTTGCCTTTTATGGGTGACTGCCTGTCTCAAGTCAGGAGTGAAATTTGTTTCTTCACTTTGGTATTGGAAGAAAAAATGTTGATGCTTTGGCAATTCTGGAATCTCTTTGCTGTCATTGTTGGGTTTGGAATTAATGAATATGGATCATGTTTTTCTGTACTATTTGAAAATTACTTCATTGGCTATGTTGTGCTGTGGGCTTTGTTCTCCGACTCATAGTTATAGTGCAGGTAGAGTGTGTTTATAATGTTCCAGATTCATAAATATCACAAAAACGATGTAGGGCTACTTTACTCTTTTGCTGTAAACTTGTCTTACTGACAAGTCGGGAGAACTAAAAGGTGATAGGCCTAACAGATATCTTTTTATTTTTGGCAGAAGTAATGAAATTTTTGTTTTGGGTGGTTAGGCCTATACAATTTGGAAAAGAACTAGTGTCTGCAGTTAATGATGAATATTTCTAAGGTTGAGACGACTGGTTTAAAACCACCAGTTGCCCTTTATGGGTGACTGCCTGTCTCAAGTCAGGAGTGAAATTTGTTTCTTCACTTTGGTAATGGAAGAAAAAATGTTGATGCTTTGGCAATTCTGGAATCTCTTTGATGTCAATGTTGGGTTTGGAATTAATGAATATGGATAATGTTTTTCTGTACTATTTGAAAATTACTTCATTGGCTATGTTGTGCTGTGGGCTTTGTTCTCCGACTCATCGTTATAGTGCAGGTAGAGTGTGTTTATAATGTTCCAGATTCATAAATATCACAAAAACGATGTAGGGCTACTTTACTCTTTTGCTGTAAACTTGTCTTACTGACAAGTCGGGAGAACTAAAAGGTGATAGGCCTAACAGATATCTTTTTATTTTTGGCAGAAGTAATGGAATTTTTGTTTTGGGTGGTTAGGCCTATACAATTTGGAAAAGAACTAGTGTCTGCAGTTAATGATGAATATTTCTAAGGTTGAGACGACCGGTTTAAAACCACCAGTTGCCTTTTATGGGTGACTGCCTGTCTCAAGTCAGGAGTGAAATTTGTTTCTTCATTTTGGTAATGGAAGAAAAAATGTTGATGCTTTGGCAATTCTGGAATCTCTTTGCTGTCATTGTTGGGTTTGGAATTAATGAATATGGATCATGTTTTTCTGTACTATTTGAAAATTACTTCATTGGCTATGTTGTGCTGTGGGCTTTGTTCTCCGACTCATAGTTATAGTGGAGGTAGAGTGTGTTTATAATGTTCCAGATTCATAAATATCACAAAAACGATGTAGGGCTACTTTACTCTTTTGCTGTAAACTTGTCTTACTGACAAGTCGGGAGAACTAAAAGGTGATAGGCCTAACAGATATCTTTTTATTTTTGGCAGAAGTGAGGGAATTTTTGTTTTGGGTGGTTAGGCCTATACAATTTGGAAAAGAACTAGTGTCTGCAGTTAATGATGATTATTTCTAAGGTTGAGAGGACCGGTTTAAAACCACCAGATGCCTTTTATGGGTGACTGCCTGTCTCAAGTCAGGAGTGAAATTTGTTTCTTCACTTTGGTATTGGAAGAAAAAATGTTGATGCTTTGGCAATTCTGGAATCTCTTTGCTGTCATTGTTGGGTTTGGAATTAATGAATATGGATCATGTTTTTCTGTACTATTTGAAAATTACTTCATTGGCTATGTTGTGCTGTGAGCTTTGTTCTATGACTCATAGTTATAGTGCAGGTAGAGTGTGTTTATAATGTTCCAGATTCATAAATATCACAAAAACGATGTAGGCCTACTTTACTCTTTTGCTGTAAACTTGTCTTAGTGACAAGTCGGGAGAACTAAAAGTAGTTAATGATGAATATTTCTAAGGTTGAGAGGACCGGTTTAAAACCACCAGTTGCCTTTTATGGGTGACTGCCTGTCTCAAGTCAGGAGTGAAATTTGTTTCTTCGCTTTGGTATTGGAAGAAAAATGTTGATGCTTTGGCAATTCTGGAATCTCTTTGCTGTCATTGTTGGGTTTGGAATTAATGAATATGGATCATGTTTTTCTGTCCTATTATCTGTAACAGTTTGTGAAATATTAAAATATGTAAATTTTGAACTGCTGCTACTTGGCACAAATTCAAATGGTACAACTTTAGTTGCTGTTTATTTGATTCAACACGGGCACAAATCTGTAAATTTAAATTGGAAGAACCCTATCTTTAACAGTTTAAAAGATATTGAAAACTCTTATTTTTTTGGGTACAACTTTGGTTTACTGTTCAGTCCATTCCCACTGGCACACACCAATATGGATTGAAATGGGAATGACTTCACAACCTGAAATGGTTCGAAGATACTCAAGATTTTCAAATGGGCCTAAATTAGTAATTAATTTAAAAATATGACTTTTTTTCCTGTTTATTGGATTGTCCGGTGTCACGGACCTCTCTGTACGTGTAAAATATTTGGCTTATCTATAATAATAAATTTGAAAATAAATCTTTTGAGGTTTTAATTGTCCCTCCTTTTGGTCAATTTGAACATCATGACTATTCCAAACAAGATGCACAATTTTACAAGCTTACCAGTAGGTGAGTCATAATAAGTTTCGTGGTTTGGGGAAGAAAAGTGTGAGAGAAGAGTTAGAGAGAGAGAGAGAGAGAGAGAGAGAGAGAGAGAGAGAGAGAGAGAGAGAGAGAGAGAGAGAGAGAGAGAGAGAGAGAGAGAGAGAGAGAGAGAGAGAGAGAGAGAGAGAGAGAGAGGAGAGAGAGAGAGAGAGAGAGAGAGAGAGAGAGAGAGAGAGAGAGAGAGAGAGAGAGAGAGAGAGAGATTCTTATTATATATAGCCTATAGACATACCAATGTCTTTTGGACCCACAGTCAATTTACAATGGAAGGGGCGTGGGTACAGCCTACACATGCAAAGACAAAGCACAGTTTCTTTATGTTGGGATGTTGCACCTTCCCTAAACAACCGCTCTATTACATTCATTATCTTCTTCAAACAGCTTACTTCAGGATATTATTACACTAGTGGCATATAAAACTTCAAAGTGGGTGCTAATAGAAGATTTCTGCACCAAAGTGTCAAAGCATCATGTTATCTATCTTTGCGCGTGTTTGCGCGCACATTGGCCGGCTTGAAGTGTTTATTTCCTACCCCCAAAATATCTGAACTTTTTAATGGCACACCGCCGTAAAGCGCCTTAAAAGGGTAAGCACCTATTTTTAAACACTTTTTTAAACATGTCATAGCAAAATACGTATATTTACCTCGGAGAACAGCTATTTTCAGATTTTTTTTTCACAGAACCACGGAGAAAAATTCTCACCACGTGTGTCAAGGTGAAAGAGAGGCAAGGGAAAAAAAAAATGTTGAAGTCATGTGACTTTCAAAAGCGATGTCATTGGGGCAAGATTGCGGCGGTCATCAACTAAGTTGCAAAATCGGTGGCCGAAAAGTAACCTCTACCGAGGGTAAAATTAATTTAGTGGCCCCAAAATGGTACAAAATAAAGAAAGCAGATGTTCTTTACACTGGTCAAATTAATTAGTGGGTAAACGTAAATTTTAATCACAAAACCAGTCATTTTCAAAACCGCTTTTACCATTGTGGCAGATACGGCCAACGCTATCGACGGATCTTTTGGGATCCCTAGCATTAGATTAGTTAGTCATAGTTGTTCAACAATCATGTTTACCAATTAGGCCTATATGTATTGTGGTAAAAAAAAAACTATTTTATTGCAGAGGTAGGCAGACTTACAAATATAGCAGTACCATATAGTTATACAGTAGACATGAACATGTAGGCAGGGAGCCCTGGTCAGACTTAGGTAGATATGAATGGAAAAAGTCGAGAGTTTTTTTCTTTTATCATTGAAAAAATTCTTTTGCAGATTTCACCTTATTTATGTCTAAATGTGAATGAAATAAAAAATCCATGACATTTGATATTCATGTATGTCATGGATGGTTTGTTTGTGCTGGTTATGACTATTCCAAGTTTGCAAGTGAATAATTATCACTCCAAACCAAGGGGCAAGATCTTTAAGTATTATTAACAGCCATCTTTTGAGATCATACAAACGGCATTTCGTAGATACTTTATAGTATGCGAGACCCATTTCAATTTGGTGCCTGTTTTTATTTGTTTTTCATGTACCTTATCCTTTGAACAACTGTTATTTTACCTGCATGTGGATTGTACCAAACATTCTCCATTTGACAACAGAGGGACAAATGTCTTTGATACACACCAATACGCAGTATGCATATTAATTTCCCACCACAAAGCACGGGTTTGACATCACGGGGGACGTCCGGGTCGCATCACTACCACAGACAGGCCATATGCTCCTTTCTCACAAAGAGAAATTCAAGTTCACAAATGCCAAACTGGTATTCTTCTTGAAATTCCCGATCAACACATAAGAAAAGTTTCCATATGCCTTAAATAAGTGTTCTGTATTTTCAAAATATAAGAAATATCCCGCTTGTCCCCCACAGGTACCGTCCCGTATTTCGCCATATCTCAGAGACTAGGCAATTAGGTATGCAGTTGGGGCGGGAACTTATTTGATATGCATATTTCCTATATCCGGTGTGTTCTCAAAACCTAATCCCCAGAGCTGGACTTTTTTTTTTTTTTGGGGGGGGGCATATGATCATTAAATATTTGTGGGACTTTAGACTCCAATTGTTTTCAAGACGTTATGAGTTTTTGTTTGGCTTAAATAAGAGTATAGAAGAGATGATTGAAAGGTGGCTCAATATTCAAAACTGACAAGAAAGGCTTCATTAATATTCGATTATGATATTTTAAAAATTGGCAGAAATGTGCCTGATTCTGTCCATTTTTGTCATGTAGAAATCTGATAAGTTTTAATTGTTACAAATTAGCTCCTAGTTTAGTATAAATATCCAGAGCAATTTCGGTACAGAATTCACGATTTATTGACTGGTATCAATAAATCATCAACTAATACAATTTTATTCGTTTTCTGATGAACTATACGAAGATAAACTCTCCATCACTTGCTGCTACTGTCTCATGGATCCAAAGGATTAAATTTGATGAATTATATAACATTAGCCATTGGAGTACATTTTTACAACTGAAAGACACCACGGTCATACTGAATTGGTTTGAGGAATTTTTGTCATCTCATCTGTGATTATTGAATGCTTTACAGTCTTAACTCAGGCATACAGTATCAGATGTGGGGTCCATGAGCTTTAGTCAACACAGTCAAAGTACCATAATAGTGGGTGAAAGTGTGGACTAGTGGATAAATAGCATGACAGACTTCTTCGTATTGTCTTCTTTGTATGAAAACATGAATGGAAAGAGAGGAAACATGCACAGACATTGATCATGTGATAGACGAAAATAGTAATGTGTTTTTGAATGATACAAGATGTTACCATATCTATGCAGAAAGCATAAAAATCTTTATTCATATAACTGAAGACTGATCTTTTGGTTTTGAGATATTGAGATACCAGCTTTGATCTTAGTGAATGATAAAAATCTGAGCAAAAGTAATTTTTGTTTGACTGGTGTTAAATACCTTACAAGTATTATAATATTTTATGTATTCTAAATATAATGACACTGTAAACCGGTTATGTTTATTTCTTGACACTGTTTTTCTCTTTTTCAGAATTTCGTTCACAATTTTGCAGTTTTCGTCCGTTAAGATGGGATTATACCACTCCAATTCCCATTTCAGCATGTGGATATTCGTTGCTTCTTTCTGTGGATTCCTGCATATGATGATGCTGACTGTTATTCTAATAACACTGGCAGTATTTTGTGGATGGAACAATCTAACACAGCATATCAGCAATGTCATCACTTGTAAAAGAATGGTCAGTTACTATTTCCCAACTTTTGGCATTTGCATGAAACTTGATAAAAGTGATAAATGAGCCTTTAGGTTTAGACCGAAACAAGGCTGGATTTCTATAAGGATGCCAAAAAAATTGGATTGTTTTATTTTGTAATTTTTTTGGTCCAGGTGTACATTAAAGAGACATGACGTTGTGAATGTGATATGCATTCAGGATTTTAAGGTCGTCTCATTTTAAAACTGAGGGTTTCCATAGGGTAATAGATAATAAGTTGTATTCTTTGAGGAGGATTGTAATACTTTTATGTTTGTAAGTTGCTATTTTACCGTCCATATCGTATTTATATTTGTGTGGATTTTTTTTTTCATGTGTGGCTTATATATAGAGGCCTTTCATGCTTTTAGGTTTATCATACTTTCGTGGTACTATCAAAATAAAGGACTCTTGTTTGCTGATAAAGTGGCTTAAATGTTAAAAAATGTTCTTGTGTCAAGTGTTTTCTCTGTTATAATGGGTTTGTATTAAATGACTTTGGAAAAACAATTGGTGTTGAATATGTTGTTCATTTCTGGGTTCCTGAAGCTAAATGTGCACTTTATCATTTGCATAGAAAGATGATTTCCCTAAAAGGTGTGTGATGGAAATGTGATTTAACCCTAAACGTGTATTGCCATTTTGTTGCGTAGTTTGATATAAATTCTGGACTTTTCTGTGTGGGGAAAGAGCAATCTATTATCCCAATCTAGGGCGAAACTGTTATATTCCTACCGGGTCAGGGAGATGGTTTGTCCCCGTAATGAGTTTGGGAGTGACCCGGTTTTAGATTTTCCTGTATAGTTTAAAGCACATGTACTATTCATTATTGTCCAATGAATTGATAAGACTGGTATTGGGGTTATTTTCAGTGTTTGGCCAATATATATGTTTCAGGCACATTTGGTGCTTCAGGACCTTATATCTGATTGTGAGATGTCATTAATACGCGTACCTGCATAGAACTGTTATTTTTTTTAGACAGCATTGATCGTGTTCAATTGTTTTCTAATCATACATATTGTGCACCTTGTTTATATCAGGCACATTGTTGTTTCTTAGCTTATTATTATAGCTTACCAATTTTCTTTGGGTTTTTTTGTTTTAGAAACTTTAAAAATTTTGTTGTACCACTTGTCAATTGAAAATGTTTAAAAGCATATTTATTTTCATATTTTTTTTAACACTTCATAATGAAAAGTTATTTGCATTGCATTTGTTTATTGCAGGATTTGACCATTGTTTATCAGGTGGTTGTTTTTTCTTCATGATTGATATTGTAAATAAATAAATGGCAGTCATTCTTTTTTTTAATGCTTTTATAGAGAACTGTCGTTGTTGACGTCTTGAGAAGGTTCATGAATAAATATGAACTCCTTTTCTCAACATAATTCAAAATTGGAATTTTGCATATTTTTCGCAATATTGGAGTACATTTTAGTTCTCATAATTTCACCCAAGTGTTGCCATTATAAGCAAGAACTTGTCTGCAAGAAGGATTAATATAGGGCACTGCTTGTTTCTTAATTGCTTCTATGAAATATGTTTGAACCAACTTGTTTTACATTATTTGTGTATTAGTTTGCCATTATATCATGTTCTCACATTCTTTAAATTCGAGTGGGTTTCCTTTACCAAATATAAGGGAAAGGCAAGCTTAGGAATTCAAGGCTGCAAAACATGCATGATTGTTTCCCACTGATGACCCATTGATAAATTAATTTGGCTGTTGAAGTCTTGAATTTTCCAAATTATGCATGGAACATGATAATAGTGATAAAAGAATTTAAACCCAGGCCGAGGCTGGTTGGTAAAGGATTTCAAAGAGCTTGGCTTGTTCTGCTTCCTGTGTTTTCTCAAAGTGTGAGACCACCGTGACAAGGCCTTTGGTGCATAACCTTTGCTTTAACTTTAGGAATGTCACTGCCCCAAATGAATGCATCAATCTCTTTTTGAACTCTTTTAACCATGACTGGAGTAAGTGGTATTGTTTAGGCACTATAAACTAATTTAGAGATGCCTAAGGATTTGATAACTAGTATTTTCCCAATTAAGGATAAATCACGCATTTTCATGATGTTTAAAACTTCATGCATTTGTTGGAATTTGTTGTTGTTGTTGTTGTTGTTGTTGTTGTTTAGGACTTTAACACTACAGTATTAAGATGCTACTTTACAGTTCATACTGGATTTTATTGAAAAAGCGTGGGAATAAGATTCATACTGCTTGACAGGTTCACCAGGATAGTCGGAATATCATTCAGCAGGTAAAAATGAAGCAGTAAGGGTTGCCGGTCAAGATTACGCAAAACACATGCAACCTCTGCAGCTGCCTCGAGGAAGACTTACTTTCTACCCCAAAAACCGTACGTCGGAGTAAAGCAGGGATATGTGCTGGGCCCTAGCCTTTCAACTTGTTCTTAAGTTGGTGAAAATTGGTGTTGTCTGCGTATTTGCATTCTTTTAAAAAGATAATATATATTATTATTTTCTTGCACAGATGGTTCTGAATGTAACACAAGCCATGCTTTTGTAGTATGCTACGTGCCTCAAGAATGAAGGTGACTTCTCTGCCGATTGTTCCCCGTTGCTTTGCTAGGCCTTTATTTATGAACGAAGGCTTATGAGTTATTAATTTTATCGATGGATCAAACTTTTCATTTGGATGACAAAATCAAGTAGAAAGAAACACTGATGCATATTCGATAAAGACACTAATTTTTGGACCTTCGTGACCTCCGATCGGCAAAATACAACTTAGCCACAAGGGGGTTTAGTGAATAGGGGAACATGACTACTTATTTGAAGGAAACAAAGACAAAATTTGTATTATTTTCTGGGAACATGGGAACGCTAAGTAATTTTAATGGAAATTTTTATCTGTGGTGCATATATACACCACACAAAATATATATAAATGCAGCCTTTGCCACAGACATCTTCCCCGACGCCTGAATGGTTTTCGCTTCGTTCAACCGGTTGGCATGGCTACTCGCGCTCAACAATGGAGGTATCACTAGTCGTATTTTGCTGTATTTTTCTGCATTTTGGTGTGTAATTGGCTAGAATTAAGCTTATTTTAATAGGTGGCTCTTGTCTTGTTATGTCTGGGGAATGTAAATGCATGTAAAATAAATGAACTTGCTTTCGCGTGGTTTCTCGTTTCCTCTTGGTTTCTCTTTTCGATTGGTTACTAACTTTTCCGCTTGTTTTCGCTGTTTAGTGTGACTGCCATGGACTTGCTATCTATCAGATAGTAGGTCCATGCCGGTATTGAGAAGAAAACCAAATTCTTGTCAGAAGATGTGGACAGGTATGAAAAGAAAATTGAATTTATTCCCCAAAATTGTAAAGGTACAAATATACGGGACAATCATGAAATAAATATAGTATTTAGCCCGACAGCAGACGAATCTTAAAAATTACAATGCTTATTACTTTTTTATTTTCAATCCATTTTACAATACACCTCATACTTTCTTTCGTGCAACGTATTAATCGCTATACCAATATCATGGGAAAAGGTTTGCTTTAATTTGTGTGTTCATGGCCACGAAAAGTGACAATTTGCCGTCGTAGGCCTAGAAGGTTTTTACAAAGGCGTAAACCGGTAGGCCCAGGTGCACATGCAGGTAACATATCGTACATTATTTTTATACTGTGCCAAAAGTCGAAATGTGATTCAGCCACAGGTGCAACCTCCATAAATGAAGAAAAAAAATGGAAGAGAACATATTTGATTATCTTGGAGGTGTAGACGCAAACGCTCCTCCCCCCCCCCCCCCCCCATCAGTTCTAGGGAAGCAACCTCATGATACGAGCTCAACAGACCCGACTCTTCTTAAGCATTCCCCATATTTTAACATTGATGAGCTGATAACTTATTTGAGAAACAAACAAGATCAGTTTGATGTCGTAAGTCTTAAATGTGAATCTGTTCGTGCCAAAATAGATGAACTTAGGATTTTTCATCATAATTTGAGTGCACAGGGTTGCCCCATTAGTGCTGTGTGCCTACAAGAGCCATGGTCCGGTTTTGCAAGCTTTATTGAAATAAAGTTGTTGTGTTATTCGGAACTATTTTTTTCCTAGTTTTGTGTTCCAGGAGTTGCCTTGACAACTGATGGCTGGTGTAGTAGCCCCGCCTACTTGGCTCCTCCCACTAGTAAACAAAAAGGCGATTTTTTGTAAATTAACAAGCTAAAAACGATTTTAAATCAACTATCAACGATAATACTTACTCTTATGTCAATAGAAATTGATGTTAAATGTAAATATAAGAATTAAACTTCCTCTCTAGTATAATTACGGGCGCATGGTTGCAGTTTGTGTGACAGGCATTTCTTTGATGACGGGCTACCGCGCGTCATCAGAAATGCCTGTCACACAAACTGCAACCATGCGTCCGTAATTACACTAGAGAGGAAGTTTAATTCTTAAATAGTGACTTGTTCTGGAATTATTACCTCTAGAATCTCCGATCATTTTCAGCATTTTATATGCCTTGACATTCTGCGAAATAAGTTTGATGAGGTGCCTAAATATGTGCAGTCTCGACCTAGACACAAAAATTATTTGGAAAATTTCCGAACAGAAATCGCTGACGCACATTTATATGATCGGATAACTAAAGAGTCAAATGATCCAAATGAGACATATGAATTAATCAATACTACTGAATGCAAGGCTTTAGATAAGCACCTACCAATTTAAAAAAAGTGAAACGTAACAAATACAAACTTAAAAGTTACCTTGGATAGCCCTTGGTATTATTATGTCAATTAAAAAGGGACAATATGTAGAAAACTTAAAAGAGAACCCCACGCGGCAATAACGAGTATGATATTCGTAAAATAATCCTGCAGACCTATAAAAATATTACAAAGTAGTATAAACAGATCAAAGTAACGTTACTATGAAACACGTTTTGCCAAGTAAAAACATAACATAAAAAACACTTTGTCCACAATGAACGACACTTGAGCAGACTATAAAGGAAACGAAGTTTTCACAATGGCTTCAACATAGACAGCCATATTATTACTGATAAGCAGGAAATTGCAAATAATTTCAATAGGTACTTGACAAATATACGGCCCAAAGTGGCCACAGAAATAAATGTGTCAAATGACAACAACTTTGTTGATTACCTGACCAAACCAACTAAACATACACCCCACTTCAAATGTGTTACAGATGACATGATAATGATAATAATAAATTCCCTAAAACCTAAACACAGTTATGGCCATGATAATTTGTCAGTAAATCTGTTAAAACTGGGAGAGTTGGAACTGTGTACACCTATAAGAACGGGAGTAAATCAAATGCTAAGAACAGGAATATTTCCGGATTTATTGAAAATTGCAAAAGTTATTCCGATTCATAAGACGAATGACACAACCATTTTTGATAATAACAGGCCCATTTCTGTTCTTCCGGCTGTATCAAAGGTATTTGAGCGAGTCATACTTGATCAAACTTATGAGTATTTCAATACTAAAAAACTGTATTATGCAAGTCAGTACGGCTTTAGAAAGTGCCACTGAACTGAACTCCTCTCATACGAATTATTTGACAGAATTTTGAACTCTATGGATGAAGGAGATGTAACTTTATATGTTTTTATGGACTTGTCTAATGCGTTCAGCACCCTAGATCACAAAATATTAAGACGCAAATTACAGTACTA
The DNA here is from genome assembly GCA_964020975.1 of Hermodice carunculata. Classification (NCBI taxonomy): domain Eukaryota; kingdom Metazoa; phylum Annelida; class Polychaeta; order Eunicida; family Amphinomidae; genus Hermodice; species Hermodice carunculata. The sequence goes on along the minus strand of OZ026624.1, from coordinate 12,622,880 downwards.
TTGTATAAAAGACAATAGTTTCACATTGTTTAAAAGTTATTTAAAGAATAGGAAACAATATGTCATCATAGATGATGTTAAGTTTCAATTGGTAGACATAACGACAGGTGTACCTCAAGCATCTATTCTAGATTCGCTTTTGTGTTTAATTTACATTAATGATATTAAATCTGCTTCAAATACACACATGGGCCCCTAGTGCCAAACTGTCCGGTAACTCTCCAGTGTAAGAGGTAGGAAAACCACAAAAAGATTCACTTCCGGCAACAAAGAACGATAATTTGCGCATGTAAATTTGCCTAAATATACATCACAATTAACGTGTATTGTCACAAAATGTGTGATAAATGACTGATAATTCATAAATTAATAGATATCAAGGTTAGAAACAGGTTTAAGGAAAATACCAACATGAACCTCCAACACAAGAGAGTGCCGAACAATTTAGCATTAGGGGGTGCATGTGTGATATATCTAAATTTATTATCTATGCACACGATACCACATTATATAGTGCAAAATATAGTTTTAAAAATCAAGATCCAAATGATAACATTTTCGAAGTGATAAATGCAGAGTTAGATAAAGTATGTGTATCGCTAAAGGTAAATAAGTTATCTTTGAATGTAAAGAAAACAAAATTCACGTTATTTTACAAGCCGTTAAAAAAGGAGCCATTCCGACTCTTGAAATTGACATAGTAAAAATTGACTGCGTGGATGAATTTAATTTCTTGGGCCTAACTTAAGACAAACATAAGAGCTGGGATAACCACATACAGAAGATAGGTGTCAAAGCATCCCAGAAAACAGGTATTTTAAACAAGCTTAAAAACATCTTTCCGATGGAAATCCTTTTAATCCTATATAATACATTAATTTATTCACATTTTAACTACTGGCTTCTTGCATGAGGACACAAATCAGGAAGACCTTACACTATTCAAAAACGGTCAATTCTTATAATAAGCAATAAAAACTTCAATGCCAACATAGTACCTATATTTACACAATTGAAGTAACTAAAACTGCAAGATATATATAAACTGCAGCTTCTAAAATTTTATTACAGACTTAGAAATGACAAATTGCCTGCATTTTTCCATAACGTGCCCATATTTTCAAGCTCCATCATAAATGACTATAACAAAAAACAAACAAACTAACAAAAAAAAAAAAAAAAAAAAAAACCCAGCAAGAACTTAAAAAAAAAAATCAATCACATTTTTCGTTCGTATGTACAAATTTGCATTTGAAATCAACTGGACCATATTTCGAACGACACATCAGTAATAATAAAAGAAAAAGTAAACACATAGCATCCAAGGTTTTACAGTCTTTGTGAAAGGATATTGCATAGACAAGTATGAATCATCATGTTGTATACAGAATTAATACGTTTGCGATACTGGTAATTGATATGTTTGTTATTGTCTTTTTATACATTTTTTAAGTATCCTGGTTTGAATATATTATAATTGTACCTTTAACACATTATAACTGTTATTGATGTGTTCTTCAAATGTTAGCTGTTACTGATTCAACACTGTGACACTTTTAGGGTGGCTTGCATGGTAGCCATCAGATATGAACTCAGTGCAAGTCTCCCAGGTCAATATGTACTTTTTATATTATTACAAATGATATTGTAATGTAAATTTGCATGTCTTGATCGAATAAATTGATTTCTGATTCCTGAAATTGGAGATATCCTTAATAGACCAGTTCAAAGGACTCGTGTTTGTTCGGTTCTCACCCTGCTTTGTTTACATTTTGTGCTCGACCACGCTGGCCGGATTACAGGTGAAAGGATAAGAAAATAAAACACAGGATGTGCTTGGATTTGACGAAAAATCAAACCGTCAGCAAACTATAAATGCACGTTTCACCACTGATGTGACAGTTCAGGTAAAAGATTTGCACTGTTCAGCACAATCAATGGTGTAATCACTATCGTTAGCAGTGGCAAACTCGGTATGAACAGGTCTATTGAATGTTGAGCATGACATATCATGACTTTGCCCTTGACTGCTCAAATTATATAAAATGCTGTAGCCGTACAATTCGTCCTTGTGGTGCCGAAACAAATAGTAAACGAGGCTACTGTATCGGATGGGCAAGGTTATGTAAAGTGATGAAGAAAACATGACCTCTATAACTACTTTTACCGATTTAAAGTAAGACTTAAGTCAGCATTCATCTTTTTTGCTGCACTCTCCAGTCAAGACCAGCAGCCTTTAGACCTCAATAATTGACATCTATATGTATACCCACTCTGTATATTTTGTTGGTAGATTTTCCCAAGTTTCTATTGGTTTTCCTGTGTTTTGCGAATATATTATTGATAACTGGGCAATATATACTATAATGACGCCTTCGAGCACATTTGGCTAACTGGATCTCAGCATGGATTTGTCATAAAATGCATAGAATGTATTTTCGGTACATTGGGTATTCGGAACATTGGGTTTGCTGAACCTTAGCTATTAGGAATACTGGAATGTCCCCCTGTACAAGGCATAACTGATCATGTGGTAAAAGAAGCCAATGCACAGAATCTGCAAGGTGTAACTGTACCTGTGGTGGTAAAGCAAGGTAACGGACACAAGCTACAAGGTGTCAATGAAACTGCGGTGCAAAACCAAAGTGACACATACTGTGCACAGCATGCAAGGCATGAGCCTGTGGTGGCTGGTTCAAGTTAATGTCAATTCAGAACGGCTTTGCCCCCAGGCGGTTTGTGAGACACAGAGGGTGCCAATGATACTTCTAAGTTGAATCCTTAGGCGCGGCCTTGGGATTGGAAGTTATGGGGGACCATGGGGCAATTCGCTTTTTTCCTCAGCCACAGCAGATTTATGCCATGTCAGTTCCGTATCCTCCACACCCTTCAGCAAACTAGTGTCGCACCAACTATGTATCCACCTCAGCCAGAGCAAAATTATGCTGGTATAGTATCTGTTGTTCAGGAAAGTATCAACATGCCCAAGCCAGAGTTACTGACCATCCATGGAGATCCTACAAACTATTGGAAATTAATTAGTAACTTTAAGGCAAATATTGCTAGTCGTGTATAAGATAGGGGAACAAAGCTTAGTTATCTTATTCAATGTTGTCATGGAGAAACACAAAAGAGTACTATAAACTGTCTAATTCTTGACCCTGCGGTTGTTTATGACAAGGCCCAAGATATTTGAAGCGAGCGTTATGGCCACCCCCACATGATAGCAAGGGATTATATTCAACAACTGGTTAATGGTCCTCCCCTTAAGACCGCAGATTGTGCTGGGTTGATAAAATTGTTATGGTGATGCAGCTGTGTGAACTTACTTGGAGTCAAATGGGCTATACATCAGACCTACACAATTCTGAGAAGGTTACCTAAGCATGTATGCAGTAGGCGGGGAGAAAAGTCAGACAGTATTATTGAGTCAGGTTGCGAACCTTTTCTCCCATCTGACCCAGTTCGTAGACGTTTGTGCTCGGGTGACAAGTACAATGTATGGGTAGGAGGTGGGGGTCAAGCTCTGGTGAAACCAAAGCAAGGTCACAAACCCCTAAGATCTCCTCGGGCTACTGTACACCTGAGGGCAATGTAGCTGAGCATGGTAGAGCTACAAGACAAGGTCAAAGTAAAGGGTGTAGCCCTCGAGGTCAGAAACACAACCACAGGCTGCTTGGGTTGACGTTGATAGGCCCGGTTAGACCCACACCAGCACAAAAAGGGTTTTATGCTCACTTTATTCAGTCTGAAGACAACTTGCTACACCAGCAAGTAGAAAGGTTCTGGAAAATGAATTTTAGTGACTTGTTAATGACAATGAGGGCTCCATGTCAGGTGAAGTTTGGCGTGGCCTTAATTAGATGGAAGAGTCTGTCAGGAAGGTCAATGGGCATCATCAGCTAGCCCTGCCATGGTGTCACTACCCTTCATGGTTACCAAACAACAAACTGATGGCAGAGGCTAGTTTACGTCTGTTGAATAGAGGACTTATAAAAAGTGATAGTCTTCACGTCAAGCACACAGAAACTATGGCTCAATATATTGAGAAGGGGTATGCTTGACAAGTAGCCCAAGATCAAATAGAAGGTCCACACATCCAGAATGGTATCTCCCATACCATCCTGATTTTACACCTCATGAACCTGAAAAGGTCGGAGATGTGTTTGATTGTGCAGCCAAATACCATGGAATGACTTTAAATGACCAACCTTTCCAAAGGTCAAACCAATCAAATAGTCTAATAGGAACCTTGATGCACTTTTGACAAGGCCATGTGACCATGGCTGCCAATGTGGAGGCTATGTTCCATCAGTGCCGGATAGACCCCAGAGTCACTGATGCTCTGAATTTTATATTGTGGGAAAATGGTGACCTTACGCCAGGGAGTAAAGGAATACCAGACGTTGGTACACCTTTTTGGTGCAACCTCCTCACCTAGTTGTAGCTTCTGTCTTAGAAAGACTATAGAAGGTCACAAGGATGATTACCATCCAGAAACCATCAACAGTATACTATAGAAAAACATGACCCACATCCATATAATACAGTAAAATATGATCCATATTCATAAATTCCAAACCCAACAATGACAGCAAAGAGATTCCAGACTTGCCAAAACATGAACATTTATCTTCCAATACCAATGTGAAGAAACAAATTTCACTCCTGACTTGATAAATTTTAAACCCAAATGACAGCAAAGAGATTAAACCAGTCTTCTCCACCTTTGAAATATTCTTCTTTAATACAAACTATTGTGTTTCCAAAATATATAGCCCTAACAACTCAAAACCCAAATTTATCACTTCTGCTAAAAATTAATAGGGACCTGGTAGGCCTATCACTTTTTGGTTCTCCTGATTAGTCAGTCAGCCGAGTTTACAGCAAAAGAAGAAAGTAGGCCTATATCGTTTTTGTGATATTTATGAATCTGGAACATTATAAACACACTCTACCTCCATTATAACTACGAGTCGGAGAACATAGCCCACAGCACAACATAGCCAATGAAGTATTTATCAAATAGTATAGAAAAACATGACCCACATTCATAAATTTCAAACCCATAAAAGACAGCAACGAGATTAAACTGGTCCTGTCAACCTTGGAAATATTCTTCATTAATACAAACTATAGTGTTTCCAAAATATATAGCCCTAACCACTCAAACCCCAAATTTTATCCCTTCTGCTAAAAATAAGATGAGACCTGGGAGGCCTATCACTTTTTGGTTCTCCTGATTAGTCAGTCAGCCGAGTTAACAGCAAAAGAAGAAAGTGCAGTTCACGACAATTTTTACATGGATCATTTCCTCAAGTCTGTAAACTGCTAATCAGAGGCAGTACAGTTACATCTTAAGTATGCTATTTGTTAGCCCAGGAAGGATTCAAATAAACCAAATGGGTTAGCAATCATATAAAAATGCTTGCTACTGTTCCCGAAAACGAGAGCAATAGTACAGAAAAACGTGACCCATATTCATAAATTCCAAAACTAACAATGACAGCAAAGAGATTCCATAGTTACCAAAATATCAACATTCATCTTTCCAATACCAATGAGAAGAAACAAATTTCACTCCTGACTTGAGACAGGCAGTCACCCATAGAACTCAGAAGGCAACTGGTGGTTTTAAACCGGTCCCCTCAACCTTTGAAATAGTCTTCATTAACTACAGACTATAGAGTCTCCAAAATGTATAGGCCTAACTGCTCACAACCCAACTGTTATTACTTCTGCCAAAAATAAAAAGAGATCTGGTAGGCCTATCACTTTTTAGTTCGTCTGACTTGTCAGTCAGGTGAGTTTACAGCAAAAGAAGAAAGTAGGCCTACACCGTTTTGTGATATTTTATGAATCTGACACATTTGAAACATGCTCTACCTCCATTATAAATGTTAGTCATAAATTTAGATCTTCATGATGACATCTTTGTAGAACAAGCTCTTAGGGCAGAGTGGAATGTTGACTCTGACTCATTTCAGTTTGGGACTGATTCAAGAAAGATAAACCTTTATGATGTGGTATACTTTCAGGAGGTAGCTCATTGTGTGATCTGCTTGGGTTTGTTACGCCAGTTATGTTAACCGCTTAGAGGCTGTCACAGGATCTATGCAGACAAGGCTTTGGGTGCAACGAGGCAGTTCCCCAAATCATAACTATACCCCAGAATGGATGGCTGAATGAGCTTGCGCAGCTCCGGCATGGCAGAATTGACCTTGATGATTTTTACTACCCAGATTTTTGCGATCTGAAGATGCTTGTGAATATGGTTATGGAAGTGCCTCTTACTTCACGTTTGTTAGTGCAAGTGGGAGAGTACACTGCTCGTTTGGTATGGGTACATGTCATCTTGCACCAATAAAATCAATCTCCATACCGAGGCATGAGCTGTCTGCAGCTATCAAAGCTGCAGAATTGGATAAAATTATCAGGGACATGGCTCCTGCTATTTAAGCAGACCATGAGTCAAAGCACCCAATAATTTTGCTCAGCATGCTCTTTGTCACAAAACTCATACTGCAGCATTTCCATGCTCGTAGGGAATTCAGGTTCAATGCATGTTGTGGTAGCATGAGAGAAATGTTTTGGGTTGTAAAGGGATTAACAACTGTCAAACAAGTGCCGAAGGAATGCTTTGAGTCAAATGCAGAAATGCTGCTTCCAGGGTGCAATATATGGCCCCACTACTTCCATTCAGAGTAGCTGCAGGCAAGCCACCATTTATGTATGTTGCTATTGTGGTCATTTCTATGTCAAACAGAACCGAAGCTAAGTGTTATGGCCTCTCTATTCACATGTATGATGAGTACAGCTGTGCACATTGAAAAAGCACACTCGTTAGAGACCAGTGCATTCTTAGGAGCTCTACACAGGTTCATTAGTTGAAGAGGAAGGCCTAAGAAAATATTTTCTGACAATCCTAGTAATTTCAGAGGTGGAAAACAAGAGAAAAACAGCTGAAAGAGCTCCTTAAAGCTTGGAATAGCAAAAGATTTCTGATTCTCGTCATCAGTTTGAAATAAAGTGGCATTATGCCCCCCCCCCCCTGCAACTTGTCATATGGGAGGTGCTTGGGAGTGCATGGCTCATTCAACAGGCAAGCTCTTAAAGGGACTGGTCAGAGAACAGTTGGTCTCGGATGAAATACTCTTGACTCAAATCACTGCTTCTTAGGTCAACTCCAGTTTACTCTGAGGTGTGCTCCACCTCAAAGAATATTATTGCAAACACTGGTGGTGTAAAGCACGTTATTTTGCTGAAGTCCTTTAGTGTAGATGGATAAAGGAATATCCACCGACACTGCAGGAGCGCCAGAAATGGCTGATGCCCCCCCCCAAAAAAAAACCTTCCTTGATTGGTGTTTGCTTATAGATAAAAATGTACCCAGAGGGTAGTGGCCATTTTGTAGGGTTCTTGAAACTTACTCAGACAAAAGTGGTTATAACACCAAAGGTTCAGGTAGGGTCAAATTACAAGTTCAGGCCCATGTGTAAGCTTTGTTTTTTTTTTTTGAAACAGATAAGGATTGTGCAGAAAGTGTTGACTTATATTCAGGAGGGTTTCCTATAGCATCTGCTCAGGAAAACCAAGCCACCATCGGAAGTAATGCAGAAAATGTCCCTTGTCATGGTAGTGTAGGCAAAGGTGACAGTTTATCTGAAATGGTTCAAAGTGTACCTGTGGAATCAACTGTATCAAGGGAAGTGGATCATAAGCATGTACATGATAATGAAACTGCAATAATCCAGCAAAAGGCCAAAGCGGGACATGCAAGAAGCTGGTTTAGTTGGCAAATTATCATTGCTAGTAACATATCAGAACAATATATATATTTGTATCGAATGGTGTTAAACCTGAAGAACCATATAAGACATATCACTCATGAATACTCTGTGGAATATTTGAAATGGACTATTGTTAGCCAGGTGACCATTTGAGAGATGTGTGCAATTTAACAGTATAGTTACTTCAGTGCATGATAGACAACATGTTTCGAGATTGTGGAGCTCTGGTAGTGCTGCCACCTAGTGAGAGATACAAGGCAGGCACGCGACCGGTCAAGTAACTTTTTTGTGACACAGCTGAAATTTGGCTCCGAGATGATGGAATCCAGCATTTGTGCAGGGGCAAGAAAACAGACGCATTTGGTAACTTCAGTAAGTGGGAGACGCGAAGATATGTAAAATGAAAATTATGTTGAATAATATGATAGTTCCTGTGTGCATTGTTAGAATGTGCTTCAAAGGAAGGTCGTGAAAAGTAGATGTACGTGCACACAAGCAAAGTCAAATGTTAAGGTGGATTTCAGAGAGTTTTCTGTGTGGAATTAAGGCAGAAATATATTGGTAAATGACGACAGTATTTTAGAAAATAACCGTTGGAATGTTGTTTGAGCTAGATGCTGTAGTATTGAGACAAGCTACAAGCAATATGTGCGATGCTTCTTAGCATGTGTATTGAAGCTGATCTGTCATTTGGTACAGATAATGTATCAAGGTTTACAAGTAACTGAATTGGCCGATTGATTGAATTTGAATGTCAGTTTATCCTTCTTATCTGAATGCCAGCTGTGAAAGGACGTGTATACAATTGAGATTAACCTGTATGGTTAACATGGTTAATATTGGACAATTTGAATGGCAAGACTAAACCAGGTTACTACATATGTATTGCAGAGAACCGTTACATGGTAGTGGTGTATAAAGTAGCAATACCCTCCATATTGCATACTTGTAGTGTTTGGACAGGTTCCAAGGCCACAAGGAAGAAGTGCATGTGATCCATTCAATATGATATGGCGCCTGCAATACTGTAAATTAGAGGAACTCGAGCTTTTTGGCCACGATTGGTGACCTGGGTTAGTTACCATTATTACTGATGGATGATGAGCACAGAGTTAAATATTATCACTGATCAAAACATACCGTAAATAATACAAGGCACTTGTAAGCAGGTTTTGGATGAAATGTGTTCTAGATTTGAGCAAGGACGAAATACAACATGGCCATATTGCACAGAAACATAAGGGATATTAGAAAATGTAGGCATGGATTGGGGAATGACAAGTAGAAACAGTGTTTGGTCTTCTAATTATTCGAATGTAAGCAGGTTCTTTTTTGGAATTTGGAATTTTTTCTACAAATGGACACTTAAATTACTTTCAATATATGTACTTGTTTTAAGAATGAAACTTTAAGTAAAATATGTAGATCATGTCCCGTTCTAATATGTCATGTAATATCAATGACTTTGACCTGTTTTTGACATGTCACCAGGCCTGTAAAGTCAAAAGAGGTGATTTTTTAATAGCTGGGTGTAGCTTGGTCATCAATGGCAAAGATGCCTTTTTGGTGATGGTCATCAGATTATATGTAGCAAAGCATTAGTTTCATAGGCCTCTTGTTCCTCCCATAGAGGTTGTTGGATCCTTTTCAAACTTATTTTGAATGTGTGTCGACTTGAGCTCCATCAAATTTGTTCACTACATGGTGCTGCTCTCTTTTTCAGATTTTTCACAAATTACTAAAATTTGGAAACGTGCACATGCATGTGCAGACACACACACATGCGCGCACACACACAGGCTACTATAGTTTGGTGGGCACAGTCTCTGTGTCACCATGACCTACTTGAAGGTGAAATTTGGCATTTGTCCCGGTTTATTATTTCTACCAGACAAAAACTTTTTATCCAGTTTGGATTTACAGACCATACATGGGAACCTGCACACGGGATGGCGAATTTGGAACAATTTCAAGTCTGAGTCAAAATGTCAAAACATCTTGTGTATACATAAGCATCCATCAGTCTTGGTTGATCATCTTGAAATTCGGTAGGAGTGTGGAGCAGATCAAACCCTTGATAAACTGGAACACTGATGGTGCCACCTGCATTCTGAGGAAAAGTTGTAAGCCAAACAATATTGATAAATAGAAAATTCTTGTCTCAAAAATAATGTCATGTCTGCACATGCCAAATTTTTTTTGTTGGATCTTCATGTACTTTAATGGGAATTATTGCATTTTTACAATTGTAACTTGTGAAGTGCTTCTTCGGCAGATCTTTTAAATGCACATTTACAGTCTATATGCACACTTATCTTTGTTTGCAGTATTAGACCATAGAAGAACAAAAATAGACTAAAAAGGAAGATTTGCTTCAAAGCCAATTTGTCTGTGTCCTTTAAACCTGCATAAAAACCCTCAAAAAACGGGTCTGTTAACCGGGGCCATCTGGTGGGGGAAAAAAAGTTCAGTGCAGGGTGTGGTAAGCTTACAAGGCAAATTTTTGTGGTCTGGCAGCTGGTGACATCTGGTGGCTGAAAAGTGCAGTTCAGGGTATGGGAAGATTGCTAGGCAACATTATTTCTGTAAGTGGAGAGCAAGCTAAGAACTGGAAAAAGTCAATATATCCCTTTGAAGTGTTGACTTGAGAATGAAACTTCACATATGAAAAACTAAAAATGCAACTGAAGGAGCAAAAAATTTGTTAATGTATATGATTCCACAGCCTGTATGGTGGCTGCCAATACAGAGGAACCAGTCATAGATGTAGGCTTTAGCTTGTCCTGCTCTGTGGATGGAGATTCACACTTAGAAATATCTCCAGGGTAAAAATTGGCTCCTTACTCCTGAACATTGAAATACCCAAATTTTGTTTTCACTTTTTGACAATAATTGAAGAAGTTCAAAATACCCAGTATGCGATCCACTTGTGGTCCTTCAGCAGTCCACCAGCAGCACATCTGGCGGCTGACCAGTGGTTGCCACTGGTAGCTCGTGAGAATTTTGCTCATCAGCTTTCTAGCGGTCCACCATGGGAAAACCACCAACTTACAGGCAGCAGTCCACTGATGGTGGCAAACCAGTAATATTATAGGCTCAGGTCTGCCTCAGTGCAACATTTATGGGGAAAGTAATGAAATGATTTACAAGAATTTAAGTGAAAATAATAATCGAAAAAACTAGTTGTGGTAGATTGTGGTGGTTCTCAGGTGGCAAACCACTGTACAACGATATGGGAATTAATTGGGTCTAAAATTCACTTTCGTAAGCATGTCCCCGCAAAAGTTCATGCAATGGTATAGGTATATTCTATATAAATACATAACCACCCTCTTGTTGAACCAACAGAGAACTTGTCAACTGCATAATATGAAAAAAAAAACAACAAAAAAACAACCCCCCCCCAGAAATAAATGCCATGACATATTCATATTTTATTGCCTGCTAAACAGACTTTCTGGAGGGCGATAAACTGTTGGCCCCAGGCTTTCACCGGGGACCACAGAAAGTCTGCTAAGGAGGCAAATATTTTATTAGCATTTACCAAAATTATGAATCAGATTTAAGTTATCAATTGGAAATTTAAATGACTTGGGTAGTAACCTGGACATAGACATAGACATACTTTTATATTGAGTCGGTTCAAATACAATAAACGTCAGTCAAAGGCTACTTATTCCGACTAAGTTACAGCAAAATTAAGACATAAACATTAAAAAGATATGATTACTAAAACCATAGGTAACCAACAAAAATGGCAATTGCAACACAATGTCATCTCTGGAACAGGTAAGTATAATGGGTTACAGTCTTCTTGCTAATGTTCAGTGCATTGAATGCATGAGCAGCCTGTCCACCGGTATATTCGCTGTTTAAAAACTCTACGAGTTTTGGACTGATTCATGTGTATGGGGAGATGGTTCCCTCAGCTTTGCTCCCTCATAACTACAAGACTTTCTACCAAATTTAATTGTTCTAAAACGTGGTAAAACAAGTAAGGAGGTGTCTTTCAGATTGTGATTATTTTCTTTCACTTCAAACACATCCTAGAGTATTCGGGGGCTGATATGATTAACTATTTTGTACACCTCAATGGCGATGGACCTCAGGCGCATAACGCAAACATTATTCTCCCCCCCCCGCCTGATCAAGGAGGTCCTCATATGATGCATTTAAGTCATTTAAAAACAAATCGTGGCGCCCTACTTTGGATCCGTTCCAGCTTGTTGGAGCTTGCCTTGCAACAGAAGTGCCATATGGTGCGGCAAAATATAAAATGTGCTCTCAAAAATGATTTAAAAATGGCAAGCTTGCTGGGAATGTCTGAAACTCTACGAAATCTTTTTAGTACATTGATTTGTCGGGGTGCCTTTTCACATTAAATAGACACATGTCCATCCATTGTTAATTCTTTGTCTATTTGTATTCCCATTAGTTTGGCTTCTAAGTTTTTGATTCTCTGATCTTCGAGTTTGATATCTTAAAATTCATAAGACAATATAGCCTGAAATTTTCCAGGATTGGCACACATTTCATTTTCTTCAAACCACTCTACTGCTCTTTGGGATTCAGTTTCCAGCTTAGATGTAACCGGGGGAGGGTGGGTGGGGTATCTGCGATATGACTGACCACGTTGTCTTCAGCATGAACATCCTATATTCCGGTCAAGATTCCTGTGCCAAACTCTGGGCTAGACAATACTGGTCAAGATTGCTGTGCCAAACTATGGGCTAGACAATACTATCATTAATCTTTCAAATGATGACACAATAGCTTCACTTCATGGCAATAATTGTAATATTCACTCAATTACATGCGTCAGCCTGCTGCTCGATGTGCTTTTGATATGAATAAAAAAACTAAAATCAACCTCTTAAAACGTTTAAACGAACATCACTTATGTTGATACTCAGGTACATAAATCATAATTAATAAAATTATTACCAATTTAATAATATCGGATGAATATTGCTAATTTGCAATAACCCAATCGGCGATGGTTGCAGACATTCTACATGACGAATGGTCGTTACTTCGTTTATATGGTAGAAAGAACACACACACACCTTTCTTGTTCATCCATGTACATAGCACACAGCTGCAGAGCACTTATGCCGAGACAATCGATGTACATTAATATTCTGAGTACAACACAAACGTAGAAATCGTTGTAGTATGTCGCATAATGGTGATAATGTAACGGAGAATAGTAATTTTTGCCAAGGAGTATATCCATTTTCTTGTATAGATTGATAAATCTATGAGGAAACGTTGAATCCACACAGGCCAGTTCACAAGATTCAATGTTGAATCGATCTAAGAAGTTCCCGACCTCCTCTTTTTGTGTATCAATTCGATTAGGGGACTACATGAAATAGACTTTTCTCGAATGTTGAAATAATTTAAAAAGCTTGCCACTTTATTTTGGCAAAATGAAGAAACGTCTAAACATAAAACAAGTAAACGACATAGATTGATTACAGATGATATATATTCATGAAATTATTTACTTGTGCAACAAAAACTACAGCATAGATTATGTGTTACACATCTACTAGATAACACACACACACATACATACATATATATAATATATATAATATATATATGTATACATATATATATATATATATATATATATATATATATTCGACGGTCAACAACTTGCAGCAATGCCCACAAATATGCCTAGGGTCGTACTGGCAACAAGAAGGCGCAAATAAGAACAGGATTAGAAAGAATATTATTTCATTGATTGAAACATAACTAATTATTTCTTGTGCGTACAAGGTAAATCCTGTTGACTGTGTATTTGACTGCGAACTTCTATGCTCATGTAGACATTAAAATAAAATGGTCGACCCCATATAGTTTATTGATTGTGACGCATTGCTATTGTGCATGATGATTCGACTTCCCCTTCTATTAACAAGACCTATTGTTAACATTGGGAACCCACTTAATTTTTCGCCCCCGTGACATACTTGTCTTACCTGGTAAATATTAGCTCAAGTGATTTTATCCTAAAGTATAGCAATTTCGCCCAAGTATTCTTGTGCACCACCTCCCTTAATTCGGTGAAAAGCACTTAGCTTTCTTAACTGGTGTGGTACCGGTAGGAAGCATGGCATTTGGACTGGCAAAATGGGATACAAAGGCAGAAAGTGGAGGGTTGGCAACTGCAGTTTAATTGAAACCACCTGCATCGTTTTCAAGGTTCTTTATAGGTAATCCGCGCAACCGAATTAGGTTCTTGAGAATAGTTCAATGGCTAGATATCAACTAATTTTGCCAATAATAATTTCCAAAGTTTATTTCTATTTTTCCAAACAGTTATTTCAATTATAACACACACAGTGAAAATAATGAAAAGAAATAACTGACACCATGCGACGATTTCTCTCACGAAAATTCGTAGGAAGGGAGAGCATTGTTTCTGATTGCAGTTTTGCTACTGGTTGTAATTTATCACCAGTATTTAAGGCATGTATGCTCACATGACCGAATTTTTTATATTAGACCACGGAGTGACCAGTCTTTCGATGTTACCGTACATTGCTGTGGCAAGACTATCATATATGTTGCCTGATTTCAACATACTCTTTCCATTGGTTTACCTTTAGGCCTACATCTTACTTGGATGTCACCTCTCCATGTAACTGTGACATATTTTCTCATTTTCCACTTCTGTATTCTGAGTAGGCCTAACATATGATCACTTTTTAATATGAGCCTCACACGTTCGGCTATGGTTTGCATTACGAGAAATTAGTATACGTGAGCAACTTGGCCGTGCATTAAAATACATTACCCCTTCCCAACAGACTGAAGGTGGCCAACCCTGACAACCAGTCGGAATAAACATACGTCCTGTAGTTGAATCTATGGCGACATCTGGGTTTTTCATTGGAACATGAATAGAATATCCAGCCTTCTTATCAGGAACAGGCCTAGAAGGAAGGTGAAATCGATTCTAATTTCTCACAGCAACTAATGGGAACTTTACTCAAAATATGAAATAATGAGTTTTGGAAGAAAAAACTGGAAATACTAAAATGTTCTGATAGTACCATTCAAGAGTTAAGGGCAAGGTTTCAGCTGTGGTGCCCTACAATAAAATATTTTCCAGTTGTGGAAGACTCAAACTATCTTGAATTATATCAATCTACCTAGTTCCAAAGCAGATTTTTGTCGCCAATATTTTTGTACACTTTCACGATACAAGCTGGTAACGTGTTCAATTAGAAAAACCGCCTTTTTCATACTAAAAGAAACCGCATAACTCGATAAACAGTGACATTTAAAACTTTAGAAAGTCCCGTTACATGAGGTACCAAACTTTCAATTAAATAAAGAGGACAAATTTTCAATCTAACTATATTGTGACCAATATCTTCTCTTGTTCTGTTCCCAACGGTAGTCAGCAAGTCTAACTGATAAACGATGTTCTGCTCAATTTTTTCTGGAACGTGAAATTGGTTCATTGCTTATTCTGGATACTAGGCCTATCATCAGTATCCAATCCGAATAATGTGCTCCCAATTTTTCCAATAAAATCAACAGGTGCCGAGCGTTTAAGACGTGTATGAGGCAAAGTAAGTGTATGGTGGGAGTGTTCATGTGACTATGCCCGCACATTTCGAAGTCAGGATATGCATACCCCAATATTAAGAGAACCAGTATCAGTAGATGGATATATGCACTTGATAAGGCGTCATTTAAAGTCGTTGATCCCTTTATAATAGCTAACTCATCGTCGACAACCACAGGTGGACTAATTGTTACAATAACAGTTAACACTCCACTCAGCACTACAGCAGTCTGAAGTCTAATATCTTCGACTCCAGTTATACGAACTCCGTCATTGAGAGGTTCCAAACGTGCCCGACCTTTTAGTTTTACTGTTGTGCTACTGCACTCACCTGATCACAGCTCTCTCGCTGTGTGTCTTCTGCCGGGTGACGGGAATGGGCGCAGACCTCTCACAACACGTCTATTCCTATTCAAGGTTCCCGGCAAAAGCCCAGTGCCCCTTTGCCTCACTTACGACCCAAGCCTAGTACTTCCGGTGAAAGGGATCATTTGTTATTACTGTACGGTTAGCATTTGCTTATTAGGGTTAGCACCACATTCTCCCTCGTTTTATGACGCTCTTTTTTTTATCTCTTAGCAATATTACCCACATTATACTTTTGGTCATTATTATACTATCCATGTTACTAAAAAAACCCATATCTTTGGAAGGGATGTGTCAGCATGCCTTATTCTAAGATGAGTCTGACCATATGACCTGCATGCACCACTCTACCCAGCATACCTGTATCCACATGCACCAACACCAAACCCATCTTCCGACCACATGCTGCTCACCAAAAAGAAAAGCAGAAAAGGTAATCTATTAATATGTAGCAGCATACTGGCAGTTTCTTTTTATAATTCACATCTATTCAAAATATAAGAATGAATACACAACCCACACCAGATCAACCTTTGTGTACATATTCATATCACAACTTTATCACCCAAACATTCTCACGGAACTTATAGATGTTTGGGAATAAATACATGATCAAAAAACATTTGAAGCACACTTTATATATATATATATATATATATATATATATATATATATATATATATATATATATATATATATATATACATATACATATATATATATACATATACATATACGTATACATATACATATACATATACATATATATATACATATACATATACATACATACATATATATATATATATATATATATATATATATATATATATATATATATATATATATATATATATATATATATACACACAGAAGCCAGACAAGTCCGACCACTGAAGTGTATATCTTATTCACACATTTTCACAGTCAGTAATAATTAACAACATTACGTCCCCCACCACCAGTCCATAGGTACAAACTTTACTTTTAATCCAGTTCATAAAAACACTTGGTTACACCCCGAGTAACCTCACAAATGATCTGAAGTGGCAAATTCTTCGCTTCAGAAACCAGCTTAGCAACTTCCAACAGCATTCTCGGGTTTGAAATCCTTGTGCGCCCTTTAAAAACTGGAGGGACTAAATATGGAGCATCCGTCTCCAACACAATCTTCTGTAATGGAATCCTTTGCAGCACTTTAACCATGCAACCGCGAACTTCCTCTCTGAGAGTATAGCCCGCCACTCCAAAAGCAGCATTGGGAAACAGATCTAGCCACCTCTCAACATCACCCACAACAATGGACATGTATCTTGTGTTCCGAGTCCAATGACCTCCGCAAAATCTACAAACACTGAAAAGTGGCTTCCTTGTTGTCCCCATCACGACAATGGACCACCACTGGCAGCTGATATTCCATTGCTAATGGCAGTACAGTCTCAAGAGTCTTCCTCTGGTTGACCTTACCCTGTTCTGACAGTTGTACATTGCTAAAGTCTAAACCAACTTCCCCTAGACCCACTGTATTGTCCTGCTGTATGAGGTCCTCTACTTTGGCCACCAACCTATTCCTCTCTTTCTCTGTGACAAATCATGGATGAATGCCGATTGTAAGCTTTACTCTACCACCCTGATCCTCTTGCAGCTTCTGGAGACCTGAGATACTGAACCACTCATTGTCAAAACACTGATTCGATATCACATATTCCACCCGGAAATTTCCTGATGTTGGCTGTTCCTGCAAAACTTCAAATAAATCTGTACATCCTGACTTCCTTAACAATTCACCCAAATGGCAATGTGAGTCAATTATCCATGGTGCCTGAGACAGTACCCGGAAAGCTACAGCCCTATAATGTTCTCCTACCAACACCATTGTCCTCTCCAAGGTCCTTATCTCTTCACGTTCACTTTCTGGAGGCACAAGTGCAGCCAACACCCTCCAATGTAAAACATCTGACGACATCCTAGGAATCTGACTAGCCCTATGTCTTTTTTTCCCTGTTAACCTGTTATATTGATGGAACAGCTGTTGCTCTGTCTCTGTGACTACTGTACCAGGCTCAAACAGGTGATACCTCAAAACAAACAATAATAGGCCAGAAATCCCCTCACAACTAAACTTTTCTGCCAGAGTGTACAGCAGATCGGTCATAAGCATTGCCCAGGTAGACATAGACTCATCACAGAAACCATAGAATTCATCACTGACATGTCTTGAGAAGTGATCTTGTAGATTGCTAAGCTGTGTCCCCTGGAATCCACATTTCCAAAACTGGGAGAGACATACCATGGCAGATGATACTTCAGTACATGTCGCTTCACATGGCTGTCTCTGATCCCACAAACAGGGCAAGGATGAGTACGATGTTTCTTTTTCTTCTTCCGAGCTTCAATGTTCAAACATCCAGTAGACTCCATCTTTGTCTCTTGCTGATATGCATCTTTGCCAACTGGTAAACAATCTGTCTCACACCCATTGGCTTGACCTTCCAGGTCCTGAGCTCTGGGTGTGGTGACGATGAACTGATCAGACATATTCTTTTTCTCTGCTGTCCTTGAACTGTCATCATCTGAGCTCCAATCCTCCCAAATAATCCAATTAAAAAACTCTTGCTCATCCATTTCACCTGCAGACAATAATACCTTTAGTCATGATTTAAAACTTACACAGAAAATATTTTGTACTACCTCACCACTGAACTACTTAGGTAAGCCAGATCAGGTCCGACCAATCACATAGAATCAACCTTTATTTTTACTATATACAATACTATATACATACACTGGTTAAGTTAATCAATGTCAAAATCATTTAAGTGAAGTGGTCTTTTGATTTTACGTCCTGTACGTGTTGTGGTCATCACGGTATCACTGGCAATCTCTGGGGAAGCTTCTGACACAGTGCCATCATGGCTGGTAGATGGAACATCCCACACAGACTCTAGATCTTCAGCCAAACCACTACTCTGGTACTCCCCGACTGGCAAAGGGGTACTGGTTATTTGGTCACTTAAGACTTCATCTGTAATTGGATTGCTGAACAACTCTGCCAATGAGAGATCTCGTGACTCTTCTTGCTCACTCTCATCGTAGGGGAGTGTTGTATCCAAATCAAGAAACTCGTGTCGCAGGCGTCTCATCCACATGGGGTGTGTCGATCTCGACACATTTTGATGCGATCATGGTGAACCACTGTTTCCTGTTTACGACCCTTAATTCTGAACAGGACTGGGGACATAACCTTGATTACCAAGTAAGGACCATCCCAAACTTTACTAAGTTTCTTACTCTGACCTGTTTTTGTAGCAGCATGGAGTTTATAGACCAAGTCCCCAACTTCAAATTTTTGCTCGCTAAGTCGCAGATCATAATCCTGTTTCTGTCTTGTCTGTGTAGTTCTCAGTTGCTCCCTAGCCAACTCATGAGCTATCGTTATGTTTTCCTTCAGGTGTTTGACGTAATCTGGAACACTTTGGTCTGACTGAGTTTCCCATGTACCAAACATAAGGTCAGAAGGCTTAGTTACCTTCCTGCCTAGCATAATCATCTTGGCAGAAAACCCAGTACTTCGGTTCACCATGTACCTGACAGCTGATGCCAAATGAGGTAAATATTTATCCCATTGTGTATTGGCCTTATCAACACAGCATCGAATCATTGCCAGTAACAGCCGGATATACCTTTCTACCTGGCCATTACTTCTTGGTCTATAAGGTGTTGTACGGGTTTTAGAAATTTCCAGCAGTTCACAAATGCTATGGACAATTTTCCCATCAACATTCCTACCCTGGTCCGTATGTATCTGTAGTGGGCATCCAAACCAAGCAATGAATTCGTCCACCACCTTGGAGACAATGACTTCAGCTGACTGATTTGGAAGAGGAAAACATTCGAACCACTTACTGAATTGATCTACTATACACAGAATATAGAGATTTCCACTTTCACTGCGAGTGAATAGCCCCAAGATGTCAAAATGTACTGTTTCCATGGGAGCACTGATGTGATACTTACCTAATCGCGCCTCAGGCCATACCCTAGGTTTTTTGTTTTTGCTGCACTTAACGCAGGTTTGCACAAACAATTTACAATCCTGACTCATGCCGGGCCAAAAGAAACTGTTCTTCAGGAGTTCCAAGGTTTTATGTTCCCCAAGATGTTCAGCAAGTCGAACATCATGGCAGAATTTAAGCACCTCCTGTTTCAAATTCTTGGGCACGACCAAACATTTGTGTGAAACTTCCTTTTCCCACAGGTAATACAGGACTCCATCTACCAATTTCAACTGTGACTTACACAGCCACAGATGTTTCACGGCAGGGTTACTCAACCACAGCTCATCATTAGGGGGGTCTGTATCAGACTCTAACCACTGAATCAAGGGAGCAATATCTGGGTCTTTCAATTGAGAGTCCCTAAGCTCTTCTGAGGTATACCCTTGAAACCACTCATATCCCCCTTTTCCCTCTCGATCTATCCGAGTCTGAATCTTCAGGATCAGCATTTGTGATCTGACACACGGCCAGAGGTACAACATCATCAACGTCTTCTTCAAAACGTTTCCACTGGTTATGAATCTTTTGGCAGTACTTAAAACCCCCACATGGAAGATCTTTGAGTTTTGCCCCTGCCATGTAAAAATCACAACAAGTGCTGTCTGTGGGTATTCTCGACAGACTATCAGCATTCACATGTACTTTGCCTGGCCTATGCATTATTTCCATGTTATATTGACTTAGCTCTTCAAGCCATTGTGCTAACTGTCCTTCGATAGTTTTGAATCTTGTAAGCCAGGCAAGACTACTGTGATCTGTCCTCACAATGAATTTGCGCCCCAGTGAATAATTTCTGGACTGCCTAGTGAATCTGACCACAGCAAGAAGCTCTTTTCTTGTTGTGCAGTACCGTCTCTGTGCGGGAGACAGGGCAAAACTACCATATGAAATGGTTCTTTCTTTCCCTCTCTGAACCTGGATAAGCTCTGCCCCTATGGCCCCATCTGAAGCATCACAGTCCAATATAAATATGCCTTCTGACTCTGGAAACACTTAAACAGGTGCACATGTAAGGGCGGTTTTCAAGTTCTCAAAAGACCTCTGATGTTCCTCTGTCCAGAAGAATGTCGATTTTGGACCTGTAAGTTCATATAGCTTTGAAACTATGTGGGCAAATTCTTTAATGTGGTCCCTGTGATAGTTGGCAAAGCCAAGAAACGACTCTACCTCTTTAGTATTTGTAGGGACTGGCCACTCCTTGACAGCAGCTATTTTATCTGGAGCCATAGCAATGCCATCTGCTGAGACCAATCGTCCCAGGAACGTAATTTCCCGCTGAAACAGATGACACTTTTTTTGGTTTCAATTTAAGATTATGACCCCTAAACCTCTCCAACACCAGTCTGAGGTTTCTGAGATGATCTTCAAAGGTTTTACCCCCTAAAACAACATCATCGAGAAAAGCCAATACCTCGTTCCACAACAGTCCTCTTAACACTAAATTCATTGCCCTCATGAATGTTGCGGGCGAGCCACAAAGCCCAAAAGGCACTCGGGAGTATTCATACAGGCCATACTTTGTTAGGAACGCTGTTTTAGGTCTATCCTCCTCCTCCACCTTATTTTGGTAATAACTACTGGCCATATCCAAAGAAGAATAGAAAGGACTGCCCCCTAGAGTATCCAGGCACTCCTCTATCAAGGGAAGTGGGTATGCATCTTTTACCGTTACCTGATTTAATTTTCAGTAAACGATGCACCATCTCACTGTACCTTCCTTCTTTCTGATCAGTACTGGAGGAGATGCCCAATCAGAGTGAGAAGGTTGAACTATACCAAGATCTAACATAGACTTCAGGTGTTGTTCTTCTTCACCTTCAAAAACTAATGGGACTCGCTGCATCCTTTGTTTAATCGGCTGGGCACCGTTAGTGTCTATTTAATGTTTTAATAGGGAGAAACAACCTAAATCCAAGTCATGTTTAGCAAAAACATCTTGATATTCAATTAACAGTGCTTTCAAGACATTACTCTGTTTCTCATTTAATTGTGCACAGGAGACCTCCCATAATGCTTGAAGATGTGAGGGCAATTTAGGCTCATCTTGATGTCCAGCAAGCTGAACACCTAGACGACCTACATCCTCACCTTCAATACAAGGCTCTGCATTTGCCTGCCTGGTGACCTTAACTTCTAACCTCTCAGGCTCATTTTCCTGCATCGAGCTAACAGAGTCTTTACCCATACTTACATCAGTAAGTTGCATTGCTACCCCAATGAGAAAACCTGGTTTGACTGTAATATATTTATCCGTGATATTCACTACAGTCACTGTTGGATTATCCCCTAGCACAACCATGGCTGGAACTAACAGTTCACTTCTGCTTTGAATTGGTGTTATCATGTATTCAGTGTTGTTCCCATCCTCTATACATGATTGCTATTTGAGGAATACTGTGACTAATCAAATGCTGCTGTGATAAAACGTTTTGTACTGTTTCAGAACTTTTATTTGGTAGAGGAAATGTTTCTACCTACCCAGATAAATGATCGATAATAATCAAGAGATATTAATTACTGTCTGAAGACTTCACAATGGGACCTATTACGTACATTCGAATTACCTGATTTACATAAGTTGTATGTGGCATTTCCAACATGGGACCAAATTATCTTTTCCTTCTATGCACTAGACAAGTATGACACTTTTTAAGAAGATGATAGACTTGCTTACGAATCCCTGGCTGGGCATACGCTTCTAGGACTCTAGGTGATGTTTTCACTGTCCCTATATGTCTAACGTCCCTATGGCAGCCCCATGTGACTTCCTTTCACCATTTGCCAGGCAACATTAAGGTAGCACTAAAAAAATAATACGCGAAGTCTAAGGTTCAGTCAAGTGCCATTTAAAAGTAATGCTAGGACCTGTTCTCAATGACCGACTGTGAAAATAATTTAAATGGAAGTCCAGCATCGTACATTTTGTTGAGAACCAGAGTTTTATTTGGCCTTCATGTGCACAATATTTGTGGACTGGTACTTGAAGCTTGCATTTCATATTCATACGCAATGTATTATGGGTCCCGGTTGGTGACGTCAGTTTACGTTGCTTCACTGCTATCGGACATAATATTTAGAGGGCAATAAAAAGTTCCGCCGAAAACTTTTATTGTGTTTGAATGAAAAAAGGATTCTTCAAGCCCATATTGTATGAAACAATTCATGTATTTTATACAAACATGTCAGAAAATTTATCAACCCCTGAATTGGGGTAGGTTAACAAAGAAATGCATAGGCTTTTTAATTCTTTAGTGCACCCTTAATTTGGGATACCATGGCGTGTAATTGCTGGGTCGATTTACCAAATAAAGCAGGCCATTTTTAATTCCGTAGTCCAGATTATCATCACTCAAGACCCGACTAATCAAATTAGAAAATTCTTGGCTTTGTGCAGCCTTGCTTTCATCTTCCTCTAATTGGTCTGTGCTAAGTGGAATTCTCTTATCTTCCACATGATCTGTAAGTGATACTGGATCAATCCAGGTGTCTTACTATCACAAACACCAATGGTTTGGCTTCCCAAAATCATTACATCAACCTCAAAGTAATATTCAAGTTTAACCTGGCGCGAAAGCAGGTCTGCTGTTATATTTATCGAGAAAATTGCAAATATGCGTCATACTCACCCAAAATATCGCCCATATTTGAATTTTTGTGTTTGTCGTTGGTTTGTAAAAAGACGGGACATTGATTGACAGTCAGAATGAATAAAAAGTTTGGGGTCTCAAGTACGATCTTAACTTATTTAGCAAAAACAAAATGGTGTAGGCTTCAAGCTCAATTGCAGTCCATATTCTCTGAGCAGAGGATAAGCTGTTCCAAAAGTGTACAAGTTGTCCGAACCGTCAGCATGAAACTCTATAAGTACCTCGAGTCACACTTTGAGCTTGTGTCAGTGTAAAGGTGGTCAGGTTTCTCAGTTTGTGGATGAGTTAATATTTGTGGTGACATCATTATTTCCTTCAATTTGTTGAATGCGGCTTGTCCCCCCTCCCCCAATCTAGCATGATGGTGGGTCTGTGCTATCAAAAGCTCTACAATGTTGTTTTCATCCGCTTTTCACTGGACCAGTTAAATAAATAATTAAGCATGTCCTGCAGATCGTCTAGGGATTCTGCCAGAAATGTTAAATCGTCTGCATATAGATAAAGCAAGATATAATGGTTTTCTACTTGAACACCTCTATGTAATGATCTTAGCCCCCTGCAAGAACATTTATGAATAAACTGAAAAGTGTTGGGGACAAAGCATTCTACACCACTAGTGGTTCTAAATTAGTCGGTTAAATGTCTGCGTAATCCGACACAAGTAGTTGTATCAGTGTACAGAGTCTCTACTGTAAAATGTTCTGTCAATATTGTGAAATTAGTTTCAAAGAAGGAAATTTCTATCCACTGAATCAAAGGCCTTTTCGAAGTCAATAAAGGCAGCAAAAGTTGATAAGTTTGTTCATAACCTGTCATGAATGACGGTTGACAGAACATAAGCATGCTCAAAATAAGAGCGACTGTGACGAAAACCATTTTGTTCATCAACAAAAATACTTCAAGATAATTTATTGTACATTTATTCAATAAACTAGTATAAACTTTACATACTGTGGATTGCGAATCTTTCGGAATCGGGGATACAATAGACTTCACGCATACTGATAGGGTACTACTATATTCAAAAACATTTATCAGTTGGGTACATTAATAATAAAATGATGCTAGAATGCTGTGAAATTTCGTTAGGAATCTGATCAATCCCGACTGCTTTCTTCTTTTATGAGCCCTTGATACACGAGAAACTTCGTTTGTATAACCCAATAATTCAGTTCCTCATTCTCTTGTTGGTGATCATTTAAAAAAGCTTCTACACTATCTCTCTCAGCAGTATTTCCATAGAATCAACATCAAAATTTAATGGCAAGTCATTCAGACTGTGATATAATTCTGAAAAATCATTTGACCATTTATCCTTAACAACATTCAAATTTTTAACCAAATTTCCATTCTGATATACCTCTAAAGGAATATCTTTTACAATATGTGGACGAAGCTTCTTAATATGTTGACAAAATTCCTGAAGATTGTCAGTAAATGCTTCTCTGTGTGAATTAAGAAACATCTATTATTAGCTCTTGTTTTCTGCCTTAGTACACTATCAAAATTTCCTTCGGCTGCAACAAATTTATATATTAACCTCGCTTTTTCCTGTCATGAACCAGTGTACTTTCTAAAATTAGATTCACAATTGTGCGTTACTGTCCACAATGTCATAAACTCACCATCCTGGTATGCTTTCTGGTAACGTAACATTTTTTTTTACATGTTTTGATGCGTCCTTATATACATGAAATTTGTCCATTTCACCTAATCACGTAGAACACAATTCATCATACATATTATCGATATCGACTTGATTGTCACAACAGGTTTCAATTATATTTATGATATCTAGAATTGCCCTTTTAAATGTGTCATTATTCATGGGTTGTTCATTTTAGTTTTCAAAATAATGTTTGCGGTCCATCTGATTGCCAGACCTTAACTCTGATCTCTGATGAGTGATCATTTCATACATGTATTTCGTAATTCAAATTAATAACATACCCACCTTTAAATTTTAACCACAATATTCAGCGTGGTCTGGACGTCTACATTTAGCCGTTTCAAGATATTCTATATCAAATAGAATGTATTCATATTTAAATGCAGTCCTACTCTAACACCTATTCAGCAAAGAGAGAGCCACCTGCATCAGGGCAGGGCCATATATTTAGCATGGTTAAAAGTACTTTCTCAATAAAATAAACAACACGAACACAGAATAATCTCAAGAAAATGTATTAACATATATTTGAAACCTAAAGGATGCTTAAATTGATTAGAAGTTGGCTCTCTTTTGGTTGAAGAAGTCGTATTTGTGGATGTGTATGTAGTATATAATACAAATATGCCCTGATCAGGGTGGAAGCATCAGTCTGTTGCCCTGGCAACACAGGGAGTGAACAGGATCGCAGTTATAAATGAATGTCTCCTATTTTGTCATTAAATCCAAAATACACAAAACATTGACATCAACACAATAATGAAGAGTATCATGTGGGATTATAATATAGTCCACAACAGGGAGACCTCGACCTGAAATAGAAGTGCAATCATTTCCTGCAGCATTAACTCTGCCATTCACTACACGTCTTGGCATTCTTCAGAAATTCTAACAATAATTCCCTGTAATAATTTGGTTTTATGTTATCCACAACATGTCCGTTTCCACGTCACCAATGCTATCAGATACATCATTTAAGTTATATAGTCTGCAATTGACTTCACCACAAAGGTTTACTGATACTGCATAGCTATTATTGTATAGATCTGAAATAAGATTATTAAACAAATGGGTTGGATTAGTCCATGTGGAATTATCTGGAGAAAGATCAGTAGCATAACCCTAGAAAGCATTATCTGTAAACGCATTCTTAAGTTCGACATCCAATAAACCATCAGATGATTTATCACTTACTTCAGCATTATACGGTCCTTACAAATCTAATTTTACCAATAAAGCCCCCCCCCCATGCTTTGGGGGCATGAACATGTACTTGTGGTCCGTTGCACTGAAAAGATTTTTACCGATCAACAGAAATAGAGTTCACCTCCTTTGATGTATTTCACAAACATACAGAATATCTGCATTTAGTTTGTTAATAAGGGTTTGTCTTAACATTTTATTTTCGTTTGTCCAACCATTAATGTTCCACAGTAGTAGTATGCTCATGCATAAGGGCTGGGAAAACCCCTAGTGTTGAGTGTCATAATTTGGTTCACCAGAAGTAGCTGGTGTATTGGATGGGCCAAGACTGGTGGGAGCTGTGTCCATTAATTTGGCCATGAAATCGTGTGATACATGGGTAGTGAGTCCCATCACTGCAGGTATTTGAACTGGATGTTGATATACATTGTCAACATCAGATAATGAAGTCAGTATTACTGAAGCAGTTCCTGTTACCACTTCAAAAACTTTACCACAGATTTCATCATCAGTGAGGTTTAAATAATTTTTTTTTTGAGCCAGCTGCTTTCTGTAGTCTAATTGGAGCACCTAAAGTAATATGTAATATTTGCTCGCAATTTTTTACGGTGACGCGGGCTGTGACGTGGCTTTAACATGGATGGCTGATTCCATTTCCATGGCAACCTGTGGGAGAGGTTGCTCACTTATGTCAACCAGACCAAACAAAACAGCTGTAATGTTCCATTGCCCCTTCAAATATATATTTGTATAAAAGAATTATTGTTTTGATAGCTGTATGCTGAAATAAATTTTGTTATCACAGACATGTTCAAATTCAAACTCTGACAAACAAGCAAACAAAAAATACAAGTAAATGAACGATGAAACCCATCACTCATTTACAAATGGACAATTTTAATGTTATTGCATGGAGGTTTCATTGATATGTATCAACCTACAAATAATATATATATGTATATATATATATATGTATATTGATATGTCTATATATATGTATATATGTATATATATGTATATATATATATATATATATATATATATATATATATATATATATATATATATATATATATATATATATATATATAAACTTAGATTTCACCACATTAAGAAAATTTGGGCTTGCATAGAACTTAATAGAAGAAGGGGAAACTTCTGCCTGTCAGTGTGCACAGCCATATTGCATTTATGACTTGAAGTCCACTTATTATCGCTCAGTTGCTGTCCCTCTCAGTGCACGTGTATATTGTTGAAAAAATATTTTTCAAACAGGCACGCAACACATGAACGTTCCCCAGACAGAATATCACCAGCCTCGTCAACCAATACCCAAAGATTGTATAGATTGGCGCTTTGTTTGTCTCGGATACACATTTTGCCATGACATTCTGGCTTCCAGAAAAACATGGGAACGAAATTGGCTATTTGTGATTTACATTTTTTTTCAACAACAATTTGAAAAAAGGAAACTGTGTTTGGGTATATTCATAGATCTGAAAAAGGCTTCACAGTATCTTACTGAAAAAAATTAGAACACAATGGTATTAGGGATGCAGTTTTGGACAGGTTCAAAATTATATTTCCAGCAGAAAACAGTTTCGTCAGGAAATTTGACCTCAGTGTATTTTTCTGTACAATGTGATGTGTCTTAAGGCTCGACCTTAGGTCCAGCTTTGCTTCTTGTTTATATCAATGATTTGCAGAATTCACTTTATCTCAGAACATCCAGACTATTTGCAGATGATACTATTATTTACACTGGAAATGATATAGACTCTTTGAAACAGAATGCTGAACTTGATTTGATTAAATTAATAGATTGATTCAAAATAAATAAACTTTAAGTAAATCAAACTTTATAATAATATGTTAAAAAATAAAAAGATTCGTTCTGTTTCTCATATAAATAGGGAAATAAGATCATACCCCCAGTGTCAATCACTAAATATCCTGGGAGTAATTATTGATAAAAAAGTAACCTGGAAAGAACATAGGACAAACATTTGTAATAAGATTGCACCTATTGGTATTCTTTCATAAATTCGTCATTTACTTTCTTTTACTTTATAACAGCAGTTATATGATGCATTAGTTCATCCACATATATTATATCGTATAGAAGCTTTGGGGTCAGCTTATGAGTCACAGGTCAAACAGCTTATTCTATTACAAAAAAGTGCTATTCGTATACTAATTCTCTTCCCTTTACTTTATTACAGCAGTTATATTATGCATTAGTTCATCCACATATATTATATTGTATAGAAGCTTTGGGATCAGCTTATGAGACTAATGTCAAACAGCTTATCATATTACAAAAAAGGGCTATTCGTATACTAACTTTTACACCTCCTCAAAGTCATACTTAAAAATTTGTTTAAATTTATATAAATTCTTCCTCTCCATAAGTTATATTTCTTAAATATTTGCTTCTAGTTTAATCTGAATTAAGTGGTATATCCATTGCGAATTTCGGTTTTCAACATTGAGGCTTGACTCATAATTATGGTACGAGAAATAGGCATCAATTAACTCAATCACAACATCAAACTAATTACTTTTGTCAGAGTATTCTACATATTGGACCTAAGTTTTATCATTATATACCCAAGAATATTAAAAGTGCCACCTCTGTTATTTCCTTTAAAAGAAGATTTTTTATTAGGCTACAAGATAGATATATACTGATATTTATTCTTTGATTTTTCCTCATATAGAAACATGTACTAATTCCAGTTAGCCCTGATGTACTAATTTAGTTTAGCTTATTCCTTGTATATCTTGTGTTATAAGTATTTCTGAAATTTTTTGGTAATATATTGCAATTGATTTAGTTTGATATGGTATTAGTTTATGCTTACAATCCATTGGATGGCGGCACAAGGCACTGCCTTCATGCCATCCCTCATCAATTCTATTCAATGTACATTTAATTTCTGTAATTCTGCTGATGAAAATAACAGAATGTTACGTTGCATACAAAGGGTAGTCCACAACATTATCTGCAGCATGGATCATCACATCATGGACCTGTTTTGCTTTGTGCAGTGCGCACAAGTTGTCCTCTTTCAATCTTTTGATGCGCTGCCTGGGCCACTTACATTTAAGTCAAATAAAACAGATTAGTAGACATTGCTGCTCAAGGCACATTTCTCAAATCTTCATTACGATCCATTTTGTGAGGTATTAGGAAGTGGTAGCATTTTAACGTTCACTGTGCTGCATTCAATGGAGTCCACCTTGGAATCACCATGAAGCAAGCTGCTTGACCTGAATGGCCAGGACAACTAACTCTTACTTGTTTCCCCCCTCATTGGGGAGATATAATATATTCTGGAGATTTTGGCTTTTCTTCTTCCCAGTCTGTGTCACTGGCAACAAAGATGTATTTATGGTCCATGGGAAATTCTGCTTGTATGCTGGTTGTATCCTGGCAAGCTCGCCAAATATGTACAGTCATTCCTCAATTTTACTTTACATAAAATGTGGAAGACTTGTAGCAAGCATCTGATTGCAGCTCCAGGTAATGACAGCATTTGGTATCTGTCTCCCGGGATATAAATGAAGAGCCAGGTAATTCAGCTTGCCAGTTGATGTGGTTTATTCTTCTTCCAATTACATCAATCCCTGCATCACTCAGAGGAGCTGACAATAGTACCACTTCTTTTATCGAGCATAGTGACATCATTGTCTAATGATCAGGACATATTTTCCCAATTTACCTAAACAAAGTATTCATAACATGAAATCTGTTTCTTCCAGACAAAACATGTCTATACATATGACTTGGCAAAAGCTTGCCAAAAACATGACAGTGTTTTTGTTATGATGACATCAGCATCTGTCTATGCCAATGTTCAGTACATGTATCCTATCATACAAGTTGTTCTTTATTACGATTATGAAAATTAATTTTGGCAATTGTTTTAATCCTAAGTGAAAATAGGTACAATTTAACTCTTTAGATTTAGCCCAAAGTGAAAATAAGTACAATATAACTCACGATTTCCAAATCACATTAAATTTTAAAAGTGAATACTTTCCAATCTCTATCCAAGATATGTATCAGCAGTATCACTTTGCTTTATTATGTGGAATATATATATATATATATATATATATATATATATATATATATATATATATACATATATATATATATATATATATATATATATATATATATATATATACATACATATATATATATATATATATATATATATATATATATATATATATATATATATATATATATATATATATATATATATATATATTGGGCAGGCGGCGTTTGTGCGGGCCCGTGGTTTGTCAGCATCTGTAGGACATCTTGATGTGCAATCTTTTTATGTTCATATAATTTAGATGTAAAGCTTTGTATGTGCTTTTATTTCCTCGTTATTTGGGGCTTCTTCTTCTTCTTCTTCTTCTTCTTCTTCTTCTTCTTCTTCTTCTTCTTCTTATTATTATTATCATCATCATCATCATCATTATTATCATCATCATCACCATTATTATTATCATATATATTGTGTAATGGACACTGTACATATATGGTGAACTGACCACGGGTATGTAAACAAATAACAACCACTGTCCTAAATACACCATATTTATGATGAATGTGCATATACATTCTGTCTGATAAATACTTACAATGCTTTGTGAGATGGGATTCTACTGTCGCACATGTTTCTATATGCGCATTTTTCCTTTTTGCCTCACGAGGCTAGTTTATTGATACAAAAGTTGTCGCATCTTAACAATAGTTCACTGTCCATATCCACACATTCATACTTTTCGGAGGACAGACCATCACTTTAAACATGTTAAAATCTTACTAATCCCGTATTTTTCATCCCTGTACTTTTTTGTCTTTCAACAACGTTTGACCCCTGTTATGCCTTATGAGCTACTGACCACTGTCCTTATATTGAGCAGTTTTGTACTGGTCAGTAAATCCTGTGTGGCATTAGCTCTTGACCTCACTGTACGAGAGAAGTGTTGTGTCTGCATATTACTCTCTTAAAAAGAATGATAAATAAAGCAATAAGACCTTGCCGAGGTCAAAGGTTACTGACTGATAATGGTCTTTGGCAAACAAAGAAGCATACATGTTGCTCAAGCAAACAGTTGGGCATATGTCAACAATGTACAGCACAAGTACATTGATATGAGGGTATTTGAGGTCACATGGATGAAGTTCTTCTTGAGCCGTATTTGCTGCTTTACCATGAAATGAAATTATTGTCACCATGGAGATGAAAATAATTCTTTCATACACACATGCGCACTTTCAAATACATAATGGAAATGCAGGTATCTTTACACAGCAAAAAGCTGTATGGACATAAGAATATGGCGAAGCCTTCCCCTGAGGTCAAAGGGCATTACAGCCAGATAATTAGGTGTGTTTGTGCACACAGCCACATAGCTACACACATATATTTGCGCTACAATCTGTTTTTTTCCTCTTTATGGGTGGTTGTGTACATCTAAATCTATAGCATGTTCTTTTTATCTCCCTTTCTTCTTGTATTTCATTCTTCTTTATCTCTATCTTTTTCTCCATTTTTTCACACTTGTTTCTTGTTTCTTTCTTTCTCTTTTCTTTCTTAATTGAGTTAAGAAGGTGTATGGGAAAATGTATAGGTGTTACAGTGTTAATACTGACATCATTTCTTTCCATAGTCATGGAAGATTAAAATATCTGTTCAAACATAAATAAAAACAATCTTAAAAGAGATAATACACTTATCAGTGATACTGCACATGATATGTTTTTCTAAGAAAAGCATGCTTAAATACCCATACAATTTAACAGACAAATATCCTAGATATTGACATGAAATTCCTTTTATGTCATGAATCTGTTATTTTACAGTCAACCGCCTATATGGCTAGCACATTATGTTCTTTTAATAACAATAACATTTCTAGTGATTAACTTTTACGTCCAAATAAAATATATCCTTTCATTTATTCTTGTTTTGTTTGTGTGTGGTCATCTTCCAATAAGAATTGATGCCCTGCTTTGAAAGTGAGCCCCTTTATACAGTCTTGTTGAAGGAACACTCTAAAATTTATATCATGACTTGAACAGCGCAAAAAAATGCTGATTTAGCCCTCGGCACTCGAGACCCCTAAATGATAGATGGTTTTCTGGTGTCCAGGTTACTACTATCTTATGCTCTGTTAACTGGAATCTGGTACCCTGCATGTGCAAATGAGACTGCTCTATGAAATGTACTGTAGTTGCACTCAGTAATAAGTGACCAAAAGCTTAGTTTCACCAAGATATAAACCAATATGACACCACATGTCCACTGACGGAAATACGATAATGACATATTACATGGGGGAGAGATTTTAGTTCCAAATAGAATGATTGTTTTTTCATTGTGCCAAGTACTGTTATGAATTAGACATGTAGTCCCAGGTGGCATATAAATGTTGGGCGGGCCCAGATAGGCGAGTTGTTTGAAACACAATACCATTTTATGCAAAACTGTTAATATGAGGAGGCTGTTGCCAAATCGTTTGGTATTCCCCCCGGCCAAAGGATTGTTTTGCATGTATTTATTCTTTGTGTTCAGCTGGTGACACAGGAGTGAATATTGATATGATATTAAACACAAATTGAAAAAAGCAGCATGCAGGTTTGAAATTATCAATTATCCTAAAGAAAAGAGATGAATGCATCAGACATCACATTAATATGGATAAATATCAACAGTTGAAAATTTAAAGCAAAAAGAGGATATCTTTGATTACGGAGTATAATTACACATGCGTGTTTTTCTTTCATTTTATTTTATTTTTGATATTTTAGTCTGCCTGCATTTGTTGCGTTGTTGGCAATATGTTGTCAATTTAAATTCGGATCCGTCACGGTGTGATATAATTTTTCTTACCACATTTAAACCGAATACCCACGCACTTTTCCTGGAATAAGTATATTATTTTACTGCTTTTATTCGTAGTTTGTCTATTATGTGAATATATGTTTGTGGGTTTCTTACAGAATGGTGGCTATTGGTACGGAAGGCATGCATGTTTGCTTCACCACTTTACACACACAATATAAAAAAGAACCGCAACTGATGATTTTTTTTGGTAGTTGACGTCTAATTGGTTATAAGGGTATTATTTGGGTAAAAAGCCATCTAAAAAAGAGTGTTAGCCAAAATACATTATACACACAGATCTAATAGCTTGTATGCTCCCCTTTATGCATATTGTCAGTGTCTTAAAAGTATTTGAATGACGTGTGCCAGTGTATTTACTCTACAGACAAAATACTGCATTTTTGCATAGGATGAACAAATTACCATAAACAGAAAGTTTTTATCAACTTTATTGCCTTGTATATATAAATTGAACGCAGTACAATACTACTGTTGTAGAAACCTCACAATAGTCAACTTTACCATATTCCACCGAAAACACCTTCGTTTGTACATATTTTACAAAGATATAGGAAGAAATGTAATATGATCATAGCAAAATGTGCAAAGCCTACTTAATAAATATATACATATGCATATGTATAATACATATACACACATGCACGCATGTTTGTTTGTGTGTGTACAAACACCATGTTTGCATGTATGTACATTTTTTTCGCAACGTATTTTGTGGTTTGTGAAAGACAATTTTAGCGCATGTTGCTTGTTCATTGAAGCGCTAGGATTTTTTTTTTTACAAAACTAGAGGCAAAGGACGCTGGATCAATATCACATGGGTCAGCGTCACCAACTTTGGATCAGCGATGGCTCAACCTTATCTTCGTTGTCTCAACGTTGAACTAATCTCATTTGAATAAATTGCAAGTTATAACCAGGAAAGTAAAAACTTCCCGGCCAGAAAACAAGTTCCAGTGATTTGATGTAAACCATTTTTCCAAGTGATATTGGTTTAAACGGTAACATGTTATTCAACGGGACGTATGACCGTTGTTCCCAACACACAACATCAAAATGTTCAAAACCGATTGAATAAATACATTCATCTAAAAATTAGACCTGCACTTGATACTTTATATAACACTTAAATTTATTTAGCTTCATAATATCCCCCTTCACTCGGAAATGGTTGTTTGTGACATAACCCAGCTTATTTGCCTTTTATCACCTCATTTATATGGCGACATCAACTACAAACGAAAACTAAATTTATTCCATTTACTGATGAACCTTTTTTAGACAAGGCATCATACCGCTGTGAGCGCACTATTTGCTTATGTGGCCAATGTCCAAGAAAGAGAAAGACACAGGTTCTTTATGAAGGAGCCGTGCATACAAAGTTACACATTAAGAATACAACACCAAAAACAGATAAGGTACACTATAGAGCCTACATAACTTTTACGTAAGCCTTCTTGGGCAAAAGCCAGATAAAAAAGACAATATATTGTGAGAAAATAAAGGCGAAAATCGCATCTGGTGCATCATTTGTTTGTGCTGCTCCATGTATGAAATAGTGACAAATAAGTGTATTTTTACCAGCGTTGTGTACAATTGTGACACAGAAAAGATGATGAATAATGCCAGAAAACACAGGCATACCCTATCACAATAGATTACAAGATATACGGTAAGAAAACTTAGGCATAGCCTTTCACGATAGATGATAGGAAATACGGTAAAAAAAACATGGTTATAGACTCCCACAATACTCTGACCCGTCAGTAACAATGTACTTCACCCTTGCCCGGACAAATTATGACACAGTCAACAGCTCTCCGTGGTGTGCAGGAGGCGCAGTGCGCAGAGCGCTGACAGCACGCCAAGGAAAACTGTTGATCTTGGGTACATGAATCTGCAGAGTATTTCTCACAATCTTCATTAAAATTTTGATAGAACAAATCAAATTTGAGATAAAAATGGAAAAGCAGACGACATGGGTACATCTTGGCGCTTTAGGGCGTTTTGAGCGGGAAAGGGCTAAATTTACATATACATAAATCAAGATATATATATATATATATATATATATATATATATATATATATATATATATATATATATATATATATATATATATATATATATATATATATATATGGCTTCCATATGCAACTTTGGTATGTTAGGCAAACATACACAGAACAAAACCAAGGAAGCTTAGTCCCTAATGCTCTTGCTGTGTTTGTTAATGAGATTAAATCCGACAGATTTTATGCTTACATGAACACGATGCTGTTTACTTTCTGATCTAGCTATTCTGAGTTTGTCTTCATTGATACAGTAATTGTGCTTCGTCTGAAATAATTTATGTTTCATGGTGACCCCTTGTGTGGACATAAAATGTTTATCTGCATTGCAAAGATATCGAGTTAACTTCCATTCAGTGATACGTTATCCTTAACATCACTGTAGATTGACTGTGCCTCGGTAAAAGAAGTTCATTGTAATCAGTTTCCCTCAATAATTTTATATTATATTTGATAAAACAACATTTAGTGTATAGGCAATTGTCTTCCAGCATCCAATGGATAGTTGGACGAAATGGTAAATCAGTTTTAATGTATGACCATAGGTATATGTCAAATCATTGGTAGATCTCTAGATCTGTGATAAAATACAAAAGCAGTGTTGATTTTCTTGTGTGGCTTCACGTAAATTTATCAATGGTAGCATTTTTGTCTGATCATGTCAATAGTTTAGATGTGATGTAGTCGAGGAAGACAATGCATGTAAATCAAAGGTCCAAAGATATATAGACGAATTCATAAATCTTAATGGGATCTCCCTGCCAAATCATCATTTTCTTTGTTTTTGTTTCAAGACTTAGGTGACTTATTAATCATTGTTCGGTATAAGTAATATTGTGTGGTCTGAACACAGACCTTTGACAGACCCAAGGTATAATGACGTCATGTTAGCCACAATATTGTTTTAAAGAAAACTTCAAACTGTATTACATTATACAATACACGTACTAAAAGAGTAGTTGACCAACTCGTATACGCGTGCTACCACATTATCCGCACATAAGAAAACAAATACACATATTTAACAGAAAGGATCAAGACAGGAAAATATCAACTTCCAGCATCATATATACACAAGGGTCAAAACGTGCCTTCAATATAATCAACTCAGTGGAGGACTCTCCACAAACGTCTATCAACAAACATAGTTAAATCATATCGTAAATAGACAAATAACAATTCCACATACATGAAGGATGTATCAGCAATATACTGCGTTATCTAAATTAAACCACGAGTACATGTTGCCAACTGGCTGTTTCACGTGGGCCTATTAACCCTTTCCCTCTTAAACCGGCCAAAACCGGCTGATGGTCAAATGTTGTCTGCTTCAGCGTTTTCAACAGCAATGAAAAACAATTTGACTGAGAATTGAAGATGAGAATTGTCGAGACAACATGACCCAGGTCAACAACTTTCCCCGGCATGGGTTGGGCACTTAGTGCCCAACCCATGCCGAGGAAAGCTGTTGACTCAGTCTTATTTCAAGGGGGAAAGGGTTTATGTCAAAACGTGATTGGTGTGGCTAAACATTGCCTCTGTTAAAAGGTCTGATACAAGCAATTGCAGCAATTATTAAACGTAATAGGAGAAAAAACCTGGCAAGCCACGGCATTAAAACTATACAGATATACGTACGTCCTTTAGCCGATAACATATCACATGTGACATTTTCTGTTTTGACGCTTATCAGCTAACGATAAACGGCGGAAATTGTATAGCAACATGCAAGTATTATTTTGACCTAGCAAATATGAAAGCACAAAAGACTCGAGTTTGCCAAAATTTACACATACTACCTTTTATTCTGGTTCTGACGGCCACGGTATGTACTGATGGTTTTTTTTTTTTTTGTTTGGCTTTTTTTTTTTTTTTTGTCGCTCCACGGATAACTATCTTGTCAAAACTGGTACATTATTCAACTCTGATAATTTTTTTTCTAGGTTTCTGGGTATTTCAGCCTAGCTTCAAAAATGTGCACATTAGCATGGAGATATATCCCTGGGTCACTTCTGGGCCTTCAACAAACGATATGTACAAATAACATATATACATATATAATAAGTACATACAACACGTACATTTAATATGTCCGTTACTATTTTCAGAAGGATTTGGTAGCAACGAACTCTATAAAGTAGCATGCCCCTAGTCTGCAGCATTAAGCTTTTGCATATATTTGACGGAAAGGTTCAGCTGTAGACCCACACGAAACTGATACATATATCCTAGCATTATTGAAGTAGTATTTTTACTAGGATTTTCAAAGTAATTTGACACACCCCACAGGGCTGATACATGTACATATGGTAATGCATATGGTTTTAATATTTCCCACATATTGCCATATTCAAGCCCAATTTGCATATCTCGTGTAAGTTTTAAACAACCATGCCTGAGTTATCTATTGTTGATTAAGGATCTCTGATATTTACGAACAGAAAGACTAAAGACAAATATGGATCTAACTTTGAAACAACCTCGACGTGGTCCGTATCCTTCATCTTCAAATACAGTGGTGTATC
Organism: Hermodice carunculata; assembly: GCA_964020975.1. Lineage (NCBI taxonomy): Eukaryota > Metazoa > Annelida > Polychaeta > Eunicida > Amphinomidae > Hermodice > Hermodice carunculata. The sequence continues at coordinate 12,585,027 of OZ026624.1, read as the reverse complement.
CCCACCAAAAAATAAAAAAGAGTATTTAAAGATCAAAGTTACTTTCCTGATCCAAAACGGTTGAGGCAACAGAGCAGAGTATGATTGTCTGAATGAGCATCCTGAGCGGAGATCGTCCGCAAATTGAGGAAAAAAAGTGTTTTCAAGACACTGTTACATATTTCTAGCTGGAGATAGCCATGTAGAGTTTCTCATAAGACACAGTTACTCCATAAATTCCCGTGCAGGTGCAGCCCAGGTGCTAATTGTTTGATGGGGAAAGACAAAAATGTCATCCCTTTCATCAGGGCAGAATTTATAAACCTGTTCAAATCTAGCATTTTGGTGTGGTTTCGTAGTTGACTCCCCTCTTTTTTGAAGTAATATATAAGTGACTTCCTGAAAAATGTTGTATCTAGTTTCCAGAACTTCATCCGGTCTTGATGGCAATTTTCCAAATACGAAAAGCATTGTATGCAAATTAATGGCACTGAAAAATAGCTACAATGGAATATAGAAGGGTTTATAACTGTGGCCTACTGCCCTGAGTGGGCCACAATTGTTATCATGAGTCATTGTTATGTGCGTAAATATATTATGCTCATCTCGTCTGTTTTTCTTATTCCTGTCCAAAACACAAAAAACATGCAATATTTGAGGATAGAAGAATTCAAAACATGAACCAATTTGGCATGGAAAAATTCGACCCAAAATCAGAACAGGCTGGTGTTACAATGGAAATTTGCACGACAAATAAAATACGTTGCTGAAACGATCAATATGAGCCAGAGGACCTTTTTGCCATTTCCCCGAATGTAGGGCCGATGACATCAACGCGACTCTTCAAAGCAGCCCGTGCCATACAAAAGTTCAATAAGATAGTTTAAAAAACCTAGAGTACAGGGGGATACAAACTATCAGTATTGTTTTTGAAATTGAAGGTTTCTCAAGAGATTGAACTCCAAGTTACTTAACATACCAAGTTCAAAGGTCACAGTAAGAAACCCAGCCTTAGCAGGAGCTCGTAGTCATGGTGTTGTCACTGATATGTACCCGATTAATTAGCCGTAATGTGTTTTTATGTCTCCCATCTTATACACATACATTTAGTAATGAGAATACTATAAAATGTATATACTTTGAGCCATTGGCTAAATTGTCAGCTTTGTTTTACGGATAGTAACAAATTGCAAGTATTAGACACCAATTAGTTATTATTATACTCAATTAGAAAGGTAATGTGCACGCAAAACTATCGAATATTAAAGCGATCACATTCTTCAACAATTTTACCCTGAAATCGTCCACACCTTACATTTGTAAGGAAGCATTTCATTGGTCAGCTTTTCACTCTTCGCACACAGATGCCCGTATCAGAATTGTGTATTATGAGGACAACAGTCCGCATATAGTTGCTGCGATTTGCTCCAGTGTTATTTGTGAGGAAGCATTTCATTGGTCAGCATTTTCAATCTGAGCAAGCCAGATCTTTGTATCGATCTGCTTATTGTGTGGGAAAAAATCTGCATACAGTTACTGTGATTTGCTGCCAGAGAAGAACAGAGATTAAGAGCGAGTACGAGCCCCATGAAAACCGACCTCTTTTACCATTTCACTCTTTCATTGCAAATTTCGACAAACGTTGATGTGTTGTAAGTTGATACAACGATACCAGATTCTCATTCTCTGTTAATGACCTTTTGAATTCAAGTATCAGCGTCCCTACATTAGAGTCCATAAGAATGGTCCAGGTCAACAGCTTTTCTCGAAGCGCTGTGGGCATATTAAGCGCACCGAGGAATGCTGTTGATTTAATCAAAAGTTAGCACTGAAAGAGTTCAGCTCAATTTGCAAGAATAGTATGACCCGAGCCCTTACATGTGTATGCATTGACTCTTTCAATGCCAAGTTAAGCCTGAGTCAACAGCTATTCTCGGCACACTTCTCACGCAATACGTGTAGATTGCGCCAAAAATAGCTGTTTACCAGAACCAAACTTTGTCCTTTGTCTATTATTTTAAGTCTTGGCGTGTTTGTTCTTGAATGATAGAGCTTTGCATGAGGAATTTGAATGTCATATAATTATAGTGATTCAAATACAAGACTTAGTGTGAATAAAGTCGCTTACGGCTATTAATGAAAGCGTTAAATGAACCCCGTAGAAACAAACGATTGAAACACGTTCCTTTTGTCACTTTTCGACAGAAAAAAAGTACAAGTTAAATATTTATCATGTGATATGCCCATTAGTTTGATCGAAAAGAAATATCTATCGTGTGTTTTAACATTCACGTGTTTGGCTTGAAAAAACCCACTTCGCACAAATATGCTATTATGTTTAATGTGGCGTCATCTTTACATTACAATCATCTATTCGAGGTCAATTTGCCCATGAAAACACAGTCGTCAGCTTATTTCTGAGCTTTCCTCAGCGTGTGATAACCCCTGTGTCTGGCATCACCTCTATGTACCACAGTATTGCACATAATTTCGTTTAAAATAACAGCAATATGCCCTTGTTGAGGGTACCCCGTGTTATACAAACTTCGGCTGCACATTGAAAACTGTTACTGCAAAACTCTTCAAAAATCAATTTGAAAGTTGCCAAACATGGCTATTTGACCTCGTTTTACTGTCAAGAGCTCTGCAATCGTATGAACATGCAACAAATATACCCAGAGCCTTTTGAAGAACATTGTCTGCATGCATTGTACATGTCGTGATATGAGTAACTTGGGGTTCCACTTGGATTACATGTCTTCACACTGTAATCACGTGAATGTACGTCTAAATTATGTGTTTGTGTATTAGAATCATCTGTTGTAGTATCTAAATCACCTGTTCATGCATTGGAATCACTTGATTGCGTCTATCCCCGGTTGAGCAAAATTCTGTCATGTGGTCACCTTGTGCTATAAAAATTTCTCGTTTAGTTCTAACCAATTTTATAGCACTTAAAAAGTGCATATCATTGGTCCAACACTTCACACCATAACACTCATGTTCCGTTGAGGTAGTCGACTTTTGAAAATTGTCCTTGTATGATCGATCAGCAGGGACTTGAACTGTGCAGTCTTCAGTTAACGAACGCTGCGTATCAGCTTGATCAGAAAATTTCACAAGCGAGACTCGTAAAGCACGGATCATAGCGTAAAGAACCGTCAATTGCAAGCCAGCGTGCTGTCTTTACCATTTGAGAGGTGACAGGCATCGTTCCTTTGCACTTCCGCCCTGTCTCACACGGCGAAAGGTGGATACGTTTCCGCACATAAACCATCTCACGGTAGCTGACTCTTTGATACTGCACCATTACTCCAATCGCTTTTTTTTTCTCTTTGTAAAACCGATGTCTTGTGTGAGTATAATCACGTATTTGTGCATAATAAAAGCCAGAAAAAACTGGCATAAAATGCCATAGATAATGTAAAGTTGATAATAGTTGGGTGCACAATGAGAGAAAAATATCAATGGAAATGTAGCTGTAGATGTAGGATCTATTATCTTTGTCTTTTCTCAAGAAACAAGTTGTGAAGTGCTGGAATTGTCCTCTGGAGCTCCGAGGCAGGGATTCAGCCAGGTGGACCAGCGCACCACGAAGATGGAAATGATGAATATTATGACGAAAATACCAATAATGTACACTGAGAGCGGTCCAAGGTAGACACCATTCTCCAACGTCGGATCTACGAAAAGGAAACGATAACAATACGTTAATGATGATGATGATGATGATGATGATGATAATAATACTAATAATAATAACCAGAACAAAGCACAACAAAATGAAAAACATAAAACTGCTAAACCGAATCTTTGCAGTAATGCCAATAGTTGGATGTGATGAGATATTGGCAGACAACACGAACAAATGGTGAAAGCCAGCAAGAGACGATTTTCAGATAAAAGATGAACCAGCATTGCATTTACTCTATGTTTATGTGTATATAACCCCTATTTCTGAAAGTAAACGATCGTTGAAAAACAAAGTGTCGCGCTGTGGAACCAACTTTCGTTAAAAACATGGAAAATTCAACGGGTGATGATAAATGAATTTAAAAGTTACATCTGCTTTACCCAGTCAGAAACATGTGCTCTGAGCTACATTTATTTGCATCATGTAATAACGGAAGAATATGTGACGAGGCTCCTACTTGTAAAATTCAACAGTAATAAAAATCTATTTCCAATGAAACAATGTTAACAGGCCAATACCCTCAGGTGATAAACTTTGTCATGTCGGACAGGAATTACGCATAGAATAACTGTCAGAGTCATAGGCACTGTGAATTGAGAACTTCGTGCTTCTGCAATCAGTCGCTGATAGGCCGAAATGATGGTTTCGTATCCAGAGGAACCACGTCATAAAGGATACAAAAGAAGATTCTAAATCCAGATCAGCGCGTAAGATCAGCGTCAATACACACTATATATAGAGTGCATAACAACTGATAGTGGCTCAATGGTCAATTCTTTTATCAAAGAAAATGACATGAGCTACGGTGATTTAGTGAAGATACAATTATCATCATACCACAAGGTAATTCGCCTGTTTAATTTTATGCGACACTGCAAGTGATAGCATAATTGGTCAATACGTAATTGGGTAAGTACCTTCAGAGGTACTTAAGACTACGATGCAAAAGAGAGTTCTTAAATATTACTTATTTAATTTGTAGGCAGGTTGCTGTCTTATTGTTTGCTAGCAGGAGAATAACTTGTCGCTTATCTTTTGCAAACAGCACCTCGCCATGAGAGACAGTTCACTCCGAAGGTATAGACACAAAACAGCCATTTACTACGCATTGCTGAATTCAAAGAAAAATATTTTATTAATAAGTCCTAAATCAATGTCTCATTGACAATTAAGACAGACTACTGTTGAGTGACTCGTAACTCGTCGCTGTTTACGCTGATATGCGCTTTCTGCAAAATTACAACTCTTTAGCCTTAAAGGTAGAAAACTCCCATTAAATAAAGCTTGCTGGATCACCACACCAATAGGGTTGTATATAACACACAAGCTAATATATACATACATACATACATACATACATATATATATATATATATATATATATATATATATATATATATATATATATATATATATATATATATATATATATATATATATTTATATATATATATATATATATATATATATATATATATATATATATATATATATATATATATATATATATATATATGCATCATTAAACTATTTGTCTTTCACACGAAATGAATGGCTGGAAAAGAAGTTTTTCAAAAAGTTAATTCATACCTATAGCCATAAACTCTACTTGTAAGTTGCGGGCACTGAAGGTTTCACTTCTGTAACAAAACCTGATTTCAACCCTGTTGCTTTTGGACTTGTATGTCTTGACTTGGCTTCTCCCATCAAAATGAGAGGCTGAGTGGACTTTCTGCCCCGAGCCATCTCTCCCTCGTTCTCGAACAATGACGTACTCACATCTGGAAAAAAAAAAAAAGATTTTGAGCCGGGCTGAAAACTGACACAAGAAGTCCGTTTTGTTTTTGTTTTCTAGTTTGCTTTTTAATGAACGGGTATTGTCAAATTTCTGTGAAAAATATAGGGTATTTGGCACTACGCGTAGTGATTGCAATGAAGTGCCACTTTACTCGGAGATCAGCTAGGTCGCTGGTAGACCTGTGTAGGCATGGTATGCGAACAGTGCCGCATTGGGTTAAGTAGTAGAGTTAAATTGAGTCTAGCCATGATAGAATAGACTTGAATACTCCGCATCCGGTGATTGTGTGGATCCCATGACCGATATCATGACCGAAGCGCGTAGTGCTGAGCTCATGGTATTCGACACAGGTCATAGAATCCACATAATCACTGGATGGGGAGTCTTCAAGTCTATATTCCACTGCATTACATATACAATAGTACCCTGTAACAATAATAATACTGTAAAACCCATCCTTATGGACACCTCTGTATTGTGGATACTTTGTGGTCAGTTTTGTCCAGAACCCACTATTTCTGAGTCATTTACATACCGATGATACCTGTCTACTGTGGTTATCTGTCTATTGTATATTGCGGAGACTGCTCTTGGCACCAGATGCAAAAATATCCTGTCTATTGTGGACACCTTTCTTGGTACCAAATGCAAAAATAGCATATCTATTGTGTATTGCAGGCACTTTTTGGCACCAAATGCAAAAATAACCTGTCTATTGTGTATTGTGGATATTTTTATTGGTACCAAATGTAAACATAAGCTGTCTATTGTGTATTGGGGACTTTCTTCCTGGCACCGAATCCAAAAATAACCTGTCTATTATGGACTGTACACATGGCACAGAATTTAGGTGTTTTGCTGTCAAGTTCAGCTGGCTTTCCAGTCATCATGTGTGAACAATTCACTGATTGGTAATCCAGTCAAAAGCTTATCAATTCACTGTCCATGGGGTTTGCATCCATGCTCATTCACCTCAGCAGGTCAGCTGTGAAACCTAGTCCGATGTTAGTTGGAGATAGAGACAAAGTTGCTGTCCTAATGTCTAAGTGAACATCATATACGTACATGTACTGTCTAAATATATTTCAATGTATTTGTTGCTCTTCAACTACTGTAAAAGGTTTGATTTTGATAGGAAAGTCTCTTAAGTCTGAATATTCCTTTACTTTATCTTACTATAAATTGTGTTAAATTTGTCAAAATTTGTATAATTGCTGATCGAAGGTCCATGCAAGTTTTTCTCATTTCCTGCAGATGTAATTGGAGGTTCTACAAGTACAGACCCTGTCTATTGTGGACACACTGTTTCACAATAAAAAGTGTCCACAATAGAGAGGTATTTATTTACATTTGCTCCAAGAATAATTACGTAATTTTACGAATTTAGTAAAAATCAACAAAGGAATTACATCCATACCAAGTTTATGTGACTTATGTATTGGTTTTGAGATGTCAAAACTTAATAAAAGAAAGAAATCACATCAAAATCTTTAAAAAGAAGAAATCGGACAGCCTCATATTAAACAGATTAAAGTATACACACGTTGAACAAATTAAGGTACAGAATTACCCAGAAGTATTCCTCATCAAGGAATCAGCTAAACAGTTTAAAAAAGGAAGCCTTTCTAAGATACCCCCTCGGAAAAAAAATGAAGACGAACATATTTCACAAACTTAGAAGGGACATACCCAAGATGCATCTACACTATTTTTTTTTTTTTTGAGGATCTGGTGAATAGTTTTTGACAGAAAGTTGACAAAACTGTAGACGGGGAGATAAAAAACGCCGACGGACATGGTGGAAGCCAAATGGGGGACGGATGAATTAGCATCCTATAAGCTCAGCCGACTGACAAGTCAGCTGGGCGTAAAAGCAAACCTTACACTTGATTAATTTGATGATGATACAGCTGATCAATAATAGCAATGCAAAAAGACGGACAAGGTCCAATGCTCTTATTTTATTGGCAAACATCTCAGTGTTGCAAAGTACCATATCCATCAATATTTCAATCGGTTGATACCGACCTATAAGTGAGGTCTGTTTTGTCTTTTCTTTTTACCAGTGTCTTTAACAATCATTTTGAAGAACTTGCAAAGACACCTACAAAATATTCTTTCGTGTCAAAGGTTTTCTACCATGCTGAACACGGTGGAATCAGTCTAGAAAGAAGGCTGGTTTAAAGTGATTCAGCCATACTCGAGTTGAATCGACCAGCTATTATTTTTCGGGCTGCGTTATGTGAAAATTATGACATAAACATGTACATGTACAAAGTACACATTTTTTGGAAAGTTTATGACCCGTGGATTAAAAAAAACACTATTTGTGAAAACAACACGCAGTATTTAATCGTGTTATTCAAGCTGTGGCATAGACAACCACTTCTTTGGTTTGACATAATATTGTGACTTGTGTCCAAAAATGTGGAAATGAGTTCTTAATAGCTGAACCTGTTTGCACCGAGTTTCTACCCACATATACAAGTATGACTAAAATTTGTCCCATATATTTTCTTTTCCTGTGTTTGTGCCTCTGCTGTCCCTCAAAGTTGTTAGTACTATGCAGACAGGGTTCATGATGTCCGAGGCTCCATAATGCACAATCATGAAGAAAATCTACGGGACGCTATTTAGCCACATCAGTAAGCCTGTGCAAACGTTTTGCAATCTTGTTGCACCAGTTACAAGTTCTTTCCATATTTGTAATGCCAAGTTTCGTTTTAATTTCTGGAAAAATGTTTCGTTACACCAAATCATTATCACAGGGTCATAATGAAGCATATCTTTATTATTTCTCGATAATAACCTTTCCAAAATGAATTCCTTGTGTAGGTTTATTTAAATTGTTTTCTCTTTATGTGGCCAGAGAAGTGATAGTTGACAGGTTCTACCAGTGTAGAACTAAACCAATTGACAACAATTGCATGTACATGTATAGAAGCAGTATTTGGGGCAGCGAACGGTAATAATGATATTCCTCGTTAAAAATCATTTTCCTCCTACCGATATTGTAGTTAACTCTTTCACTCCTACAGATATTGTAGTTAAGTCTTTAACTCCTACAGATATTGTACTTAACTCTTTCACTCCTGCAGATACTGTAGTTAACTCTTTGTGTGTCAAGTTTTGACTGAGTCAGCAGCTTTCCTCCCCGGGCTTTGCGCCCAAAGCGCGCTAAGTATAGCTGTTAGTTTGGACTATTCTTATGGTAACTATACACATAGTGGTACTCGAATAAAAGGTTGGTGTACAAAGAATATGAATAGGCTACCGTTACGTCAATTCAGAGCGTAAAGACTCATGTCGAAATTGGTAATGAAATGGTTAAGGTATCAATTGCAATACCTCCAATCGACCTGACACAGACAACGGACGGATCAGTTCCACACTAAGGCCAATAAAATTAAGCTTGCTGACTGGCACCCTAAAGAAGGGTAAATGCAATTAAGGCAAGTGGCTAGTACATAATGATTACAGATTGCTAGAGTTTAATTGTAAGACTAGATAATAATCTATTAGTGAGGTAAATCGAATGTAATATTGTCTCATGGCGTTACCGCAGCTCGCCTAGTTATCCCTGGATGAACATGGTTAATTTTCACCTTCTCGAAAAACAAAAACAAAAACAAAAAAAAACGCAATGTTCGTCTATTGCAAATATCTGCCAGGATGTGAATACGGAAAAAAGTACGCCAAAAGTACCTGTCAACATGTCTGCAGTAAGACTCTTCGTCTGTCAAATTGACAGCACATGGCGACAGCGGAAACTTAGCGAAATTCAACTGTACGTAGCAATAATTGGAACAATTAGTCTGAATGACTATACCACATGGAACCGTCCTGTTGTGTCGAATACGGGGGTTATCTGGTAGATGGATGAGGCACAGCTTGTCTTGGTGGGTTCTGGCTGTCAGGCGACTTGTTGGTATGAAATTGCATCGCTCTATACACTCTGTAGCAACAGAAAATGACAACACAATAAACCGTCAACAGGGTGTACAAATTGACATCTGTCATTTTCAATATTCGTTATCATATCAAAAAAAAGGGTAAAATACATTCATAGCTGTGCTGTTCAATGTGACTAATTGTCATTGGTCAAGTTTTCTGTCATTTGGTGTCATCGAGTTTTGCAGAAATATACTTTGTGGCATATGTGGCTTCATGGGAGCTGTTTCTTAGTAAGAGTGCTACCTGCGTCCCAATAACGAAACGCTCACGCAGAAGACTGATAGCTTGCGTTGCCAAATACACACCAGTTAGGGTGGATAGTGACGGGTACTGCTCTGGACGCCTGTGCCACCACTCTGCACGCCATCGATACCCCACTCGCGCTTGCATATTGCCTGCTAAACAGAGCAATCTCCGTGTTTTGTCCACTCCACTGGAAGTGCAGCTGAGGTGGCACGGAGCTAGGTTTGCTGGGGAGGGCGAACTCTGATAGACAGACAGCGACATAAGACTAATTTACACGCGTATATCTTTGCATATAACACAAAAGTTTTCATGTGGTTTGGGTGACGGTTTGTACATCAACTCTGCATCATCTTTAATCGTATTTCTACCGAGTAAAACTGCCTTTTTTACTCTGAGGTGTAGTCTCGTACACTATTATCGTGGGGAAATAATTATACATTTAGTCAGTTTTAGCTGGTGATAATTGGCCCTTTTATTGTAGATATTCTGTCATACTGCATAATTTACGTAATATGAATTGCATGCTATATTGCACAATACTGTTGTCTTGATGATATTTTATGAATTACATCTCACTTTGTTCTCTATGGAAGATGAATTACATGTCACATATTGCACAATATCTGACAAGCAATACGAATTATATTTCAGATCGCACGTAATGTTAACATGTCATCTTAGTGCACAATGGCATAGCAATTGTAACATTTTGAAACATTGCGTATATGATGGGAATCATACCTAACATTGTTCTAGGTGTAGAACGATTTATGTAACATGTGTGCTGTGAAAGCCATAAGACGTGTTTGGGCCATTATCACAAAAAAGGAAATCTCAGCGCGCCTTTTGAAAATTTTGATCTAATTTCTTTTTCATTTTTTTTCTGTTTATCAATTGACTTTTACATTATATGTTATAAAATGACACAGTTGAAGCTGAAAACGAAATTATGTTCGCAAATCGTATGACGATGAGTAACAGTACAGACATGTATGTTGGTCTGAGGGTCGGGTGAGAAAATGCTTATAGTTTCACCAGATGCCTGTTTTATTATATACTTTATCAGTTACTTTGGGGCATCATACTTAACTCTTTATGTCTAAGTTAGTATCTGAATAGATAACGAAATAGCCGTGTCTGTGCCTCCCATCTCTTCAGTTGTAATTAGGACACCTAATGACACAGACATTTTTAGCGCTTAATTAATCCTAATTCTTCGCGACAATGCTCTCATATCGAAATAGAACAGTGTCTACATTTGAATAATCACACAGATTTCATTCACTGTGTTGCACATACACATCTGGCCTTTAATGTATCATAAAATAAGAACCTTTCGAAATCAAGTTGCCGATTCTGGCCACCAAGATAACACATCGCTATTTCACAGTATTTTGCGAAAGGAAGGACCGCAAGAGAGTTTGTTATCATGCAGACAGAGGTGGCGAATGACAACATGGCACTGGGAGAATTTATGTTTCAGAGTACTTAAGTGTAACGACACCCAGAAGTTGGCATGCTTTTGTACAATTGAATGATACCAGACTGTTCTTCCGATACACGGAAATAAATGCATTTGAAAAGATGATCCATGTATGCTCCGAAGTAACTTTCCATAGCTTCCCACACAATGCTAGACCAAACCCGGTATCAAAGGCACACCGTCATTATGAAATCTGTCATGCGCGCTATCATTGCGCTGAGAAGTCCAGAGTCGGTAACTGGATAACGAAAGATCCGTATTGAATGACATGTCTGTACAGTGATTGTCCCTTTGTGTGAAAATTGTTCATTTGCCTGTGCAAGTATTTGCCTGCATGACAGCCGTGGCTCAGCAGGCAAACGACATTGTAACTCGAAGCGATGCCACTGAATCATGCTGACTTTATGTTGTTACAATGTCTACATATTATACGGATTGATCCATTGTTTTACTGCTGTCTCCAAGCCTCCATTAGAAACTCTATCTTTATAATCGAAGCTGTCCTTAGGCGCAAGTTTTTACATGAATCAGATGCTACATATACAAAATGTAGGCCTATGAGGAACGAAATATCGCATTGCATTATGAATATTCATCATGAAGTAGCCAACGGGAACTTAAAAAAATACTAATAATGTATTGTATTCTGCAACATACAAAACATCATGTCCATTTAACATCTGATGTACAGAGAACCCAGGAATAGCCGAGCACTCCAGGGGTCATACAACGGAGTATAGGTAGTAGGGCTCTCGGAGTGTTCTTACTGCTGATAGGCCAAATTTGGGACCAACACAAGAGTTCAGGTGTAAGAAGGTGTTCAGTCAGAGGTGTTCGGTTATACAGGTTTGACTCCAAATGTAATGGTCATTAGTTTTATGTGATCTGGTTTGTACCACAGTGGTGTTTTGTGTTTGGCGTGTCTACAAGTGATAATTTGGTAGTTCTGTGTCAAAATATACATCTTGTGACATATGAGTATTTAATCTCTTATATTTTGTGCCATCTTTAACCTCATTATTTTTATAATTAAGCTCCAAATATAATGCCATCGTTTCTTTCGTGTAGAATAATACCGGCATGTAATGTTACTAAAGTTGTCTCTATAGCTGTGAAAGTATCTCGACATGATGTAACTTTATCTCTTCATTGATATAGCCCTAAGAGCCAATCTCTAGGTATCATGTTGCCTGCTGAGCAGATTTCATTTGACTGCTTCTGCATGTCGTTGAATGCGAGGGAAGGCGCTTCCCTGGTGCGCTGTTATGTGAACATCATAAATACACGACGTCGGCCTCCTACACTGAGAGACAAGTGTTCTGATGAATGTGTATGCTGCTTCGGGCAACTAAAACTCCAGTCTGACCCACCCGCTCTCCGGAAAAAAGTCAAATATCGGGTCAGGACGGCACCTCCTCCAACCGTGACGTTATGGATTTTTACGTCCCTGACGTCTAGTCACTAACTGAACTATGGTGACATGGGTCAGGTCCATTTTCTAAACTGTCTTTTTGATTTTTATGAAAATGTGCCCAGAAAGTTGTTGCCATATGGTTATATCTTGTCTATTTTATTTGCATGATCACATGAAGTTGTCTGCCGCTTTCGGACAGGTAAAAAAACTGTTAAGCTTGCAAGACAAGTTAACAAGGTGTTGCCGGAACATATCCTTGACAAAGTTTTAATTTTCTCGTCCCATATTTTATTATACGCCACATAATTGTAACATCTATTCCAAGTAATATTTGCAGTGGATCTAGCTTTGTTAAATTTCTCGTCAACTTTCTAGAATTGTAGGATTATTGACAGAAGTTCTTTATTTTTCTGCCTCTGAAAGCACTTCTTTTGATGTCTAACTCGTTGTTTTGTGTATGACAATCCCCCTTTCTCTCCCGTATGGAATTTAGTTTCAGTGTTGGAAAGTTTGACGTGTTGACATGTACCACCTTTGGATGCTTTATCATGCATTACACTCAACATACCCTTTCGATCAATTAAGTTGATCTTGTGAATAAAATGAAAAGTCAAAGGTGTGAATCGATTTGGCACCTTGCTTCTTATCGATCTTTTCAATGTCTTTTAGGATATAATTTGTTCTCTCTGTAATCCACATCCTATTTACTCCTATACAAGCTTGAACTTTTTTTATTAGAATTTGTATGTGACTTCAGGACAAGTTTAAGAACTCTAGTTAAGCGGTTTGCTACACGTTTTGAAATACATTTCTTAGCTGGGATGATGAACCTGAACTTCACCGTTTTTTTGTGCATTTTTACAATGACATAGGTGATAGGTAATCTTCTCCCATCAATAGGTGTAACGCATTTCAGTGTCTTGTTCTTTTACGCTTGGTTGGGAATGATTGCTTCAGTAGATTCTACTTAAAGGTATGTTTCACTATTCAAGTAATTTAGCATAGTATTGGTATAGGTTGGTTTACAAGTGAGTGAGATGTTTTTATTGGCTTTGTCAACTGGTGCTATGACAAACGTGTTTTGTAAATCTAGCAATTCCTGATGAAAGTTTGCATCCTGAAGCACTTGTTTGGTTTGTCACCAATGTTGAAGAGGTCCATACCTTAAACATTTAAATTCTTTCATAAACTATTTCCAATATTTTCACTTTCCATTCATTGAACACATTGGTACAGACTCTTTCCTTATTACTTTGGTTTTCGATGAAGTGATTTGTCCTTTATTGATTTCTTGCCGTGGTTTGATAAAGTTGATGTATGTTTTTCTCTGTAGTTAGGCCCTCTTTGCAGCAGACATCTTAGTGTCTCATTTTTGATGATACTTAAATCTCGTGTGATAACATGTTTGTGATCTTTATCCATATCCATTCTTTGAATGTTGTAGCACATTCACCAGTTTGATCATTTATATTCCAGCTTTTCAAGTCAACTTCATCCATAGCACCGTTGTAGTTAAAGACTTTATTGCGAATATTACTAGTATATTTATATATAACAATGTCATCATCCTCGATGTATCTGTCCACTGACTGTTGGATGTCCTTAGACATGTTTTAGAATACTTTGTAGATTGATGTATCCTATTGCTAGATTTTCATACCTAATGATCACTGGATTAAAGTTTCTGATTTTTCTTTGGCGAGGTGTCTCATTTTTCAATTAAAGTTTGTGTTGTGTAATATCATGTACCAGTTGTACAATTCTGCCTGTTATAGTACTGCTTTCAGTTACTTCATGTTCAAAAAATAACTGTTCCAATATCATGATATATTTCTTTTTCATTTCTGGCAATGTTTTATTGATGCAGTATGTACTACCTTTGATTGTAGTATTTTTCAGTACATTAGACACACACTCTGCAGTTCGATTCTCTTTGTGTGTCCTGTGTTTCCTCTTGTGCTTGTTCTTTTTCTTTCTTTTGTTCAGAATGTCATATATATTATAGGTGGTTGTTCTTGATCCATGTTTTTCTCACATCGGATGTTTAAACCATAGGGATATACTGTCCTGAGCTCTTTCATCCAAAAAGTTTCTCTATTTCGGCGTAGGCCAGCTGTTTCTTTGTTCATTTTTCCATTGGAATACTTTCCAGCTTGTGGAATTGTTTCAATGATTTGGACATTGAATGTTTTGTCCTTACATAGTCCCTCTGTGAAATGATCGACAAGATTGTAGAATCGGATCCTCTGTTAGGGTGTGTAATCCTGTTTCTGTCATTATTGAATCTTTCATTAAGTTTCTGGTTTGTTTCACCTACGTATTGACTGGAGCGGTTGTCACAATTTATAAGATATACAACATGTTCGGTGTTGCATCTCAGTGTTTTCTCTTTGTAATGTTTAACTTTGTAAATTTTCCGAGTGGCATTGCTAGTGAATGTGTTTGCATCTTGAAATTGTGAACAAAGTTTGTAATTGGATTTTCTGCAAGCTTTGATGGTTTCGACACTATGTTCCCCAGTACCCTCGGATAGTTTTTACGCGCTTATGGAAAG
Source organism: Hermodice carunculata (assembly GCA_964020975.1). Lineage (NCBI taxonomy): Eukaryota > Metazoa > Annelida > Polychaeta > Eunicida > Amphinomidae > Hermodice > Hermodice carunculata. The sequence continues at coordinate 12,569,905 of OZ026624.1, read as the reverse complement.
GGGTATGTCGAATTGTATTCATTTTCATTTTTGTGCACTACGTATGCGCAGACGCATGCGGTCACCTCACGGGCACATGGAAGAGTACCTTTATTGTCACAAGGGTCACGTAAGTTTTCTGGACAAATGTTCGGGCGGGTAGTGCCAAAGAACTCCATAACATGGACCATAGAAAAGACCTATTTCTTTTCTAAATAAAATTATAAAAGAGCAATAGTAAACTAGAAAAGATGATTTGCTGCATAGCAAATCAGTGTGTGTGTCTTCAAAGCATATCGGTGTGGCAATGTACAACTATTCCATAACACAGGAGTACAAGTTGGAATGGAATCTCTATTTATTATAGCTTTGAAATTATTCAAGATTTAAAATTTCTAATGGTGCTATTTAGCATAATTGAAATTGCTACAACTTTTATCCTTTGGTACTTCACATTCCATTAAGCTTATGGCTGCATGCAAATTTCACAGTCCAAATGACCTTGACCTTTGATCTTTACAGGTCACATGTAAATTGCACAGTGTTACTATACCCACAATTTAAGCCGGACATGAACCAAATCGGATGGAAATTGACCAAGTTATGGCAAGTTGAAACTTTCAAAGGGCCAAATGACCTTGACCTTTGCCTTTTTGATGTTACATGTTCTTATAAAAATGTCCAGCGTAGTAATACTTACAATTTGAGTCCAACATGATTAGAATTGGATGGAGATTGGTCAAGTTATGACTGGATGAAACTTTCAAAGGTCCACGTGACCTTGACCTTTAAACTTTAGAGGTCACATGTAAATTTGAAAAAGGTGCAGGGTTTAAAAGCTACAATTTGAGCCCAACATGATCAAAATTGGATAAAAATTGAATAAGTTAGGGCTAGAAGAAAGCCACCACCAAAAGTGGCCTTTGACCTTGAAATGACCTTTAACCTTGAGATGACCTCTACCTGAAGTGAACCTTGATCTTAAAAATGACATTTTGGCTTAAAATTGACCTTTGACCTTGACATGACCTTTGACATGACCTTTGACCTTGACATGACCTTTGACCTTGACATGACCTTGACATTTGAGATGACCTTTACCTTGCCATGATCGAACTCCTATACACTCGGAACCACATCTACTATAGTATATAAGATATGGACGATTTAAAACTTTAATTAGCCCTCATTTGCATAATTTTGAAAAGCATGACCTCTCATTATAAAAAGGCCAGACTTTATCCATAGAAGTATAATTGTGCCAAGTTTGGAGTTTCTACATATAATACTTTTCAAATGAAATGTCGGACAAATTTGCCGGTAAAGAAAGAAAGAAAGAAGAAAGAAGGAAAGAAAGAAATAAAGAATTCCTAGAAAAACAGAAAAGTGTGCGTTGACACACACACTTTAATAACAAGACGCCTGTGACAATTCCGAGCTGAGCTGATTTCGTATGCAAATAATGGAAATTGTGTGTATGCGTGTTTGTGTGTGTGTTTGTGTGTCTCTGTGTATGTGTATGAGTATATGTGTGCGTGCGTGTGTGTGTGCGTGCGTGTGTGTGTGTGTGTGGTCTCCTATGCTTGAGTGTGTACCTGCTTGGTCGAGACTCTCTCTAGGTGCGTCCTCCAACCAGGTTTAAAGAGAATCTCATAAACTGTTTTAGGAAAAACCTAAACTACGTGCATGTACACTGGTATCTCTATGCTGACCATGCTAACATGTCCTCTTGTTGATCATTACGATTTTTTTTAAAGAATACTTAAAAAAAACCACATAAATGAAAGGTGGTGCCACCTGGTGAACACCGTTGATAGCAACCAAAGTGATCTACTATCCACTTTCAGATCAATTGGCTAAGTGGTCGCTGAGATGTAAGCATTTTTAAAGATTTTCTACACAAAATGAGCAGCTAGAGGACTGTGACTGTCCTGTGCTCAGCTGACCTTATATTCATGGACTGAGGTGGTCCTGTGAACTTCAGAATGATATCAAGGACACCTTTGTTTAAGACTATTCTCACCGTTGCCAACATGAACATACCCCCTTACCAATTTTTCGAATGTTGATCAATTATCAACAATCAGAAAATGACAGCAGCACCACGTAGTGAACAAATGTGGTGGAGATCATCTCCACGTACATGCCTAGTAAGTATGAAGAGGATCCATCTCACCGTTTGGGAGGAAAAGTCAAAGAGAAGGGAAAATGGACCACAACTGTTTAAATAGTAAAAATTTAATGGAAGCACCATTTGTTGTACATGTATATAGTAAACTACAAAATGAACCATTACTCGTGGAAGAACTAGAGGCTAAGATGTCGATCGAGTCCCCCACCTCCGAAATAAAGCTAGAGTGTAGGAAATCCAGACCAAATTATCTGGAATAAATGATAAACAAACTCGAGGAATAATGATTTGTTCGAGGGCAAGGTGGACAGCGTTAGAGGAGAAAAGTACGAAGTATTTTTTGGGCCTAGAAAACAAAGCAATTTCAAAAATTAGTACGATTCAAAGTTAGTAGACGATGCTAATAAATAAATAAATGACCCCAATGAAACGTTGAATAAAAAACATTTTTTCTACCAAGACCTTTATCAGAGTGATATTTTAACAACTGCCAAACAGTGGAGACCTTCCTGAAGAACCTGGAAATATCAAAATTAAACGACAAACAAGAGGCAACATATAATCAGAAGTAACAGAAGAAGAATGCTGGATGGGATTTCAAAACTGGCAAAAATGCAGGAAATGACGGTTTCAAATTGAATTTTACAAAGCGTCCTGATCAGACATAAAAGAATTTCTATCAAGTAATCTAAATTATGCATATAATACAACCAAATTATCCATTGATCAAAGGAGAGGTATAATGACTTTGATACCAAAGAAGATAAGCAACGTGCAAAGCTGAAAGACTAGAGACCCATTTCTCTGTTGAAAATTGACGGCAAAGCGAGTTCAGAAATACTTATCAATATTAGAACACGAAGGTATTGCCTTGATCATTTTATCACCAATGGGGTGATCTACCAAACTTATTGTCTTGATCAGTGTGTATATGGAATGCCAATAAAGATACATTAAATTAAAAAAGTTTATACCCGAGTGGAGAGAACTGGCGTGACCGAGGATGAACAGCGCGTACAAGTTTATACCCGACTGTAGAGAAGTGGCTTGACCACAGTATGAAAGGGGTTCACAGGTTTGCACGTAACAAGAGATAAGAGGTGTGACAAGAGCATGAACAGGGTGCACAAGTTTATACCCGACTAGAGATAAGTGGCGTGACTAGAGTATTAAAAGGGTGTACAAGTTTGTACCTAACCAGACAGAACTGGCGTGACCAGAGTATGAACAGGGTACACAAGTTGGGACCTTACTGCACAGAACTGGGGTGGCCAGCGTATAAACAGGTGTACTGATTTTTACCTGACTAATTTTTAGACATATCTGATCCAAGCAGTTCCGTCGATACGACTGTACCGCTGAACGTGAAAAAAGGTATGGTCTGCCCTCGCCATTGTTTTTGTCATCAACACAAATTGAAGAAACTCTCTGACTATGCCAAGCCACTCAACCTGATTTTTTATATCAAATATGCATTTTGTGATATCAACAGTATTCTTGATAAATAAATACATGAATGAATGAATGAATGAATGAATGAAGGAAGGAAGGAAGGAAGGAAGGAATAAATAAGTCAATAAACTTAAACTCAATTTTTGGATAAAAAACAAACTACTTTTTTTTAAATCAAAAATGTAATTTATATGAAAGATTCACCTCTTGACATGGAAAAAATTGATACGAGGAAATCATTTTTTTTAATATCAGGAATACAATTCTTAATACCAAAATCATTATACTTTGTCCTGAGCTCCTGATATCCAAAAGTAATTTTCAATTAAAAAAATCAAAATTGCTACAAGTGTGCGTGTGCTTCAAGGATTGCTCCCTTTTGTGAGGATCATTTGCTGGAGGAATATGGTAAGCCAGACTGACAGTGCACTTAGTGGAGTGCTGCAGGGAATTGCGAATAAATAAAAGAAGTCTTAGTGGAGTGCTGCAGGGAATTGCAAATAAATAAAAGAAGTCCAGCGCGTGGCAGAGGGCAATTATCTCTTACATCAAGAAATGATTTTTTATATCAAAAACGGATTTTTGATATCAAGATATCACTTTTTATTTTTATAAAAATGAGTTTTTTATTTAGAAATTATCTATCTATCTATCTATCTATCTATCTATCTATCTATCTATCTATCTATCTATCTATCTATCTATCTATCTATCTGTCTGTCTGTCTGTCTGTCTGTCTGTCTGTCTGTCTGTATATATACATATATCCAAAATTCATTTGATATCAAAAAATAAGTTTTTAATATCAAAAGATATCAAAATTTGATTTTTGGACATCAAAAATTAATTTACATGCCACTTTGAGAGGTAGGCACAGTATTTAATATTGCATTCTTGGATATTTTTTTTACAAGATGATAGTCTCTATTGGACATATTTGTATCATAGCTATGTTACTGTGATATAATCTTGCTTCAAATGGTCTGATCTGCATAATGTTGATATCATTATGACATTTCTGTGTATACTAGTTTGTCCGTTAAAATGTAACTTTTCAGTGTTTTCTTTGCCTGTAAAGACGAGACAGAGGTGTCGAGGACAGTTGCCTTTTGTATCATGCGCCAGACACGAGTCTGAATGGAATCGCGTTTTGACGTCACAATGATGGGTTAAAAAACGGTTTCATACTTACCATACCCGCCGGCCGTATGTATGAGTACAAAGATAGACAGCAGTATACACGCGCCTGAAACGTAACAATGGTTAAGTATTAACACTTAGGGTTATTTGTCAGGTACAACATCTGGTCATGTATGTATAGACAGATAGATGGCTAGATGGCTGGATGAATTTGGAAAAGAGAGAGGAAGGGCACAAAGAGAGATAACAGATTCGTTGTTTCTTCACCTCATGTATTATTTCTGCACGACGTGTCATGTGGTTTTACTGCCGTTGATCCGGGTTCTTGTTTCATTCTGGCCGAATCGAACATGTCGCAAGTTTGCTTGCAGCAGCAAGTGAAATGAAAAAGCAACCGATTGAGGTGACTTTTGACAAACAGCACCAGCATTTGGTTGCCTTACTGCATCACATCATAAGAAAGGGACCTCTCTTTGATAAGGGACCCCACACCAAAGTGGAGAAACCTCAAACCCTCTTCCAAATGTGGCGCCTTTCCTCATTCTCTCAGTCTAAAGTCACCATGACATCGCTAAATCATTTAGAGATATCGCTGAATGATTTAGTGATATTGTTGAATACATATTTAGTGATATAGCTAAATAACTTAGCGATATCGTTAAATGGATCTCCGCTTCCTGTCCTATTTTTGTCCAATAAGGCTGCCGATTTGGAGAGAAGTGCAATAACTTCATCCGCCCAAAGAACTCTGTCAAGGCTTGATCATCTCCAGTATTTTCAATGGGTTTATTAGCATGATGCAAGAAAAAAAAAACAGACAAACAAACAAACTTGAATGCTTACTATTTACTTTGTCGTCAAACTTACCAGTTACGCCTACAGGTCCAAATGCTTGCTCCTTCGAGCCAATCATTATACAGGCACAGTGCAATTACCCAGCATGCACCGATTCCCTTATGTAGCAACATCACTAAATACATGTTTTTATGTGATATCTCTAAATCGGTTCAGGGTATCTCTAAATCGTTTAGGGCTATCACTAAATGATTTAGAGATATCGTTAAAAGAGACCATTTGCCAATAACGCCAAACGATTGACGATATCCCCAAATGATTTTGCGATATTGCCAAATGATTTAGGGCCATTGCAAAATGATTTTGAGACATCGCCAAATGATTTGGCGATATGGCTAAATGATTTACTATTATCGCCAAATAGGGCTCAATGTCAAAACGGTTTGCAGTACAGCCAGTGGGACCTAGTCCTCTTTTCACAAAGTTCATGAAAGTGTTCTATAATTTGAGGTCCCCTGCTCCACGCTACCAGGACACTTGGATATAGATGTAATGTTGAGAACCACGTAAAACTTATCACCACATACAAGAGTCTTCTTTTAAAAAAAAACTCAACTAAATACCTAATGTTGCTTGCGTTAGTGTTGGCAGCAATAGTGCAAATTAACATTTATTAAACTTATATAAAATGAAATTAGGATCATCTAACCGTAAATTTTATCTTGGATTGACAGATTTGAAGCAGAATCAACGAGCCCCATGTGCACTTAAAGCCAATACTGCAGACTTAAAGCAGAGTCAACCAGCCCCCATGTGTGCTCAAGGCAAACACTGCAGACTTAAAGCAGAGACAACCACCCCCATGTGTACTTAAAGCCAATACTGCAAATTTAAAGCAGTCAACCAGCCCCCATGTGTACTTAAAGCCAATACTGCAGATTTAAAGCAGAGTCAACCAGCCCCCATGTGTACTTAAAGCCAATACTGCAGGTTAAAAGCACAGTCAGCCAGCTCCCATGTGTACTTAAAGCCAATACTGCAGATTTAAAGCAGATACAACCAGCCCTCATATGTACTTAAAGCCAATACTGCAGATTTAAAGCAGAGTCAACCAGCCCCCATGTGTACTTAAAGCCAATACTGCAGATTTAAAGCAGATACAACCAGCCCTCATGTGTACTTAAAGCCAATACTGAAGATTTAAAGCAGATACAACCAGCCCTCATGTGTACTTAAAGCCAATACTGAAGATTTAAACTGAGTCAACCAGCCGCTTTGTGTACTTAAAGGAAATACTGCAGACTCTGTTTGTGTGTGAGAGAAACATTAAAAGAATATATAAAAAGAAGCAAAGAACTCAAAAACTCAGAAAGAACATTACTTATGCTTCATTCGGCTTCACACCAAGGTCATAAAAAGCAAAATCAGCAGATGGATCAGAACAAAAAATGCAGGACAGGACTTAATGTGGCTGAATATAAGCCTCACAGTTTCAGAGCGGCATCCATATGAAAAGCAAGGTATAAAATGTGCCTGCAGACCATATAAATAAGGTTGCTGGCTGCATTAGTGCTGTTACATTTGCAAAGCGCTGTAACAAAAGACATTACGAAGGACTGCGAATTTGCCGACAAAGTATTGGTATACATGTAAATACAATGTCAGTTGACTGAAGTAACGTGAATAGCACAGTTAAATATGGGCGCAAAGGTTCATGTTTGCCTTTATTTCTGAAGCTATTGAGGGAATCAGACATTCCATTTTGGGTGCTAAGGTACATGTTACCTGCATGTTTTATTATTATTATTATTATTATTATTATTATTATTATTATTATTTTTTTTTTTTTTTTTTTTTTTTTTTTGGCACTTCACTACAGGTGTACATGTATGATTTGAAACCTGTCTTGAGTGTTATACCTACTTGCTGTAGAATTAAATACCCATAATATTATTAAAAGATGATCAGTTAGATTTGTGGTGTCAGCTCTATGCATTGTACTTCTGGCATTGACTGGAATGCACGTGGTGCAGGCCAGACCAGTTAAAATTGGTGTTCCCTACCATTCTATACGGGATCATTCATTATATAAAGAATGATCCCGTTCAACTGCTCAAATCGCATGTGATCTCTTAATAAATGCCAAAACTTGACAGCATGTAAGTCAAACGTCACAGTTAAAATATTGTCATTCTAATCATCTTCAGTCTAGTGATATCTTTTCCTATCAGGTTGACAATAAATTGACGTTCCTCACTGATGGGCCCTCTACAAGTTGAAATTTGATTTAAGACAGAAAATCAAAGTCGTGTTTTTTCTGTGAGCTCGTATAATTGCTGAGGTGATGTGAACTCGGGATGGAGAATGACATTCGCTTCTTTCGCCCATAGCAGATTTACGAATGTATGAATTTGATCCCGAGTCAAGAGTTCGGTCTAGGGCAGCAATAAATACTAATCAAGAAAGGGATGCTCTGGCAAAACGTGGTCTTGCTTTACATTTTGCCCTGAGGGGCTATTGGTGGTTCCTTGTTTTCCAGTAAAGATCTCTTGGGTCTGTCACTAATAAGGAATACTTGAGACCTGTTGTTCCCTTCACCATGCACCCAAAGAAGGCCGGTATCATCAATAAACCCTTTCCCACCTGCGAGCGCTGACACATCAAATGTTGTCTGTTTTTGTGATTTTCACTTTAATCTTTCGTTGATGCAAATTAATTTGAAAAAAAATTGTAGATGAGATGTATCAGGTCAAGCTTTTACCTTCCTTGTCATACAATTGTTTGACACAATTTTATTTCATCCAGGAAAGAGTTAAGGAGACGCATAAGGAAGCAGTCATCGTAGCCTGGGATCGGCAGGAATGCAGATGGCAGATGATCTGCCGTGTCCTGCGTGCCTCCAGGTGGCGTATACTCTGAAGCGGTATGCCAGCTGGTGAGGCCTCAGAAAAAAACTGCTGAACTTTGCATGGTGAATGACCATGAAAAATAAGACATTTTCATGCCATTTATAATGAAGCTGAAAGATGCTTTTCCAGCCTACCTAACCTTTCTTAGTGCTCATACATTGCAGTTTTCAAACTCAGCTTTGCCACTTGTGTTCCAAAGCAGACAACGGACTTGCCAAAGTTCTGAATTCGAATGTAGATATTTGAGCCATGCTCCCAAAACACGGTCAAAGTCCAATATTGTTTTTAAGTGTTCTTCGACTCTACGTATACTCTATAACAATCCTTGAAAGATCACTTTACCATCTCGATATTTCCTCTCGATGCTCTTGGTCGCCAAAATTCACAGAAATCCTAATCATGATGGTATCGTATCCTTGTATATCTATGCAAAGCTAGGATTCCATATGTACGTGCGGATATCAGACACAACACAAATGAAAATAACGAAATTTACGTTATCTGATTCTATGAGTTTGTAAACATCACCGTTAACAGGTAGTATCGATATCCGACTTCGGCAATCGCTGCATGTAGTGATTCAAATCACAAAAAACAGGTAGGAAATTCCTATTAAATGACTTAATTGGATGGTAAGCCCTTGGTTTTTTCCGATCACCACCTTTTTTTAACACCATTATTACAAAAAAAGAGGAGGCGTTTAAAGTTTACTATGACTACAGAAGACGTGGAAAAGCTCATAGAGTTGGTGAAAAGCCCTAAATCTCCAAAGAATAAAGGATCTCAAATGATGGACAAGTGTGCCGCACATGATGGCAAAAGAGGACAGGAATGGTGAGTATATAATATATTCATCCCTTTAATTTTTCGTGTGTTTTTATGATAAGGTGCTATTACTATCTGGGCATCAACGATGTCGACAGTTAGTATACATGCATGGAGTTGGTGAACATGTGTGACGTTGCTTTTCATGTATGAATAACAAATAAACTGATTGACTGGTTGTCGTAACAATGGAATAAAAGTAAAAACTATGGTTATTATACATACTTTGGTGAAACAATTCAAGAATCTGTACACTAAATGGCATCTTCTGATTGGATGGTATGTTAGAACTATACACAGTTCATATACGAGGAAGGAAAGGAGGGGTGGACTACTTTGCCTATTTCTTTATAACTGTATGTATGTATGTATGTATGTATGTATGTATGTATGTATGTATGTATGTATGTATGTATGTATGTATGTATGTATGGGTTTCAGGGTATATGTATATCTACAATTGCAGCTTATTATTAGCAATACCATGAGGCCTATATTGCTATTCATCATCTTACAACTGCAGAATGGAGGAATGAATGGAGAAATTTGAGAGACACGTATGCATGGAAGAAGAAAACGATCAAGACCAAAACAAAAACAAAAACAAAAAAAGTGGAGAGGCTTCTAAATTGCCAAAATGTGGACGTTTTTGGAGCAAATATCTTCCCTAGAAAGGTTTGATGAAGTTAATCATACAATATATTTATTCAAGTATATGCCTGTATTTTATTCATATGTATTGCATTAAACTATTATTGGGGAGGTCTCGTTCATTTAATATACATTAATACAAAATATACATGTACAAGAAAAATACATGTCTCGGGTCAAAACCATAAGCATGTATTTGTACCCTCCTCTTTCCAGCCGATCAGCGGCACAACTCTTATGAATAAGTTTTAAAATCTGTAATATATAAACTATATTGTGAGGACACATTCAAACCTCCGTAGTGTATGGCATTTTCATGTTGAATTATACAGGTATTTAGGCGATTATATTTAACACTGCATCATCTCTTCAGCAAGTAGGATGCTTCACAGGAACCCAACCAAGGAAGCAACTACATTTAAAAATTGCAACAGAGGTCTCACCGATTTGTTGATAGAAATTTCCCGGGGAAAAATTAATGTACCTTGCAAATCTGGATGTGACCTTTTACGCATCGTTTTGACCCTTATTCGCTTAGGGAAGAATCAGCATCCTCACTGGCTTCCTCTGGGCGCTCAGGGCCAATATCATGTCGGGGCTAGTTGTTGACTGACAGCATGTTGACCATACGCAATTCTTTCTTGTTGTTCATTTCATTCATAACTTTTGGTAAAAGCATAATATTTAAAAACCAGCGACAGGACACTTCGTTTGGAATCACTGACTGTACTCTACTGGTTTGACTGGAAAAGTATAAACGCTTCTAGAGCAGACCTAGGGTCATCTTCTGATTGGGTGGTATGTTGGAACTACACACAGTTCATATAAGAGGCAGGAAAGGAGGGGTGGGCTACTTTGTAGTCTGTGGAGAAATACGACTATGACATTGTCCTTGTGTAAGCAAATAGACGGCGAAAAGATGAACAGCACCACCGAAATTTTGCAAATAAAATATATATTTATCACTGACTTGATTGCCAGAGTGCACTAGCTTGAAAACCAGAATGAGGTCTGAGAAAAAGGACACCAATGAGACGTCAGCCTTTTATAAACCAAAACTCTTTCCCATGTGATGGTCAAATGTTATCTGCTCCTTCATATATAACCTTTCACTGTCAGGTTAACATACATTTTGTCTGCATTTTTTCTCTAATGTAACCCCCCCCCCTTTTTTTTGTTTGTTGGAATAAGACTTTGAATAAGAGTTTGTCTCTAGTCTCGTTTCTCAGAACGTTTTGTGAAATAAGCGCCATGAAAAGTCGGTTGCTTAGTGCCACGACATTCTACAACAGATTTCTTCACAAGCGTTATTCAAAATTTTCGGACAAGGACAAAAGGAAAGAATAGCACAAGGCAGTTCATTTTGTACAAGCAGCCATTCTCGACCGGTTGAGTTTTTTTTTATCTTGTTTTGTTTTTGTTTTTGCAAGGAAAATGTAATAGCTCTTTTAAAACTCTAGTGATTACATTTTGTCATATGATCAAGGAAATGATGCGTTCTGGCAACTTTGGGCTTCCTTAAGTGCGGTTGGAAAGCTTTTTAGATGTCAGCTGTGCCAATGATGCTGAATATACTTTACACTGATATTATTCTCTTCCTGCTTTAAACGAAAACCAATGAGTCTGCTACTAAGTTAATTTACACGTGCTATGAATGCTATCATTATCTAGTTATCACAAAATGTCTCAATCGAATTGTCTGCGAAATACTTCATAGTGATTAATCCGATATTCTAATCGGCGCGAACCCTCGGGAATGTAGAGCTTGTGACCGCATATGATTTCCGCCCGACTGAAGCAATCAGACACCCAGTTCAAAACGGCCAAACGTCACAGTAAGGTCGCACCATTTTGCAGCGTTTAATGCAAGACACCGTCGCTTATTCGCGGAACTCATATGTAACCTAACGGCCTTCCTCGTGTACATGACTGTTGAATAAGGCATGCAAGGAGCCTGCATCAAAAGGCGAGCCAACGCATAGTTTGCAAGAACTATTCTTTTTGAAATGCGTATTGTTTAACAGACCAATTTTCTCTCTCTGTCTCTCTCTCTCTCTCTCTCTCTCTCTCTCTCTCTCTCTCTCGTACATTTGGCTTAAACACATCTAAATCTGAAAAAAAAAAACAATTGAAAAACAGGGCAATGCCCTATATTAATCCCTCTTGCACCTATATAAAGTGGGAGGAGAATTTAACAGGCCACTGAAATAAAGGGACATTTACTGGTAAGAAGGACATCTCAACGCAAAAAGAGATAGAGTGGCGGCGCCACCAGGGTTCAATAAAAGCTATACAGGACGCCACAAATAGAGAAAGAAGGTTTACGTATTCCTTTGCTCCAAGTAGCTAGTGAAAAGTGCAATACACTATCTGTCTGGTTCTATACTGGAGCTGTCACTTTTCCCGGTTTGCCTGTCGCCTCAATGTACTCGTGGACTGTATCAAAAATTGTTTCATTTTACTGGTGGTTTTGCATTTTTAAAGGCGTGAAAAGGGGTCAAAACAATAAAGGGTGCAAGAGGGACTACTTTAGTTTGTAGTACATTTCCAGCAGTTATGTTAAAGTAACATTCGGAAAAGGAACAGAAGGTCTCTTTGTTACCATCACCACAGACACACAGGGGGTTTCTGTGAGATCCTTCTTTTAAAGACCAAAATTTAGCTTGTTGCATCCCATGAGCAATCGCACATGGCAGACAGCAAGTTTTCTTTCGCTACGATAGGATAGTTATATCTGGGTGCGAACCCAGACATCTTGTTTCTCCACAAATTCTTTCTTTCTTTCTTTCTTTCCACAAAATTTAGATTGTGTTGCACAAAGGCAAAGTGTAGCATTTCAAACTGTTCTCGTTTTGAAGGCACCCTCACAGATTTGTCATGACGCAAATCTTATTTTCTAGTTGTTTACAATTTTTGTGTTTCGATTAAATTTTTTCTTGAACTTAGGAAGATCCACAGAATTTCGAAAATCATCGAATAAGTTGTTTCATAAGCGAATAACTGAAGTGAAGAAGGACGAATCGAACAAATTTGTTTGTGAACGAAAACGGGATATAATCTTCCCTGATTTTACATTGCGCCGGTTTCGTTGACAGAGACAGGAATAAGATTTCGAAGGTTTTGTGGAGCTTCCCCGCGAATAAATTTGAAAAGAATCAATTTGCTTTTATCACGTCGTATTGAAAGTTTTTCGAAACCTGCTTCTTCGCAGAATTGAAGGTGATCGGTTCCAAAGATCAGTCCAGTAATAATTCTAGCGGCATGCAGCTCATTGAATATTTTTTAATTACTGGGATTCCAGCGAAGTGCAGTTATTCCACACTTCAAGATCATGCTCTAACAAAGGTTTTATAAACGAAAGGTAAAGACTGTCCAGGGATTTACTATCAAGACGAAATTGTAAGTATTTGATAATATTAATCATTTCCACCCCCTTGGCCTTAATTAAGTTCTTGAGTGTGGCTGGACCAGGCCAGGGCAGAACGGACGGTTAGACCGAGATCTTTGTGTTCAGATTCTGTCACTAAGTTTTCGTTCATATATACAAAATCAGTGTATTGCAAAAGAATTTTTTTTTTAAATAATCATACTGATTGTTTTCCTGAGATAAAACGATATTAACAACCACCCTGACCAATCCTCCACTTCACGCTGATCAGTATTAAGGATACCTGTCGCCTCAGTGTCATCATCTACTATAAAAAGAAGTATTGTATCACCAGCGACAAGTCGTATAGACGACTGTACTATATTTACGATGTCGTTTATTTATATAAGAAATGACAATAGACCCAGAACAAAACCCTGGGGCACGCCTGCCTTGACAGACGCGCCCACTTTGATGACGCACCACGCACTACCACTCTCGGCATGTGCCAATCCAGTCAATCACCAGACCATTATAACACAGATCCATTTATACCAGATTCATGTAATTAGTGCATTAAAGAGACCTGGGTGAGAGACTTGGCCAAAAGCTGTGGTTATATCACAAAACACCATTCTAAAATCTTTCTGCATGTGTATTGCTTCACAGAAATGATAATACAAGAACACAAGCTGATGGACCGTGCCGTCAATGGGTATGACTCCAGAGTGCAATTCTGATAAAACAACGTTATCACGAAAATAATAATAATAATAATAATAATAATAATAATAATAATAATAATAATAATAATAATAATAATAATAATAATAATAGTAATAATAATAATTATAATAATAATAATAATAATAATAATAATAATAATAATGATGATGATGATGATGATGATAATAATAATAATAATAATTATTATTATTATAATAACAATAATAATAATAATAATAATAATAATAATAATAATAATAATAATAATAATAATAATAATAATAATAATAATAATGAAAACCTTGCTTATAATAATTAACGAATAATCCCTGTGGTGCAGACTCTTAAAAATTGGTATGATAAAGTCTAACTTCAACCCACATAAATTCTACTAAATATAACAAAGAGAAACTTTACAAACCTAAATCTGTAAGCCCAAGTACCGTTTGAACACTATCAAGTCCGATACTCTTGTAAAGTACTATTCCGTACCATTCACTGAAAAACTGTATAGTTCTAAATCATTATAGCAGCTTAATTTGTAAAAGAAACAAATCATATTGATAACATTTCGCTTTATTAGCCTTTATATGTAATCGGGTCTTCAGCGGGGATGATGATTAACAACCAATGACCGCGCTGAATAGACAGACACGCATCACCCTAATGTACCAGTTGTTCTGCCGCGTCTTATTATTGGTGGAAACCAGGGTTCTCTATGCGTCGGCTATGTGTGCACACAAAAGTAAAGTTTCAGATAGTGAAATAATATCGAAAGAATTAGTTAATGAAGTTATGGTACATGGCAATTAATCAGCTGATAGGCTGCTTGTGTTAGCACGACAAATTGTAAAGTCAACGAAATCGTTCTCTTGACCTGGATAGGGATGTACGTCGCTACATAAAAGCGCTGTCAATGCAGGAAAAGTAATCAATTGTTCCATTGATCCGGCCGCTTTTTTATATTGTAAAGTCGAACCATGGTTAGAAGGTCTTTTTGTGAATAGTGCGTCCTTTCCAGGACACGTATTCCTGCAAGAAGAAATTTACACAGGAAAGCATAGATTTGCCAAATATAGTACCCAAGGCAGCTTGATTTTTTAGTATACATTCCCTATCAAATACAGGATAACAGACAATTTCGTGGTTTGTTAAAAATAATAGGATACCAAATTTGAGGAAGTACTGCCAACATTTTAAGATGATCATTATTAAATTAAAGCGTAGTTTTTAAAGACTGTACATCTGGTTAAATAAATTACAATCAAAGACATTGTATTTTTGAGTCTATGACAAGAGTTTAACCACTCGGCAATGGAATGTCTTTTGGATATATATATATATATATATATTCGGTTCGAAGTAGCCATAAACAGACGAACTGGTAAGAGAACAAGACATAAATTGCTTGAAAATACAACCATCTTGTAATATAACATAATTGTTAGATATTTTGACGCCATATCGTGGTAAAGTTTCAGCATTTTATTTTCAATTGGGAAGTGAGAAATTTAATCGTAATTGGAACAAATATCGTTACGTACACCGAGTAAACATGCCATGTAACTAACGTAAATTCTCTAATTGAAGTCGCGGCTTGTATTAGAATACACTTTTTTTTTCATTTTCCAACTTGAAGATGATGAAGTCAGGGTGCGTCTTCTCTTGGAACGTTTTCCCTGCACCATAACCTAAAAAGCTGTTATATTAGCTTTATGAGTAGACATATCGAGAACACATAACATCATAAGGTCAGGTAATAATAGAAGGGTTGCATTTTTAATATACACTTTTTTGATAAAAAAAAACAAACATAGACATAATGAAACGTAATAGCCTGCTTCCGTAATATTGATAAAATAACGTAAAAAACACGTGACAATGAAGGAAAAGAAAAACGTAGAATGGTCACATAGAGTGCAAAACTTGCGCGAGTAGTACACACAAAAGTCGAGCGGGAACTTTATATTTTGTTTACTTTAACTTGGCGGCCTAAAGTCGGGATGCGTCTTCTATTAGGGTTTTCTGTTGAACAAAATGACGGAGATTACAACGTTGTAGATGTCCCAAAATCAGGGTGCGTCTTTTAACAGAGAGTTTACGGTTTTGTGTTTGCTATACAGTTCCAACCGTTAACACAGCGATATTTAGCATTGCTGTGCCTGTACGAGTCACACAGGTGACATTCACATTAAACCATCTGGGAAAACACATTGCATGTGATAATGGTTGACAATGCAAGCAGTTTGTTCATAAAACCTTTGTCAGAGCACGATCTTGAAGTGTGGAATAAGTGCACTTCGCTGGAATCCCAGTAATTAGAAAATATTCAATGAGCTGCATGCCGCTAGAATTATATATATATATATATATATATATATATATATATATATATATATATATATATATATATATATATATATATATATATATATATATATATATATATATATATATATATATATATATGTATATATATTGAGGTAAACGTCATTTACTTATAAAAGATCTGGTCGCTGTCAACCGCTTTGCCCACGAATACTCACAGTGTCTTTACCACAAATTTGTCCTGTAGAGAAGCTTTTTCTGCAGGGTCCCGTTCACTCCGTTAATCTGGCATGAGTCAATTTCATCCGTAAGCGTTCTTATACGTGGGGTAACGGACCCTTCTTACATCGGGTCGTCCATGCACATGCATCCTTTCATTAAATAAGAGTTCAATTATAATACTTTGCCTTATTAATACCCACTAGAAAAACGCTAATTAGCTTTAAAAAGTGCAAACGTTTTTATTGGTCGGCAAGGAAAGACAGAAGCGAATTGATTGATAAAATTGAATCAAACCTTGAAGTCATTTTGTAAATTACGTGCGACCAGAGGCATTTTGTTCTGAGAAATATCGACACGATCAGGATGATATCAATGCAGGCGCAAATCATTAACGCTGGATCAAAGACCCCTTAGCGTTTATTCACCAATGGAAGCAGGTCGATGGAAATTTGATTATCGTCTTAAATGCAAGACGTAAAATACAGCGAATCAGTGGCAGAGGTCCTACCAAGTGTACAAGTTGTCGATCTTTCATCAGCGTTGACCACATTAGCCAAACCAAAATTATATTTCACGATGCCACCCTTTGCATGTTGATTCACATTATGCGTCAAAAATAAAATAAAGACTTTTCCTTTTTGTTTTGCAAACTCCGTGTGCAATTTGAAATGAACGATTTATGTTTCGTCTATGTCATAGTTATCATGAAGGCACGTTTTCACTATAGCCTTGTTTTTTACTTCGATAAAAATAGTTGACTATTTCCATCTCAGACCATGATTGGCTCTAATGACGTCCGCGATCGACCGACAGCGGGGGTTGATGAAATAACAACACAATGGATGGGTCGATCGAACAAAAGGTATCGGTATAATAAGCAATGCTCAAATTTAACCCAACAACATTTCTTCCTTTTTTTTTCTCACTGCACTTGGCGTGGTGCTCCCCTCCAAAAACCCTTCCTAGGAGTATAGTACATTTGGTTCTGACATTATTCCCACTTACATAAAAACCCGCCGGTACTTTCGGACCTGTATCCACTATCGTGGCATCCTTCTCCCTTAAGCTCCGTCTTTCAATCAGCGGGGGGCTTGAGACGTCCGCCCAGTGGGGCTACTTAATTCATAGCCTGGGGACGACTTCATTGTCTGATACAATACTCATAATCTGGGGCTCACCGTGGCCAACAACTGCTAATTTCAAGTCGTTTATTTAATTTTTTAGGTATGCTCTCACTGTAAAAGTCCCATTATATATTTTATATTACATTCCTTCGATAAATTAAGCTCCCTTTAACACTAATAACACATGTATTTTGGATACTACCTCTTCAAAATATCCAATCAGGACTAGCCCATGGACCTGGCTGCCACTTTCAAAACTGTGTATTCCGCACCCAATGGTTTTTAAATGAGGATAGTATTGAGATATAATATATGAAACCAAATGTATATATTTTGCAACTATTTCAAAGCATCAATAATAATATGATGTATGCTGTGGCCGCGATTCACTTTGATATCCAAACCAAATGTATTTTTGTGGACTGTCCCTCAATACATTGCGCCATGTTCAAAACAGTGCTCACCACCCGACTCGGCGGCTCAATGTATCGTGTCGCATTTGGACTTGTAACTAATGATGATAACTACTTCAGACACAACCGAGCGGGCGGATTTAAGTGAAGAATAATGTAAGTCGTGTTTTATAAATACTTTCACGACCGTTTGTCCTGGTAACTCGGGGAACGGACACTGGAACCAGGCGAAATTTTACAACAACGATCAACCATAGAGCTTTGCTGTTGCCTGTTTCACCGAACAAACGTGACTATTTCTCCCGCCCAAGTTAACCCTCCAGACAAGCTGTAATAAAATGTCTCTGAGTTGACTTTACTGAAAAATAACGGCACACGATGGCAAGTTTCTCAATAAAATCTTGTAGCCAGGGTCAATCAAATTTTATTATGGAAGGGCAGCTTGAAACTATATTTTTTGTTTTTGCTTCATAAAATTTGTTTAGTGTCGGACCTTTTCAGTAAAGTGCGGTCGGGTGGTTCCATGTCAACACGTACCCTGGTGAAAATGTACCGTCAAGGTTCTTTATCTCTGAATTTTCCATGCCGACATATAAAAGTATGTCAACGTTAAATGTGGCTCCTTTAAGATGGCCAGAAACTATGGAGGTGCCTATTTAAATACGAAGAAGCCCAACAAATCCAACTTTTCTGCTCAGTCCCTATAATGTCACACTTTTACTTTTGATATTTTTACTTGTATAAGATGTTGTTTTGTATGATTCCAATGTAGTTTTTGTGAATTTCCCCAAGATGGGATAGGTTTTCAACCGCAAATGTCTTGTTTTGTATGGAGCTTCTCTTTTTATTGCTAATTTATTTATTTATTTTGCATGAATAGGTCTATTATGGATAAATTCAAGAAATATTTTCACCATAATTTACTCTAGGGAACTCTGATGCCTTTCAAGAGACACCCTGTGGTTTTTGAGGATTAACACAGGCTTGCGTCTGTATGCACAGGGTTGCTTTGAGGGGATTAACACCTAGCCCCCTACCCACGATGCCAGTGTCACTGTTGGTAACACCCCGCTTTCCTTCATCATATCTTAACAATTCCAGGAAAAATGTCAAACAATTCTACAAAAATGCAATGAACCACAACATGTTTAATGTACAGTGATATGGACAGAAGAAATATATGTAAAACCCAACTGGTGTGTTTAGCCAGACAGACAGAGACACCCGACTCCATGTCGCAATAACATACAATTCTATATAACTTTAGAGATCCATAGCCAAAGGCATATACTTAAAGTATATCCCTAGGATATAACTTAGTATTAGAGCTAACGAAACTTGAAAGTAATATGTATTTATGACTCTCTGGTACTGAAATTTGATATGTAAACGTGATGTAAGTATTTTTAATCTGGTCGTAAAGTGACAACATTTTTTTTACTTGAATCGCCCGCAACTGACTCGGCATACATCGGAAAGTGTGCTTATGAATAATCGGAGCTGACGTCATCTGAGGGACCCCCTCGCCATGTTGTAATCTTGGGGTATGGCTTCCTGCGCCTATGTCCATCTTTTTCGGTAACTAATTGTGAAAAGTTTTCTAGTTTGCATCAAACAACATGGTTTACACATGTGTGGCATATGACTGCACGAAGTCCGCCAAGAGGGATGGAGTTATTTTACACACATTTCCTTTCGGAACACCGTATCTGCAGCATTGGGTTCAATTTGTTCGTACACGGCGGCAGTGGGACGGCCCGACATCAAGTAGTAGACTTTGCAGTGCCCATTTTAAAGAAACTGATTACAACTGGAGGTTCTTGCCCACATTGCCGAAGGAACAAGATCGAGGACGCAAAGTTTTAAAAAAGGACGCAATTCCTTTCATTCATGCTCCCCCAAGAACACGCCAAGCCCCGAGCTCGGCATCAGCCTCAGGCTCAGGTATCCCAGTGCTGAGACTGGCCAAGCCAGAGGTACCTCACGTGACGTCAGCAAGATTATGTAAGTTTTGGTACTAGCCGACGGGTGCTGTTTGCTGAATATATAATTAGGCTCAAGACGGGCGGCGTTTTTTTACCGTTTTTTACTACAAGCGCTAAACCAAATTCGACGTAATTTGGCATGATTGAACAGTGAAGTACTATCAAACGATAAATAACATAATCTGTCCGCACGTTGTACATCCTGGGGATGTACTTTAACATAGAAATACACAACTGGCATGAGCAAATACGACATTTTCATAGTGTAGCTATATTCATCTTTAGACACGGCTTCTTCCATCGATTTCAATGGTAAATCGTGACATTTCCTGTCTGTAAGCCCATGCATTTTTTTAAAGAATGAGTGTATTTCGAAAGCCCTATAACCTAAGACAAAAAAAAAAAAAAAAAAATGACACCACTGAAGAAAAAAGAAAAGAAAATGTACAGGGTACGATTTGACATTTACAGGGTACGTTTTCACAGGTGGAAACGTACCCTGGTCAAAATGTACCCTGGGTACATTTGAAAAGGTACCGGCACTACATATATATTCTTGTTATGCCTTGTTAACTTGGACATTTGTTGAAACATGTTTAATATGGATGTTCTTTTCCCCTTTTACATATTACCTCCTTTTACGTCAGTTTAGTTTGTGACCTTGGCACAGCCGGAGGCACTTGTCAAATTCTAACTCTCATGATTTGCCTACGAGTTTTGTTGTTGTTGTTGTTGTTGTTGTTGTTGTTGTTGTTGTTCATGATCCTACCCATGCATTATTCATTTATAATTGTATACTTGTAATCTATAATAGCAAATATTTTTGTTTGATAAATTTCCACCATATTCCAATGTTATTGATTGCGCAGGCTTTCCACTCCTGATAAGCGCTATTCATGTAGTTGCTAGAAACCAATTTATAATTAATTTCCTGCTCGTAAATGATGTCAATGTATTTTGCAGCCAGTTATCTCCTTATTTATATGACATTCGCAGAAGCAGTCGTATAAAAGGGTAAATTCTTTACAAGTGTTTCTAGATGACCATATGCCACTTAGGCAATCCGAAACTAAAACTCCAGAATCAAGGCCACTTATAAACAAACCAATCTAGTTAAGGTTCTTTGGGCTCCTTATCATCAATCGTGTAATGAACCCTTTTCTAGTTTCTTGTAAAATATAATTTAACAGACAAGCGCTTTAGCGTATACGTAGTGTCTCAATGTGTTACTGATTTACGGCGTACAAAAGGAATTTAGATATGAAACTATGTATAGATATCACAATTGCTCACACGGAACTTGCGAGTCTCATCTGTGATCCTGTTTCTAGTTACAAGATGGTGATTCTATTTGTCCCAAATTTAAACGAAGCATAGACACGAATGTGTGAGTGTATTTGTGCAATAATACTAGTAAGGATGAATCGGCCTTATATACTGGTTTCACGGGAGTAATCATGCCTGTATTGAGATTGGAGAGCGAAAATCAAATATGACACCTGGGCACGCGAGGGATGTATTTTTAAAACTTTTGCTACCAGAAAGGCGATTTGGATTGATAATGGAAAACAATGTGCACTTTGAGCTTAAATGAATATTATCAAGGTATATGTATACTGGTATCAGTATACACAGTGGTTAAGTTGGAGTCGCTACTGTGTCCGCGCAATGATATTGCAAGTAGTTCTACGCAACGCTGGTTGCCGTGGCAATTTGCTAAAAAAAATGCCATTGATACCCATACTTTATGGTTTTTATTTGCTGAAAAAATTGTTACGAACATTTTTGTGAAGAAAACATAGCCTATATGTTTGTAATCCATGTAATGAACTACAGCGCCGAGGGCGGAGGAATTTAAATACAGTAAAAGCCATGGCATCACAGTTTCAAAATGAAGCTCCGCCGTAGCCGCTGAGGGAAAGAAGAAACGAATCTGAGGATTTTAAAAAATAACTTGAATAATGTGTGACTTCACTGACAAAAGGTGAAAGCATTGAACAAGAGGGAATGAATGTCATTGATATTATGTCCTGTTGCACAACGGAACGAGTAAACGTGGTCACGGAAGCCTTTTCTCGGGTCGAGAACACGCGGTTTTGCCGGTGATTCAGTCACTACTTATATTATTCTGTCACGTTGACACTGATTATTACTGGCCCATTAAATCATGCTCTGCAACCATGCCAGATATTCAGTTGGCACGGGACATCGATGTCACTGTGTTGATCTCTGGAATCATGGTGGACGTTGCGATCGGTGATGTTTCGGACTTAAGTTGGCGAGCACTCTGAGACGGCAAGATGGCCAGGTTTTCGGCAACATCAAAGCAGGACGCGGTTCCCAAGCAACGTCACTTCGGCTGGCTTCAGGACATCCGGGATTTATTAAGATGTTGCACATCATACGTTGCTGATTGCGAGGTAATCGCGAAGTTGCTGAGACTGGCAATGTTACCATGACCGCTGAACTGCATAATGGCGCTTTTTTACACACGTGCAGACGATAAAATTAGCTGCATTAAATAGTTCCGGTTCAAAGTATGGAAAAATCCAGTGTCTTTTGCCATATAAGGATACGTGATCTAGGTGATATGCGATATAAGGAAAAGCAACAATGCAAGGATCGGATGCAGCTCAGGAGAAACGACAGCTGGATATTTGCTCTGTATTTGGGGTCATACGATTTTACGAGTGCAAACTTGGGATAATACTGAAGGCAGGGAAAGGAACTGTGAACCCGCGTAGTTGACATCGGGCGTTCAAGCAATCTGTTTGCCCATTGTTGCCTCTAGATAACTTAATATAAGTAAACGTTTCCTCTGAAACACAGCATGGAGCTTCATAGCTCTATGAACATAGATAACCTGTACCAATATACATTTGATATTTACTCATACCAGTTCAAGTTGAATATATTGGTGATACTGACCATTGATTTTTTATGGTGAATTTCGATATTTTGATGTTCAAAAGTGTCCACGCGCATTCTGCAAAACAGTGGCTAAAAATTACCACTAGAACACAATGGTTCCCCGCTGATGACCCGAATTTTTAAAGGCTAATAATGCCTAAAACTTTCTTCTAAATTTCAAATTTTATGAATATGATTTGTTCCTTTCATAAATTGATTTGCTATTATGATTTAGAACAATACAGTTTTTCAGTGAATGGTACGGAATAGGACTTTGCTCTTAGAATATCGGACTTGATAGTGTTCAAACGGTACATGGGCTTACAGAATTAGGTTTGTTAAGTTTCTCTTTGTATTAAATAGACTAAGGAAGCCAACAGTAACCATTAGTTTAAATGACTTCATCTCAGTCAACGTGACATATTTTGCTATGCGATCTATAAATTATAAAGGACGTATGACAGCTGACATATGGTATTCTATATTAAGTGGTCCTTAAATTATATTTACACATTCTAGTAAGTGTCATTATTGTATTATGTAAAGTGTACCTGTGCCTATTTACACTGCTTAATGTTTGAGTACACTTTATAAAAAAATATAAGATGGAAGGCCCTGAGGAAGATATCTTTGGATTATCAGATGATCCTCTTAAAATGAAGTTTTTCATTGCCATTGTCTTTAAAACTATATTGTAATAATAAAAAGCATTATCACTATTATACCTCGTCATCACCATCGTTATCCTATGGTTTTTCAAGGTAAGTTTGGCCCAGCCATACCATCAGCCCAGTTCTAGTTTTACAGTTAACAACTGCTTTCACATTTTCAAAAACAATGATGCGTCTATTTCATGTTATGTATTGCGCTCAATTGTCGAATTGGCACCCGGTGTGTGTGTGTGTGTGTGTGTGTGTGTGTGTGTGTGTGTGTCACTGGTTACAACGAAATGTTGGTGTGGGGGGGGGGGGGTGTCGACGGAAATCGACATTTCGTCGGTAAAATTCTTCCTCCCAAAAAATGGAGAAACGATATTATTTGATAATACCAAGGAGGGTAGAGAGAGATCTCTACCCTCCTTGATAATACTATTTATATCAGAATGAGCTCTAAAGTATACATCTGCTACTTTCCGTGCCTTGATAATTGTCCAAAAGTACTTACCTTTTTGCACATGGTAAAAAGTGTAGGTTTATCAGCATATTACAACAGTACTAGGGGTTCCCCTATCTTAGAACACTGAAATGGCTTGAGTAATATGTCAATAAATTTTGGGTACTTTGGAAGATATATATGCAATATATAAATTGTGACAGTAAAGAGGCAGTTTAACGGCTTTTTCTACACTCTCCCTCTCTGTGTGTCTCTCTGAACAACTTGCAGTTCCCCCATTACGACTCATTTAACATGCGCAGTGCAGACTGAAAAACGTCCGGGGTCAGAAAGAGATAACCGCAGCATGTTTGATAAAACATCATGACCGATAAATTACAGTGTATGTCGATGCTTATTTTCGACACGTTCACGATCTCGAATGACGTTTTAAGAACATTACCTTACATTAATTCGGCGAGAAATCGAGATATAAACAACATTTACTGCTATACAACCAGCATCTTTTATAGCGATAAAATCTGTAGAAATATATTATTCTTTTCTTTAAAGTTTCAAATAAAAATTACACAAGATCATGAAATGTTTCTATGGTTTTTAAATTAAATGTCGCCGTTATTTTCATTGCCGTTTTTACTGTTGAGTTCTGCATTATCAATAATATTACATATCAAGACTGCGCAGCGAGACTTTGGGATTTGTTTGTTTTCGTATTTACTTTCACTTTACTACCTAAATGGGACATGAGCGCACTAACCTAGAGGTTCTTCAGTACACACACACACACACACATACACAGACATATAATACATATATATATATATATATATATATATATATATATATATATATATATATATATATATATATATATACATATATATATATATATATATATATATATATATATATATATATATATATATATATATATATATATATATATATATATATATATATATACATATATATACATAACACACAGGACAACACAAGGGAAGGTTATAAACAAGAATATTCCAGCAGACTTTACCAGAACCATTGATGAAAATAATGTGCACGAGTTTCAAAAACGAAACGTCCAGAATCTTTTAAATTAAGCTGTTCTGCCTCGAAAATTGTCCCATTCACTTTGTCTGGTAAATCTCTGCTCTCTTGGTAAAATACTTAATCAATGGATCAATAGCCAAATGCCTTCCTCCAGAAGAAGGTGGAGAGGAGTGTGCCAAGGTTCTTCAGTGCATGCACTAGCCGCCTCGTATTGGACTGCCTCGAGGTAATTTGACAACTGGACAGAGCAGTTGTCGAAAAGAGCACACCCACACTGAAGTACAGGTCGTAGCCTGGTTATGTAGATTTAATTTAAATGTTTCCGGGATAATTTGTATTGGAGTCACTTGAGCAAAGCAAATGCATTTGATGGCTTTCTTTACAGCTCTTATGATAGGCGCACGCCACGAAAGGTTATGAGAAAGGGTCATTCCTTGCTACGTTTGGCTATCTACTTCACGGATTGGGGGTAACGTTGAATGATCGGCTTTTTGACGTTTAATTTAGCTCACAAGACCAATAGATTTTGTGGCAATAAAATCGACTTTCCAAAGATGTGTGTATATATATATATATATACATATACATACATAAACCCATATATTGATTTTGCCGTGGTGGACATTTATTCTTCCCGCTGAATCTGGTGGGTTCCGACCTGTGTGAAGGAAACTGGTGTCGTCCGCAAAAAAATGATATCACATGTTTGTCATCAACTAAGTTATCAATATATACGAGAAATAGAAGACGGCCCAGAATGGAGCCTTGTTGGACAGCATCTAGAGCCAATCAGGATGAATTTTGGGCACTCAGTGTGCCACGTTGATAGCGATTAGAGGGGTATCTATTGGTCCATTTTTACAAGCGAGTCCGAGTTATTGAGTTGGCGAAGTTTAAATATAAGGCTCTCGTATCATACCCGGTCAAAGGCTTTTGCCATATCGATATACCATTTCTGCATCTGTATAAGTTCAAGATCGTTATGGATATCATGAACAATACGGACCGGCCGGTAGATGGTGGAGCCGTTAGCCTAGAAGCCAGAATTTTTGCTAGTCAATAAATCGATTCTAAAGTACTCGCAAAGAGCGTTATAAACTAATCTTTCAAAACCTTTGGAACCGTTAAAAAGAAGTGATATTCCATGGGCATTATCTTTCTTTTGTCTCTCAGCCTTTATGAAAATTGGATATATGTTGGAATTTTTCCGTTCATTAGGAAAGCTGGAGATGGGTAATGAGAGGTTAAATAACCTTGCTAGTTTGAGGTAAATACTGTTAGCTCTGCTTTCAGTAAAAAATAAATCGCAATGCCGCCAGGAACAATCGCATAACTGATCTTTAATAACTGCAATTCTTTTCTGACCCCGTTTCTGTTTGTATGTGGTTTACTTAAACGAGCTTCAGTTTGGAAACTATAATCGGGTAATATACGAGCATTATCATCAGGTGGCAATAAACACTGATTGAAAAGAATGTGTTAAAGATGTCGCACCTGTTTGATTCACCTTGCAACTAAGCACTGATTTTGCAAAGTTCCACCACTTTTTGTGGTTAATATCTTTTGAGTCTAAATCAGAACGAAGTTTTGCGAAGTACAGTCGAGCTGATTATTTTGTGGCATGTACAGCTTCATCACGCTTGCGTTTGTAGCACTGATGGAAGTGATCGAATTTCATTGTATCCCGAAAAGTAAGAGGATGCATCTGGTTTGCTGTTCATTTAAATCTCTCCCATGTTTGATGGCGATGTCTAATGAGTTTTTTATTTTGCACGCAATCCAAGGTTTGTCTTTAGGTCTAATTTACACATTAGAGAGCTACACGGAAGATGTGGCACTGTTGCTCCTGTTTGTATAATTGCTGCACGGGATACTAGTAATTGTTTACAAGTGTCAATAAATAATTGGGACCAATAAGAAGTAACATCATCAACACTATTAACAATACAAAAGCCTTTTTCTCAGGGTGCATCGAGTAACGATGAATTTAGATCTTCAATATTTGCTCGCTTGAAATCCCAGATTTTACGTTTATAAGATTTTTCAGATGTGTGTAAAAAGGATAAAGTGCAAAAGTCCGAGTCCATGGTCATGAGTTCCAGCAAGCTTTCTGTGCAGTCATCAACTTGGGTTGGCTCAGAGATCAGTTGATTAAAGTTGTTTTGGGACACAAAATTGAACATAAGTTGCCCGAGCTCACCATCACAATGATCATAATCACAATTTTGATCGCAGTCATTTAAGTCACCCGTAATTAATAGGAATTTATGATTTAGTTCCAATACAGGAGTTATGGAACTTCAAGGACAGTCTATAATTTAGAAATGAAGATTTGCTTCACAGTAAATCTCTGTCTGCATCCAACACTTGCATAAATCCAAATGGGTGCGCCTACAGTACAAACCAATAAATTGAAGTTGGAATGGCACATCTACCTATAACAGTTTTGAAGATAGTCAGTATTTCAACCTTTTTAGCATGAATTAAAATTCTGAAACTTTTGTTTGTGGTTCATTGCATGCATCTACAGCACAAACCTATGAATAGAAGTTGGAAAGGCACCTTTACCTATAACAGTTTTGAAGATATTCAACATTTAAATTTTTTCAGGTGCCCTAATTGGCATAAATTAAAATTCTACAGCCTTTGTTTGTGGTCTATTGGAGGTGCATACAGCATAAAGCTACAAACAGAAGCTGGAATAGTATCTCTACCTATTTTTTAATATATTCAAGATTTAAAATTTCAAATGCCCCAAATTTGCATGATTTAAAATGCAATCAATCGTCTTTATAAAAACAAAAGTATGACTTTATGTATAGATCTATAAACATACCAAGTTTGGAGATTCTAAGTGTAATAGTGTCCGATAAAATTGTCAGACAAAATTGCTGGTAAAGAAGAAGCGGAAGAAGAAAGAAAGGAAAGGAAAGAAAGAAAGAGAGAAAGAAAGAAGGAAGGTAGGAAAGAAAAACTCAACACAAATAAAAAATGTGTATCGGCATACAACCTCAATGAATCACGAACAGCGGCCGATTGGGCGATAATATAACCCCACTCGTATGTAAACCCTCTATCAGACATAATTTCTACCCAAGCATACAGAAGCAAGATATTAGAGGTCTTAACGTCTTTTGCACGGAATACTTTTTCTGGTTAAAAAAGGAACTCTATCACCAGCCCCTGTTTGTCGGTTGTTTGGAAGAATAGGTCGAAACCCGTCTGTGGTAAGAAGATGGTCAGGGTAGTTTTGATTTTAGCAGGTTTCCGAAAGTGTCCGAATATCAAAATTTTCAAATTTAGAAAAGAGGGGGTCTTTCGTCAAGCTCGCCTAGACTTATAGCGAATATTTTGAACCACACATGTAAAAGTCCCTGGAAATGCTCTTCATACACCAAGCCTGGCAATCCAGAAGTTGAACGTTTCTGATGTATCATAATGTGACGGAGAAAATCATAACTAGCAACATTACCTAAAAAAACAGGTAAAAAGTCGATTTTCCGCACGTCGGTACCACGTATGTTCAGTTTCCAGCCGTGACGTCACACACGGCATTGGCTAGTTTATTTCCTGGCTTGCTTGTTTGTGTGGGTGGATGTGCGTATGTTAGAGTGTTAGTGTTATCAGGTGAAACATAGGTCTGATCGGTATAGGGACATAGCAAGTCCAACAGCGCATTTCCGAATTATTAATTTAGTACATCGGAAGATACGTGGTGTACACGCACACACACACACACACACACACACACACACACACACACACACACACACACACACACACACACACACATACATACATACATACATACATACATACATACATACATACATATATATATATATATATGCCCTGGATAGCCCTATATACAAATGTTACAAAGGATAAGATGCAGTAATTAAACAAAAGAAAAAAAGAGCACCCAGGTGAAGTAAAACCGGCAAAACGAAACACGTAGGTAAAATATGCAGCATTTAACTTAAATAAAATCTGTTATATTGCAGTTTAAAAGTTTGAATGTCTTCAGCTCTCCAAATAAAAACGGGTACTGAGTTCCAGATAATAGCACCCTTGTACGCACCAAACTTAAAAACAACCGATTTACTGTGGGTACTAAAACATCCAACGTTGCATTGCTTCTGGTGCTATCAGTCTTTACATCCGATGAAAGAGTTAGCTGGTCACACCATTAATACATATACACAGTAAAACAGCTATGCGAAGACGCCTACGTTCACTGAGGGTCTGCCATCCTACGGCTCCTACTAACTCATCACCTCTAGTATCCCTGAAATTAAAATCCCCCATGATTAACCCGGCTGCACTGTTTCCTTAAGTTTGAGCTTTAGGTATTCTGGCGGCACCACACACATCCCACACGGTGTCACAACAGTCTAAAAGGAGTTTAATAGATGTGACATAAATTGTATGTAAAATGTGACGCCTCAGGCGCAGGGGGCAAAAATGACCTTTAATTTCCTTAGCAAAAACAATTTTGCCATGTACTAATTTATATACATGCAAAAGCTGGTGGTCCCACTTTGGGTGACTCTCAAAAAACACCGAACTGAGGTATCTGGCCGATTCGACTTGTTCATGTGGGAAACCCTTCCAAAGTTATATCAAGATTATCAACATTATTGGAGTTAGACACCAACAGTGTATTAGATCTAGGCATGTTTATACATAGTATTTTATCTGTAAGGGTTTGTGTGCTTGGTTTACCGCCTGTGGTAAATTAAAATGAACTTGCCTTACTGTTTTAGCACTACCGTAAAAAAGCATGTCATTTGCAAATTGGCTACACAAACCAGGGAATACATGTTGACCAAGATCATTGACGTATAATGAAAACAAGAAAAGGACCAATTATTGACCCTTGAGGTACACCGAAAGTGATGTATGTTAGACTCAAATTGCTTAGTAAATGCTGCTTGTGGCATATTTTCCAAATAGTTAGAATATGGTATAGACCCTCTGTTATACAAACGAAAGAACCTTTGTTCCAGAAAATTCCAATGCAATCCATGGTTTAATGACGACTGCAGGCACCGTAAAAGAAGAGTGAATAATTTTACCAAGACACATGACCTAGCTGACCCGTTAATGTGGCATGAATTTTTAACTTTGCAAAAAGAGTACTGAAGTGTTGTTCAAAATGGCCGTAGACAATACCAATACAGTAAAAGGTGTCGCTTTGAAACTTGGTGTCAGATAATCCTGCGGAGTTCTGGCGTTTCCTAAATAGAGAATCCAAATCATCTAAATCTAGTGCTGTCAGTTTTGAGGATCTTTGCCATTATTCCAAAGACAGTGCTGTACCATCGGTAGATAAGAGTATTTTGACACAGAATTCCTCTCATGTATTATGAACTATGATCTAGATGAAAGCTCCGATATTTTAGCCCCCGACGTAGTTAATAAAATTCGTGAAATTCTGAATAAACCAATAGAACAAGAAGAGCTGAGATATTACTTACGTAAGTTGAAAAATTCCGAAGCTTCCGGTCATGATGGATTAAAAGGGGAATTTTTAAAATACAAAGACGAAATATTGGCTCCACTATTGCTACCCTTTACAAATTTTTTAAAGTCCGGTGATTTTCCAAGCCAATGGTCAGAGGGTTTATCAATCCTTTACACAAATGGGGGTTAAAACTACTTCAGAAAATTACCGTAAGAAAACATTACTAGTAACCCTTGGAAAACTTTTTGAATCAATTTTAAAATGGCAGACTTGTCTTCAAAAATGCAATTTTCTAACAGGATGATAAGTTTCAAGCTGGCTTCCGTGATATTTCGCGGACTGTAGATAATGTGTACATATTGTATAGTCTTATTCAAAATATAAAATTCTTAGGTAAACCACTGAACGTTTGTTTTGTAGATTGTACTAAAGTTTTGATTTTGTGAACCTTGATGCTCTGTGTTATAAGCTTAAACAACGCCGTGTATGTGGCAAGTATTTCGATGTTGTAAAGAACATGCTTCAAACAGCTACAATGAAGGTTAAATGGCAAGGTATCCCGAGTGAGCCTTTTGAAAGCGAGTTCGGTGTACTCCAAGGTGGGAGTAATTAGCACCAAGCTGTTTACTGAATGCTTAAGTGACATTGGTCAATACTTAGATGTAGATTGCGGACTATTACTGCAAGATCTGCTTCTTTACCTTTTACTCTATGGAGACGATCGTACCCTCTTTGCAAAGACACCTGATAGACTGCAAAGACAACCAGATTGTGTCTTTGACTATTGTAGACAATGGCACCTAATTGTTAACCTCCCAAACAACAAAATAATGGTTTTCCACAAGCGCAATTGTGCGAATAATTTTACGTTGGATAGCAAATCTTTTAAGATTACCGAAAGTTTTAAATACCTTGGTATACGAGACATGCATATTCATTTCCCAGCCCAAATGCATAACTGAATGCCTAGTCTCGCGTGGCGAGATATGGCGAGATACGGGTCGGTACCTGTGTGGACAAGCGGACTATTACTGATAATAAATAAAGAAGACTTATTCAAGGCAAATGGTATTTTTTTTCTTATATATGGCTCGGGAAGTATGTGATGAATACCAGTTTAGCATTTGTAAACTTAAATTTCTAAAAACAAAAAAACAAAAACAACGCTAGCCCTGTCTGTGACAGTGATGTGACCCACACGCCCCCCGTTACTTGACAAGCGTCAAATCCGTGCTTTGTGGCGGGAAATTGATATGCATGAGGCGTATTGTTCTCAACTCCACAAAGCAACACCCATTAAGTAGCACACCGACACACATAGCAGAGCAGGCCAGGCGGACATATATATACATGTATAAGTTCCCAGTTGTGCCACAGTACTATGGGCAAGCCGTTTCCCACAATAACACTTCAAATGTTCGATAGCCAAATTTTCCGTATATTACAGTATGGATGTGAAGTTTGAAAAGGAGATACAGAATACGATGTATTGGAGAAGGTTCAACTACAACAGCTAAAGTATATGTTGGTAGTCTGTGTCCAAACGGCAAATCTAGGCATATATACTGGCATTGGCTGTTTTCCTCTTTATTTACGTCATAAATTTAGGATGATCAAGTATTGGTTGCACATTGTATCACCCCAGAACTTACGTACTTAGGTGTACGTACACAATCCTATTGGATTTGCATAAATATGGTCAAAACAATTGGTGCACACTTGTATCTCAACTTTTGAAAAGTGTTGATCAATCTTTTGGAAAATCAAACTGTGACAAACGAAAAAGTGTTTCTCCGCATTTCCAAAGAAAAACCATTTAGTCAGCATGTAAATGTAATAAATGCCCCGCTGGCAGCGTTGAACGCAAAGCTATAATCATATAAATTATTCAAGTCTGAATGCTGTATGGAGCCCTATCTTTTTGCACTTCCCAGCGTAACACACATACAAGCCACGGCTAGACTTAGGTTAAGCTCCCACAATTTAAGAATAGAAACAGCTAGACACACAAGACCTGTCACTCCAGCTGATGAGAGGAAGTGCCTGAAATGTCTGTCAGGTTCTGTTGAAAATGAGCAACATTTCCTCATATATTGTGAAAAGCACGACCACGAGAGACGAAATTTATTTGATGTAGGTAAGAAAAATTTTAACGACTTTGATGCCCTGGACGATCGATGATGAGAAATTTGTGTTTTTGGTGAGGGCAAAACAACAAGACATTTTGCTTGCTATAGGTCGATACCTGAACAAATGTTTCATGAAATCAAGACCGCCCAAATAATTAAACTTCCGGATGCAGCTCTTACAATCAGAACTGTTGACCATAATTGTCTGTTTTATCACTGATGACATGACTGAACACTGCAGTATTTAGTTAGTCTTTATGCACCTTGTCCTTATGTTTCAGCAGGTCTCACTCTATATGTATGCACTTATTTATGGATGACAAAGGAGTCTAACTAGACTCTGTTATGTTAATAAAATTATACTACTTTACTACTACTACTACTACCGTCTTTGAAGCTTAACCCTTGACCTCTGCACTTAACCCTTTCCTGCCTTACTGGCAATTAAGAATTGACCCATGATAATTCTATGTCCTTTACACCGTATTTTTCCAATTTCTGTATCAACATATCATGGATATTGAAAACATTTTTAGGTCCAAGAGACACACGCCAACACAAATACCGCCATTTAGATGGTGAAACCAGTCGTACATTGCCTTATGTAAACAAATTTGACTGGAATGGTACCTTAACTATATTGACTGTACCGGAGAAATGAAATCGTGTTCCCGTAAATATAAACAATTTAATAACTGAGTGTGAAATACCTTTTCTAAAGACTTGACAATGTGCGCTATAATTAATAGCGAAAGGTTTATGGTTAGATTTCTTAAGGTCCTCAACATTATCTTCGTAAATGGGTGTGATACAGGCAACATTCCAGTCAGATAATGCAATTTAACTTTGACAATGAAAGATTAAAAATAGGTTACAGTGAATCTGAAGGAAAACCATCCCCATGTGTCATAACTTAGAGTCCAATTAAAGTATATCAAAAGTACTCTCTGTTGGCAACTCTGATAAACATACCCCCCCCAACAAAAAATAATTAAAAGAAATATTAAAAGTCACCAGTTATTTCCCGGAACTTGAAAGTATAAATACTCTCTGGACCTTTCAAAGGCATCTCAGAGGCAGAGGCATTATTACTGTCTGTGACGCTATGACCCACAGAACAGAAAAAAGCGTTTAGATTATCAGCAGATAGTCCTTTGGGCACCGACACAGAAGACTTCTTGCTGGGATACCCCCTTCTTCAGGCTGCCCATAACCGTTTTGATTTGTTGTTTTCTTTGACCATGACAACTTAAAGGTACTTCTGTTTAGCATCTCTTAAAACCGTCGTTACTTTGTTTCTGGTAACATTATACAATGACAATAGTTTTGTATAATCATTGCTAGTAGCAGCTTCACGTAAAAATCAGGCTGTTACAGTAACTTAATAATCTCATCATTGACCCAGGGATTTCTCTGTCTCTCAGTCGACGCTCATTGATGGGAGCATGTTTATTGAAATTACGTCAAACGCCTTTTTCCCAAATATCCGGGGCAACCTCAGGATCGTCGATATCACAAATTGATTGGATAATATTCAAATCTCTCAAGTCTGCAATAAAGTCATTCTCTTTGGAATTTTTGTAATCAAGGAAAGCGTAAAACTTTGTGTTTTGTTCGGGTCTGGGGAAATTTAGTTCGGTGAATATCCTGTAATGATCACCCAGAGTAACCCTTTTTTTACACCCGATCTGACGTGATTGTCACTCATACTGGTCAGAATGATTTCAATGGTGGTTGATGTGGTCATTACCCTTGTAGGAGTGGTGATTAATTGACGTATAAATTCCTTAATAAGAAAACCTGTTTCCCTAGAGAAAGCACAGGACAAAGAGTCAATTAAAACCTCGTAATATTCGATCGCTTTCCCATATTGAAAAAAAAATGCCATTTTGTAGGTTTTTGGAAAGAACGAACACTTTAGATCGCTTGTAGCATCAAAATTTACTCCTGCAGCACAGGCAGTCTGAGTATCCTATCTTTAGAATAAATCCTTCACAATGGAACAAAATGTCTCCCTGTAGCAATTTTCCGTACTATTGAAACAACCAAGAGTCTATGACAAGGTGCAAGATGGTTTTGGCCGTCTCCGCATCCAGTAAATCTCGTCATAATTGATAAGAAACCAAATGACAATTAATATAGAAGTGTTAACACTCCCAAAGGTTACCCCAGGTTGCCCTCACTGGCCTCAGTGTGATATGTGATATGTGATATATATATATATATATATATATATATTGATAAATTAATTAATTAATATAGAAGTGTTAACACTCCCAAAGGTTACCCCAGGTTGCCCTCACCGGCCTCAGTGTGATATCTGATATATATATATATATATATATATATATATGCATACTGAATAATCTGTTACTTAATTTTAGGTATGTTTTTTCTTACTTCGGCGACAAACTTATTTACTGAAGCAAGCAATTCAATTACTCGAAGAAATTAATTCACTTGACATAAGTAATGAAATACGTTCTCAAGTAATAAACTTAGATTTACTTATTCTAAATAAAAATATTTGTCGCCGTAGTAAAACAATACTGAAAGTAAGAATTAAATAACTTGAAAAAAGTAATTAAAAGATTGTTTAGTATGTATATAATTGATAGCTGTCAATGTACACATGTATTGATGACTACGCGGTCTTCTGTTGCCCTGTCAGGTTATTGGCTTCTTTGTCATGGACTATGATGGCATCTGTGTCTGTTAATATATTAGCTGCTTTGTCGTATATGCATTTTGATCATTATCTTGTCCGTAGACCTAATCTCAGTAGACACATGATATTTATTTTCATTGGTCTTTAGAAGTTTGGTTGATCAACCTTTTTGTTATTTTTGATTTGTTTCTATTGGGCTGAGCAATTAAATAGACACATGAAATGTTGGAAAATGTTCATAGACATCACTATACAGCATACCATTTTAGAAGTAATATCATGTCCATATGCGGTGAGTAAATATGTTTTTAAAGTTGATGTATGCTCAGATACTCTTGTTTGTGTATCAATGATAGGTAAGAGGGAATAGATAGCATCATTCTAGAAAATCTGATCTTGGTACATGGTCTCGTGTTTCAACAAATTAATGTTGTAATCACCCATTAAATAGCAAAGCTTATTATTTCCGCTTCTAATTTTCTAGTGATCTTTTCAACAACTCAAGAAATCGATTTATATCAGTATTTGGTGGTCTATAAATTTCATCAATGATAGCATTTTTTTTTTTCAAAATTAGTCATATGCTTTTCTACTTCAACGAAAATACCCTCACACCATGATTCATTCATGGATACGTCTGCCCTTTCGATAAACTTAATGTTGTCCTTGATCATGATCATAAAGCGTCCTCCTTTTATGGTAAATTGACTTTTGATAGTCAGAAAATTCGTTATTACGAGCGAAAAACTCGCAATGACAAGATTTAAAAACTCGTAGTTACGAGAAAAACCTTGTAATTTTGAGTTTTAAAAACTCGTTTTTACGAGAAAAAACTCGTAATTACGAGATTAAATAACTCCTAATTGAGAGAAAAACTCTTAATTTCAAGTTTTGTAAACTCGTTATTATGAAAAAAAACTCGTAATTAAGATATTTAAAAACTTTCAATTACGAGAAAAAGCTCGAAACTACCAGAAATAACTGGATATTTGGAGTTTTAAAAATTCCTTATTTCGAGAGAACACTGGTAATTACGAGTTTTCACAAATAATTTTGATGGTCTCATTACGCTTCCCTACATCCTTAATATCATTCCATAATTTTGCCCCTTCGAACAGACGCAAAAATTAAAAAAACGGATTTTGTAAAATGCTTTATGTGCAGGGAAATCTTTTTACCTTCTGTTCTATTCATAAAATTTTCGGGATTAATACTGAAAGGTGAGTAATAACTTAAGTATTTATTTATGTTTGTAAATTTATGCTATATTTTTTTTTAAGTTCCAAAGTACTTTACATTATGATGTAAAGGTCGTTTTCTTCCCATCTTCACTACTAAAACCCAAAGAGCCTGTTGGAAACCAATAACCAAAACCTCGTCCCATATTCTTAAGAGTATCGGACAGTTGGTCCTAATTAATATTGTCGAAATAATACTCTACCAGGATCTACAGGATACTTGACTTGTGTCAAAACTCCCGTTATGTACTACTGAGATCTACAAAACTCATGTCAATCTCAAAGGAACAAATATGTTCACGCGGATATATTATCAAATTATGTAGGATGAGGTGTTTGAAGAGTAAATTCCGATATGATGTAAAGAAATCCGCCGTTTAATCAAACAAAACGTCACAATTTACGTCAAGGGGCCGATTAAAGGCCACAGAGGTTAATCAATGACGTCACAGTAACAACACAAGAGTCATTTCTCACACAAACCAGTCGTCAGGTCGTTGTAAATGTCGTCTGCTTTTCCTTTGTCTTTGACGTTGTGCCTTTTTTTCAAACTTTTTGAATGAAACATGTAAGTAATTTCATCAGGTTAACATATAACTGGTCAACAGCTTTAACTTGGGGCAGAAACACTTGATGGCCAAAGTGCGTCAGGTAAATCCAACGTTTGTCTTGCTCTGATCGTTAATTTTGTAAGGAAATATCAACAAGCATAATGAGCGGTTGGTTGTTGAGTATAGATTACCATTTTCTCAGATTTCTACATTAGATCAAGTCCAGTAGGTAGCTCAAAAATTCATTTCATTTGAAGTTACTTCAACGATTGGGTTTTCACGTTTGCAAAGACCGGGAGGGAGCTATTGCTCTTTATAATTGACCAGCTTATTACACCTGACTTCTTTCCCTTCTAACATGAAATCATCATCATCATCATCATAATCATCATCATTATCACCATCATCTCTTGAAGGGTCTAAATATTAAGTTGAAATATTTTGTCCAATAACACCGGTTCAATGATATATATATATATATATATATATATATATATATATATATATTTGCGATACCATTTTTGTCAGGTGTGTCCACTTCAAACATACGCATAATTTTGTATAGTCCGAGAGGTCCATGCAATTGGGTTTTCACGTTTGTAAAGATAGACAGCTTTTGCTTTTTTTAATTGACTAGCTTATTACACCTGACTTCAAGTCTTCTTTCCTTTCTAACATGCAATCATCATCATCATCATCATCATCATCATCATCATCATCATCATCATCATCATCATCATCATCATCATCATCATCATCATCATCATCATCATCATCATCATCATCATCATCATCATTTTCTCTTGAAGGGTGTAATATTAAATCGAAATATTTTGTCCAATAACACCAGTTCAATGCTGTATATATATTGGCGATACGAGTTTTGTAATGTGTCACTACTTCAAACATACGCATAATTTTGTATAGTCCGACAGGTCTACGCAACAGGTAAGATGGAGTACTTTGTAAAACTACAGACCAATGTCAGTGGGTTTGCCCAGAGGCCTGTTGAAAAAAAATGGTTCATATTCAAAGAAAACTGTTGTACAATGGAGGATGTTGCCTGTAGATGTCACTACAAGCTTTCCCTTGGTATCCACCTGTTGCATACCGAGACACCTGGAGGGCGGGGGACTGACCAAAACTGCTTTATTCACTGGTTGAAAATATCATGTGGAAGAGGAAGTAGGTGCTGTCACCACGCAAAATAGTGTGTCAGACATGCCCCTTGGACAACGTAGATGTGATGCTTTCTCCCCGACCAATTCTTAGCAAAATCCGTTGTTGACGTGATGTACTTAACTTAAACGTAAATTAGAAATTAATTAACCAGAAAACATCACAAAATGTTGTTGAGAACAATGGACTATTAAGGTTGTTGAGTCGCCATTTATATAAAAAAAAAATCTTAGAGTAATGCTTGGCGTAGGAAGTGATCTTGGCTGACGGACTTCTAACATTGATCATATGGAAGTATTGCAGGACATCCGAATTTGTTGGGATAAATACGTTTGGTGGACGAATAACATATTTGTATTATCACACACATAACATAAACCTGCCAACCAAAATATATACATGTTCAAGTTTCATTTTAATGAAAACCTTAACCATCTGAGCCGATGACACCTAATACTGTCGGTCGCGATGAACCTGTTTTGGAGGGAACGTGTTTATGGATAGCTTTTTTCCGCCATTGACTTTTAGGGCAAAGTAAGCTTTCATTTTGGATTAAACAACTTAGCGATTTAAGCAGACGACAAAAATATGCTTTCAGTCCAGGTCAACCTGCTTTAAGCCGGAAAGTGTTTTATGGTCAGCCTTTATCCGTCATTGATTTTTAGGACAAAGTTAGCTTTCATTCTGGATTAAACCTTCAACTGAAAGAAGAGCGCTGACAAAATCTATTGACCCAAATGTCGGTGCTCTGGACATAAAGCGTATTAAAACCCGCGAGAGTTGATTTCTTCTTCTTTTTTTCTATCTAGGTAGCACCCGCGACAGTGCTTTTTTTAATCTCGGTAGTACGAAAGCCACTCGCAAAACCCCAAATATATGTTAGATAACCTCTGTGCCCGTAATGTAATCTTTTAAGTGTAACGTCCCAGACGTTCTTTTAAAGTAATAAACTCTCAGGAGATTGATGGCAAACTAGCAATGTTTGAGGCAGATAAATCAGTCAATTGACTAAATACTTTGGAGGGAGGTCGTTAACAAGATCAATATTTATCTTGTCTGGCAAGATGGCATTTTAGTATCACCGAGTCCTGAATATTGTTCCCCAACTTTGTGGATTGAGGCATTATGCCCCGCATTAACAGTGCATTTCACTTCCAAGCTGAAAACATACGTACGCATTTTATAAAAAATGCCACTACTAACCATTCATATAGAAAATTTTCTATTAACGGCAGAAATATGATCTAGAAAGTTTCGTTTTGCAACAAAACAAGAATAAACCCGTTACCGATATTATCATTTGGTGTGCGCGTGACCGCAATTGTTTAAGCCCAGGCTGGCTGAATAACAGGCAGTATTTCTACCTGTCTTACTTGGTCATGTGGCCACCTGCATCCAGTTTTTCTATTATAAAATAGAGAAGAAAAAGTTTTAACTAACCGAACTCTGACTTTTCAGATATGCATATGGAAGGAAGTTAATGTGACTCTGTGTGTGTTAATTTTGCCAAAAAGTTTACATGTCGCCAGAAGGAATATAAATCTATCTCATGATTTGAGTCATGTTTGGAAAGTTTGCCCTCTAGCTGTGAAGGACATATCTTCTAGTAAACTGGATACATTTTGTACAACTGGTTCACAAAGTTTTTAATTGAACATTTTTATTTTCTTTTATTCCCCATTTAATCCTCTATTTTTTTAAAATAAGATGATTAATTGGCTTTAATCATTACAAAGGTACCGCTAATCCTGCAAGTCTGTAACACACCCGATCATATACACCCACACATATGTGTGTGCCTGTGTGTGTGTGTGGGGGGGGGGGTCTGTATCTTGAAAATAAGTAACTTGTATCCTTAGAAATTTATGAGGATAATCAGATATCTTTATTCGCAAGGCATTATGCGGTTAAGCTTCCCCCGTCGTTCCAAGCTCATAATGGCATATCTTGCCTTACGGCTACACGGTTACACGCTCAAAACGGAGTTCTGTTGTTTGTAGGTGCAAGCTTGACCTGCAACTTTCTGAGTAGAATTTAAGTTGCTAGTCTCGTAAGCTTGAATAATCCAGAAAATAATAAAAATATACAACATGTAGCTAATTTATCTATCTTGTCAAGTCTGGGGCATAATGCTCTAGACGGCCTGTGAGTATGATACCTCGTTGCAAAACGATGCGGCACACCACATCTTTAATTCCATTTTGTGTTATAACTGCAACGTTAAGAGTTTACAACAATCTTCTACGATGCAGAGAAACACGTGCTCATTTCAGTATTACACTCTCTGGATTTTGTCTCTTGTCCTTGCGGTAGAATAGACTTACGACAATTTAATGACAAAACACAGCAAAACAAATGAAAGGAAAACAAAACAAAAACGAAACGAAAAATCTATAAACAATATACATGTGGAAAAATAAGACGCAAAGCCGGTGATGCCATGTTGCGGACCACATAACCCATATTTAGCATAGATGTTATTTTGTGGCTTAAAACAGCACAGGACCTCGATACCATCTTGTATTAACTACCCCCACCCCGCCCCCAATAAACCGACCAAAACCAGCTGGTGGTCAAATATCTTCTTCAATGTGTTTGAATAATTTAAACAATTATGAAAAAAACAAAAACAAATAAAACAAACAAAACAAAAACAAAAACAACAACAACAACAATTAAAAAAGAATTGTAGATGAGACCCGTCAGAATTACATGCACGAGTTCAAAAGATTCCGTGGGCTAGGCTGGACTTTTGACGCCCAACCCACTTTAAAGAAAGTAGTTGACTGAGTCTTAAGCTCAGTATTAACTAGAGGATCAAAAGGTGAAAGACACGACACAACACGCAACCCTATAATGTGACCTTGTAGAACAGTCCAGAGCAAAATGTTCTGCGACATGGCTTTGTAATATAAAACGAAAACTTCAGCACACCACTTTGCAACTGACACATAAAGCGTTGGGCCTGATTGGCCTCCCATTGCAGGTCTCAGAACAGCAAGGTGCCCTGCATGCAACTTTTCCCATAGGGTTGCCTACTTTTAATTGCACCTCCAACATAATATCTACAAAGTCACACATAGCGTGCCCCATATAGATCACCATGTATTAACAAGATTTTTACCCTCGTGAGATACAGCTTACACTTACTTACTCACATACTTACAAAACCTTACAAAGCTACAAAGCCAGAAATGAGTTGTCACAAGCAATTTGAACTTTTTGCCCGTATTTTTTCAGAGAAAAAGTTGCAAAAATGAAAGTACTCAGCAAGAAAGTAATGCAAATACAAGTAGTGTAAAATGAATTTACTTTAAGGGATGGGTTGTCATATCAAAAGCATATCGATTCTTACTCTTCTGAAGCCTGCATATAAGCTCGTGATGACATACAATACTGACTATCAATTACTGAAGTGATGCATATTGATCTTTATGACTTTAATTATGTACACATGTATTTGTTCACGATTGATTTTACAGGAACAAATGACCCCAAGCGAACCCAAAGGTATTTTCATGAAACTTAAGGTGCTCCATCTACTGCTCGGACCCAATGGACAAACCACATACCTCCACTTGGTTTCACCCAACCCCCACGTGCATATCAGAATCTGATAGACTTGTCTTGAAATACACATGTGCAATGTTTTTGTATCCAGTACAGTGCTGGCATAAACGGCAAACTTTAATTTTTTACTGGATAAAAAGCGATACAGTTTTCCCGCAAGGCCATCAAATCCCACCGTAAACCTGATCACCACCTTTGCCTCCTTGCACATTCATCCGTTGCCTTGCGGGTGAATTATTTATTATGAGACAAAGGTGTAGTTTCTAAGCTTTGAATTGATGCATGATAGGCCCGCTTATGTCACATCTACATGGACAGTCCATCTGTTTGTCCTAACAGTTCATTATTCAAAAATATTATTACGAGATATGGCTACTAGAAAGATGCATAAACCGGGTGGATGAGACCATCATAAGAGTTCGTGGTCCGTTTCTGGTTCTGTTAGAGCTATACATATATTGTAGGGATGGGGAGACACGAAAGGGCTCATGGCAACGTGGACATTTGTACTTTATCAGACCGCAATATGTTCTTACATTTTTAAAGGCTGTTTGGGATGTTCTCGAAATACCTACTTTACCGCATCATTTTCGTTTGAGTTCAAGTGCTAAATTGTTCGCACTCTTAACAGGAGTACATATTAAGCAATGAATACATTTTTGTTTTACTGAAAATATTTAGCACATAAGCGCACTGCGACAATGTGTTTAAAACATTGTATTTGTGTCTTTTTGTCCAAAACCGCTTCCTAGTAGTTATTACCCTATTTCGAAGTCCGAAATCTTTACTCTCCATAAGCTAACCTGTGCCTTAGGTAGGTCTCTACCAAGTTTTTCAAGTTGTCACTATCCAGTAATTTTTTGATTTTTAATGACTTTTTCTTCTTTTTTTTGGGGGGGGGGGGGGGTGAGAATCGTAAAAAAATCTTCTCCGAAACCACTTAGCCAATTGCTTTGAAATTGCATATAGACGTTTCTGGGGACCCTCAGACCTTTATCTGTTCAACAGATGGCGCTGTGATTTTTTCTGATTTTTTTGTGTGTCTTTATTATTTTCCGCTTCCTCTCCAAAACTATCGCTAAGATTATGCCGAAACTTGGCGGAAATGTTCCTTATGGAAAGGTAAAACAAAGATGTGCAAGAGATGATGTTGCTCATTATTCCTGATTTTTACGACGTTTTCAATTTGGATACTTGTCAGTAATTCATACTTGCCTATTTATTACTATGTCAGTCGAACATATATACATATGGAAATACTATTGTCCATATTGCACACGTTCGTTTGTAGAACTTTGACATAGGCTGCATTAGCAGTATTGTGACATAACTTATTGGTTTTAACACTTTTCCTGACAAAATGGCCTCATACAACCACAAATTGAAATGTCATCGGCTGCGTTTTCAGGAATAGTTTGACTGGACATTACCTAACAGGTTAATACTCGTAAACGTGCTGGTGGTAAACAAGTTTTCCCAAGACGATCAGTAAGCGTTCAGCACGTGTATAAAAGGCTCAACCTCAGCGTTACAAGCCCAGATA
The DNA here is from genome assembly GCA_964020975.1 of Hermodice carunculata. NCBI lineage: Eukaryota > Metazoa > Annelida > Polychaeta > Eunicida > Amphinomidae > Hermodice > Hermodice carunculata. Next base: position 12,526,440 of record OZ026624.1, on the reverse strand, counting down.
AGACAATCAATTGGTGCACAAAGTGTCGGTTGTTGTACATACGACTCCCCCTCCCAAACAGGAAAGATACGGTGCTGTAATAACTTAGAATCCACATGTTTTTTCCTGCATTCAAGTTCTGATCTTGTTATTGCAAGCTTGCAGGTTGAAAAGACCAGTGCAGCTCAATCCATTTCCTTAATATGGACATGTTGGGAGTTGCACTGACGTACATACTTCCACAGGAAAAGCGTGGGAACTTCCCAAGAAACAGGATCTCCACTATCAAGTCAACAGCGAGATAAGCATTGTTATTCCCTCCCGTGATTCTGGACCAACCAATACCAACTGTTAATGGTACTTTGGTAGCAGCACGAAAATACAATCTCCAAATAGTGACTTGATGATCAACCCAGAGACAACGTTTGTAAAAGCAATCTGCACAAAGTATTAGCTGGCGGGATTCCCATCGTCCCTCTTTTGCTAAGAACAGTCCTCGTCAATTCGTTGACTATGTTGGTTGTGCATCTACACCTTTACCTGAAAACGAAGAGACTTCCCCAGCATCCTTCACTATTCAGGGCTAACCTTGCACTGTGCGTCAAGATTTGTAAACCTATCTAGTAATAATTGTTTTTTTTTTTTTTTTTTTTTTGCAATACAGTGACTACGATGCTTTAAAGCCTTTTCTAAACCCACCAATATGCTGACAGTATTGCAGCCAGTAAATGAATACAGACCTATAATAATGGCAGCACACATTTTATGACCAAATGAATTCATGACATGTGTCATATTTATGAACTGCAAGCCATGGTCGGTTTTGGTCTAAAAGTGCATGCCGGGGCGACTGTTGCTGCTAAAAGCAAGACAATGATAAATACATTTGTATCTTCTGAAATTATAACACAACTTCATATGCTGCCCTTAAAGCGTGGCCTGCATGGAGCAATAGAGGTGTATGAGCTTCTTCATGAGTACAATAAAGCTCCCGGTATTTTCACAAGGCTGTCTTTTTCATCTGGAAGCACACCTCTTCGCATTTGACAAAAAACATTATCCCATAAAAATCTTGCATATTCCAGCTTTTTGCATTCGGTCACAAGGAAAGCAATGAGGCTTTTTCGGCGGGGGCGAGTAGACTTTGAAAGAAATTTCCTGTACTGCTGAACTATGTGACCTCAAGTACTGTGGTTTGGCTTGATACCAGTTTCTAACTGTTTATTGTCTATCTATCTATCTATCTATCTATCTATCTATCTATCTATCTATCTATCTATCTGTCTGTCTGTCTGTCTGTCTGTCTGTCTGTCTGTCTGTCTGTCTGTCTGTCTGTCCATCTATCTAGCCATCCATCCATCTCTCTATATATCCGTCTATCTCTCTTTCTGTCTATCTGTCTGTCTTTCCATCTACCTGTCTCTCTGTCTGTCTGTCTGTCTGTCTGTCTGTCTGTCTCTCTCTCTCTCTCTATATATATATATGTATTGCTACCTGAACTTTCCCTTAATGCATACCTTAAAATAGACACAGCTACATTTAAATGTTGTGTGATCTCCCCATGTCTTTTGCACAAGGTTCATGCAATCAATAATGAAGGATTAATTTTGAAGAACGGGTGCTGTGAGAGACGCGTTGCTCAACTCTCTAGTAAGTACTGCTTTATTCATCTTTCAAAGAGAACCCTTTTCAGTCGCCAAAGACTATGGAATTGGCACAAAAGGATGCTTGAGAACGTCATTGAATTGAATATTTGTGGCATGGGCAGCAAAAATCATATATGCAAACAAGCTACAATAAGTGCTCAAACTATTTCTCTCACATTCAATTTACATCTTGTTTGCTTCGTGCTCACATGGATGAATGTTTTTAAGTCTTTGTATATTTTTTTCTACATTTTTTCTTTTAGGACACAGACTCAAGGCAGCATGATGAAGATCAAGAGCTTGTTCCTCATTCCATCCTAATGACGTTGATATCCAAATGTTGTCTGCTAATTTCATTTTACTAATTTAGGGATTATTTTTCCAAATTTTGGATGAAACTTGCATGGAAGATCATTCCAATTATATGCCCATGGTCAACAGCTTCCCTTGGCCTGCTCTGGGCGAATTGCGCCCAGAGCGCGACAAGGAACGCTGTTGATTCGGTCTTCTATCAGGGTTGAATGAGTTAAGCCAGACTAGACAAAAAGTCACCCTCCAGTAAAGCACTACTGTGTTTCAGGATGATAATTTGGCAAATTTGCCTTTTCTACAAGATATGCTGCCAGGTAGCGTGCATAGTTGAAGTTGTCGTATGCAAGCACCAGGGAACCATAACATCAAGTGAAACAAGATGAAGCTCCCACAGCAATTCCCTTGTCGCGAAGCTCACAACAAGCCCAACAATGATGAACACACACGATATACCGAAGGTTGGCAATTTGCCGTAGTCCTCAAACGAGATTAACAAGATGCATATATAATGGGTCATCTGCTTTTGTCTGAACTACCTTCTGAACAAAGTTGTCACACATATACTGAATTGGGGTTGATAAGAGACCGAGGAGGTGACATTCTCCAGCATAATTTGAATCTACTCAGTGACCAAAACTTTTGCAAGTGAGGCGCATCAAAGTACCGTCAAGAAGCTTGTGCAACCCATCTGTATTTGTATTTAGTACATTGCGGAATGCCACAGATCCCTCTGCAATCACTCTCTACTGTACACAAATGTCCCCCAGTCCAGCCTGTCACATGTCTCTGCAATCATTCTCTACGCTACACAAAGGTCCCCCAGCCCAGCCTGTCACAAAACTCTGTGCAATCACTCCTTACTCTACGCAAAGGTCTCCCAGTCCAGCCTATTACAGACTTCCTTGAAATCACCCCCTTCTCTGCACATAGGTTCCCCAGTCCAGCCTGTCACAGATCTCTGTGCAATCACTCTCTACTCTACACAAAGGTTCCCCCAACATCAAGCCTGTCACAGATCTCGTTGCAATCACTCCCTACTCTACACAAAGGTCCCCCAGTCCAGCCTGTCACAGATTTTTTTGCAATCACTCTCTGCTCTACACATAGGTCCCAAGTCAAGCCTGTCACAGATCTCTCTGCAATCACTTCGACTCTACACTAAGGTCCCCCAGTCCAGCATCTTGGAATCAAGTGTCTATAACACCCCAAAAATGTGCAGATGGCATGAAATTTTCCAAGTCTGGGTATGACATTTTGGGATCTGTCTCTGTGCTTCCAAATAATTTCAGTTGTCCTTGCATGCAGAGCTTGATTAAATACAAAACTACCAAAAAATAGGAAGATGTTAGGTGTTCATAATGGGTAAAGATTATGTTAGAAAATCAGGGATAGTGAAGGGTGGGTAGGTGGTTTGGCGGGTGGGGCATTGATTGCAAGTAAATACCGCACTGAATATTGTGCCACAGGAGCAGCATTTCTAACCTAAATATCAAAACTGGGGACAGACATGTTTCTGGTGGCTCTGTACTCCTCTGTTCATTATTATTATTATTATTATTATTATTATTATTATTATTATTATTATTATTATTATTATTATTATTATTATTATTATTATTATTATTATTATTATTATTATTATTATTATTATTATTATTATTATTATTATTATTATTATTATTATTATCATTATCATCATCATCATCATCATCATCATCATCATGGAAGAGCACTTTCCGGGTTTTGGGGTGGCATGGAACTATAGACGTTGGGCTGAACAATAATACCTTTCATCTTTAGAAATGCTCAACCAGAAAAGGTTTCTTGATGCTTACTAATGTTGTGGAACGCAAGGGTCACACGTACATTTAGATGGATATTTGCTCCGAATGGCACACTTATATCTGGTGAAGTAGCGAATTTAACTAGGCGCAATGCTGCGTCAATTTCCTCCAGTTGTGAACATGACACACCATGACGGTTTAATACCTTTACCAATGCTACATGTTTAAAGATTTTCAGCTCTTGGCAGCAGAACATGATAGGGAGTTTTTTTCCACAGCTTACTGCATTCATTATGTTCTAGCCAAATGAGGACGTGTGATAAGCATTGGATTTGAGCAATTGGTGTGCAATCATTAGATCTTTTAGATTTCCCAGACACAACACACTGAAGGAACTCTCTCAAATCAAAGAAATGGAATGATCCCTGTTCAAACATAGGGGCATTTGTAATGAACTGTTGCTTAATTCTATTTGTGGCTCTCAATCACAACCAAATCCAGTCATCCAGCCACCCAGCCTCCAGCTGACGGCGCACATTTTTTTTTCTTTTTGTTTACTGTCTATTTTGTTTTTTGACTCCATTTATCATCAATTAGGCCTTCATATGCCTGGACTAAATATTCTTGCAGCATTTGTCAGCACATCTACTATCTTGGATTTCTCAATTTGGCAATTTGAAGCACTCTTGGTTATTGTATAGTTACTATAGCAACCTCCTTGGTAGTGACCCTGAGCTGCGAATATCTGAAAGAGCTGTGAGGATTTTGCAATCCATTTCGTCCGTGGTGCATCTCTTAACGTATTTTCAGCAGCAAGAATCATGTGCGTGATAAATGAATCTTTGTTTGATTCCCTTTTAAAGTATTTTGGACTCTGTCACAAAATATGCATATGATTTGGTCACATTAGTTCCACGGAAAGGCAACGACAAATACTAGAGACTGTTTGGTGCACGTCTGGTTTTTTCCTTAATGTCAGAGTCCCCCTCATTGAATATATATATTTTTATTGCTAACAAAATTGGTGACTGTGACAATTATTGATGGAATCTGACTTTCCTGTGCGGTAGCTGATAAACCCAGTGATGGATCAGGTTTTTTTTTTATTTGTGCAGCTTGTAGCAGAGTCTTCCATTAGTCTTTGTCTTTGCGGGAAAATTAAGTTGCCTGATGAAGGATCGTCGTTTGTGCAACATAGCATATTAGGAGGATTTCTACGAACTCTTGTCGATTATGTGGCCATGCTTGTCTCTTGATTGAAAAGGAAAGCACATGGCAATAATGCAGGACTAGCATATTAAAAAATAAACAGACAAGTAAAAAAAACACACACACAAACAAACAAACAAAACAAGTCACGTTCTTGCATTTACTGAACCATTACGGTACCCCTTGCTCCCTCATCTCCGCATAAGAAGTTTCTTAATCAATAGAAAACATAACATTGTTCTTGTACCACCTCTGCAGAGTCGTTTGGGACGAGTTTGACAAACTAACCGAGTGGAAGAACGAATACAAATGCCTTTTAACGCTTCCAAATATTTTGCAACACATTTGACATCCCTGAAACCTTCACTAGCCACGCACGTGCCCCATTGGCAATAACAACCTTGAAAAAGCATCCCACCACGCGCACATAATAGTAGAAATAGACAATAAATGGCGCTGGAATACCAATATCTTTAACATAACCTCTAAAGTCAGACATTCTTTTGGATGCCTCAGATGGAACCAAAAATTATATATATATATATATATATATATATATATATATATATATATATATGTATATAAAACCATAGCAAAAATGTTGCCTGTCAGAGATTCTATCATGGTGACCCACTTTTGGCCAATCGGAGGGCAAAATGCAGATAGTCTTATCACTAACGCAACCAACAGTTTTCAGTTTTGTAAAGTTCCAAACAGCAAGTCATCATAAAACCGTAACCCCACGGTTTGATAAAACTGTATCTATGGAAGTACATGTGAAAGGATATTACTCAGTCCAGCAAGGTAACCTTTCATGCGACAGACAGCCTTTATAATGATTACTGTGTCCACGCCTTTTGGACCAGTAATTTCTATCACATTGGCATAGTATGCATTGTCTTGATCTGGTGAGATTGGCTGAGAAGGGAGTCAATCTGATCAGGCCTGCGACCAGACTGGATGTCGGCAGGGGTGCGTCTGAAGAAGTTCACTGTAAGGGTACGTGTGCTCTCCTCTATCTTTTCATTTTGGACCGAGCTGTCTGACTCGGACTCTTTAGGGTGCAGTTTCTATGGCTGATACGGCCTGATCGCAATGTTTTGGTGTCTAGCCAGGTTCACCATAGCCAGCCTCATACATACGGTACACAATCAGTAGCAAAATGATTGAAAATTAAAGTTATTTGATTGCTATAGGTGAGCAAATGGATCAAAATGAGTGAAAGAAAGTAAATTGGAGTGTTATGTGCAATTACTGAACAGCTGGACATTGATCCCTTTCCATCCTGTTCAATTGGATTCATATTTGACATATTATGCAATGCACTTAGTAGGGCAGAGCAGCAGCCAGCGGAAGACAGAAGTACACAGCGGCGAAAGGGTTCCTGCTGCTGGCTATCTAAACCAAGGAGGGTAGAGCTCTACCCTCCTTGTTTAAACGCAGTCTACCGCTGAGCTCCAAAAGTGTCAATTGGATTTCAGCGGGAGCCAGCGTCAGACAACGTTTGTCCGCTGCAGTACCGCTGACTGACGCTGTGCGCCGCCGAACAAAGTTTTCTGCCGCTCGCTGCCGCCGTGTGCCGCCCAAACGCAAAATCCGCCGCCGAGAGATTTTACTGGTGCACAGGGATCATGAATGGTAAAGGGGTATAGCAAAAGCAAAAATAAATATTTACACTAATCTTTCCTTGTGATTTCTTACAGACAATGACACATGCAATAGCCCAAAGATTCTTTCTCAAAACTGTTATTTCTAGATCTGGCACCGGAAAGTTTGGATCCACAGCAGTGTCATACAAGCCGTTCCTGTAGTATCACCATTCTTCCCACAAGCTGCGGGACCAGCTATTTTGTTTGATTGTGAAGGAATCCAATATCCAATTGGAATAAACTGCCCTCCGACGTTGTAAACTCCCTAAACCCAAATACTTTTAAAGCACGCGTAAATTGTCCAGACCATGCAGCACTGGACTCCGTGCTGCATTGGACTCCGTGCTGCACCGCTGCTACTGACACTTTGCACCCACCCACCCGCCCCACGCTATATTTAGATGGCCCTGCGGGGTACCAGAAAGAAACAGAAACAGAATTCCATGTCCCTTTATTAACGTTTCGACCACGTTACTTATATTCAAGTCCATTTAGCAAAAAGGTTAAATAACACACTTGGTCAGAATAATATTAGCCATATTTGCTTCTGTAGTTTAACATCGTCTCGAACACAAATGCATATTTCTTTGAAAATCCCCCCCCCCCCCATGTTCCCTTATTCTGCAGCCACATATACAACTTATACGTTTTGATATTCTGCAAAAAGCACAGATCCCTTCGCTTCCGCAGAAGCTTGTTAACATTTTCCATTTCTGAAAGGTCAGCACAAAGGAAATGAAGCTTAGTGGACGCCAGGGACGGGTACTATGTGTTAGGAGGTTACTTGGATCAAGATCAAGATGTTGATTAATCGTCACGCACACACACACACACACACACACACACACACACACACACACACACACACACACACACACACACATACATATGTGTGTGTGTGTGTGTGTGTGTGTGTGTGTGTGTCACATAACACGAAAACCACTCTTTTGTCACACGCATATTGAAACTGAGCGAAACAAGTATGATGATATTCAAATTCATGTCAGCCTGCAGCATCAGAGACAATGGTAGTTTAATGGGTCTGGGTCTATAACCTTAAATTGCTATACCTGTGGTGTCTTCAATGATTTTTTAACCTGTCTGTACATCAACAAAATGACGGTAGTTACTCTCTCTCTCTCGCTCTCCTTCTGCGCCCCTGCCTCCTTCCCGCCCAGGTACATACCAAGCGGTCTGCCTCATGGCCTAAATGTGTTTTTGGCATGCACATAATAATAATAACACTTGTTTTCATTTACCTGACACTCAGGGAATTGTCCTGTTTCCCAAGCAGTTTAGCTTGTACATTAGTGATTACTTTCATCCCATTTTAAACGGTTACAATGAAAACATTTCTGACTGGCCAAAATCTATATATGACCTATTGCAATGATCCACATCAGAATGATTTCTACTATTTCACACACACACACACACACACACACACACACACACACACACACACACACACACACACACACACACACACACACACACACACACACACGTCGCATATGATAACGGGAATTAAAATGCTTTGCCCTTGTTACTGGATTTATTTCCTGATACACCGTGCATTACCACCTTCTCCCTTAGCGGTGTTAACTGTTGCGGTGAATATAGATTAATTATGTACAGAGTTCTTATTGTAAAATTGAATTATCCAATAGTGATTGGTGTACAAGTGTGAGATTACGTAATCAAGACAGGCGCTATGGGTGGCGATTACATAATAATACTCGGTGTGGCACGGCAGACGGTGGTTTCACTCTTTCTTTGGGCGAGAGTTACACACAATGAACGAGTTAATTTGACATTATTATGACAACATCCACGCAAAGGAAAGAGGTTGGTTAATTTCAGATAATTCTGAAATGGTTCTCTCAAACTTTTATTGAAATGTTTCTTTTAGCGCAAGTATTAAGCGGGGAAAGATTAACTCTTCAGAGATTATAGCTGCACAAGCAAATAGATCGTAATCTGAGTAAAACAGCATCTTGGCCCATTCCCAGAAAAAAAATAAAATGGGGAAATTAATCAGAATTACAAATAGGTTCCCTCTCGTAACTCCCAAGCCCATCTCCATAGATTAAACGGTATTCACCTACATACCCTGGAAGGAATCTGAATGACTTTGTCATAGCAATACATGAGGATTTACACAAAGTTGTAAATAGTATATGGTTCAGAGTGAACAAGCTATCTTTGAATATTACTAAAACACATTATATGTTTTTTGGATCTCGGAAATACCTGTCCACTTCTCATTTGCAAATAGATGGTCAAGATATAGAATGTGTTGATGCAGTTTAATTTCTTGGTGCAATAATTGATTAAGAAAAATAAACTGAAGTGTCATATTGAATATATTCGTAAGAAAGTAGCAAAATTGGCTCGCATTATTACAAAAGTTAGAGTGTATTTATCTAGGAAAACTTTTATAAATCTGTATTATAGTTTTTGTTATCCTAATTTGACTTGCTGTCCTATTGTATTGGCTGAGACATAACATACTAACTTAAATTGTGCCCTGTTACTGCAGAAAAGAATAGTACGTGTTTTGAGTTTTACTGAGAGAAGGTCTCACACAGCTCCGCTGTATAGAATGTTACCATTTTTAGATGTGAAACAAATCAATTATTTAGACATGGGAATTTTTATGCATAAATATGTCGGTAATAATCTTCCAACAGTCTTCAAAGATAGGTTTCAAGTTAACAGTCATGTACATATGCATCACACTCGACAAATCTAAAATTTTCATATTTCAATATCTAGCAGTAGGCATGCATAATTTTCACTATACTGTGAAAGAACTATTGTATTCAATGATTTACCATCTTATTTGACAGAAGTAACACTTTGTCAGCTTAAGAAACAATATAAGAAATATCTCATTAATGTTGCTGTGAAAATATGGTTGAGTGAATCCTGGATACTTTTATCATTTTACATTTCTAGTAATAGCACTATTTCTCACTTCGAATCCAACATTGTACTTTTCCAATGGTTAATGTGGTTTATAATCTCGTATATGTGTATATGTTGCTGCTGAAAACAATGCTACTATTGGGGGACCCATAAGCCCTCAGGGATTTTTAGTCCCTAGCCATTTTGCTAGTTACTTTTATGTTATAACCACCATAAGTTTGTATTAAAATGGCAAATCGAATTCAATTCAATACCCGACGACAAGGAAATAACTTCAAAGAAACCACGAGTGACAAGAGCGCCTGACAGACTGCAAATTGATGTTTGTTACGATTTTATGTGTTATTATTCTCTCCTTTCTTGCCGTCATTGCTAATTAAAAGCAGGATAACCAGAAAGATGTCTAGCAACAAACAGCCCAGTATTTTACTCGCAACCGACTCCATGCTAGAGCTGGTGGTATTTATTCAGAGTACGTCAAAGTAAATTGCAAGCACTAATTCGTATGTTTTTACCGAAACAGTTTTTGGAATGGGTACATGTGCACAAGGAAATACAGGACAGCATCATCTTCCGAGGGCCATAAATCGATGCTTGTTCCATGAAGGAATAGGAAATAACCACAGACGTGCTTTAGTAACAGGACTGTACTCAAAAGGATACTGTGCTTACGCATGTTTTAGTGGAATTCAGGAGGATATTGAGGGCCTAAACAATGTACAATTGAAGACATGCAGTGCATACAAAAGAGACATAAAAACGGCGTTTCTGATGTGATATTTTTTCTGCTCTGAAAACCGTCAACAGGCACTTTATGCCATTCATATTTACAATCTGCTCTTAGTGAGATGCCCTTTTGAAATAAAAAAGTGTATATTTACTTTTTAAAACTATAAAGCGAAATGTGCATTTGGTTACGTCATGGATTTTTCCATGTGGCCATAAGCAAGTTCTAATCTGTGAACAGAAAGTGCAAAATATAGAATAATCTTCAGAGTAAATGTCATAAACAATTACATCCGCCCGCTATCCACAGAAGTATTGATGCAATTTCCTCGTTGATTATGCCACAGCTGTACACTCCACAAAGCTACGAAACAATGGCACACTTTCATCAATTACTTTCATCTTCTGGAGGTTTCCTCCATTTCCAAGTAGTCTAGTGTCACTTACACTAATTTAGCTCAGTTGACTTCTCAGCCAGCTGAGCTTATCTTATAGTCCTCCGTCTGTCAACAATTCATATTTTCGACATTTTCTCCAAAAAACGTCAGCCAGATTCATTTTCAACTTGGCGGGGATGTAAGTTGGGTCGGTTTCTACCAACTTTGTTCAAATGTTCGGTGATTCTGGTTTTTTAAAATATTGTTTTGGGTCAGTTTTTGGCAAAAACTTTAAAAAGTCTTCTGCGAAAGCACTAGACCAATTGCTTCGACATTGCGTTTGAGCACTTCTCGGGATCCCCACACTTTACTTTAAAAGTGGTGCTGTAAATTATTTTTTTAACGAATTCTCGCATATCTCTACATCGGTTAAAACATATTTATTCAAGAAAAGAGCGATTGGAAAGAGGGCCCAGCCCTAATGTGAATCCCTTTCGCAAGACAAAGAGAAAGAGAAGTGGGTACAAGATACAACAATGAAACGCCACCGTCAGAATGAACACCACTACACGCAGGCAGATAGAACGGCAATGCCACATAATAAGAACTGTTGACAGGGCAAGACGTCACAGACAGGGAAAGATAATGGGGCATGCCAGCATGAGCAGGCACTACTTCACCACCCGTAATAACGACTATTTGTAAAAATCATACAACAGCTCCAGGCCTACCTGTGGATTTGATGTACGCTTGTACGGCGTAAAAATTGTTTTCGTTTTCTAGAAAAGTACAATCTTCAGAGCCAAATAATAAAGTTTGCACGGTGAATGTAGTAAATGGAATTACGCTATTTTGAAACCTATCTCGTTCCACGATAAAATTTCTACATTCGAAAAAGTTATGACAAACATCCTCATTTGCAGCACCACAGAAACACCTGGGTGAGTCAGCGAGCTCATTTTTACATAAATCTGCTTTGAGCATTCTACACTTCATACGTAAACAGGCATGTAAAGCCGCTACTTTTCTAGACCCAATGTAAAATAGATGTCTAACTTTTGCCTTGTTTTGATTTAATTTAATTTTGAATTGGTCTTGAAACTCAGCATCAAGAGTAGCATGTTTCAAATCGTTCCAGAGACGAACAGCTGAAGGAAAAAAAGGATGCATTCAATAAATTAGTTCGTGCCCGAATTGAAGACAAATTGTACCAAAATCTCACATTATACCTGTTTCGTTGCCTGGCGGAAGTTGACAATAAATCTGTCCAATATTGGGGCGCATCACCTTTGAGAATTTTGTAAAACATAATTAGTTTATTTTTGCTTCTTCTGTCTAACAATTTTTCGAAACCAGATTCCCGATAAATTTGATCGTGACTTGTTCCAGCTGTCGCACCTGTAACGACTCTTGCAGCTTCTAGACTGACTTTTCTAGATCCTCGAAGTCGCTACTTGTACAACCATCCCACACGACAGACCCGTATTCTAAAAATGACCAAAGAAGGAGTTTCCAGAGATTTTCTGCTTAAACGTTATTGTGGATGTTTCAAAATGTTAACCATCTTCATGCCTTTGGTGGTTAACTCACGAATATGACTCGTTCAGCTTTAGTCAGATCACATCAATAATCCCAAGTGCTTATGTTCTGATTCATTCTGTGAAGGTTTGTCCATGAAAACCAAGTGCAGATGAATTGGAAGTCGTTTCGTTAATAAAAATCATAATTCAATTCATTACTACTGGTTTTCGAAGGATTAAATGATACTAACCATTTGTACGCCCAACTTTCTACTCCATGTAAGCCAGAATTCAATGAATTTGCTGCAACTACAGAATCCTCGACAGGTATGAAAAGAACTGTGTCATCGGCAAATAATATCTATATATTGATTGTATGGAAAAAGAAATGAAATGAGAGGTCCCTACATTCCATCCATTTAATTTAAACAGTAAAATATTACTTCCTTATATGTCGCAAGACAGCCGCGGGGGCACTGCAACTCGGTGTCAGGTAAATAAGTTGGATGCTACTGCACAGCCCACCGCTGATAGGGAGGACGAAGTTGGAAAGTTATATAATTTCCCCCAGATTTATCAATTTCACCTTGTGATTACTTTGGCACCACTCTTACCATGTCGTAAGGTCATTACAGAGAGCTATAAATACAGAGTACTAATTACATTTAGATTATAATGATGGAAAACAACGCAATACAATAGACTAAGACTCCAGGCTCAGGCACGAAGATCAAAATTATCACCAAGCTCAAGTTTAGGAATATTCTGTCAAAGAGCGTTGGTTTATATCTTGAGATGCAGATTATATGTATACTGAGTATATATAGCATGTATTATGAGTAGGTCCACGCGTGTTTTATATTTAAAGATATTGTAGAAGAGCAGGGCGAATAAGCCAAGTCAACATTGAAGTTGAGCATGTTTGGTTATGTAAAGAATTGGGCAGGAAAGTATACGCTAACATCTGTGCTATTTAGAGGGATTAATATTGGCTTGGCCTGCTTTGCAATCCACGTAAAAGATATGGGTCTATACTTTAAGTTATGTTTGTCCTCTAACATAGACATGGTCTTTCTTTCTTTCTTTCTTTCTTTCTTTTTTTCTTTCTTTCTTTCTCTCTCTCTCTCTCTCTCTCTCTCTCTCTCTCTCTCTCTCTCTCTCTCTCTCTTGATCTTCACTGGCAATTTTGTTCAACAATTTTCTCGGACAGAATTACACTATGGTGGCATAAAAAGCGTCATCAAAATATCCCGTAGAGAAAATGACTCAAAAAGTAGAAAACAAGAATTCCAGGAAGCGGCAATAGAAGAACTAGGTATGAGAAAATAAGAAATCACGGAAAGTAGAAACGCCTTATATAATAAGGGCTGGCCTTTTTATTAAGAGGAGTGAACATTTTGAAAACTATGCAAATTAGGGCGATTTAAAACTTTAAATCTTGAATATCTTCAAAAGTATTATAGATAGAGGTGCCATTCCAACCTCAATTTATATGTTTGTAGGCTAGGCGCATCCAATGAACCACAAAAAATAATTGCAGAATTTTAATTAGCATTTTAAAAGTTTAAATGTTGAATATCTTCAAACATATTACAGGTAGAGGTGCCATTCCAACTTCAATCCATAGGTTTGTGCTGTAGGTGCATCCAAAGAGGCACAAACATAAGTTGTAGAATTGTAATTTATGCTAATTAGGGGCACTTTAAAAGTTAAATTGTGGAATATCTTCAAAACTTTACAGATTTCTGCTGTAGGCGCAGCCGGTGAACAAAAAAAAGTTGTAATTTTTTAAAGTTATGCTAATTAGGACTACAAGAAAGCTTAGATGTTGAACATCTTCAAAACTGTCATAGATAGAGGTGCCACTCTCAATTTAAATCATAGGTATTGTGCTGAAGACGTATCAAATAAATCACACACGCAAGTTGTAGCATTTAAATCTATGCAAGTTTCCGAAGCACATACACAGATTTGCTTTTTAGCAAATCTTCTTTTCTAGTCAGGTTTGTTTCCTCTTTATGTTATAGGTTAGTATATGCAACTTTCTCCCTCCAAACAGTTTAAGGATGTATTTAGTAACTTAGGTGGGGACGTGGGGTAGGGTAGGGGAAACTCCATTAGTGACTAAAGTAGGCATTTGCATCTCCAATTGTCCCTTTTTCATTCCCAACAAAGGTTCAATATTTCCCCCAAAAATTCCCTAAATGTATTATTTCCATTTCATGGCGCAACATTTGGAAAAAAATCCGTAGTTAAGGTCAAAATATTCTTTACAGAGCACTTTTCACGCCAATATATGGCCGTTTTTATTTATTTATTTATTTATTTATTAATTAATTTATTTTAATTTATTTATTTATTTATTTATTTATTTATTTGTTTGTTTATTTATTTTTTATTTTTTTTTTTATTTTTTTTTTATTTTTTTAAATTTATTTTTGCTGTTTTAGTTAAAAATTCCCGAATAAAGGTACATGTATATCATTTTTTTGGTGACAAGTGTCGTATATGAAGGTTGGTTTTCGAAATGTCGAGCTGCACACCACTAGCAAAAATTTGAGGAAGTAGTCCTGCAGGCTAAAAACTATGTGAAGAACTGGTCTTGGCAAGTGGCTTACGAAGAATTTTTCTTGTGATTGTTGGTTTAAACATATTTTATTAAGGCAATTGGAAAACAGGCGTAGCCTATGTAAATTCCTCTTGCGATGTGATTGTTATTATCTAGACTAGGCTTCACAATCTCATGTTCTTATAAAATTTGCCCAGGAAGGTGATACAAAAGAAAGTTATATTCTGGCTACCGGGGTAACTTAACAAGTTATATGGCGAAACATCACTTCCTGAGTTGAACGAACTCTGACCTTAATCTACCTGTGGATACATATATATATATATATATATATATATATATATATATATATATATATATATATATATATATATATATATATATATATATAGATAGATAGATAGATAGATAGATAGATAGATAATAGATAGATAGATAGATAAGCTTTATTTTCCGTCGGATTTACATAATGAATAACGTGAGCAACTGAGGCTCTTTGCCGACACTCGATGTATAAAATGTAAAATCATGCTCCACTGCATAAAATTAAACAGATACACATTCCAGTAGTAAAAATTAATCAAAGTACATCAAAAATAGTTTAATACAATGATCAAATGAAGACATGAATGTCAGATGCATGTTATGTAGTATCACAGTATAATGGCTCAAGAAAAAAAAAAAGATTACTATCAAAAATTATGTCCTAAAGCAAAAGTTGCAACTGCACTCTGAGCCATCCCAGCAGTTAAGTAATGTTTTGAAATCTTTAAAACTCATCTGGTCTCTAAAATGTTGTGGTAGGCTATTCCAAATTTTTGCCCCCAAGTAGCGCAGACTATGTTTCCCAAATGTTACAGTTCGAAACTTAGGAATAGTCATAGTATTTTTATTTCTAAGATTTATCGCCTGCAACTTTGGTTTAAAGATATTGTGAAGATACTCTGGCCCGATCTTGTTAGCAGACATAAAAACCAGCTGTGCCAAAGCACGTAGTCTGTGTGTAGTTAAAGATGACATCTCGGCTTTTGACAGTAAGTCACTATAGGATACATCTATAGAAGTTCCAAAAACAAATTTTAATGCCCTTTTTTGGATACTTTCCATTTTGTTTAAATTAGTGGCTGCACAGAAATGCCACACCAAAGGACAATAGTTAAAATTTGAAATAATGTATGTTTTATATATTATCATTCTGGTTTTTTCATCCAACAAACGTCTTAAACGACAAAGTACATTTAGCTGTCTAGCAGCTTTTTTACAGAGGTTGGCGACATGTTTATCAAATCTAAGCTTGTCATCGATAGTTATACCCAGTAATACTACTTCCTCCTGAAATTCAATTTTTGTATCATTGATTTCAATATGAGATGGCATAATAGAGGAAGTTTCTTTGGTTGTTTTCTTATTAGGACCAAGATAGATGGCCTGAAACTTGGTCGGATTAGCCTGCATGTAATTCACCTTAAACCACTGTACACATTCTGTGGTTTTGCTTTGCAATTGGCGTACCATGTGTGCTTTCTCTAAATGCTTGACACTCACAGAGTTATCATCAGCATAGTTGTATATGTCGCAGCCTTTGACACACATATAAATATCGTTTAAGAACAGGTTAAACATCACCGGACTTAATATTGATCCTTGAGGTACGCCTTTAGATATTCGCTGCCATGTACTATGAATGTGGCCAATTTTTACCCTCTGCCATCTTTCTGACAGGTAGCTTTGAAGCAATTTTACAGATGTAGTTTCCATGCCATAGGCTTTTAATTTGGCAAGGAGCAGGCTATGAGGAAGTTCATCGAAAGCCCTTGACAAATCCATCAGTACAGCACCGATATGATATTTGGAATCTAAAGCCGCTCTCCAGTCTTCAGTCAATTTAATAAGCATTGTATTGCAACTATGTGCCTTTCGATAAGCTGAAATCATAGGGTTATAAATCGCCTCACAGAAAACTTCCAGCTGTTCAGCAAGAATGCTCTCAAATTTTTTGATAGACTAGGTAGCATACTTACAGGCCTGTAGTTTTCTTTCGCTAAACGATCTTTTTTCTTATACACCGGTAGGACGTTAGCCAGTTTCATGCTGTCGGGAAATTTAGATGTTTTAATTCCTTCGTTTATAATACTGGTGAGGGGTGACGCCAGAGATTTGGCTGACGCTTTCAAAGCTTTGGCTGGAATATTATCATACCCAGTTGCCTTTTTAGTTTGTAATACCTTAAGTTTTTCACAAACCTGTTTCTCTGAGACAGTATGAAAGGTAAAGCCATTGGCTAACTCATTATAGTTCTGAGAATCTCCAATTATAGCCTTTATACTTGGGTGCTCCTCAAAATTTCTCCATGTCCCAGATAAAAAAGTGGTTTCTGTTGTGTTGTGTACATAGTGTCCATTAAAAAGTTCACACTCTTCAGCCTGATCCGTAACTATTTTGTCATTTTCTGCTAGCATAATATTGGGAGTGAAAGACTTGTTTTTCCGATCTAAAAATGGTTTGATCGTCGGCCAAAAATCTTTATGACTAGGGCCGGATTTGCATTTTTCATCAAAATAGTTGCGGATTGCTGCTCTTTTTAAATATGTACAATAATTTCTCTGTTTTCTATAAGGAGGAAAAAAATGAGGGTTTTTGTTACTTCTAAGCCATTTGTTTCTTAATTGTCTTTTCTTAAAAATAGCCTTCCTCCATGTGCTGTTCATCATAGGTACACCTTTGTTTTTAGTTTTTGCAGTTTTGAATGGAGCATGTTCCTCTAAAATTTCTAGATACATATAACTAAATGCCCAGTATTTATCATTCACATCATCAAAGATGTCAGTAATATGGAAAGGAATGCAATTAATATCTCGATTGAAGCTGTCCACATCAAAGTGTTTGTAACTTCTGTAAGTAGTTGACCTTGGTTCTTGTTTGTTTAAAATACCCTTTTTTATGCTAAAAGTCATGTGATGAAAATCACTAAGACCAGTGTCCATAGTGACAGTGCACTTAAAATGATCAGGGCTACTTGTTAAGATAACGTCCAGTAGGGTTGCAGTCTCTGATTTATGACAAGTAGGTTTGTCCACCATATTAATCAGATCATACGAGTCACACAGCTCTATAAGTGGTCTTCCATCAGACATAGGCTTCAATAAATTATAATTTAGGTCTCCAAGCACTGTCAAATATTCAGACCTTATATAAGCCTTATCACATATTTTCCCCAGTTCCGATTGAAATATGTCCGTGTCCATATTTGGAGGTCTGTAAGCAGTTATAAATATCCACTTATCTGAATTGAATAGCAGTTCTAACACAATAGACTCTAAAGATTCACTTTCTAGCTCAACTAAGCGTCTGTGAGGAATACTCTGCTTTATATATGTTATTATACCTCCTCCATGACCATTTCGGTCTCGTCTGTGCATTATGTAACCAGGTATATTGAATCTGGCATCAGTAAAGCTAGAGTCTAGCTTTGTTTCTGATATAGATAGCATGTCCATCAAATTCACAATGTCGATAGTTTCCCAAAATTTATTGCGAAAACTGTTTATGTTTAATTGTCCACATATAAAGTTTCTGGGGTTTTTCTTCCTTGCTTGTCGTAGTTCGTCATATAGTATGACCTCCTCCTCCTCATCAGATTCTTGATCATTATCATTCTCCCCGGAGTTGACATTACAACTGGTGCCGGATGCATTAAAGAATGAGTCACTGAAAGCAGGCAATGTACAGGAGGAGCAGTACCAGTCAGAGTCTTCTTCCCTTGCCAGACTGAAATAAATATGCTCAGGCATATCTATGCACTTTGTATGGAGCCACACCTCGCATCCATTGCAATATATACCATGCTGATTTGAACGCACCGGTTTTGCGCAAACTCTGCAGGGATATTTATAATTTCTGACTCCTGGTCCTGGATTAAACTCAATGTCCCAGCTTATTAGGAGCGTGACAACTAACATGTATTTGATAGGGTCGATCCTTGACGTATAAAAATGTCTTTTACTAGATTCTTTTGGTGGCAAGTAGATACCAGCAACAGAGAGTAAATGTTTGGCAACAATATTTTCCCCTATGTATAAGAGGGCTGTCGCTCCTGACAGTTTGATCAGCCACTCACCAGTAATAATGTCCATCTTGCCCTGGCGTTTATCATATCCATAGTCTTTGTTCACAGATTTGCCAAGTTGTAAGCACACACTGGTACAAATGTAAATAAGTACCCCCATGACAAAGGTTTTCGCCATGATTCAAGTCAATTCTCTCACAACCAGGAAAACTCAGTCCAAATATAGGTGGTTCCTTTCTCTTTTGTGTAAAAGATTGCGGTTGGAAGTTCCCAATCTTAGACCTGCTTCCTGTCTGGACCAAGGAGAAAAAGAGCCGGGTCCACCATATACAAACTGGATTTCTGGATTAGTTGGAAACCACGTCTCCGACTATAGATGAGCTTGTCCATTTATGAAGTCAGTAAAAGCACCGAGATTAGTCCAGTGTAGCCTCGGATCATAAAACGATGAAGACTCCAAATAAAGATAAAAGTCTTTCAGTGGAAAAAGATATAAAACTCGTAATTTTTCAAGCCCGAAAAATTACCGATGTGTTGTGCTGTTCACGCATGCGTATTTCGCCGGGTCCGCCATATACAAATTGGATTGCTGGACTAGCTGGAATCCACGTTTCGATTAAAGATGCGCTTGTCCATTTATGAAGTCAGTAAAAGCACCCAGATTAGTCCAGTGTAGCCTCGGATCATAAACGATGAAGACTCCACGTAAAGATAAGTCTTTCAGTGTAAAAAAGATATAAAAGTCGTAATTTTAATCAAAATTACCGCCATCGTGTGGTGTTCACGCATGCGCATCACCAATATATATATATATATATATATATATATATATATATATATATATATATATATATATATATGTGTGTGTGTGTGTGTGTGTGTGTGTGTGTGTGTGATTTATAGAGAGAAGAGGGGTGATACGTGACAGTTTGTAACAATTTAATACACGTGGTTAATATTTCAAATATTGCAATATTTTGTTATAGTCCACCTAGGTTGGCTGATAATGTAGGATAGACCAAAGTTAGGCTCAATTTATACATTTCACCATGTTTGAAGAAACATGTGAACAGCGCCATTTCCTGCATGTATAAAAAAAACAAAGATTGAAGAACTACAATTTTTGTTTCTGAGCGTAAAGGGAAAATTGAGGTTCACAGGCAGTGAATTGATCGAATGCATCAGACACTGTACTGATGAATTACCCAACTGAGAATGTCTACCCACCAATCTGTGCTTTATTGTCTATATATGTAGCTTACTCTACGGAAAAATAAGTCAAGTTATCACAAACGGCTTTTACATTGCATTTGAAAATATTTCTGGGAAGCTCGGCTTTTTACAACAAATGAGGTCAGTCCCCATGTTGAAAAAAATTTGTTCTCTTTTCTTCAATAGCAGAACCAAGGACATGCTTCTAAATTTAGAATACACATTGTAATTTTGTTTTAAAATGAGTTTTATGAAGTAGAAGTGACAAGGAGCAAAATATTTTACAGTATGTGTAGCTTCGTTATAGTTTCTTTCATCTACGTTTTGGCAGCCATTCAAATTTGATCTTAAATCAAATCGCTAAACTTGAAAGCTGTTTTGCTTTAAATTGTTTCAAAGTGTACAACGGCTTTCTCCAAAGTATATTCCCTAGATAAACCGCTGCCACATGAGGTGTGTCCTTACACCGATTTTAATCAAGTCAATTACTGAATAGCACCAAGACGGCGGCGGGTGTCTTAAATTACAAGGAATCCTGTGCCAGAATTTATACAGTTCTGAAAATTTTGTAGCTGGGACAACAGGCTTTGTAATGTTTGATTTAAATGTACTGATTGACGCAGAGTCTATAATTTTGAGAGGCAACAGATTCACAAGTTGCCAGTCGAGGGCAACTGAGTTATCATGCAATGCATACGTTTTCCAGGATTAAGGAAATTGTTTTCAGCAAATGATAGGTTAAATAGCATCAGTAGAAACCAGTGAAAAAATATGTTCAAACTTACGTTGCTGTCTATCCAACCTATGAACATAAAATAAACCTATACGGTGGATTTTGATTGCGTGGAAGTTCAAATTTACTAGATAAAAGCGATAGGAAGGTGTGTGACCAAATATATGGGAAGATGCGCAAGTGGAACAACTCGCCAGAGCATTGTCAATGCAGTATTCAGTCACAGACATGTATGGCAACAGTAAATATTCAGAATATATAAATATGATACAAAGAATTACACACCGTATTGGATATGTACAAAACTGCCAATGTTACGATATTTAGCCTGAGTACCCACACAAGATCAAAATACGTCAAACACAACAGTATATATTTTGCAATGAATGGTAATCTATGATAATATAATACAATTTTCAAAATGAAGACAATGAAGGAAACATACGGGATACATATTTTCGGACATATATATGCTGACTGTCTCAGTACCCAAACATACATAATCATTTGTCCAGAAATATATCATCATAAAACTGCAGCAGCAGATAACATGATTTTCATGTCAGTAATAGTAGATCGTACATATACTTGAATCTGGTACAGAAGAATAGGTGAGAGAGAAGTGAACTCTTGTGCCCCTACATACAACGGAATGTGTACTGACATAAACTCGCAAGACATGAAGTCAAAGCAAACCATATATTGCGCGAGCAGACAAATGAAAACAGAAAACAAAACACATGTTATTAATAGTATAAACATGTGTAGATTACCAAGGTGAAAGTATAACAACACGGCTTGTCTGGACATTTCATAAGATGTTAACGTTGGTAAAACAGCACAGCATTTTAGCAAACGAGACATGCTTTCATTACACGTATAACATGTGGTTGATGGTTACCAATAATTCAAGACTGCAACGATGTATTTAAGTCTCAATCGATATATGGCAGGTTCTGGCAATAATTGTTACTAAACCAAATATTTCATATGTTGTACCCGAAATAGTGGCAAGTTGTTCCACGTAAGTTGAGGCAATGGGTGAAATATTAATCAGTGGACAATCAAAATCGAAGCGCATGATTACGACTGAAACAGAAAACTAACAGCAAAAACAAAAAACGAAATATATGTGGAACGTAAAGCTGGGAAGGGGAAATAATAATTAATAATTTATTTGGGAAAACTACCCCTTTACATCGGGGGCACCGTGAACCGGGGCACTTCACGGTGCGTCCAAATGCACATATGACATATATATAAAGATAATAGATAAAATACACATAGAATCATCTAAAAACTATATACAATTGTGGCCATGTACATAACCTGATGGATCCCGCAGATTTCTGCGCAGACACCATGCCGCAGACAAATATCGTTTACATGCTCTGTCAAAAATATCGATAGCATCAGCAGGAAGCAGACATGTTAAACCCATAAACAGACATGTTTTGAAAAATAAAGAAGAGGCACTGAACTGTTCAACAGCTTTTTTGTGCGCCTTAACATTTGTAAACATAAATACTTTGCAATAGTTTTCTTTCTTTGGCAGACTTAAAGTCATTTTCCTTTGCTATTCGACATCATTTATCTGACATATTATATTCAAATATGTGACGTATTTTACAGGGAATAGATGGTGTTATTATAACGACACTTCACTGTATTCTCTGTGTTGAGGCTTGGCGTACAAATCGCGCCTTTCGCTTTTTCTTTCTGTTTTTCTTGATGATTATGATGATGATGATCTACCAAAAAATGTACGTCACATACAATTGGAATATCTATTCCAAGTATAGTTTAAGGTGTGCTTAGTCATATCATGGTTTTACTTTGACCATGGCAGATCATATTCCGTCTTTTAGGAGTTTATGCCACCTTTTTAAAAAAAATATTATATTTACCAACATGTTTATTCAGATTTAGCTTCTGCTTCAGGTTACAGAATAACGAAGAGAGTTCGGCTTTCACGGTTGCTGTATGCCAAAATCGCAGAATGAACACATTTTGATAAAGCTCACGCAAAAGTCCAGTTATCTGGCATGAAAAACAGAATTGCATGTATTTAGCGATCCAGAATTGACGAGTTTTTGTCATTTGTGAGTTTCGTCTTTATTGTCTGCGAGAATGCAAAGAGTACTGCACATCAATAACGCAACTATTGATGTGACGTAAATCCCGTGTTTTTCCGACATGCTCGGTATACTGATGAAGCAAGAATGTGCAACCCACATTTGAAGAGATCTTCGTGGGCAGTAAATACACCCTCTTCATAACAAAGGGTGTTAGTGTGACTTTGGAGTGAGCGCTAAAGGAAACTGTGGAGCCTACCTTACTTGGAGTCACATTGAATTGTTTACTTATTGAGTTCAGTTATCAGCATCTTTGTCATGTGAACAACAAAAATTTGGTCATCAAAGTTGCCATGAAAATTATAGCAATTAAAAAAAAGGGCTGTGTGAACGGTCCATGCTCAACTGGCCTAGAAATTCGTAGAACTAGTAACCCTGTGACCTTGGGGTAGAGTCAAGTGCAACCATTTACTGTATAAGTCTGACCTTCATATATGTAGATCATGTCCAATGCTCATATGTTATGTAATAACCATGATACATTTTTCTTAGGTCACCCGGCCAGTAAAGTTGAAAGAGGTGATTTTACAATGGCAGGGTGTAGCTTGGATATCAACAACAAAGATAATTGAGCATGCAGATCAGAATTGCACTTGACAAAATTCTAGTCAAGAACCTATACCCGGACCCAATCATAATGGAATTTGGCGCTTGTCCAAGTTGTTTTTTTTTCTTCAATAAGTGCAAAAGTTATCACCCGATTTCAACAAACAGACCATGCATTGATAGCTCGACGTAGGGTGTACATTTTGAATTCAATGTTATTTTAATCCAAGTTGAAGGTAAAGGTCATACGGGCATTTAAGAGGTCAAAAGGGAAAATCTTGTGACTGCTCTAACATCTTTAGTTTTTAGTAGATCATTATGAAATTTAACGAAATTGTGATGGAGGTCAAAATTTCGATTAATGTGGATACTAGAGACACCACCTACAGTTTGACCGAAATTATGAGTCAAAATGTGTAACAAGATAAAATTGAATATCTCATAAATAATTTCGTTATACATTCCAAATTGGTAGATAATATGGATAATGTCCAACACTATTATATTGTCAAATACGGATGACTGTGACCTGCGTTTCATAGGTCGCCAAGCTTGTAAAGTTGAAAGAAATGATTTGGTGATGATAAGGCATAGCTTGGGCATGAATTAAAAGAGAATATATACTCCAGAACATTATTTCACTGGCACTTTGTGTTCCCAATCAAACAATATTAAATGCATCATTTCACCTAACGCGCTCTTGTTTTGTTTCGAGTCTTTATATTATTGTAATACATAACAAGTCAGCAGAGCACTAGGCCCATGGACCTTTTTTTTTAATGTTCCAATGCTTTTTTAATTTTTTGTTCATTTTCTGCAGGAATTAAAAAAATCTTTTTCTCCAAAACTTCTTGGGCATTTGATTTTATTACATACGGACACCTCTGGTTGTAAGGGACAAATTTACACTGCACATGAGTGACCTTGACCTCATTCTCTGGGTCAGACGGCCACTTGCTAAATTTCGCTGTTCAGATGAAAACTATTGAGCTGGGATTTTGGTTACCGATATTGCGCCAGTACTTTGACTTTGCGCAGGATTGTCTTCAAGAAAGGTGACCTTGACTTTATTCGAAGGGTCACTGAACCACTTTATTTTGTGGATGCAAGGTCTCAGAACACAGGACGGTCACAGTATATTTTAATGGCTGTTTTCAAAGTGGAATCCCTCGTTTATAAGTGTACATCGGTCGACGTCAAGGCTGTGCACCAAGTGTGACTCATTGATCACAGCGCTTCTCGCAGACGGAATGTTTTTTAAAGCATGATTAGGCCACATCAAAAAGCAACGAAAACGGTTTATGTTAGAGGACAATAAAGTGAAGAATGCACGCAGATGAAGCCCAGCAAATGTAGCCTTAAATTTTTCCATCTTGGTTTAATACCCGCATGCAATGAAAACCTCAAGATCCGTCACAATGGGCCAGTAATTCTAATCAAGGTAGAGATGGAATCTTATAGCATCTCATATAACGCCAGGAAATGTGCTATATACCTTTACCTTTCGCACAGCTAACACAGATCGATGTAAGATACTGTGCTATTTCTAAATGCCGACCAAAGTTTACGTAAGAACAGGACTGTATGCCGTTTACATGATGCTTTTACGCAAGATGTTACATTACTGAGAAGCATTCGTGGGTGAAAAACTTAGCTGTGCACGCGCATGAAAAAGAAGGAAAGCAAAATAAATAAATAGAAAAATAAATAAATAAATAAATAAATAAATAAATAAATAAATAAATAAGCAAGTAAACAAACAAATAAATAAATAAATAAATAAATAAATAAATAAATAAATAAATAAATAAATAAATAAATAAATAAATAAATAAATAAATAAAATAAAATAAAAACTCTTGACACCTTACAAAATCAAGCAACGGGTTATGAATCAAATGCTATGAAGGAGGACTGTTTTGAAACAATAAAAACGAGTACAGACCTGCCGTTGGTACAGAGGTCAACTCGTATATTCATATCTCTTTCTGGAAAAGCGCATAAGATGATAAAGTCTGCAAGGCCATCATTTTCTGTTTTGTTCTCAATTCTAATGCAACTAAAGCACAAGTCATGATGGTAGCAAATCGACGGTGGCAATGGCCCCGTCCTCATTAGTGGACAGTGATGTGTTGAAATCATTAATAAAAAATGCGCACACATTTAATTGTGTTCAACTTCAAAGTAATTTTACAAGTGAGTTCCTATATCAACTACGTGATGTTTTATGTGTAGTTATTATGGAGCTTGTTTCTTTACCATTTAAGCTGCCACTGATGAAGAAATATTACCCCCCCCCCCTTTGATCGCTCAATCAATGTACCATATAGATCATATCAAGCTACTTGGCGAAGATCATAGCTAGAACAAACTATCTAATCAGCAAAGAATTCAAAGTTATAGATATACTTAGTCTGAACATATGTTTGGTTGTTGCAAGTTTGGCGGAGAAGCTGCGCAAGTAGCGGCGAATTAAATACCCTCGATCAGACTCTAGATCTCATAACAAAATAGTACTGTTATATAACCAGCCACTCTATTTTTCGAAAAAATTCAAAGAAATTAAAATCATGAAATGCAACCATTAGTCAGAACTCTGGCAAGAAATGGCTCTTGCCCCGCCATGCGTTGACTTAGTCACTAACTTTTGTTAAAGCTCTTTGACCAAGCCGTTAACCTGAAGGAAAAAAAACCCCGATAGGTCCTCTGATTAATTCATTAAAATGTTTAGTGAAAGCAAACATTACCTCAAAAAAAAAAAAAAAAAAAAAAAAAAAAAAAATGCCCCGTTCATTTGGAAAAGACAGCAGTTTGCTATCTACCAGTTTGTCCGCAAAAGTGTCAAACTTGCGATGATACTGCCTGCATTCTTATTGTGTCTCTTACCAGATGTTTTCAGCAAAAGTATGAAATCAACTTCGTCAAGGTTATTGGCCCTCCTTAGGTTTTCCAGCATGACTGGCTCTAGTTAAAACCAACTTTTGCGTCTTTAAAGATCCACAACAGTTCAAACTGGGTGTCAAATAACGTGGACAAAATGGTTCCAGAATAAACAAAAGTTATTTACGCATGTTGCATTTTGGGTTCTCAGAATCAGTCCCATGTGTTAAATTTGAATATATTTAAAAACTCATCCGTATAGCATTTTTTCTTCGCACGCCAAAAGAAAGACTGCAATTGCATCATTGATTCAAGGCACAGCCTAAACAGGGATGCCAAGATTTGGACTGTCAATTGAGGGACAAGTTTTCAAGACCAACAGGGACACAAAAATAATTAACACGGAATACAGCAGCAAAATACTCAATTTCTATGTGGGACACACAACGTAAATGGTCCAATTATCAGCCAATTTCAGGGACTGCCCCTGATTATGAGGGACAGTTGGCATCTCTGCCTAAAACATTGTATTCAACTAAGAAGGCTGTTTAAGCCTCTTTGATTCAAGCAACCAAGCAGACACACAAGCAAACAAACAGCAACATTTGATAGAACTGCGGAGAGTGTCCACACGAAGTCTGTTTTCTGTCACCGTATCTTAATTCGTGCTTCGTGAAGGCTGTGATCAATTCTCCTTGTCCGCAAAACTTCCCTTTTTGCTGATTCTTTGCATTTGGGACACTAGGACGCTTTGCAGGTGAGAAGTTTGTTCATTTGGCACAAATTGATCAGTATGCGGGCCAACCGAGCAAGTGACACTTGCCCGGTGCAGAGGTTTACCCGGTCTCCTTCCATGGAGAGATGCCAACTGTCCCTCATCATGAGGGACAATCCCTGAAATTCGCTGAAAATTTTGAGCAATATACGGTGTGTGTGTCCCTCAACAAAATTGAGTGTTTGCTTCTATATTCTTTGTGAATTACTTTGTGTCCCTGATGGTCTGGACAACTTGTCCTTGAAATGACATTTTAAGTGTTGACATTCTTGTTCCCTGCTGGGATGTTCATTGACATGAAGTCATACTGAAGCTAATGCAGTGTGTCGCCTGTAGATGGCATTGCAGGTAACTTGCCCTGTGGCATTCCTTCACGCCCCTCAAGAGACTTCGCCGATCTCTCTTAATTTCTGTGAGTAGTTTCTGACGATTTTATTTCTACTGTATACCTATCTTATGTATTTGATTTTATTTCTGTTGTTGGGAGTTCAATAAATAAACAATAATGCATCTGTTGCAGTTAGAGACTGGGGGAGGGGGAGGGGGGTCAACAAAACCTTCATCTTCCATTGTTCAAAATGATATGCAACACATGTTTTTTCTCGAAGTCTTGCATCCAGTGAAAAGCAATGCTGATATGCCCACAACTTGCGCGTTACTGCCTTTGTGTAATGTGTTCCAGGAAATAATACATCTGCTGTAAAACTGACATGGATGTCGGTAGATGGCCAACTGACGTGTGCCAGCTGTTAACTTGCCTTTATTAACCTTTAAACAGGAAAGTTTTGTCGTTTCACCGGCGCCCTACGGGAGCGGCCAGGAACATGATGGACTAGATCCGGCTTGCAGAAGGACAATTCTGTCTCCAGGTGCAAAATCAATTAAGTCGGATATGAGCGGCGGGAGGATGAAACAATCCCATGTGTTCAGGGAGACATTGGGTTCCTCAGACCCTCATTTGAACCGACCATCTGGAGCCGGCAAGGAACACAACGACGAGCAATGTTTCCATCCTCGTTTCTCCAGCAACTTAATGTCTCCAGGCAGATCAAGGAATCCCTCTTAAGTGTCTTAAGTCATCAAATTATTAGTCGAACGTTGCCCTCTGAGGTAAGATTAGCCCCGATAGTGGCAGCACGCATGCGCTTTTCCGTTCATCACTGGGAACAAGCCAGATAATAGGAGGTGGTCATATCAACTGGGTCCTGTGCTGCCACATAGGCCGTGGCAAGGAACTTGACAGGAAGGAGGGCAGATTCAGGTATTAAGAGAAGAGTGGCCATATGAACTTTCATGATATAAGTAACAATTCGAGAAAGGAAAAAGCTTTAGGAAAGTCATTCACGAAGTTTTAAATCTTAAGATGCTAACTATAAATTTAGGAAATTTACTTTGATCGAAAAAAAAAAGGAAAAATAGCATAACTGGTACAAGTGCCATGACAGAGGCATAGTTCTATTGCCTAGCAACAGAGGGAACCAGAACAGAGCCTGCAGTGCATATAGTCAAACATGAATACCTCCTATACACATGGCAGAGAGTCACGCCGCACTTGCACGGCCACACCACAGGTCAACTCGGAGTTTGCATTTGTTACTGGCTGAGCGTTCAATTGGAAATAGTACGGCCTCTTGATGACAAAACTCCACTGACAGTTGAGCAGCTACCAGTGAAGACTCGTGTTGTTTTGTGCCAGGTCTAGTAATCATTCACCAGCTGTATAACCAGCCCCGGGGTGCCGTTTTTAAAGCCCGGATGTCTTGGTGGGAGTAGAAGTCAGGCTTAAGGCTATTTCCATTTGGCGGCAATGCCACATTAACACTCCACCGGCCATAACATGTGACGGAGTCCACTGACTCCCTCGTCATTTAGGTCTGGTCTCCAAAAGTTGTTGACTATAGGGTGCATAACATTTTGGCGGCTCCTACGAAATTTCAAGCACAAGCCAAGCCTTTTTGGACCAGTACGAAATTAAGTTACAGAGAAAAAGACCGACAACATTTGAAAACTTCTACCGGTCAATATTCCCCGATAAGAATTTCCGTGTGAAACAACTAAAGAAATAAAGAAACACAAAACCATTTTTGCCAACTTCCCACGTGTATGGTTTACATGTGATTAATTTTTATGGTACGACCACTGTGCATAGGTCATGATGAGTCTTGGACACATCAGTTTAACCTAGTTGGGAGAGAAATTGGGCACAGTTGCTAAAATTGACGATGCTCTGTCCGCGTGTGCAATCACTGGTAATTGTAATCAAAAGGTCTTATTAATTTCCCTTGGGTAAAGTCAACACGAAACTACCCGTGAGTGGTATGTGCCTCATCATAAGTTTCCATAGCGACTTAGAGGTCTCATGAGCAAAGGATGCTAAGAAAACTATACAAGTCGAAGTCTATGTATCACGTCCCTACAGAGTAGATACCACGGCGAGTATACTGTTGAGCAATGATATGTTGTAAAGCTAAAATGAACAACCTGCTTTCGTGTTAGCACGACAAGTGAAACATCCACCATATCATATCAGCCAACACGCCTACAAAATCACGTGCTTGTCGAACAACGGCAGTCACTTTTGACTCTGAAAGAAACAGCTGTTCTTAACCCATGTGCCAGTACTACACAACTAATTTTATGACACACAGGTGATCTTAACCCATATACAGTACCAGACGAGTAATTATATAATCACAGGTAATCTTAACCCATGCACCAGTACTACACGAGTAATTTTATAATACACAGGTGCTCTTAACCCATGTACGAGTGCTACAAGAGTGATTGTTTGAGACACGTGCGATCTTAACCCATGTGGCAATACTACATGAGTAATTCTAAACACACACGTGATCTTAACCCATGTACCACTACTACACGAGTAATTACATGATACACAGGTGATCCCAACCCATGTAGCAGTACTACACCAGTAATTGTATAAGATACATGTGATAACCTATGTAGTAGTACTACAGGAGTAATGGTATAAGGCACATGTGATCTTAAGCCAAGTACCAGTACTATATGAGTGATTACATGAGACACGCGTTATCTTTACCCGTGTATCATTACTACAAGAGCAATTGTTTAATGCACAGGTTATCTAAATCCATGCATGAGACACAAATGTTCGTAACCCATCTACCAGTACTTCACTAGTAATTGTATGAGACACAGGCGATCTTCAAATATACTCCATGCACCAGCACTACACGAGTAATTGAACGAGATACAGGTGATCTTAACCTGTGTACCATTACTGCATGAGCAAGGGCATAATACACAGATGATATACAAGTACTACATGAGTAATGGTATCAAATACAGGTGATTCTGACCATATACAAGAACTGCATGAGCAATTGTACAGGACACAGGTGATCTAATCTATGTACCAATACTACAGCAATAATCGTACAATACACAGGCCCTTGTAACACTACTACACGAGTAACAAACTATAAGGCACAGTTGATCTTAACCCATGTACCAGTACTACACGAGTAATTGTATGAGACATCTGTGGCAAGCTGTTTTGACATTAAATCCTTTTTGGGATATCACCAAATGATTTAGCGACATCCCTAAATATTTAGTTATATAGCCAAATATTCATAAATATCTCTTAATAGTAAGCGATATCGCTAAATATTTAACGATATCGCCAAATGTATAGCGATATTGCCAAATCAATCAGCGATATCCCTGAATGTGAATGATTTATTGATGTCGCCAAATGATTTATCGATATCGCAAAATGATTTAGGGATATCGTAAGTCATTTGGCTATGTCGCTAAGTCACTTAGCAATATCTCGAATGTATTTCCGTTTCCTGTCTTTTTTGTCCAATATGGCCGCCTATTTGGGGGGAAGCGCGATTGCTTAATCCTTCCAAAGTGTTCTGTCCATAATTGATTATCTTCTCTACCACTGCAATGGGTTTATTATCATGCTGGGAAGACAGTGTATGCTAACTATCAATTTTGTCGTCAAACTTGACAGTCATACGTACAGGTTCAAATGCTCGTTTTTATGTGCCATTTACTTCACAGGCTCACTACAATTACCCAGCATGCACCGATTCACTTATTTAGAAAATATCGCTAAATACATCTTCTTTGGCGATAAATCTTGATCATTTAGCGATATTGCTAAACCGCATGGGGATATTTCTTTTTTTAGATTTGAAATTGTACCGCCTTCTGGTTGTTCCTGCTCAACCCCCACGAAGATACTTTCCATTATTTCCGCCAATGCCCCCGGTATGCAGAACATATAGAGCAAAACTCTTGAACACTGTGTGTCATCTTCTGGCACCTGGAGTACACCATAATCTTATTACTCATTTGGCGTGCGACATTCGATGGACCTTTTTTTTTTGAAGGAAATCCTGACCTTCCTTTGGACATTAATGAGAAAGTATTCGGTGGTGTTCATTTACATATTTTGCAAGAGTCGGAGGTTTGTATTCTAAAATCATATTTTCTCTTCTTAGCGCCACAAATTTGTTTGTTTTCACTTCATTTGACCCTCCTATCTATAGCTCATATCCATAGTAATCATGTACATGGTTCTTCACTTTATTCAATGGTGAAGTATTTTATTATTAAAGTGTGTCAACACATACTTTTCTGTTTTTCCTGAAATTCTTTCTTTCTTTCTTTCTCTCTTCTTTCTTCTTTACCAGCAAATTTGTCCCACACTTTTCTCGAACACTATTATACATAGAAACTCCAAACTTGGCATGATTGTACCTCCATACAAGGAGTTTGACCGTTTTATACAAAGGAATGAAGATGTTTAAAATTATGCAAATTAGGGGCATTTGAAATTTTAAATCTTGAATATCTCCAAAAGTATAATAGATAGAGATGTCATTCCAACTTCTACTAGGAGGTTATTGACCATTGCGCATCTAATGAATTTAAAACAAAAGTTGTAGCAATTTAAATTGTGCTAATTAGCAGAATTTAAAATTTTAAAACTTGAATATCTTCAAAACTATTATAGATAGAGACGTCATTTTAACTTCTACTAGGGGGTTATTGACCATTGCGCATGTAATGAATCAAAAGCAAAAGTTGTACCCATTTAAATTATGCTAATTAGCAGCAATTAAAATTTTCAAACTTGAATATCTTCAAAACTATTATAGAAAGAGATGTCACTTCCACTTCTACTAGGGGGTTGTTGACCATTGCGAATGTAATAAATCTAAAACAAAAGTTGTAGAACATTAAATCATGCTAATTAGCAATATTCGAAATTTTCAATCTTGAATATCTTCAACACTATAATAGCTAGAGATGCCATTCCAACTTCTGCTGCTGTGTTATGGAATAGTTGTACATTGCCATACCAATATGCTTTGAAGACACACACACTGATTTGCTATGCAGCAAATCATCTTTCCTAGTTTTCTGCCTGTAATCATAGTGTCCTATTGTCTCCTCTGTTGAACTGTACTGTGGGTCGTATATGTGCTGGAGGCCCTCTTGATTAGCACCTGTTGCACTTTTAGGCCATCCAGAACAAATGAATATGTTTAAATTCAAATCAAATCACTGATATCACAACATTATTTACGGATATCAGTAAATGGGACCACTCAGCGATATCGGCAAATTATTTGGCGATATCGCTAAATAATTTAGTGATATCGCCAAATAGGATTGATGCCAAAATTGCTTGCTATAGACACAGGCGATATTAACCCATGTACCAGTGATACATGAACAATTGTATGAGACACAGGTGATCTTAACCCTTGTACCAGTACTACGTGAGTAGCTGCATGATACACAGGTGATCTTAATCCATGTACCAGTACTACATGAGTAATTGTATGAGACACAGGTGATTATAATCCATATACCAGTACCACACGAGTAATTGTATGATACAGTTGATATTTACCCATGTACCAGTACTACATGTGTAATTGTATGAGAAACAGGTGATCTTAATCCATGTACCAGTACCACACGAGTAATTGTATGATACAGTTGATATTTACCCATGTACCCCAGTACTACATTAGTAATTGTATGAGACACTTAAGCCATGTACCTGTACCACATGAGTAATTGTATGAGGCACAGCTAGGTGAACTTAACCCACGTACTGGTACAACACGAACAACTTTATAAGACACATGTGATCGTGACGAATGTACCACTACCACACGGGCTATTGTAGATTTTCATTTTACCGTTACTTTGTTGGCTGTTTGGGAAAAGCTTTCCTACTTCAACGGTGACCTTGGAGAAGCCCTAACGAACGCTGTGGTATGTGAATGGTGCAAGCATTGTCTCGATCGAGTGTCAATAGAGTTTATTCACCCTTACAACCCACACCAGACACGGCAGCGAAACTATAAGTCAACTTCAACAGCCCTCATTGGAAACGCCACTAAATCAATAAATCAACATCAATAGCCCACATCCGAAACGCCACTGAATCAATAAATCAACATCGATAGCCCACATCCGAACCGCCACAGAATCTGTATATCAACATCGATAGCCTACATCAGAAGCGCCAATAAAACAATAAATCAACATTAATAGCCCACAACTGAAACGCCAATGAAACAATAAATCAACATCAATAGCCCACATCCGAAACCCCAATGAATCAATAAATATACATCAATAGCCCACATCAGAAACGTCAATGGAACAATAAATCAACATAAAATTCATTCCCATTTTTGTTTTGGTCTTATGTGATCTTGCTGAAGTTGTACATGAGCCTTACACCGGCAGCCAGCCGCCGCTCTCTCTCTCTCTCTCTCTCTCTCTCTCTCTCTCTCTCTCTCTCTCTCTCTCTCTCTCTCTCTCTCATGCACTGTTTTGTTCGGCTTATGCCACCTACCTATGACTAATTGTGTAGCTTTACCTGCTTGTCTTTCATACGTTGTCCTTTCCACCAAGTTTAATAGTTTTCTTTCAATCTGTGTCACAACATGAGTTGAAATAGGGCAATGCCCTGATCTTCCTTTTTTTCCCAATAAAATACGTACAAACCAACCGACAGATAGAGAATGCTGTTAACGTTTATTGGCAGCAGGTGGACAGGCATAATGCTTGACTGTTTGACCCCATTCTTCAGCAACAACAGCAGTGTGTATATATCTATATCGGCAGTGTCATTTCTGCATGTTCTATTGATGATCGCCTATTGTAAAGCTGCAGCGAATAAGACCTGATCCAGCTACTCATTATGCGCAGAGAAGTATGTGTGAGGCACGAAACATGTTACACTGAAGGTTGTTCAGAAAACAGCCTTTCCTGGTCAAATTCAGGCTGAGTGAACAGCTTGTCTTCACGCGCCCTGAATGTCAAGAGAAGCAGTAGACTCAGTATAGGATTCACTAGAATAGTTTTTTTACAGACTCGTGAGAGGGAAAAGGTTAATAAGTACATAGATTGGTGGAGAAAACAAATTTTCATGATAAAGGGAAGACAAAACATCCTCATGAGGATGCGGAATAAACAATATAACCATTGGGATAGGCGAAAAAAATGTTCGTGGGCATGGAATAAAACCAAGATAGGCCTATCCTCATGAGGATTTTGGAAAATGGCATCAACTGATAGAGTTCTGCTGACAAGTCGTGACAGTGAGCGAAAATCAGTGGGCCCAAGTTGAATGGGAATAAACCGTGGCTCAAGTATTCTTGCCCAGCGCCATTCTGGCCAAAGAAAACCAAGTTTCAAGGATCGGGGTTGGGCTATCAGATGAGATGCTACATTTCCCTGCGGCGGATACTCACCAGACGAATTACAAACTAATCAAAATTGGCCAAATTCGGCATAGCAAAACGCTCGTGAGGGCTTACTTCTAAACAAAGAAAAGTTTGGGAACGTTTAGTCTGCTGAACGTTAGCCAGTCTTGCATCGCACATGCAGTGACCGACTTCAACCTCGCAGCCCTTGTAACTTAAATATTTGCCTCAAATCATTGCATACCTTTCAATAAAATGTGTATCCTGATGGCGAGACCGAGGTTTTCAAATTTTACAATGGCTTCACAACTATGCATGGTGTCAAGTAATCACAATGCTTGGCCGTGTATTACTAACATCGAGTCACTGGCTTCCACTATAATTCTGTTGGCAAGGATCTTAACAAATGCAAGTTGTAAGCAAAACATTCTACCTGTTCTGCAAGGTTATGCTGGCGTAATAGACAGAACGCCTTTAAAAAAACACGCAAACCAAAGAAAAGAACACCGATAAGTAAATTTCTACCCACGAAAGACAGTTATGCGAGACGGAGACTGATGTAAGGGGGCACAGCTACTAATGCACGGATCGTTAAGGACTTGTGTCGGGAGCAAGAGATCAAAAATGTCGTGTACTAAAGACGTCTCCTTGACAGCTGTACATATCAAAGCGATAATTTGTAAGATAGATCGACCATTGTTACTGAGCACACAGTAGCTTCGGGTTAACATTATTGTAACCCTTGCCCTCTCAGAGCATATTTTCCGCTCTTAAATTGTAGTTTCTACCGAGTTATTAGCAACTGCCAGACACCATTAGCTTTGTGAAATGAATAGATATGTCTGTGAACATAAAGTGGGGTGTCTTATCTTTTGCTGGTTTTGGGGTCGCCATAAGGGCGCATAAAAGAGTGCAAACAGGTTCATATTGCCTCAAGAAAATAAAATATAAATACAGATCCTGGATACAGGAATCCTCGGCAAAAAATATGTTTCATCTAACGTATATAAACAAAAAGCTTATGAGTCTTTTCTTATTCAAAGAAGTATTCTAATCCTCTACAAACCGTATGGTATTAGAGACATTTAAATTTTATAGAAAACTTTCAGTTTTAACTCATAAATGTAACCCAAATTGACACAGCACTCAACTGCAGTGCCTCAAAGTCACTTCGGTATTAATAAATAACATGGCTTCCAGTATATTCTAAGTCCAAAACGATTTGCATTGCAACCAGTATGACCCGTAAACAATAAGATCTAGCAGAGTAGCACCTGCCCAAATTCATTACCTTTTCTATGAAGCGCCTTCAAACGTGTGCTGTATCACAAATATTATTATATATATATATATCGTACATAAGAGGTACATTTTAAAAAAATAATCGAAAAGTATACAGAGATTCACCTCCCCCTCCCCCCAGCATCAATACATATGTCATGATCAGTGAGTCAGTATGAACGACGAGGCTCAAGAGTTCCATACAATAATCCAGGCAGTTAAGAAGTACCAATATACTCCGTTATATCATTAAGTTCAGCCCGGGAGAGATTTGTTCTTAATTTACCATCTCTGGCCTCGCAAAGTTCGGGGATGAATGCTGCAGACTGCTTTGATCCGACTGAACTCGTGACTACTGTAAGAACTGGAAATCGACTTGAACCATGAACACTGCAGTTAGTTTTTGTCAATTCCATACTTAGACATTAAGAAAACTAAATAAGTTTGATGCTTAGACTGGCTGCCACTTAGAGTAAGATTACCACATGTCTTGACTACGCTATTTTTACTGTTAGCCACCTTTGAGATCCTAGGATTTTGAGCACATACACCTTGGGAATATACCTTTGTATGGTGCAATGGCGAAAGCATAGCCCATACTGCAAAGCCTGTCAAACAGTCACCAGGGTGACTTATGGGTTAACTTTACGTATGTTATCTCAACACAACACAGATAATCGATTTTACGTACAGCAGTGTTACAATGTGGAATTACTCCTCCTTTTAAATGAAAGTTTTCAGGATATTAAACAGATTTTTCTTTACCTGTTTTACCTGCAGAATGTTTTATTTTGTAGATATGTGTTACTTCTGCTGCAAACGTTTTTCTTTCAAGTAAATACGTAAGGAGAAAATTTTTCTTTAGGAAATAGTTCTCACGCGAACATGAAAGTTGCCATGACGTTATTCAATGCATCCTGAATTCAGTATATAGAGGGCACGCTGTGGTCTAAATATAAGGCAGCATCTGATGCACGATTCCTTTTCCCATATTATTGTAAAATTCAGTTTCTTATAATTTTATGACTGTGCTCAAAGGTCGAGTTCCAGCCACATAACCCGCGCACGTGACGTTTCCACATGTTATTGTACAGGTCATTCATGTTAACAGTGGAGCTGCTTTGTTCTGTATCATTCAAGAAGAAAGTACCCGTATGTATGAACAGATTCCTATATCAAACATAGCGAAATATGTTGCTCTTGTTGCAAAATGTCAACTTGAATAACATTTGCTTTACTATTGATGGTCGTTCCTCCAAACCCGTTTGGAATAGATATGCTTTTGTACAAATGTAAGTAAACTTTGGGTTTTCCTTCAGTAGACACGTATTGTTGGCGGGTGACTGTCACTTATGCCGAGCGACAGGACCAGAGAGTTTGGAGGGAAATTAATATAAACGTCTCGTATTGAAAAAATTATGACTATGTTAGTGCTTTAGTTTAGGAACAAAACAATATGCAAGTATCATTCGATTCATGTTTAGGAAATGTTTTGTTATCTTACCTCAGTCCAGGGATCGGTTATTTTAATTTCTACCTATAATCTTCCAATGTGCGACGAGCAAACTTGCAGTTGGGGGAGTGTTCAGATTCATGAATGGTAAATCTATTAAAGGCGACTTAATCATATCAAGACCTTTTGGGAGATACAGTAACATATAACAGCACTGTGATGAAACTTGCGAAAAATTATGGAAGATATGAACAAGCCGGACAAAAAACTGGAAAGTGCCTACCTGTCAGCTGAGTGCTGATTGGCCAGGGGCATGGCCATCGGGCCATAATAAGCTGCGCCGGCAATGTACGTCACCGATCAGCGACACATCACTGTGTGTGGTCGTACGTATCCATCCTGGTGCCTGGAAGAGTAATGATTGAATGGTCAGTATAGAAAGTTAGCAATCGTATCAAAATCCATCCAAGCTGCTACGTGCTCGGTGTGCTATAACCAATCAAGTTTAGTTAACCGCTTGTCATCCACGATCAACGAGACTGACTCAACACATTTCGTCATGGCTTCTTTGGTATTAATTAGCACACAGAACTGTCCACGGAAGTCGTCGTCATGGATTACCCCCCTGATGGACGTTCCACAAATAAACTGGGCGAACGATAAATGTATAATGTACGGTCCAAAATAAGTGTGAGGCTTCAAAAACTCGAGACTGTATGGCGCGCAGCAGATGTTAATTCTACAAGAAAGGTCACAACGTCACACGTAAAACGTATTGATCTTTGCTCAAACAAGCAGACGACGGTGCTATAACAAGGAAAATTGAACTAAAATTGAACATTTAATTTTGCTACAACACTAAATAACGATATAGCTTGATGCAAACATATTTTGTTGTTACGATAGGACAACAGGGCCAGGCCTTAGTCTCGTTATGATAAAAAAAAAAAGTTATTTCTTGATGGATAAGGCTGTTGGAGATACTGCATGCTGACTTAGGCAATGTATGGCCGTGCATTGTCCTGTTCGAACAGCAGTCCTGAATGTTGTTGGAACCGTTTGGCAGCTGTTGGCAGAATCTCATCCACACAGCGCTGGTCGGTCAGCGTCCCATTTACCCTGACAAAAGTTGTCACCCCTGTTGCCGTCATTGACACCCCCACCCCCACCCCCCACCAACACACACAGAGACACATTACTTGATCTATACTTGGAGTTTATGTTATCCTCACTCATTCTGTGAGCAACAGACGTAGCGCATTTTTTTTTTAATAAGAAAAGGTAAAGAAAAAAATCTGGATCGCCGTGCTGCAGTTGACTGAAGTTGGGCGTTATCAATCAATCTGCATTCAAATGTCCTGCCCTGTCAGATCAAACAAAGACCGATAAAGCCAGTACCTAGGTAAACCTTGATATAAGTAACAAGCGAATGCAAAGACCGTGGGACTCACCGCCCTCAAAAGTAAATGTAACTGACTATGCGCAGAACATATCCGCAAGTGACGGACAGTGTGTCTGAAATATTGAAATTGATGGAAGACCCACGCACAGCACAATTTATTGAGATCATTCGTGAGGTTGGTCGAGCATGAGGTTGATCATCTTATAAGGCATATCGACGATCTCGGTGGGAGATATATAACTATACTACTGAGTTCAAAGTGAAAATTGATGCCCTGAAAACAAAATACAAAGAGGATAGCACTAAGCTGGGAGCGAAAGTTGATGCCTTGGAGAAAAACTATCTCAGAGATACTGCTGAGTTACAAACTAAAGCAAAGGTTGTGGAAGTCAAAATCGAAAACTTAGAGTTGGGTCAGACGAAGCTGAACGGTTTGGCAGAAGAAATTGTCTGAAGAGTCTGGTTTAAAGGTCCTGGAAATGAGAATGGAAACACTGATCATCGATCACGCCAAAAAACTCTGTATTGAATTAAGAGTGGATCACAACAATCGCTCACATAAAGTGGGTAAAAAGATGCTGGGAAAAGCCGAGCTATTACTAAAGTCACATGCCACCGCTTTTATTACTATTATTATACATGACTGGATGTTTTTGTCCTTTTTATGTCTCTAGTTGCAGGCTGGCCTCTGACTTGAGTGTGTGTAATCATTGTCTCTCTCTCTGGTTCTGTTTGATTTATATTTTACGGTTTACTTCCGTGATTTTTTTATATATTTGATTTAAATTCTACATTCCCCGAGTCCTGTGGTTTTTAATAAAATATGGCACGTAGACAGGGTGCCCCGCACTGATGCTGCTTACCCGAGGGCAGATTATAGACGAGGGAAAACAATGCGTGGTGGGGGTTGGGGGGGGGCACGACATGGTTAACGTGCTGATGGTGGTCGCATTATACAATTATACACTGTAGACGATCTCCATCCAGTCCAAAAGAAATGGGTTTGAACTCAAATTCGTCATACCGGGTGACTTCTCTCTCTGAAGCGTGCATTCCCTTTGCATGCCCACAAAAGTTTTTACACCGATCTGCGCTCATCTACCGCTGATCGATCCATGCCCAGCTATTAACTCTTGCGTGCCAAGGGTAAACATCGATCTTCTCCTGTGTATACATCTAAGTATCTGCCAAGGAAAGAACATTACCATCGGAGCTCATTTGTCATACTTACTATCAGTTGAAGGTGTGCTCACCTTGTGAGACAATTATTGACCTGCGTTTGCGTGGTGTGGTTTTACGCCTGCTCCCAATTTGTTTTGCTCGTCAATTTATCATAGACCTATGTGACTACCCACTTTAGGAAAGAATAATGACACGAACTTATATATATATATATATATATATATATATATATATATATATATATATATATATTATTATTATTATTATTTATATAATATGTTCGTACGCATATGTGTGTATATGTTTGTTTATTTTTGCGCATGTCTATTTGTACATTTACACATATCTATAGCTGAGTGTATACCTTTTCACTGTATACCGGTATCACTGATGCTACGTTTATCGCTCTACTGGCATCTATCTATCTATCTATCTATCTATCTATCTATCTATCTATCTATCTATCTATCTATCTATCTATCTATCTATCTATCTATCTATCTATCTATCTATCTATCTATCTATCTATCTATCTATCTATCTATCTATCTATCTATCTATCTATCTATCTATCTATCTATCTATCTATCTATCTATCTATCTATCTATCTATCTATCTATCTATCTGTCTGTCTGTCTGTCTATCCGTCCGTCCGTCCGTCCGTTCATCCATCCATCCATTTCCATGTAAATATGTCCTCAGTTTTGTTTGGACACCATTGTTCCGAAAACTACCAAAGTTGGCTCGGTGATTGACGAAGTGGTGAAGCGAATCCCCTGGTTTGGAATATCTAACATGTTGAAAATTATGCAAATTAGGGCCATTTGATATTTTAAATTGTTTAATATCTTCAAAACTGTTAACAGTAGAGGTATCATTCCAATTTTAATTCATAGGTATATGCCATAGGCACATCAAATAAACCACAACCAAAAGTTGTAGAATTTTAATTTACACAAATTAGGGGCACTTAGAAAGTTTAAATGTTGAATATCTTCAAAACTATCAAGGGTAGAGGTAGCATTCTAACTTAAATTCATAGGTTCTGTTTTTGGCGCATCAAATGAATTAGGGACACTTGAACAATTTAAATGTTCAAGTTTGCCTAGTTTGCGTTGTCTGTCATTAGTTCAATTGTTAGATTGTGCTATAGTTTAATCATCCTTTTATTTTGAATGCCTGTTGAAGCTTACCTTACGTTACTTTATTTAGTAATGTGCAATTAATTCTTTATTTCAAGTGGGGTTGTGTGCATGCATTCAACATTCAAAGAACACTGGTGTCATTCTCACATTATCATGATTTACTGCAGGCGAAACCTATGGACACAAGTCAAGATTGTAAGATTTTAATTTCTGCAAGCTTAGAACGCACACCGACTCATTGCAAATTTTTTTCTAGTACTATTCTATTTTCTGATCATTGAATAATGATATTGGGCTCGTGTCCGTGGATGTGGACTTAATATTTGGAGCCTTGTCAAGTCTATAATATATTTCATTAAGTCTATGTGTTTCAGTCCCGGTTTATTTCAACATAATCACATCCAATGTGGTTCTTTTTCTTGATTATTTTTCATGTTTTTATTGTCATTTTTACCCTTCGGCTCATATAGGCCCGGGGGGTATTGCTATAGCCTGTGTCTGTGTGTGAATCCGTCCGTCCGTCGGTCCGTGTGTCCCTTCTTCTTGGGCGCCATTTCAGAAGAACCAGATAACCTGGGATCATGAACCTTTTTTTAGTTGATCACCCTTTCTGGAGTTTACGTCAAGTTTGAAGGACAATGT
The DNA here is from genome assembly GCA_964020975.1 of Hermodice carunculata. Classification (NCBI taxonomy): domain Eukaryota; kingdom Metazoa; phylum Annelida; class Polychaeta; order Eunicida; family Amphinomidae; genus Hermodice; species Hermodice carunculata. The sequence goes on along the minus strand of OZ026624.1, from coordinate 12,484,552 downwards.
CCTTGACCCAATTTTAAGGTCACCTAGGTCAATTCTCTATGAATTTCTTGCACGGAATAGCAGGAGAACCAGAATTGCTACGATCATGAAACATGTAAAGATAATCACCCTTGTGAGGGTCTTTGTCAAGTTTGAAGGACACTAACCTTGACCTGATTTCAAGGTCATCAGGGTCAATCCACTTTTTTTTAAATTGCAAGGAATATCAGAAGAACCAGTTTAGCTAGGATCACAAAACCTTTACAGTTGATCTCCTTTTCGAAAGATGGATTGAATTCAAGTTTGACGGAGAATGACTTGACGCAGGTTTAAGGTCACCCGCGCCAATTTACTTTGAAATTCTTGCGCACGATATCAGGCGAACCCGATCCACTTTGTGGGCGGCTGAGGGGTTTAAGGCGTTAGCGGCTATGTTATTGTCTATGTTCATCTTAATATACATGTTTTACCTGTACGGATCATCATATTGGGGGCATTTTTGTTGTATATAAGCATGTCATGAGACAAACTCCACAGAGACTGGCTTTATTGCTCAAAAGTAATATCTTCACAGTACCCCTTGTTGTACTTAGCTACCTTCTACCAAGGGCCACCGGAAAAATCATACTAATTTTTTACTGGGAATCGTTATCCACGAATGCGGTCTTAAAGACTGTTGCAAGTTGTGCTATGGACTGCACGTAATTGTGCTATCGATCTCATATAATGGAAATCTGTACTCAGCAATATAAAATCGGATTTTTTTATACCCGAAATTGCCTGATGATTTTTTTCATGATCCCCATCATCGTGATTATGTTATACCAGCTTTTACCGTCCTTTCCTTATTAAGTATTTCATACTTGTGGAACACTTGTTGTTATCTCTGACACATCACTATAGTTGTATGCCAATTGCTTGCTTTTGACAGCCACCCGAATCGGGGGACTGCGGATAGTCACACCAAACACAACCTTAAGTTTCCCATGCTAACTAACGTTGTTTAAAAAGGCCAGGCAAACTTGATGAATTGCTTCATTTGGCTAACACTGAGGAATATGATATTCTCACTCTTTCTGAAGCAATGAACTTTTGCATATTGAAGGCTTTCGTTTGCCGATACGTAAAGATAGAAATGCAGGCCACGAAGGCTGCTTTGCAAAACATGTGCGACGGAAAGTTTACCTTTTAGACAAAGAGCCGACTTGGAGCTGAACAATAGCAGAATGTTTGTGTATTGAATTTCCACTTCACTTTGGTCCAGTCATGTCGGGAGGGGGGGGGGGGCTACTATCGTCCACCTGGTCAGTCAACTGAGGTGCAAAACGTTTTCATTGGTGACCTCCAGCAATCAGTTGTAAGGGCACTCGAAGGCCATCCTTAAACTTTATTCTCACTGGCGACTTCAATGACCGATGCCAATCGTGAGACTCCGATCACTCACTCAGACAGTGAACTAGGACTTCGTCTCGTAAATCTGGTATCACAAAAACCTCAGGTCCAACCCGCATTAACGATGTAAGTGGAAGTCCTTTTGATTTGATGATAACTGACTCACCTGGCTACATTTGTAATTAGGGATTTTTTTGTGCCTGTTGCCAAGCCCGATCACTCCGTAATATACTGTAGTTTTTCCACCTACCATCGTGTAGATCGTCAATTTAAAAGAAAAAAAATTGGGACTATTAAAGGGAAAATTGAGATGAGCTGAGTAAAGCTGCACCTGAAGTCCCTCTTGATGCAAGGTTTAAACAAATTTTGATGACATTAATGACATTGTTTTTTATTGGACGGATCTATTACTGATTTATGCAAATAATTTATTCCCTCCTGTGACGATCTTATTAGACCATGAGATAAGCCATTGGACACTTTAAAATCAAACGGCCACTCAAGCAAAGAAATCGAGCCTAGAAGCGTTTCAAGAGTCATAACAACAAATCCCACCCGCTAACTCTCAAACTAGGACGGCCTTTCAACTTCTATCAGCGCCAACGTAACATTGCAACTACACGTAATACCGTGCGTACCTCAGTGACATTATACTCTGGCAACCTTTGTAAAACGTTTGAGTCCAGTGACATAAACTCCAAAAAGCGGTGGACCCTAGACAAACATATACTTGGTTCCAAGCTTTATCAATCTATACCCCCTCTTTTAGAAAATAGGGTAGTCATAGCCAGTAATACTTTTGATAAGTACTTTGTGAACCAATGCGAATTTCCACGTGAAGATGATGCTATGCCACTGTTTGACTTCTCACGCCAAACTGAGACGCCGTTAAATTACTTCTAAGTTGACGAGGACCGAGTCAAGAAAGTCCTACAATCTTTCAAGACTAGTTCTGCTGCTGGTTTTGACGGCATTAAGAATGTTATCCTCAAAAATACCACCAATTGTTTCCTCGCTAACTCGTGCTTTCTTGATTCATGGAAGAAATCCAACGTTTGTCCCGTATTAAAAAAAGAATGATAAGCAAAACAAAAAACAACCGACCTTGCTCTGCTCTGTAATGTTTCAAAAGTATTTGAGCGATTTATATAAAATGTTTCATATTAATACTTTATGATGCACGGTTTACTAATCCTCCAAAAGTCAGGTTTCAAATCGAACGACTCAGCCATAGAATCAACTTTTTAAAAATTTTCCATGATATCTACAACGGTCTGGAGCTCCATAAAGAACCTAGAATGGTCTTCTTTCATATAAGCAAGGCCTTTGGCCGTGTCTCGTACGAGGGCCTCCTATTTAACTTGAGAAGCTCGGGATTGAAGCTGCCATTTTAAATCTTATCAGCAGTTATCTTTCAAGTCGCTACCAATGTGTCACGGTAGGTTGCCAGTCTTCTTCTATGCTTCTCATCCAGGCAGGTGTTCCGCAGGGCACTATCCTGGGGCCCTTTCTATTCTTAATTTTCGTTAAAGATATAACAGATGGCATACTATGCGATATTAAACTATTTGCTGATTATACTAAGTCTAGTATACGTGAGATTATGTATGACCAACGTATCTCAGCAGAACGGATCGAATCTTGGTTGACTCTTCATTTGGGTTAGGCAATGGAAAGTGACCGTTAACGCTGCAAAATCTTTGTGTATGTTATTTTCTACCAAACGTAACAAACCCGACCAATCAAACCTTTGCTTCTTGGTAATGATAATTAATGCTCTCACATTTCCAGCTTGTAAATGTCTAAACCCTAGTGAGGGTACTTACCACTACTTTCTGCGATGTCCTCTCCATGTCTCACTAGAAACACCCTGCTAAATATGGTTTGTCGTATATTGACACCGGAAGCTCATCAAAAACTTTTGATTCACTTACCAGACAACGTACCACTTTCTGATCTTACTAGCAGCAATGACAACCTTTCGGCTCTTTAGCTTTTGAAATATTTGATGCTGTTCAAAAATTTATCACTTAATCTTTTCGATTGATACTCTGAGCCGAGCTTGTCACCCCCCCCCCCCACAGGTCAGGCTTAGGTGAGTGTACACTCTCGGTATCAGCTAATTGAGTTTTGCTTGTCTATGCAGAGTTGATAATTTTATGCTGGTTGCATTGGCAGTGTGGGCCCCGAAGAATCCATTATAGATACATATCTTGTTTATTCCTGCGCGTTATGTACATATTTTATGTTTGGAACGAGCGAGACTCGAATTTGCAACCTTTGGCACCCGTCGCCTAGCTGAAATGGGAAACACACACATCCACTCGACGAAATCCCCATTCGTATAAAGAATGGTTCAATGGAGGTAGGTATTTGTGAATGCCATATCAACACGGTTATGCAGTATAAGTACTCAGTCGGCATTTATTTCCAGAATCGGGTACTTAAATCCACCAGCATTAAGGAAATGCCGAAAAATATATTTTATGTTCGGAACGAGCGATACACGTACTTGCAACCTTTGGCACCAGTATATATACATTTTGTGTGTCATCTTTTACTGGAGTACGTCCAGATAAGTTCTCAAGTGTACCATTAGCTTACCCAGTTTAAATAAATGTATAATAATTGGCATTTTGTGCTCATGTACAAAAAAAAACAAAAAACAAAAAACAAAAAAAACAACAACATGTGAATATATATAGTACACATGGGACGTTGCGGAATAATGGAGCATATATCACATGAGCTTTGGATATAAACAAGTCAATGGAATTTCAAAGGCAATTTCTTTGCTAATATTTAGTTCCATACCATTCACAGCTTTTTGAAAACTGTATTGAAAAAAACACAGGCTTTCAATGATAAATACGTGCACTGTGGTGGGAAAACGGTGGCACAATCAGTATTCACTTTAATTCCATTTGGATTGCACATTGAAAGATATAGCTTTACATGAAACACAGTGCATAAAACCTAAGAAGATTTAAATTAATTCCAGCGCGGAAAAAATGTTCCAGCTTCACTTGTCAATGATTCATGCTACATACAAGAATGGGTGATTGCTGCTTTGTTGTAGAAGATATGAAGTCACTGTTCGTCCTCAGTGGTCTGCATACGTGACCTTCATATCAGCTGCGGTGGTGGTTTGATTCGTATATTATTTAACAAGGAAGTACCCGTATGAACGGGCAGATCCCGCTATTAACCATGGCAAAAATATGACCCTCTTGCCAAATTAAGGGCGTGGATATTAACTACATGAATGAATGAATAACCTTTATTGCAACTGCACCATTTCATATATATCCACGGTATTTTGTTGATGGGTCTTAAAATAAATAAATAAATAAACAAAACAACCCCCCCAAAAAAACAAAAACAAAACAAAAAAAACAAAAACAAAAAACAATCAAAACAAAAACAGTAAAAACACAATCTACATCATAAAGATCCCCCATCAGCAAACCTGTTGGGAGCATGAACAATACTTAAAAACTCATACATATAAAGATGATAATAAGGATTATGTATATATATATATATATATATATATATATATATATATATATATATATATATATATATATATATATATATATATATATATATACATATATATATATATGTGTATAATCATACAAACATGTGTATCGAGTTGAACCAAAAGAATAGGATACCTTTCTATCACAACTTTCCTCTGATTTTTACAGTTCCTGTTATAAATTTTCCCAAATTCCAAATTACTTCCGGGTCATCACATTTCATTAACTTAATAAATTTATCTTTCAGAGTTAAATATTCAAAATCGGATAGAAATTCTGACACGCTATCAATAAGTTGTTTCCTGGCTTCACAGAACTTTTGACAAATTAAAATGTAATGAAACGCGTCCTCTAATTCAAAACACAAGTCACATATTCTGTCATCTACTGGTGCTTTAGCTGGCCTTTTGTGTACATGTTTAGAATGAGTATTCTTTATTTCCACCAATATTAGAACTCAAAACTCAGAACTCTTTTATTTATGACCAACAAATGGCATAATACATAAATATTAAGGACACCGGTGGATTCCCGTCAGCATGTCCGTTTCATTGGACCTTATTGTCACCCTTGCTAGCTACAGGATAGGAAAGTTTGGTGGGAAATTAGTATGGAAGTCTGTCGTGTTACAAAGGATAATGGTGAACCTGACAATGGCCGTCCCTGGTAAGTGCCTGACAAAGTGGTCTCTGGATCCATATGCCACGATATTCATAATTCTCAAGCACCATCCCAAACCAGCTACCGAAGAATTGGTTTGCCTTTGAAAGAAACCATCTAAACATTTCTGGACAAGGATATGGTATTGCGGTAGAATTATGTGATCTTTCCAATACATAGGTATATGTGAGGTCAAACTAAGCAAGCCCCAAAGGGATAGTGCAGTAAGCTTTGAAGTACCGTGATTATTTGAACGATACTTTTCAAAGCATAGAAACAAAAACCACGGTGATCTTTTTTTAGCTCGGAGGTCAGACAACATCCGTCCATACGAAACATAATGCTCTTTTTTCAAATTACAAGAAAGAGTCACCTGCGACTCTGTTGAGCTTTGAAGGTCAAAATCAAGAGCACGTGATTCATGAAATGGCGTGCATAAATGTATTTGTAGGATTCAAAAAGGTAATTCTATATAGGTTCCAGTTGTAATGCTTCTCTATGATAATAATGCTGCTGCTGCTGATGATGATTATTATAATGATAATCATAACGACAATGATAATGAAATGGTGATGATGATGATGATGATGATGATGATGATGATGATGATGATGATGATGATGATGATGATGATGATGATGATGATGATACTACAGATACCTGTCGTATATTTGTGTAATTCAATTGCATAATGGTGGGGGGTTCCCAGCATAATCGCTGTTACTTCAAAACAGTTAGCCGAGTCGTTTACGAAACCGATAAGAAAAGGAAAACAGAAAGGATAAAGATATGAGACCGATGACTTCACAAACTGGTGAACAACAGTCAACAGAGACCCAGTTATGGTAAATTTGCATTTAATTGGGCGGCAGTCATGTCAATGACTTGGACGATACTGAAAAAATGAAACGTGAAAATCAAAACACACATCTCCATACTCTCACGAATTGACAAGTCAGCTGAGCCGAAAAGGTCTTCTTGGGGAAAGAAACGAATATCTCACATCGCCCCATCCCCATCTCATAATTTAAAAAAACATACATTTATAGAAACAATGATTTGCATTGAAAATAATGGATCAAAGTCATAAACTTGTAGAAACAATGACATGTCTTGAAAACAAGAGGAGAAAGTCAACATCAGCTTAGTCATGATACACAAAGTGCTCTTATCGTATCTAATCTTGTAACTGAACAAGCACGCCCTTTTCAACGCATTTTGGAATGAATATTGCACGACCTCATCCCGTCAGATCAACACCGCTTTTAAGTTACCAACACAATGATTCGCCGTGGAAATAACATTGGTGATACCGAGTTTGTCATGGTACATGAAATACTAACGTCGACAGAAAAATTAACAAGCCCCTGTTAGACTGCGTGCTGTGGTGTACTGATTTCAAAACGAAAAAGAACAAGAAAAAAGTGCACTACCATTACAATTTGAGAACGCAAAGAAAGGGCTTGGTAAGCTGACATCTCGGATATAAAGGGAAACGAAACAGGACAGACTAGAAAAGATGATTTGTTTCAAAGCAAATCTGTCTGCGTGCCTTCAAAAGTTGGAAATATTAAATGCTACAGCTTTTGTCCTTTGGTACTTCACATTCCATTAAGTTTATGGCTGGATGTAAATTTCAAAGTCCAAATCACCTTGACCTTTGACCTTTAGAGGTCACATGTAAATTAGAAAAAAATACACAGTGTTACAATGCCAACAAATTAAGGCTAACATGAACCAAATAAGATAAAAATTGACCAAGTAAGGGCTCAATGAAACTTTCAAAGGCCTCAACGACCTTGAATTTTGACCTCTAAAGGTAACATGTTGACACAAAAATGCGCAGTGTTGTAATACCTACAATTTGAGTCCAAATGATGAAAATTGGATGATAATTGGCTGAGTTATGACTGGATAAAAAAATACAAAAGGTCCAGGTGACCCTGACCTTTGCCCTTTAGAGGTCACATGTACATAACAAAAATGTGCAGTGTTACAATACCTACAATTTGAGCCTAATATGGTCAAAATTAGAAATTTGACCACGTACTGCCTAGATGAAAATTTGAAAAGTCCAAATGACCTTGACCTTTGACCTTTAGAGGTCACATGTAAATTTTTAAAATATGCACTGTTACAATATCTACAATTTGAGCCCAACATGATCAAATTGGATACAAATTGAGCCATAAAAGTTATGGCTAGATGAAATCTTGAAAGGTCCAGATGACCTTGACCTTTGACCTTTAGAGGTCACATATAAATCACGAAAATGTGCATTGATCAAAATTGGAAAAAAATTGACCAATTTCTGGTAGATGAAAATTTCAAAGATCCAGTTGACCTTGATTTCTGACCTTTAACTACTATTTGAGCCCAACACGATCAAAATTTGATAAAAATTGACCGAGTTATGGCCAGAAGAAAAAGTTCGAAGGTCGAAATGACATGGACCTTTGACCTTTAGAGGTAACACGCAAATTACAAAATGTGCAATGTTAAAAACATATTGATTGACGTTGGATTGGTTATCTGTACCTTAACAGTTTATGAGATATTCGAGATTTAAATTTTTAAATGGTCATAATTTGCACAATATTCCAAACCGTTAAACCTCTTTACACAAACTCAAGCCATTATGTATGGAGGTTTAATCATGCCAAGTTTGGAGTTTCTACGTATGATATTTTTCAAATGAAATGTCCGACAAATTTGCCGGTAAAGTAAGAAAGAAAGAATTCCAGGAAAAACAATATGTCTGTGATGGCACACAGACATAAATATCGGATTGCCCAACTTCTCTGTATATGTATACGCGTATTCTCTTTTATATATATATATATATATATATATATATATATATATATATATATATATATATATATATATATATATATATACATATATATAATATATATATATAACATATATATATACATATATATAATATATATATATAACATATATATATATATATATATATATATATATATATATATATATATATATATATATATATATATATAGGCCTATATGCAGGAGTACATGCGGACAAGTAATTTAGCAATGGATATAAATCAGAAGACACCATGTTTGCACGGTAAAAAATTTGCACATGTATTATCATATATCTACGACAACCCATATCTGTAAATATGCATGGTGATAAAGATTTAACTTGTCTTAACGCCTACTATATTCATTGTCAGAGATTAAAAATAATCTGTACGATGTTTGTCTAAGTAACATGACTATGTCAAGTCTATGAAAATATCAGGAACAGTATTTTTGATCATTCAACTTATCTTCTTGCTCGGTTTGAGAAAAATTGAAACGGCTGCGGGTATATCTCAGGTGTGACGGGGCGTGAGAAGTGTTAAGCTAGATACAGTACCTAACCGATACCTGCAAGATATTTCTATGAAAAACTTGTAATACACAATAAGTTTGTAACATTGATGGATATTCCTATTTCAGAAAAAGGCTGTGATACATTTCTCAAGCCTTCAAAAGTTAATACTTGCCAAAAGCTTGAGAATTCAACATGGCGTAAATTCTCTAATTGAAGCCTCAGTTTTTATTAGAATACATTTTTCAATTTTCCATATTGAAGATGATGAAGTCAGGGTGCGTCTTTTAATAGAGAATTTTCCCTGCACCATGTTTTTCATTTTCGATTTCTTTGCAAATATCACAAACTCTGAGATCAACAGAAATTTTGTTTGGTCTTTTGTGGCGTCCAGTTTCAATACTTAAATTATGTGCACTTATGCGAAGGCGGGTAATATATTTGCGCATATTGAAATCTTTTATCTGGTGAAGGTATAATTCTAAATTGAAATCCGTTTTAAAAAGAGTATACGTTCGCAATTTTTTATCTTGATCACCTTGAGAATTTAAATTTTGCCCCCAATGAGTACAGAATTTACTTTTGATTGCTGATTTGAATAGTTTTGAAGGGTATATGCCTGAACTGTTTCGTTGATTATGCCAAATTTCTTCAAAATTTAAACCTAGAAATGTATTTTTGGTAGTACTGACCCATTGAGAAGATAGATTAGAAGGGAAGTCTAGCTTACACAAATAACAGTCGTACAATAAGCTGTCGGGTGACATATTTGTTATTCGGAAGAAGTTTTTACACACTAAAACATTTTGACAATTAAGGAAAAGAAAAACGTAGAATGGCAATAGAGTGAATTATCGCGAGTCGTACACATGGAACTCAGGCGGGAAGTTTTCATTTTGATTACTTTAACTTACCAGCCTGAAGTCGAGGTGCGTCTTCTATTAGGGTTTTCTGCACAACAAAATGACGAAGATTACAACATTGTAGATGTTGTAAAATAGGGGTGTGTCTTGTAATAGAGATGCGTCTTTTAATAGAGAATGTACGGTATAAATTCGGGGACATACATATTTTGAGAAAAAACCGGTATTTTTTAATGTAATATCATTTGTTAAACTGACCTGCCAGTCAAATACTTATTACATTGCTTTGTATTAGTGAAAGTATGACTGGGCAAATTCAGCTCGGCAATATAAGTTATTTTCAGAAATTGACGTAAAAAGTATCAAATTACTGAAACTGGCAAGAATGGAGTCTGTGCTCAATCTAGCGGTTTATGTCGAGGCGGCCCCAAAGGAAGAATGATGACTGTATGTTATTAAATTATGAAACATTGTGGATAGTTACCAATTGGTTTTATCGACTTTTCCCGTAACTTTGAATCTTTATCTTTATCCAGGAACCTGGTATGCGATACCATGTCTTCGCTTTTTCAAAACTGTTAAGGGTGCACCAATAAATTAATATAATAGCCAAATTACGATTGGGCTGTAGTGACTTAAATGCTGATCTAGAGCTTGAACCTAAAAGAAAAATCTATTGCTACAATGCAAACACCTTGACGTTCTTTTATCTTTCAATCTTCCCTGATCGCTTCACATGGATTGCATAGTTGTTCAATCCGGAAAACTTCTTGCACCTTGAAATGCTTATGGCAGACATGCATTTGAGTCTCTGTTTACATTAGTGCGACACTCTTTAGAATATGCCAGTGTGGTATGGCATGGATGCACACGGTCGGGCAAGAATCGTTTGATCCTGAAAGTATTCAGTTAGGGCAGCCAGGGTTGTTAGAAGAGCACTCAGTCATACTTCATGAAGAAATGTATTTCTAAACAAGCTGGGAATCTTTGTAGAACGCTGAAGGAAACACAGATTAACACTTATGTATAAACGTGTCAACAGATTTGTTCCTTCATAATCGTGTGATTTAGTCCCCCAAACAGTGGCAGAACGAACTTACTTCAATATCAGATCAAGTCTGGATTCTGGCTCAGTTTTTCTCGCATAAAAACGTTCTATCACTTCTTACTTTTTTTTTCGTGGACCATTCGTGAATGGACCCACTCCCACACTTTGTTAAAAACAGCGAAAATTTAGGAAAGTTCAAGCAAAAACTTTACGCAGCAAAGGCTAAACATAATGGAATATCTGATTTTGGTGATAAGAAATTTGGTGTACATCATGCTATTGACCAACTACAGGTACATAATGCATTCAGACGAATCTCTACTTTCTTCATGTGGTACTTCATCCCGAAAATATGTTTGTTTGCTTGTTTGTTTTGAATGTAACAATTGCATCACAGCAAGACATGAATTGAAAACTCAACACCACAATCATAGCGGCCTTGTACTTAAAACAACATTGGAGGGTTTGTCGACAAAGTATGACCCAAATCTGCATATATTAAACTGTTCACTAATATATTAAATCTATTGGAACAATTAATACTTGGCTATCTTCCTGCCCTCGTTGCTGTTTCACTACGAGTGTGTCACAAGCATTGTTATTTGTTAACAATATCACTATTCGATCTTCATGTATTCTTATCGCTGGAGAATCAATACCCACTTAGCCCGTTTTAACATCTGGATGTTATCCATTTTCTTGTTGTATTTTCAATTTATACGAGAGGTATTTATATAGGCATTACTTGTTGACCAATTGTCTTTTCAATCAGGTATGTTTAAATGAAACATTGATTTGTACAAGATAAGAGTGGCTGATGTACCGTCTTGTATCTGTGGCCTAGGAGATGAAGATATGTTCCATTACTTTTTCGAATGTTTTACGGTTTCCTGCACACGAAATGTCCTTCATGCTGTGATCATTCCCAATTTTCCATTCAAACCAATAATCTACTTGCTGCATCGAATAGCTGCCCAAACTGGGCAGAATTGAAAATTAACAACGCCATTATTGCTTACATTACAGGCCAAAGTCGTCCACCTGTACACCTAGGCAAACAAAATTACCATGAACCAGTTAAAATTATTTACGTGCCTGTTTCGCCATAGTGATGTTCACTTTTCTATGTGAGTCGTTGTAATTACTACCCTGTTATGTTTGTATCTACTCTCTCTTATCATTACTGGACTATACTTCACTTTTTAATTTTACTGCTATTATTATTATTATTATTATTATTATTATTATTATTATTATTATTATTATTATTATTATTATTATTATTATTATTATTATTATTATTATTATTATTATTATTGGAAGAGGGGCCGTTTAGACTTCACCTGCTTCAAATAGGCAAGGGCAAGAACAAAAGATTCAAGAACTGCCTAACAGAGGGCACTGCAGTCAGTGGAGGGCTAGGGTTGTGTTTTGCCATTACTTTACATTGTAATTTGCAACTTATTAACTTGAAAACTACTGCACATAGAAACACCAAATTTCAGACAGTAAATCTAGATGCATATCTAAATACCTAATAAAAACCATATAACCACAGCTACATAAGTGGCTAGTTTATTTATGGTTGCTTTAACATACAAATTAACGGGAATGCACAGCTCTAGCCCTCCAAAAGCTTGTGTATTCAGTTGTGTATTGGGGCGAATACACGCCTAAACGGTAATTTTGACCTTTCCTATTGTATTTTGACATAAAATACTTTCAACTAAGTGTTTGACCCAAGGAGTCCATGATCTGTATTTTCAGTTTACAACGTATTTCCTGTCTCGGAGAAACCACCGAAGGTTCCTCCGGGTTCCAATATAAATACATGTAGATCGATATGACAGCAATAAATTCTGCAGCTGCTCTGCGTATAATCCGCTCGTATGGGAAGATACTTTTACCACACATATATGACTCACATTGTTTTACCGGTATGATAAGTAAGCTGGGTTGGTGTTAGCTATTAGCCAGTTTACCATAGGCTGATATAAGTGGAACTAGGCTAAATATATTCACCATCTTTTGCCCAAGTTGGCTTAATTTTTTTTTTTTAATTGGGTTTGATAAAATATTTTGACTTTAACATTTAACGCTAAACACCGAATCCTTTTTTGGTGAAGAGAAACGCGTTTTCAAATGCAAGTGAGTCACTTTGATTTAATTGGCTACACTTGAATAATTCCTAGCGCTGGCTCAGGTAACGTTGCCTCCAAAGCAGACCCAAGCTGTGTGTTTTGCCTACTCCGCTGGGGTTTGCCCTTCTTTGACAAGGTCACTGTTTTAGCGTTGGAAAAGTGACTAAGTTTCTGATTGGCTGAGTATGGTTACTATAGTAACAGGCTTCAGTACACTAGGGACCAGTGGCTGCTACTGGTCCAAGTGATAATGATAAACTTCTTGGTTGGTGTCGCAGTGCGGGGGGAGGGTCACAGTATAGTTCTGTTTCCATTACTATAAACAAAATCCTGTCGAAGAAGGACAGACCAAATGTAGTAACCCAGAACTTGGTCTGCTTTGCAGGCAACGGGTTATATAGTGTCATGCATGCGTTCCACTTCATTTGGCCTTTCACTTGTACTTTATATTACAAGAGGGCGCCAATACCTTATACAAGGCAGTTTATTGACACCCATTTTCATTGTTGTATGTTCTCAAAATTTGCCGGCACATGATTGGTTGACCCATGTTTCATTGATGGTATTACTTGACTCATTACTTTGTGTAGTTGCGGAATGTTGTGTCACACAGGTCTGATCAGGTAATGAGGCATGCACATTTAATCTACCAATTATGCTCCACACTTTGAGTATCACGCGGACTATCAGCATCCATCAGAATTAGTCTAGTGTAATAATAATAATAATAATAATAATAATAATAATAATAATAATAATAATAATAATAATAATAATAATAATAATAATAATAACAATAATAATAATAATAATGATAATGATAATGATAATAATAATAATAATAATAATAATAATAATAATAATAATGATAATAATAATAATAATAATAATAATAATAATAATAATAATAATAATAATAATAATAATAATAATAATAATAATAATAAAAGATATTTCAAAACAATACTACCTGTTAACTCTATGAATTAGAATGCTCGAAACGATGTGTCATTCTGAACACAAATTCAAGCAGAAAGACAAACAAATCTGCAGCCAAGTGATCAACTTAGTCGTGACACCAGGCGCGTTATCATTAGTACAAACCTTTTCACAGTGACACTTACATACAATCCCAAGAGAACCATATTATGTTTTGCAGAAACCTATGACTTAATGGTAATTATCATGCATGAGCCGCACTAAGTACATTAACATGACAGCCTTTAATCTATTTTGCGTCACTAAATGCTCATGGTTAATCCAAACGGGTGCCAAACGATGCATACATGTACCAAAATCCCTTTTGACTGAAATCGAAAACTTGCAAGTGTGTAAATGCATTGGCTAGTTGGCCTGCACTTCTCTAATACTTGTTGCACAATGATAAGTTGTGACCTGATCATTTTTCACTTTCCTGAAATTTATTAACCTTTACTGACTGATATTAAATGGAGTTGTATCCAGCACACTTGAGGCAGGTACATGCTAGCAATGTGCCCCTAAACCCCGGAACAAAATGGGTGTATTTTAGTCCAGCTTCGGTGAAGCTCCTGATCCTATAAATTAATTCATATTACTTCCATAACATAAGTAAGCTTTTCTGGAATTACTGTCAGAATGATACTTATAAGATGCATCTTAAATGCCTTGGAAACTAAAAGTGTGATATCATTGTGAAATCATATTATTTATGGTATCTATATGTGTAACACATCGCCATATGGTTTATGTCACATTGTGATAGAAATCCATCTTGATGTACTTATCTGAGTGCACTTATTTTTGGCCTATACCTCGGTTAGAGGTCGGGCAATAAAGAACTTGAAATTGAACACAGGCCACATTTAATTCCTTGTGGGCCCCTAATATCACTGATAAACAGTTAAGCTAGGATTCCATAATGTACGGGTACGGATACGGCAAAAATCTCGCAACTTGATATTACATACAATGATTCCATATGTGCCGAAACGGGCATGGTTTCTCATACGGATACAGGGACAATTTTTCTTACCGCACCATGCAGCGATTGAAATCGTATCCGCACTCAAAACGGACAGAAATTCCCTTGAAATGACATGAAATGATACATAATTTGGTGGTGTATCCCTGGTATTTTAGGATTGAAGCCAGGTGGGAATCATCCTGTACCCTTGGTTGATCCGCCACAAAAAGACAGTTAACGGACCGTGCACCGCTTATATGGAATCGCACCATTTGCATAATCGTACGCGGTGCCCGTACATATGGAATCCTAGCTTTAAACTCGCGTCAGGGTCTCACTGAACACTGCGTTGTGCACCATGTGTCACCACAACCGAGAAGCCCTTACTGGGGAAGATGGCTTCCTTATTGGACTAAAAGTACGTGGCAACACAAAGGAATGGGACGGAGATGTTATCCACTCCATAGTTGGTATTTTAAAACTCGACATAAATTTTGTACAACTTTTTAGTATGCTGAAGCCATCATGTAAAACATTCCAGTTTTCGAATAAAGAAAAGTAGATCTCAAAGTAGAAAAAGCACTTAGTTTTTTTCTTGAATTGATACGCTATTGTGTCATCAGCATTTCAGTAATTGTTCTGTGTACTTCTACATGACCCGCAAAGTTGTGTATTCTGAACCATCCTTGCCATAAGATCACATCTTACCATCACCCAGCCTTTGCTTTTAAACACTCATTGAAGCAACCTTAATTATTTGCTGCGTACTTGTCCCGGCAATGCACATTGCATTGCAGAAAATCGTCAAATGATATGAAATGTTCAGTCAGTGTGTTCCAATGGGCGAGGAAGCCTTCCATTAAGAGACCTGATGAGCACCCGGCTATCACATTGGTTAATACAGCCACACTTGCCGTCATGTCGAAAACTCCCCTTTGCTCTACTCTATAGCATGGCAAGTTGCGAAGGCTCTGCATGCATACGATGTTACGAGTCACGAATTGATTACTAATTGCAATATAACAATACTGTGTTCACAGGCAAAAGCATTTTTCCTGAATCCATCAACGGAAAATACCTTCCCTGTACATTACCAACACTTCCCGTCAAGAGAGTAGCGAATGCTCAACGGTGCCCTCATTGGTCATATAACAGCAGTCTGAGCGAAAGAACCTGCCAAGATAAGACAATAGGCAGAAAAAGTGGGACATGCCCCTGTTGGGCACACGGTGTTCATCAAAAATAGTGTGTCGTGAATGCAAGGGCACAATGAATTATTCAACTTCGAGTTGATATAACAAACGATGGGAGTATGTAAAGTGCAAACAATGATTTTCAGCCAAATACGATACAACATTGGCCATCTCTATCAACTGAAAATTCAACTTGATTTTTTGGACTCATGTTGCCTGCTTAAGGGACCAATTACCCTCTTTTCGGCACTTCCATTGCTGGCGAGGTATGTTTAGAGGCAAGCACTCATGGAGAATCAAACTATTTTACATGACTGCGACAGAAAAACCTATTAGAATTTGAGTGGGCAGTCAACAATATGCCCAGATCAACCTGAAGTGAAGTGAAGAAAGTTGTTGATTTCAATTTTTCCTTGCCAGAAACCAGTTAATTGACCTCCAAAGCAGACCCAAGCTGCGCATCTGTCTGCTCCGCTGCGTGTAGTAAAACGGAACTTGATCTGCTTTGAAGGCAACTAGTTTATCAAGTCGCTTCCAAACCTCATTCGGTTTAATATTGATAGCGTAAAGCCACCAGGAAACAACAGCTGCATTTACAAGATGGTGCCTTGTGTACCGGCATGCACTGAGTGTGCACCTTAGTTTGTTTTGGGACCCTGCTCGGCTTTGCACACACACGAAAAAAAAATGTGAGCACTGTCTGCACTAAGTGGCTAGAAGCTGACACGAACGTATTCATCGCGTGATCCCTCGGCCATTCAGTCTTCAGTTTCGGCTGCTCAGGGGTCATTGGCCACGGTAATTCAGTGATTCACATGCAAAATAAGTGGCCATGACGGCGCTGCAACTGAAAAATTACATCACGGCAATGGCAACGTTTTGAACTATCAGGCATAATTCATCGGTGTATAATTGCAGTATTAGCAGATTTTACCATCATGGCAAAACCAAAACCATAACTTTCTGAAAGTCTGCGAGAAAACTCAGGCACATTTCAGCTCAAGTGATTTCGGTGCACCAATTCTCAATTGCAACGCATTTAAATAACATTGATATGAGTGAATATACACAACTTGCTTGGAGTTACAGTGGAAATATGATTATGTTTGGATTAACAGACCTTCTCCCCTATCCGAGGACAAAAGCGTTTACTGGAAATATTAAATTAAACACTCCTGTGATATGTCTAATACATGTATTTACAATATCGTGTAATTCCCAATGACTGAAAACAAGAAGTAAAGCTGCGCATCAAAGAAATTGTTTCATGTCTTATTTTGATATTAAACATTTAATTTTGTATTTTATATCAATACATACGGTATAAGTTTTATGCTGCATTCTTTGTTTTTGATACGAACAGAAAATTTGTATGTGCAACATAAAATGGTTCATAGGCTGCTTCCTGAAGCTACAGAGAAAAAGAACCATTATGTTAAAAAATCATTTAGGAAGTGTATCTTACCATTCATAAAGTTCAAAATATAAACTGCGTTTAGGACTACTTTTGATAATCATTAGGCGAACGAACGTGTGCATTTGTTTTGAAGTGGGCACAGTTTCAAACATCATTCACCAGGACCGGTTTGCAAAATACACATAATATGTTAAGGATAAAGTTTTTCCTCACTCCACTCTTCTATTGCAGTACTTGTAAATGAAAAATATGTGATTCAGGACCTAGCAACTTTTGAATTGTTCTGATGTGCACCTAAAAACGCGAATGTTATTAGCTGTGTCATTCACAGTCTCTGCCCTTTTTACATGAGATCCTTTTTCAAACGCCTGACGCAGTAAAAGTATGCGAATCAAATCTAAAACATCAGCTTTTCTTATTTTTGTCTCATATAGTCAAGACATTTGAATTTGTTCTGACCTTGAACGCAATACAACTTTCATGAATATAGGATCTATACATGTAGCAGGTCATAATATCCCGCTTTACAGTTGCCCTTTAATATAAAAATTGCTCTTTCCTCGAGGATAAAATCCCTCAGATCACGCCCTTGGTAGAGAAGTCGTCTCACTATTTACGACATTACTCAGGCTTTGTTGACCTCGAGATCCTTGACACCAGCCACTCTGCACCTACAAATTACACCATTGTATGATCGTATCCAGAGCGAATGTTATTGATATATGTATATGTATATATATATATATATATATATATATATATATATATATATATATATATATATATATATATATAGGTCTATGTATATGTATGTATTTATGTGTGTCAGAGATGCAACCTGTCCCTCATCATTAGGGACAGTCCCTGAAATTAGCTGAAATTTGACCACTTTATAATGTTTTTCAAGCATTGAAGTGGAGTATTTTCTTAAATATTCTTTGTTCGATTATTCTATCCCTATGTTCTCACTTGAATGTCCCTGAAATGGCATTCTGAAAGTTGGCATTTCTGGTATGTATGTATGTATGTATGTATGTATGTATGTACTGTATGTATGTATGTATGTATGTACTGTATGTATGTATGTATGTATGTATGTATGTATGTATGTACCCACGTACGTACGTACGTACGTACGTACGTATGTATGTATGTATGTATGTATGTATGTTGGTATGTATGGATGTATGTATAGATTCCAATAGATGAACAAAATTTATGGACCGCCAACTCTCGTTTTGTATTCCGTAATCCCAAGCGCAATTGTAATCGAATCCACACAAGTCGAGTACTTTCCGTGTAGGATTTTACAAGTATACTGCGTTCATTGAAAAGAAATAGGGCTCATTATAACACTTTACACACACACACACACACACACACACACACACACACATATATATATATATATATATATATATATATATATATATATATATATATATGTGTGTGTGTGTGTGTGTGTGTGTGTGTGTGCGTGCGTGCGTGTGTTTACATACATTTTTGTTTTATGCTTCAAACAGTTTCGTCGACATAGCAGATGGTTTACCTCGGGTTATAGCAGCATTGCAGGTAGGAACTACATCTACTGGCCTGCTCCCACCTGAGCAGTTCCAGCTCACCTGCGTCAGTCCGATCACTCTCCGACCATATTTAAAGCTGTGGATATTGGATTTTCCTTGGATTTGTTGGTGAGCAGCTCGATCTTCCTCCCGATCACTGCCTTCTCCCGCTCGCTCCCAGTGTGCCCGAAGACACGACGCATCTAGAGAAGGGTGGCTCTGTGGGAAACCACCTTTTAGATCAGTAGTTTCAGCTTTTTCTTTTTCTTTCTGCATGCAAATTCAACCAGTTAAACATAAAGACTGGTCTTACCGATCTGAGAGCACCGTTCTACCGCTCTAGTCGATTCTTCTTTGGATCCAATGGTATCCCAAGGTGGACGGGTCGACTCGACCCGTCAGTTAGTTACTTTACCTGATTCGGTTTCTATAACCATGCGCTCATGCTTCCTCGTGTTTCCTTAAATAAGCCCAGTCCTTCCGCATGGCAAAACATCTTTAAAGTATATCGCCCTTCTGGTGCATATAACACAACTTAACCATTGAATAATGTAGCGTATCGACCACAGACAACATTAGTTTCACGTGGTTTGGACTGGCCGGTTGTTATGGTTCAAAATGACTAGGTTTGCTCGCTGCATGTGGATCTGCAAATGTGTGGTTCAATAAAATTGCACTCGTTTGTTGTTCTTTGTTTGGCAACACTATCATCCATTGGTCTTTCTCAAAAACATAACCGCAACGGAAAGCTGAAGTCCATCACATTAAGACTGACAGTGATCCAGCGTCCGCGTTAGTTATTAACCATAAAACCATAGCATTTACTTTCTTCACCAATTAGCCCGTTATTGTCTCATTCAATTGATATAGCTATGACAAATGAAGTAAATCTATTGCCCTTGAGCACGCTTTACTTACCGTTATAGCAGTTCCACACGTGTTGCCAAAATTAGGTATCAACAGTCTCTTCTCCCTTTATTACCACACTGAGTTGGCAACGGTGACTTTTCTGCACTTGAATTTGTCAGATAATGGTCGATATCGGTCTCAAGGTATGATCATAAAAAGCAAGACCCTTATTGCAAGCACGTGTAGGTAATGGACTGGGATATGCTGGTCAGCAATCTGCTCTATCAGACAGCGGCTGAGCCGGCACTGTCGACGCCGTACTATCATCACTGTTTCTGGTGTGAGGGCCGGGAGAAGGAGGAATCCGGATTACAATCAGCATCATTCCCGGCGTTCTATTTGGAATGGAATACTGAGGTACTAGCTGATCGATTACGTGGGTTGTCACCAGCAGGGGTTGTCCTTTTGCACGAGAAGACAAGGAGCACGTGGCCGGCAGCCAAATATATGTCGCAATCGGGGCTTCATTGTAGACCAGTGCGTCGCCTGGAGGTATGGCCTCTACTGTTCAGGATTCCGCAGACCATACATTTGTCTGGTCGATCGTATACGTTTTTCCCAGACACTATTGATATTAACCACTGCAAGATTCCTGCCATCATGAAGCGTCTGGACCAGAGAGCAAATATATCTGTGTGTTACCCCCCCCCCCCCCCCGCACTGAAACGACACACGACCGTAGGTCAAGTGACGTCTTCTCCATGATTCTGACCGGTTTTATCAGTAATGAAAGGAATTTAAAAGATGATTAGACGAGATCCATC
This sequence comes from Hermodice carunculata, assembly GCA_964020975.1. Lineage (NCBI taxonomy): Eukaryota > Metazoa > Annelida > Polychaeta > Eunicida > Amphinomidae > Hermodice > Hermodice carunculata. The sequence goes on along the minus strand of OZ026624.1, from coordinate 12,463,785 downwards.
CGATTAGCATACCCTTGGCTCACAGCTCTACTTTACCAGGGTTAACCTGCGGCAGGAAAAAACCTTCATCCAAGGCAGCAGCGTGAACACATTCAATCTGAGATCGGTGGGTCACTATTGCGCTTGAATGTCGTCTTGCCAGCGACTTTTGTTTTTGACACAGAGGCGACAAAAAGGACAACGTGTATGTTCCACATTGTTAGATTTCCTGTCTTATTCTAAGTTTTGGTGTTCAGACTGTTGATTTGAGAAAAAAAAAGTTTTGGCCTCTGGCTTCCTAGTTTGGACTTAAGATTATTTTTGATACGTTTTCTACCTGCTCAACGTTTCGACAGCCCGTCAACAACAATATACAGGTCTTCTGTTCCCATCCCAACATATTGTTTCATCGATCGTTATGATTATGCCGTGTGGAGACATTGAACTAGACCTGGGACCCTTCACTTTCTACCCTGAGTGCACCTCGCTGATCACCGGAGGTCAACCTTGCCTCCTTTGTTCTTGGTGTAATTGTATTACATATGCTGGCCATACACACATAAACAGCGCACAATTTCTGTGGCTATGCTGTAGTTGTGCCACCCCACAGCATGAACTGGCTGACTCCTTGTTCATGTTGACAAACTCTTTTTTTGTCTTTAACTCTAGTGCTTATCATGAAAATCAGCACAGTACAAACACATCTGATATGTCACAAACTGGTAGTCTCGATGCAAGTGTGAATAACCATAGTGATGTATTGGAGTATATAAATCAACTCAAGGACTACAGAAAATTATATGCCAAAAATTTCATCACTGCACAACTCTACATAAATAGTGTCAGATATAAGTTCGATGAAATCAATTATTTATTTGATCAGCGGCTGGTGGACTGCGCACATATAGGGGAAACTAAATTAGATGTCGGTTTTCCTGACAGTCAATTTGCTCCTCCAGGCTTTCATGTGCGTCTGCTCCAGATGGTAGAGAAAATATTTTACTCAAAAATACGACCGATTCAATTAGTAAACCTTTCACTAAAATTTCCAATCTGTCTCTCCGCCTCTCCTGTTTCCCTGACTCTTGGAAGAAAACAAATACATGTCCCGTGTTTAAGCCGGCCAATAAGCAGATTAAAAGTAACTATTGCCCTATATCTTTACTGCGTAAGGTTCCTAAAGTATTTGAACGGCTGGTCTTCAATGCTCTCCATGAATACCTGTTTGACAATAGCCTTATTACATCTAGAAACTCTGGGTTCAAGGAGGACGATTCTACAATAAATCAACTAGTACATATTATTCATAATATCTATAATGTTCTTGAACATTCCAAAGAAGCTCGTGTGGTCTTTGTAGACATTTCTGAGGCTTTCCACAAGGTTTGGCATGCTGGCGGCTGGCCTCCTATTTAAACTACATCAGATAGGTATCTCTATTAATATCGTTTCATGGATCGAAATCTATCTTTCAAATCGATTTCAACAAGTGGTCATTCATTGCCAAGCGTCTGCTTGGTTGCCCATTGAAGGTAGCGTACCCCAGGGACACATGATGGGTCGCCTTTTTTTTCTGGTGCACACGACAGATCTGGTTGATGACATTTTCTGTGATATCAGGCTTTTTGCGGATGACACAAGCTTGCGAGAGATTGTCCAAAATCCAACGGATCCTGCTCATCACGTAAAAAGAAATCTTTCATATATCCAAACTTAACTTGGGAAAAACTATGGTGTGTCACTTTCAATGCCCTGAAATCTTGATCCGTTTTCTTCACTGCCCAAATCATTAAACCTCACCATCCACCTGTTTATCTTGGTCAGTGAGCCATACCTGAGGCCACCTCTCACACCCATTTAGGCATAACTCTTAGCAGTAATTTATCTTGGCATAACCCGTATTGTTAATTAAGCCATGCACCACATTGCTCTTCTTCACAGGTTTAAATTCAAACTTTCTAGACAAACCCTGGTCAGGCTTTATTTCTCTATGGTAAGACTAATTCTGGAATAAGCTGGGGTCCTCTTTGCTAACTGCGGTCAAGGACTGTCATATTGACTTAAATCTATGCAGTATGTGGAGGCAAAATATGTACTGGTGCCTTAAGGCACATTTCTCGTATCAAACTTTTGCAAGCACTCGGATGGCCTATCCTTGCTAACCGTCGTAAATAGTTTAAATTGGTCTTTTTTCACAAAATGACCCTCGATCTTACTCCTTCTTGTCTATCCAGTCTTCTGCTACCTTCTTACATTGGTCGAGCAACACTCAATTGCAGATCCACTCATACCATCCCACGCAGGACTCTTCGTTTTGACAGCTCTTTCCTCCCTGATACCACCAAACTTTGAAATAACCTACCTATTGATGTAAGATACTTTATCTGGCTCCGAATCTTTAAATCAAAACTCAAGACAACCTTGCTGGCCGTGGACGATGTTCCAAACTTTTTTTCCTAAGGGCATCATTTTTTTAATATTTGCCTGACCCAGCCATGGCTATGTTTCTCTAGACTTAACTTTAACCGTTATAAAGTAAATGTAATTCCAAGTCTTTCTTGCTCCTGTCCTTTCCCGACTGAAGATGTTACTCATTTCTTTCTATTTTGTCCTGAATATGCCTTCCCTGGAAAGAAAGTTTTCGATCATACAATACCTCTCATAGTTCCGGGTGTTCACTTTTACTTGATAATCCGTATAGCTAGCGAAAAGCTGATTCCTATTTTACTCTTTAGCAGCAAGGAACTATCAGATATTGTTAATATGCTGATATCTGATGCAGAACAAAATTATCTAGTTGAATGTAGACCTTTTGTTTTCTAATCCTTTCTATAATCATGCAGCCTTATCCCCTCTTCTTTGTTAAGTTAATGTGATCTTCTGGTTAAATTATATAATTAAAGATTCTCTATGCTGTCTATCTTATGATGGATTGCTTCAAGTTTAAAATTACGCATATATATATATATATATATATATATATATATATATATATATATATATATATATATATATATATTGACTTTATTGTCAACAGTGAAGAGTATACATAGTGTCATTATGTTTTACTGTATTATCTCAATTTGAGTTTTAATGCTCTTTGAACTATTGATGTTTGTACATGGTGATAGCAATATTTCCCAGCTATACAATTTGTATAGTAACATAGTTTGTAACGTTTTGTGCGTACTGCATATATATATATATATATATATATATATATATATATATATATATATATATATATATATATATATATATATATATATATATATATATAGAGAGAGAGAGAGAGAGAGAGAGAGAGAGAGAGAGAGAGAGAGAGAGAGAGAGAGTTGCTTTCCATGTCTGGAGAACCCATTATACTAATATTCATATGTACTACAGGGCAATCCACCATAAATAAGTTTGTTTAAACTAACCCGTCGATTTCTACAGAATGTATAGAAGAAATCACAATACACATGGCGGTGGTCAGCTACTACACATTAATTAGGTCTGATATCCCAAATTAACGGATTCAAGATTTTGAAAGCCCAAACAGTGAGTTGATCATATGGAAAGTGAAAGAAGGCAACAACAAATGGGCTCTTTCGTATACCGCCCTTTAAACTATTCGGACTTTGTTGCTTTTGACAATATAACTTGAATTTTGGATTGACTATGTCTTGATATCTGGAGACTCAAACTTTGATCCTAGGCCTCAAGAAAATGATTAGCCTTTCGTTGACTTAATGGCCTTGTTTGACTTGAAAAACTTGGTGAAAGGTCGTACCTGTTATAAGTCACAAAATGCTTCTCCAGCAGATGTATTTTGACCAACTCACCAAATATGCTGAGTCATACTCAAACATAGGAGAAGGAGTAAGGGATTGTCATAAACTGGTAACAACGGCCTGGAAATGCAACTTACCTCCGTCTAAACCGAGGTACATATATTATAGGTCATATAAGCATTTCAATGTGCACCAGTTTTTAACAGATGCATTATATATACCTTATCACGCTTTGATATTTTGACGATCCAAATGATAACTACAGGGTGTATAATAGCATGTTTAACGATATAGGTGACGAACATCTGCCTGTGAAAAGAAACGTATTAAAGGAACATCTGCCAAATATATGAACAGTGAATACCGAAAGCCTAAACATCAAAGAAATTCACTGCGAAACAAATATCACAATGACATATCAGAGAAAGATGGCCACTTTAACAAGAAAAAATGGGATGCGTATAGAAAACAGATAAATTTGTGTCTTTCTCGTAGACATGAAGCCATCCAAGGTTATTTTAAGGAACGGTGTGGCAGTGGTCTAAAGTAAGGAGACTTCTGGCCAACTGTCAAACCTTTCTTGTCCAAAAAAGCGTCATATTCTCGTGAAGATATATTCTTGTATGAACATGATACTCTGATAACAAATCAAATCAAGAGAAGGTGTGTAACTTCCTGAACCACTTATACGTGAACAGTGCATCAAATAATGCCACCCCTACTGTGCCCACCATACATACCCAACCACAAGTTATAAATAGATATTCCATAGTGCGACCAAATGTTTTGGCAATAAAAGCAGTTGATAGGAGTGTGAGAGATTTTAGTTTCTCAAAAAACAACAGCAGAAGAAATGACCAAGTAAATTAATACTTTGTGCCCTAAGAAGTCTGCTTGGTGTGAATGATTTTGAGGACCTTGTTTCCATTATGCTATCAGCGTATTGGAAATATTACAATTGTCAGCATGTCCTCATTGGTCTCATTCAGGAATGGGGCCAACAACTATGGAGAAACATGCTGGTGCCGTAATGATGGACCCCATGACCTTTTGCTTGCCAAGCTCCCAGCACATGGCCTGTGCAATGATGCTTTAAGGCTATTGGAAAAATATCTGTCTTGTAGACAGCACAGACTGAAAACTGGATCAACTGCAGGTATGCGGGAATGCAACAGCAAAGGAGTACCCAAAGTTCTATCGTGGGGTCCATGTTATTTAATGTTTTCATGAACGATATTTACTACATACTGAACAGCGCTGATCTAAAAATATTGCAGATAACAACACATTCTCTGCCACTGATCAAAATATAGAGTGACTCCTGCTGCAGCCCAAAAAGAGGGCATAAATTGGCGCCATAAAAATTTCATGCTGGCAATCCCAGATAATCTCAATGTATTGTTCTTGCACCAAATAGAAAACCAAACCAAGAGGAATTGAAACTTGAAAATGTCTCCATAATATCAGAGTTTCATGTAGATCTCCTTGGTGTTACCATTGATGATAAGTTATCTTTCGATGCACATGTGTCAAAACTTGCCAAAATCGCTGGGCAACAGTTGAATGCTCTAAAGAGAACTGGTCCACTCTTAACTGAAGACGCACGACTAAATTTATTTTTACATCTGTCATCAAATTTCAGCTATTGCCCACTTGATTGGCATTTCTGTGGTGCAAATTAAAAAAAGTTAGAAAAAATCCAGCTGAGAGGTTTGAGATTCGTATTTAGGGTTTATAAAAGTGATCATGATCATCATTTGAATAGAGCTGGATTAAATACGTTACATCTGAATCGTACGCGTTCCTTAGGAATAGAAGTGTAGAACTGCCTAAATAATATCAGCACTTTATACAGGAAAGTGGTTTTAAACTTTGTCAATCAAACTACAATCTCCGAAGCAAGGATAACCTTATCCTAGAATACCCATCACTCAACGCACATTTCTGTAGCAGACATTTTCTATAGTCCCTAGCACCCAAAATTTGGAATGACCTGACGACAAAGTGTCGGACAGCAGTGAATCTAGCATGTTTTAAAAGACTCGTAAACACGTGGCAAGGTGTAAGATGCAAATGTGCAATGTGCAGCAGTGCACACTTGTTTCCACATTTTGGACCTTTACCTAATCCTGTAATTATTTTAATTTTTTACAAAACTGACTTTTGTTGATAGCAAATATATTTTTAATTCTTTCTTTCTTTCTTTCTTCCTTTCTTTCGTTCTTTCTTTTATCTTTCTTTCTTTCTTAGAGACACAATGTGTTTTAGTTAACTATTTTAAGATTGGTGACTAACAGTATCTATTCTTCTTTGTATTTGTTCGGCCATGTATCACTGTAAAATAAAGTTTACTTTACTTTACTTTCACTCAGATGTGACAACTCTCGTGTCTATTCGTTTTGACCAAGAATTGACCTCACCGTCCTTTGCTCATTGCTCATCCACACAATTCCTAAGTATCCATCTTGATGGATCCTTTCTTTATCTGAATATTAAAAAGAGGGTTAGCCAATTGCTGTGCAGCACATTTTGCTCTCAAAAATCGTCCCAAAAAGTGACAGCAAACATTCGAAAGGGTCAGTATGCTTGAAATGCTTATAACCCTACAGCAATGTGTCTCATTCAAAATGTTTCACGTGAAACGAACATTTATAAAAAAAATAACTGTTTTGGAGGTGACCTTCAAGATACACATAACAGATTTCAATCGATGGATTTGAGTGGGATAGTGCTTTGGCGGGTCGCCGGTTTGAATGATGAAAAGCCTGGCAGGCGATGCCCAACCGGCAACTTAGACCCTAGGACAGCAATAGATTAGTTGGATTCATCTTAGGTTTTTACAGAGTAAGTGATCAAAAGAGTAAAGAACATGGGCGTATAGACAAACGTTACATAAGAAGAAAATATACATCAGCGTGCTCAACGTACAATACGAATCATTTCACCTTTTATATCACGCTGAAAGAAGGAATAAAAAAGAAGTACTGCATGACAGTTTACTTTATATCAAAGGTTGATTACTTGTTCAGATAATGATAAGTTGACAGATGCATTAAGTTCAAGCTTAGTTCAACCCAAAATTCAATTCCTGTCGTAACAAGACTGAAACATGAATCTTGAGCGCCATCCAAAACCCTTGCTCACCACCATGGCATTTCGATAATTACTCTACATTTAGTTTCAACATATTATTTAACTTAGATCACCTAATAGTTCAGAGGTACTAAGTGGAATGGCTCTCCAGACACACAGAGAGACACAGCAACATGTACAAAACAAACAGGGCATTACATTTGTGAGGATGAATCAATTGTTCAATATAATAATAATAATAATAATAATAATAATAATAATAATAATAATAATAATAATAATAATAATAATAATAATAATAATAATAATAATATGATGCGACTCATCTAGTACCAAGATATATAAATCGTCTAGTATCAGATGGAAATTTTGAACATCATCATACATATCTACGTTTTACCAGCCTAAAGATTGCCATTGCCTTGAATATGTGTAATATAATTAAGTAATGAATATATCACCTGCTATGTGGACAACCAGGCTTGTATTCACTGTCGATACCAAAATATTACATACCGTTTCTAATGAAAATTCTCTATGGTAGGAAAAGAAAGGACATTCCAAAAAGAAATGGTATGTACCCACATTAAGATGTTAACAATTACATGCCGCAAACGGAAGAATATTTAGTCTATGTAAAAAAGAATCGAATGGACAAAGCCAAAGCGTAGTTCAGTACGAATATTCTTTGGAAATCTGTTGCCAAGTGAATAGCAACCTGGGATATAATCAACAGATAAAAGGGTACCAGGCGTACCCTATCTCTATGGAAAGCATAGAAGATGTTGCACCCCCGATCCTTACACATTGATGACGATTAGGCAGATAACTCCTAGTGGAAAAGGGAGATGCCTCTTGATTCCAAGCTGCCTTAGTTTGAAAAGTAAACCCTCGTGTCAGACGCGGTCAAATGCTTCGCTGATATCAAGGAAGAACATTCTGGGTTTTTTTTTTGTAGTTGGAGACCATTTTTAATGTTGCAAAGAATTTTGAGAAAGTGATTTATTGTTGCCTCTTTTGACCGAAACCCAGATTTTTTAGCCGCCAAATTCATAGCGCATAAAGCAGGCCTTCTGATATAAGACATGATAAATTTAGCTTTGAAAGACTTCAGATACGTTGCAGAGTAGTGGAATTGGTTTGAAAATGCTCTTCATCTGCTTAGCTTTCTTTTTGGACGCAAGACACGCATTTTACGTTTTCCAGGAATCCAAAAAGCATGACATAGCAGGGAATGGTTAAGGAGTGTGGTAAAACAGGGACAAACACTTGATCTTTAAAATCATATTTACAATACCATCAGGACCAGTTGCACAACTAGACTTCAATGATGGTAAAACTTTGTTTGCACACTAATTTCATCAATTTCTTGGGTAACCAAGCCAAGATTTTTCCTCTGAATATTTATATTTATTTGTTCAAAAAATCCTGAAACTGAAGGATCCTATGCCTTGAAAAACAGCTCAAAACCGTCGCCACAGCTATACGGTCACTGGAAACGGTCTATTGTGTGCTAATGATATGTATATGGAAGTTTACACAAACTAAAATGATATAATCTTGGCGCTTCAAGAGGTTAAATGGTTTGTTACAGCAGGTAAATACCAGTCGAAGGTCAACTGTAGTATGCCTAATCTCCAGACTGCTGACACATTCACCAAAAAATTGATCTAATCCTAGCTTTAACTCCAAACTTAAATCAATGTGGATTGGACCCTAAACTACTTAACCCCTGGCTCAATATTTGATCAAAACTTCGAAAATTAGCCAATATATGCTCTTGTCTACAATACGAACTTAAGGATGTACAGGTTCATTTTATTAAATCAATCTTAGTTTGATTTAGTATTTAATCTTTTGATCCAGAATTAAAATCTGGATTAAATTAAGTTTGATTTTATGAAATGGAAACTTTAGTTTCAAGGTTCATATTACAGCGAAGAACATAGATCGATTAATTCTGCCTGTTTCTATCAAACATTCGGCCAACGATTCAGCAGTTTAATACCAAAAGGCACACTGACTTTCATTTTAGGATTCAGTTCAAGATAAGTTTAAACTCCTTGTAAATACGGCCTTTAGTACGCACTTAACATTAGGACAACAGTTACTGAAAAAGAAGAGATCGGGAAGAAACTTTTGACATAGTATTACGCGAGTCAGTAGTGAGTTAGTACAAGTGGGAAAACCTTTCTCTGTGCTTTTTGGATATATACTTCAAACATACCAGAGTATATGTGCAGTATGCTGAAGGCAACCTCTAGCTGTACAACTGGTTCATGAACTCGCAGCGCCAATTCCTCTCGGGGCAAAGCTTGCTTGCTCACCACACACACACACACACACACACACACACACACTCTGATAAACCACTTCCATCTCAAAAATAAGATCAAATCAAAAGTTATCTTTGGCACAGATAGGGCTACAGCCCATACTAAGGGGTGTAATTGACTTAAGGCATGTTCCCTGTTAGACTCGTCATGTGCGGATTTTTTGTTTGTTTGTTTTTAAATCTTTCCAACGTACAATTCAGTCAATCCATATATCAGATGACAATCACTTGCGCAAAAAGTCATTCGCAGTTAAGAGTAAAATATCCGTTACAAACACGGCCTTTTTGAAGTACTCTGCCACTGGTCAGCCAGATGGAACATATTTCGACCAGATTTGTCAGCTCGTTATAATAATTGCAGAAATAATTTACAATGTCGTTTTTCCCACACTATTTCAACACATATCAAAGGACATCTCTCTCTGAACATAAGTGCTGAAAAAAGGGGTCATTTAATTCAAAGGTCCTTTCCTGCCTGAGATGCCTGTTATGCCATGCCACTCAGCTGGAATAGATTATTTATTAACCATTGTACCCTTGGATTTAGTGTGGTTCCTCAGGATGCATATTCCAGCAAATGCAGTCCTCATGCTTAATTGTGGCCCAGTCACACCAGGACTGGGGTGGTGACTTGAAACGCTAGGTACAGTTGTTGATACTTGGTGTGCGACTTTGTGAGGCGTTCTGCAAATCCCCCTCAAAGATTCTGATGAGCCCCTAATTTACCAAACATTTTAAGCCGACGACAATTAACACACATGTCACTGTTCATCTCCAGTGGCAAAATGTTAACATGCATAATATCTTTGATATGCATGAATGCGACTCAAATAGCAAATATCTTTAATATGATTAATGGTCTAAAGAACAGGCGTAGCATGTAAATACTAAATTAGGCAGATCGTAAAAAGAGCAATTACCCGTTGCCTTCGATTCCATGTGAAAACTTAACCAATTATAATCGTCAGCACGAAAGTCTTAGAGCCCGTTTAATACACGAACAGAATGCGATCGTTGGCTCGAAAAAAATGGTTACCCGAATTTTTTCACGTAGGACATTCAAGTTATACCAAGAAAATTAAAACTTGTCAACAAGTTAAGCGATAGCGTAATTTATGTCAATCAGTGGGACTGGGGTTTTTTTTTTTTGATAACCTCGAAAACCAACGTTTGATTCACTAATATTTAGTGATAGTTCATTGAATAAACACCAGAGAAAATCATTAATTCATTGTGTAAAATCACATGTACTACACCTGGATGAGCTTAGTTTTAATGTCAATTATGTAACATCCTAAATGATAATATACCTAAATGTTCGCCTGTAACGTTATTTATAGGAATGACAAACAGCTGAGTGCCTAATTCCCGTGCCATATCTGTGATAATTGTAAAGCAATCAGATCTTGTTGGTCATGATCAATATACTTCTTACGATCACCAATACAGTTATGTATGAATTCTTAAGAATTACCCGTAATATCACAGTTGTTAAGTTTTTTTTTCTGAAAAGATTTTATGGTAAAGAATGTCAAAGGCTTTGATAAATCAAGAGTCATGACTAATGAAAGCTTACCATTGTCTGGATGCACCATGATGTTATTTAATTTCAGTTGCAGTTCATTGTGTATTTCTTTTCTAAAACTGTATTGACGTTGAGAATAAAGAAGAGTGCTGTGTGAACAGCCCATGCTGAGCTGACCTAGATATTCATTACACTTGCAGTTCTGTGAACTTGGGATAGGATCAAGGTCACCCATGTTCAGAGTAAGTCTGACCTTCATAGAAGAACACTAACATGTGCAACATCAAGGTCTCAGTTCAAGAAGTGTTCAAGTTATAGTGAAGAGTAAAATTCATATATGTTGAGCTGTGACCCCAGAAACGAGGTCAAGGTCACTCATGTACCGTCTAAGCATGACCGTCATAGAGAAACATTAACATGTGCAACATCAAGGACCTAACTTAAAACAGACTTCAAGTTATAAAGTGAACAGTAAATTTTGTGTCGGTTGTCCTGTGACCTTGGAAATGAGGTCAAGGTCCAAACATCACTGAAGCATGATTATCTGCACAAAGTAGGTAGACACTTATAGAAGGTACATCCCTACCAAATTTGGCACAAATCTGGCCAAAATTATTTAAGTTATAACCATTACAAAAAATTCCTATGTTAATGTCCCTATTAAGACTTTTTTTAAAGATTTTTTATTAATTCATAAAAGATCAAAAAATTAGTTGAGAGTGACCATTCGAACACACTTGGTAGGGACCTACCCAAGGCACAATGCCATCAAGTTTGAAGTAAATCTGAGAGATTCTTCAGGAAAGTCCAAAATGTGAATTACCATAAGAATGCATTTGAATGCCAAATGACTTTGAATGGTAAGCAATGCAAAAGGTGCATTTAACGATAAGTGCCGAAATAAAACAAAATCGTTAGAATTCAGGAATCCACGGCAATGCTACCTAGTGAACATCTTTGCTTGACCCTTTCACAAGGAACATATCTACAAAGTTCCAACTTTATCTGAAAGACGGTTCTGAAGAAGTCACAAAAAACGAAAACACACAAAAATTATGAAAAAGGAAAAAAGAAAACATGCAGCACCACCTGGTGAACAAATTAAGAACTAGAAGACCCCTAGGAGTGTTTTTATGTAGTATCAAAGCAACTGGGTGAGTGGTTGTGGAGAAGATATTGTAAGATTTGTCAAAAAAACAAACATTAAAAATTCCATAAATCACTGGAGCGTGACCATTTCAACAAACCTAATGGAAACCCATCCAAGGTACATTGCTACCAAGTTTGAAGTCAATCTGGATCATGGTTTTGGAGAAGAAGTCGTAAACGTGAATTAGCACTAGAATGGCCATTGATTACATTGTAATCAATAGGAAAGCTGCATTGACCGATAAGTACCCGAATCGAAAAAAAAAATCGTAAAAAATCAGCAGTCCATAGCATTGCCACCTAGTGGACAGTTTTTGACCCTTTCACAAAAAAACATATCCACAAAGTTTCAGCTTAATCTGAGTGACGGTTCTGGAGAGGAAGTCAAAAATAGCAAAAGCAAACGACAAAATCTTAAAAAAAGTAAAACAAAATTGCAGTGCCACCTGGTGAACAAATTCAGAACTAAGAATATCCGGGACTGTCCTTGTGTGATATCAAAGCAATTGAGTGAGCAGATTCGGAGAACAAGATAGTTTAAGATTTGCCCCCCAAAAGAACAAATATATTCATAAAAAATAACAAAATCACTGGAGCGTGACCATTTGAATAAAATTGGTAGAGACTCACCCAAGACACATCTCTATCAAGTTTGAAGTGAATTTGGCTGACACGTCTGGAAAAGAAGTTGAAAATGTGGATGATGGACGTCTGCTTTGAAACTTAAAAGCTTTATATCCTATTCCACCATACCGAAACTGGTATAAACACATAAATAGTAATACAATTTTTAGCACCATAAACTTGACCAGAGCTGTTATGAGGTAAAGTGTACTAAGGTATTAGCTGAAAGCCACCTCTTCCACTGTACTGGATGAATATTGAAAAGAAAGAAATCGCACAAAAAGTGAGTATGATCATGGTTTTCCGCCTTAAAACGGACTAGAGAAAATTCTCCAGGTGGGTTAAGTGTATTTCACCCCAGGTACTTTCCCTCTTACCACTCTTAACAATTTGAGGACTATACTTCGTCATTTCAAACTCCATTTTGACACAATTTGACTAATGTTCTTGAGTTAGTGTTGTATTTATTAGGTATTTGGTCATATATCTGGAAACATTTCAACAGAAGTTAGTGTAGTTGTTGCTTTTTATAACCTTTGTGTTGTAGTAATGCAACAAAGTTCTAACACTATTGACAAAAGCGCTAAAAAGTGTGGTGTTTCTAGCAATACGTATGACTTGTCTGATACAAACTCCATATGCTTGTTTCTCTGGAATGTTTCCTGTCAGGTCAGGGTAGGATAATATCAAATTTGAACTGGTCTCTCTTGTCAAATATTTTTGTTACATACTGGTTGTTCTTTATTTCTATATCCAGATAAAGGAAAGTAGCTTTTGCAACACTTTCATTTTCCAGATTTAAGATTTATTCTTTGGGATATATGTTTTTCCAATTCCTCCTTATTTCATCTCCAATGTTTACAGCACACAGGTCATCTATAAATCTTCTTGTGTGAGAATATGATCTTCCTGCAGCTGTAAAGTTTGTTTTTGCCAATTCCTCCATCCATTTTGATTCATAAAAATGTAAATAAAGGTTGGCAATATATGGGACTGGATCTGTTCCGATTGGTATGCCTACTATTTGTTGATAGACTCTGGTTCCAAAGCAAAAGTGTGCATTGTTGATAATGTGTTCTATCATTTGAGCACACTCTTGCTTCGTATAAGATATTCCTTTCTTCTTACCTACATCAAATTTAGCCGCAGCACCAGATATTTTAATATACTAACATGTGCTACCTTTGAACGCTTTATCCAACATTGAAATTAACATGTTGTTTTAGTCTGTCGAGTTGATCTTTGTATACAATTTAGAGAAATCAAAAGTATGAATTGTTTTGCACCATTCTTATTGTTGATTTTGTCAATGTCTAGTAGAATATCACTTGTGCTATCTGTAATCCACACTCTATTCACTCCCGGGTACATTTTCACATTTTTGCATTAGTTAGTATGTGAATTTTCGACAAGTTTGAGGACTTAAGTGAGTCGTTTGGCAACTTGTTTCGAAACACATTTCTTTGCTGCAATGATGAATCTGAATTTAACAGGGTTTTTATGCATTTCGACAATTGCCTATATAATTGGTAATTTCTTGTCTTCATTTGAGACAATGCATTTCAACTCCTTGTTTTTATCCACTTGGTCCTTGATAACTGTATCAGAGGTTCTTGGCTGTTGATAAATTTCATTATTTAATTCACTCAGTATTGTATTAATGTAGTATGGTTTACAAGTTAGTGCAATGTTATTGCTAGCTTTGTCAACAGGTGTGATGACAAACTTGTCATGCAAGTCTTGCAATTCCTGATCTACAATGTGAATCTTGCAGCACTTGTTTAGTCTGTCTCCACCTTTGAAGAGGTGCTTTCCTCAGGTATTTTATTCTTTCGTTCACTTTCTCCATTATTTTAACTTTCCATTCATCAAATGCCTTGTGACAGATTCCTTTCTTATTACTATGCTTCCTAATGAAACTGTTGAGTCCTCTTTTAATCTCCTTTCTTGCCTTTGAGAAGTTGATGTTATGTCTTTCTCTATAGTTTGGTCCTCTTTGAAACAAATGTCTCAATTTTTTTGTGTTAAATGATACCTAAATCAGCCGTGATTACATGTTTGTCGTCTTTATCCATATACTTATTGAAAATAGTGTCACATTCACAATTTAAGACATATCTGAACAACCATATACACATAATAGTATAATAAATCCTCGTGTTTTAGGGTAATCGCCGAGTTACATGTGCATTGTTGACTTTATTCTCCACGTCCTAACTTACCCCCTTCGATATTTGCTACTGTTGTACATTTATGCAGAATCATCCACTGTCTTTTGTAACCACATACGTCTTTATTACGGTGCTTAAATATAGGATGGCTATTTCAGATTCCTCGCATGACAAATTCCACACAAATCTTCAGTACTAAAGTACCAATATTGATTTCGGCTACTTCAGTGTATAAGGTGCTTTAACCTAGGTATAAACATACCGGAGTATTTTAACGTCATGGAGTATACGATGAATAACTTTCTTATTTTTCAACCAGCCAAGCAATTTGCTCAAGTGAACTCACTTCAGGTTACAGATACATGTAAAACTTGCATGTGTCATTTCCATATAAATACATCATCAAGTGACTGCCTTAAACTCTAGCATATACATCCCATTCTCTTCCATCCTATTATACGCTTATATCATGTGCATGTCATGCTTTTCTGCTATCAATTGTTATAAAGTTATCTCACGTCTGATTTAGGATCCAGATAAAGTTCTCATTCTGTCATCAACATTACATGAATTCCTTTTTTATTCATTTTTGCATTGTTATTGTCCCTTCTCTCTCTCTCTCCAGTTTTTTTGGTCATATTTCATGTTACCATGTCAGTAAAAAACGATACTCCTAGAACGATTGACTTCAGTCCCTTTAATCCCAGTTTTACATGCAAATGACATCCAGGAACCTATTTTATGACGCTGAGTGCTTCCTTACACCACGCCATGATTCTGCTGGAATGAATGTGCAGCACATCACATACGGAAAAGTACTTTTGTTGTTGCTGTTTTTACTTTTCCATCGCTTACAACCAGTGGGCATTAGCATTGAACCATACCAAATGACCATTTGTCTCTTCTCGAACTAATGTATTTCTTTCATGGTAAACTCCCATTTAGGTTCACCTGTCGATAATCAAACTAGATGCGCCTTCCCCTCACTGGCTTTCTTTAACATAAACGTGCTCCTCGGTGGTTTTTCCTGTCTAAAACATCTCATTGTTTATCTTCCCTTTTTTCTATTCACCCATTGATATTCACTCAAACCCTGGCCCCACTCTTAAGTCAAACAACCAACTTTAGTTCTTTCATTCAAAAGTTTGTAGCCTAAGAAGCAGCTGTAAACTTCGAAATTCACCTTTTAGCCCAATCAAAAAACTTCAACATTAATAAATTGTCTGAAACCTGGCCAAATGAACGTTATCCCGATAAGCTCCTTGTCATTGATGACAAGGAGTGGCAGGGTTTTAACGTTTATACACTCTTCTGTACCATGCTTGAGACGTTCAGATCTTGAAGCCCAGATTATGAACGCGTTTGGGTTGAAGGTTTTATTTGGTAATAACTATAATCCCCCTGGCTCGTATGCAGAGATCCGCTTTTCTCATGCCATTGGCCACCTCTCTATCCTTGGTCTTTGAATGCAACCGTCATATCTTAATAGTCACTGGCGATTTTAATGCCAGGCATTCTGACTGGAACTCCCAACATGAGAACAGCGATGTCGGTTTATCTCTTGTCAATTTTGTGAATCAACAAAATCTCTGCCAACTTATAGATGAACCCATTAAAGTAAGTGAATACTCCAATGACTTTCTAGATCTTATCACTACTGATTTTCCAGGCCTTGTTCTGGACTCCCGAACCCTTGCTCCAATCGCAAATTCTGACCAAGTGTAATCTTTTGTTGCTTCTCTCTTTCCCTTCACAAGGACAAACTTTTCAAAAGATCAGTACGGGACTTCTAAAGAGCTAATTTTTTATGACCTCAATGTTGCTCTTCCTATAGCCTTTTGGAACATTGCTCATGATGTTTTCGAGTCCATTAATGATGCTGCATCATAATGTTTAATCTTTCCCGCTATCTACTACAAAGTACTTTATTCCCTTTAAATAATTATTCGCCCTGAGGACAAACCTTGGACAACTTCAGATATTGAAAGACATGTTCGCCGTCGTAATCGTGCTAGGAAACGCTTTAAGCATGCTTCTAACAACCCCCCGCCTCCTAACCACGACCTTTATGTTAAGATTAACAGGTTCTTTCAATTCTACAAAAGATATCACAATAAGGTGGCTTATTTAGAGAATTAGTTTCCCCGTGCGTTTATAATTTGCAGTTGTGACTCGATGAAAAAGATATATATCCTGAAAAATTGTGGAGCTTGTCAAAGTCAGTGCTGGGGTGTAAAACAAATCAAGATATACCTCCTATCATAGACGATTACAAGGTCATATAATGTTTTACTGAAAAATGCGACATTTATAACTCATACTTTGTCCGTCAGTGCAAAACTCATCCTGATGTCGATGCCCCACCTCTGCCTGACTTTACATTCCAAATTGAGGCACGCTTACAGTATATTACTTATAACAAAGACAGTGTTAAATAAGTCTTATCTTCCCTTAGGCTAATCTTTCCGTCTGACAAAGGCAATATTGGGAATGTCTTACTCAAGAACCCAGCAGACTCCATCAGTAAGTCACTCACAAAAGTCCTTCAACTTTCTCGCAGTTTTTTTTTCATTTACCGATGCTTGGAAGAGATCCAATGTAAATCCTGTGTTTGGAAAGTCCGACACACATATTAAGAGCAACAATCGTCCTATTTCTTTAATTTGCAATGTTTGTAAGGTGTTTGAACGACTGGTCTTTAACGCACTTTTTGAATATTTCATACAAAAAAAATGTTCTCACGTCCTAAAATTCTGGTTTCAAGGCCAGTGACTCTACTATCAATTCGCTTGTGTACAATTTTTACAGTATCTAAATTGGCCTGGAACAGTCCAAAGAAGATGGAATGTAATTTTTAGACGTGTCCAAGGCTTTTGACAAGGCTTGGCATCCTGGCCTCCTTTTCAAACTTCGAGAACTCGGCATTTTAGATAATCTTGTAGCATAAAAGTTATCTCTCGAACCGTTTCCAACGAGTGATTATTCACGCTCAATCTCCTTGGTTACCTATTAAAGCTGGTGTATCCCACGGTTCCATGTTGGATCTACTTCTCTTTCTGATCTACCTGAATGACCTCATTGATCATATTACATGTTAAGTCAGACTCTTTGCTGATGACACCAGTTTACTCGAAATTGTCAATAACCCCATCGAAACTTCTGATCATGTTGATATTAATATTTCCATTATACATAACTGAAGAAAATGTTGGCGTGTTACCGTTAAAATCTGTCTGCGTTATATGTTCAGCCAAACTCGTTAAACCAACCCATCCGCCTGTTCATCTCAGAGACTCCAAAATACCGACAGCAGACTCACACACTCATATTGGTGTTACTCTTAGTACAAATATATCCTGGGATGCACACATTAGTCACATTACCACCAAAGCTGGCCAGAGTATTGCTCTACGGCTTAGATACAAACAGGAGAGGTCGCAGTTAACAATTGTATGTGTATTTGACTGAATATATAACCCAATACACAAGATTCTTTTGGGCTAAAGGTGTGTATTCCCATTAGAATTGATGCCAAAGCAAAATTCAATTCATTGAATAGTTTTGGGGCAAGAGTTACCAAATTTACAGTAGGTTTTTTTTTTTTTTTTACTTTACACAACCTTTAACCACAAGAAATCTGGTGTTTCTAGGCAGAGTGGTTTAGGGTTCGGGTTAGGGTTAGGGTTAGGGTTTTTCAAGTTATATAGGTGCAAATTACAATGGAAACTAATGAAAATATACATACCTAGCCCATCTGTCTACAGAGCCCTTCACTGGCAACCCACATGAACCAGCTGCCTCTGGACAGCAGAAGGAATTACTTTAAGTTTCTTGTTTTTCTACAAAATATATCCCAATGTAACACTTTCCCGCAAAGCTTTGATTATAGTATACTTAGCTATAATTAAACCAATTCTTTTTTATGGTGCTGTACTGTTTGACAACTGTGGTGAAGGCCTTTCTGACCTGATTGAATCTATACAGTTTGAGGCTGCTAAAATATGCACTGGACCCTTAAGGCACACTGTCAATCCCTTATGTGAACTTTGTTGGTCATCTCTCGCCAGGAGAAGGAAGCCCTTTAAGTATCCTCTTTTTCTGCAAAATGTGTAACAATTTAGCACGTTCCTATCTCTCTGACCTAATTCATCCAACTCTCTCAAAACTCGAAACGTCGCCATACTAGCTCCATATGTCCACTTAATTTTCAAAACTAATCGCTTAGAAAAGGCCTTCCTTCCTGATACTATAAAGCTATGGAACGATCTTCCTTCGACTTCAGGGATTCCATTTCCCTCCAAATATTCAAATCTTGATTGAAAATAACCCTGCTAGCTGTAGGTAATATTCCTGATCACTATATCCACAAACACAGATTTGCCAACATTTGTCATTATTTTCAGGTGTCAATACGAACTCTCCTGTCAGTTTGTATTACTGTCTTGTCTTGTGTTATTCTGTCTTGTATGGTATCTATAACTAAATTAGTTATTGCATTAGTACTATATATCAGAACTATATGTGTGCATTGGGAAACTTTGGTTGTCTTATGTTTTGTATATATATATATATATATATATATATATATATATATATATATATATATATAGTGTGTGTGTGTGTGTGTGTGTCACTCTATGCTCCTAGAGTAGTCATCTTTTTGTACTATAGGTCGATCCTGCTCAACAAAATATGTTTAAATAAAAAATTTCCGTTATCACCGTTTTTTTATTTCTTTACTTTATCAAACCCATTTATGTTATATTTATATTATGTGGGCAATGGGTTTGCAGAAATATATTTTGATGTGGTTGGTCTCGTCAAAGTCATAAAATATCCCAAGTCTGTCTCTCAACTGAAATATAATTAAATGAAAGCCCACCACTTGATTTTATTAAATCTTTTTTCAATGTTCTCAAAATACAAACATGAAGAAATGATGCTGAAGGCATACAAGATTTTCGGTCGACCAATTGTGACGAAAAAGATTTAATCCTTTTCTGGCACAAATGCAGTTGACTTGACATCTTTGGCGCATGGTGGGTAGGAAAGCTGGTGACCCACGGGATGCTAACCTGATTGGGCTTTGCTGCAATTCTTGGCCAAAATATATTCTTAGGACGAAAAAATTAAGCAAAAGTATTAAAGCAGACGATATTTTACATCCAGGAGCTGTATAAAGTTTGAGCGGAAAAGGGTCAGAGAACCAATGGGTATGAATGTGGCTTTGTTTTACCCTTGGGTGACGTGTATCACGGAAATAAAAACTGTATCCAAGTGTCGTCTTAAACATGCTACGATTTTCTTCAGGGAAATTCATGTCCACCACAACTGATTTTGTCGACTATGATTCAGACTATTCCACGATTTGGGCTGAGTGATGTACCACTTGGTACCAAGCGCTTGTGTAGGTGTGTGTAGAAGTGAAACCATATATACGACCTGGATATTGTCGGCAATGTTTACTGTTGCTTGATGCATGCTCATCATTTTTTACATATTTTCAAAAGCAAAACATTTTCTTTTTTAACTACCTCTGATATAAGACAGTTCCCAATACAATTCCATGTAGAACATCAGATTGCAATACATTACTGTAGTCTTAACATTTTGTGCTATATTAGTCTTGGGCGCAGTATTGTAAAAGTACAAGGACATGAGAGTTTTAGCTGTATGTGGAATACAGGACCACATATTAAAAGGTTACGACACAAAAACGGGAATCACACGTTGCAATTGGCAGCCGTTGCGAATGATGAAATCACTTCCATCACGAAAATTTGTCTTGTTTGTTACTTGTTTCATCACGATGTTACATCACACAGTCCAAGATTCAACACTGCACGAGATAATGTTGGTTTAACAGGCAAGCGTCCAGACTCATAGAAAAATTAATGTGAATAAACCCAATGAACCTGTGTGCGTTTAGCGGTGCAATTTGAGGAAGAAATGAGCACGCAAATACAACAAAAACATACATACATATAACGGCCATGTCCATTCGCCCAGCTGTTGTGCCAATGTGATTCGGCCGTGATTATTTGCCCAGCTGTTGCGCATAAGGTTTGACCATGCTCTGTTTTCCCAGCTCTTGCGGCAATAGGATTTGATTGTGCAGAATTTGCCCACCTTTTGTGCCAGCAGGATTTTGGTCACAGCGCCCATCTTCCCAGCTGTAGAAGCAATAGGGTGCAGTGCTATGCATATTCGCCCATCCGTTGGGCTAACAGCGTTCAACCATGCTTACCTTTGTCCAGCTGTTGTGTAAATGGGTCTTCGCCTTGCCTATTTGCGCAGCCGTTGTGCCAATAGTATTTGACAGTGTTCATTTTGCTCATATGTTGTGCCAATAGGATTTGATCATAGCGTTTATCTGGCCAGCTGTTGTGCCTATAAGACTTGACACCCATGCATATTCGCCCAGCTGTTGGGCATATAAGATTTGACAGCCATGCATATTCTCCCAGCTGTTGGCATATTTTCGGACTTGAGATTGAGCTTCAGGTAAATCCCTTTGGAAACTTATGGCGGACATTAATACCGGAAGCTTACATTGCACCCAGTGACGGATTGTGTTTCTACATGGAAGGCTGGCGACATTTTGCCAAAACATTGTGTAAGGGTCTGTACCTGCACATTTTGATGTAGATCGTAGCCTTGAAATGCATTGAGTTGTCTATTCTCGCAATTTACCGCCTCAATCTTTGTTCTAATGCTTGCAGAACTGCTAGTTAGTAAATATCCGATCAAATACAACCATCAGCCAGAATGCACTGTTCATGTTGGCTGATTTTCGAGATGAAATCAAAACTTTGGTCTCGAGCTAAGGGAAATATGTACGGGAACTAAAGCACTTTCATAGTTTCTGATGATTCCTTGGCAACGGTACAAGGGTGAATCATATAAAAAGAACGCAGCAAGGAGCAGGTTGCGTTATGTTAGGGAGTAATGTAACCAGATCTGAAAACCCCACAAGAGTCACTGATGGCAGCCACCAGAGTCATTGGTGGTGCCCAGTGCATCTATAAACTTCGCATTATTTTGAAATATCAATAATACCCTGTTTGTATGGAGATAGTAATCCATCACTGATGATGTCACGTTTCACCCTTATATTTCAAGTGAGGTACATCAATGCCAGTCCCTAGACGGTTCTCACGCATTTCCTCTGCCCCGTCAGGCTATGTATGAGTTGGAAAGGCTCCCTGTGTTGCCCTAGATGTATTGTTATATTCGTACGTCATATCACATAATACCGCGCTTCGTGTCTCAAGTGTTGACGCACGGGAAGTATTGACTCTATCTTAATCGACCTGAGAACGAATGTATCATACAAAAGATCTCTACATTCGATCAGTTTGTTGATGTAGATCATTAATGTGCATGTAAACACTGACATTTCTGGATATGGTGTGCAGAACAATTTACACATGCCTTTGTCTGCGACCTGAAGGAAAGAATCGTTTTCTTGAGCAAGGTTTCTGATTCAATCATTCAAAGGTAATTCATAAATTTAAATGAGATCTGGTCTCTTTAGCCTTGTCTAACGTGGACATCTATCTATTGTGGACAGTTTTACCAGACTAATAAGTGTCCATGATAGTTTAACTGTATGCTTTTTTTATATGTGGGCCTAAGTGTACTATAAGGCCACGATATTATGTCCCAAAATGAACAGTTTTTTTAACACCCCAAGTTATCGACCTTTTATAAATTTGCGATACTTCTCAGAACCATACAAGTTTGGTTAAAATAAAATATACATATAAGCATAATGTATCAATATGGCAACACCTGCGGGCGGTAAATGTATGAACCAACAAACATAAATCCTTATCAAATTCCCATCCATCACAGTACGGAAAGGAAATGGTTCACTTTTAATCCACACAGTTTGCAGAGAGTACATTGCTGTCAGTAAGTATTTTAATGTAATGCTGTCAGCGTACACCTACAGTTCTTTATCATCAACGTA
The DNA here is from genome assembly GCA_964020975.1 of Hermodice carunculata. Lineage (NCBI taxonomy): Eukaryota > Metazoa > Annelida > Polychaeta > Eunicida > Amphinomidae > Hermodice > Hermodice carunculata. The sequence continues at coordinate 12,441,158 of OZ026624.1, read as the reverse complement.
GAGTTACCTCTCGGAAACTGCACTGCGGTGTTTCATTAGCTTTAACGTACGCGTTATCTCTTATTTCGATATTACGAGATAAAAGGATAAGATCTTGGCTGGTAGCTGCACAAAAACAAAAACAAAGAAAAAAAACAAAAAACAAAAAAAAAGAGGTTGGCACCAACGAACCTGTCTTGGTATATGATCTGAAATAACGTAGAAGAGCTCACCGGCATCAGGATGAGGCTACCAGAAGATACCGCAAAAAAATACAATGAAGCGATAGTGTGTGGTTTACCTCTCAGATACAGGAGACAAACGAATGGCAGCGTTTTAGTTGAGACCGTACACGCACACTAACAAATACATGTATAAGCACTCGGCACAATGCTTTTTCCGTATGCTGCGTCAGCAGCTGTCCCTTGATATTGCAAAACATACCGCATTCTATTTGTCTTGTTTGCTGGCTTCAGCATGAAGGCATGGGTATTAATCAGTGGGTGCCATGATAAAACAGCGCAAGTGCATGTGTCTCACGTGCATGCAACTGTTTCCGCTTTAATTTGTCTTCCTTCCTCCCGCTCGATACTAGACGAGAGTGTTCCCTGTCAGAATAAAAACCAGTGAAATTTACATGCTGTCAAAATTGGGTTAACACTTTAATTCTTTAAACCGATTGATACGGACTGGTGGCCTCAAATTTCGCCTGCTTAATGTATTTTATTTTGTTGGTGTTTGTATTGGTTGTATTTTATTTTGTTTGTGTTTGTGGTTTTGTAGTATAAAGGGGCCACTCTCCCAGACCAGTCAGCAAGTTTATTGTGCGAAGAACTCCCCCCCCCCCCCCCCTCGAGTCTTACCCATGTGACTATCAGAGTTGCCCTGGGGAGTCTTAACTAAGCTACCACGAGAACTTCCAAGGAGGGTCTTGCCTGTGTGACTGACAGCTGCCCTGGCAAATCTTACCCCTATGACCACGGGAACTCTCCTGGCCATTCCATGCACAGGTACTAGTAATGTTCAGTCAGTCAAGCATTTGTGCCAAAATTGAATTTAGAGGCGGACATGGGTGGGTGGTCAACACAGGGCCTTATCCACAAAAACTTGCCGTGTAATGATCTGCTCAGTCATTCATTCGTGCTAATAAGATGGGGGGGGGGGGGGGGGGAGAGTGCACTTAGAACCGCTGCGTCTTTAGACGGATCTCTGTGTAAGGAATAATTTATTTTTGGCAAGCCTAGTCATGCAAGTTAGTCGTTGACTTATGTTTTGTAAAGGTGTTTTTATTTAATTGGATTCATGTCAATGTGGGCTACATTTATAAGTAGGCCTATCAATAAAGGAACAGTACATTTGTTTAATTCCTTAATACATCAGCTCGGGATGATTGCCTGAAAACTGCAAACATAGTGCCCCCAGTTAGCAAAATGACTTGTCCGGGAATTAATGTTCAAGTCCATGAGGGATATTGAATCTGCATTTTGTGCTCGATTTTAGAAAGTGAGTGGGTGATCTTTTGGTCTCAAACTAGGAATTTCCATTATCTACACTGTGCAACAACGGTGGTTTGGATGACAATTGCATCAGATATCACACACTATATTATATATATATATATATATATATGTATATATATATATATATATATATATACATATATATACATATATATATATATTATATATATATATATATATATATATATATATATATATATATATATATATATGATGCAATCGTTTCATTCAAAAATTTTCGAAAGAACGGGGACAATATGTTGAGAATGGCACTTTCTGTGATGTTGCGTCGATATTTCCAATGTTTTGTCTTTAGTGGTCAATACCCTCCGCATAATCCAAGGACACGTTGCAAAATAATATTTAAACACCACTAGGGATCGAGTGAGTGACAAATACTGCAACAAGGTAAACACAATATCCATATATCATACAGGCTCCGAAACATGTTCTGGGTAGTTACCCCCTGAAGACACTTTAATTTGTTTGGGCCTATGTCAAAATTTTACAGAGGAACGTGTGCAATATGGACAAGAGTACTTCGATAGGTAGCGTATATACGTTAGACAGTGACAGGTTAGCTTCTGGAGAGTAAAGAGTTCGGACTGCGGAATAGGGTAATGACTACTCGGAAGTGCTTCTGGACAAAAAGACACAAATACAAAACAGGATAGCGTGCATGACAACAACTGTTCCAAGTTAGAAAACAAGCTAATATTTTTCAAAGGGCTACAGACTACATAACAGCATCAAATGGCGGACAAAACCTCATTGATTAAGAACAAGTAGAGTATTTGCCAGAAGGCCAGGCCTCTACGAAACCCTAGTTTGAATAGCCTGACATGTGTTACTCACTCATCCAATTTAACACTCAGCAGCCAAATGCATTTGAACTCATCAGAAGACAGTACCTCCATGTGGTCTGAGTCCATGAGAAATTTAGAGATGCTGACGTTTCGCATACGTCATATGTCAGTCTGACCACCAGAGAGTCTGTGTGACATTTACTGCGCACCTGCAAAGTGACCCATAACAGCCACCCTGCATCGCGAACTCTCACACAAGCCGCTGAAAATAAGAAAATGAGGAAGTCTACCTATTGAAAGTTCAATCTATAAAGCTCATGGTCATATTACTTCAGACATTATCCATGGTTCCCCTCGCATCAGCATTATTAGCATTTGGCAAATCCGGAGGGGGGAAGGGGGGGAGGAGAGGGCTGGTGAGAGAGAAAGGTGTTTTAGGGGTTTGTTTGTTTGTTTTGGTTTGCTTTATTTGTTCGTGTTTGTTTGTTTTTTGCTTTTTTTTCAAATGTTGGGAAATTAAGATCAAGTGAAATCATTATCGTGGAATAGTGGATTCATACTGCACGGGTGACAATTAATTGATACCTGGAATAAAGAATGCTAGGGCAAAGACCGTTGACACCTTGCCTCATCACACACCACATATCTCTATTGCTTGCATTACAGATATTGCATTATTGGACTTAGAACGCACAACGCCCTGTTTCGTCTTTTTACAGAGAGCTTTGAAATATTTGAAAGAAGGTGGCCACTCTCTGCTACAACCACATTTTCATTGGCCCATCAGGAAACCCGCCCCATTGGCCGGTATGCAACGGCCAGGTGGGAAAGAACAGTAAAGGTCAAATACCACAAGACAAGGTGAAATGAAATAGCAAAACATGGCAATGAAAAAAAAACAAAGTAGAAAAATCGGCCGGTTCAAAAAGACAAGTCATGGAGATTGAACAATTTAGAATGTCAATGATATGGTGCTTTTTTTTTTTGTCGTAGAAAATGCTATGAAACTAAAATTACAGCAGGGATTTTTTCTTTGAGACGTTTGAGTGGAAGAGATAATTCACAGCTCACGCTAAACATACCTGCCAAAAGCGTCTTCTTTTAACTTTGGCAGTGTATTCTTTGCTTTGCAAACATAGGGACGGGTTCATACAGTATCGCTGGGGGTAGGGGTGGGAATGGGTACGGAGTATTTGGGAGAGGGCAGGGGGCGGGGGCACTGTATTTATTTTACTCTGAAAATGTAGGGCGTCAAAATTGTTTTAAACTTGCAGGCAGGGCCATCGATTTTTTCCACATCTGAAAAAAAGGGGGGCCTGGATTTTTTTTTTTTTGTTGAGAAAACCCCCAAACTTTTAAGCTAAGATTAGATGTCACTTAAAAAATGCACAGCATTTTGCTGGGGTAGAATATTCTGTCTTTCAGTAATCATTCAAGCTTGCATGTGGATTGACCCTTTCAAAGACAGATCTGAAACATGAACACTAATTTTTAAGAAAATTTGGAAGCAAACCTGGAATTTTAGTCAGTCAGGTATGGACGAAAAAAAAAGAATAGAAATGGTCTTGTAAATAGTCCTTTAGCATCTGAATGTCATATGATAGACTTTTGGTGGTGCATTATACTTTTCATATCATGAAAGCAATGGGTTTTTTTTTGAAATTCAGTGATATGGTGTCATACGTTCCCGCTGGAGGTGAGGGAGGCATCAAATATTACATTTGAAAGGGGGGGGGGCACTGAAAATTATTTTCACTGTTATGGGGGGGGCGGTAAAATTTTTTCTTGGTTTTTAACATTTCCTCCATACCCCCCCCCCTCCCGCCCCCGATACTTTATGAACTCTCTCTAACATTGGGTGGATCGCACATTTTTTCCACAAAATTTGCCGAGTACAGCACCCTGCTCTGTCACATTGAAGTCGGCCCGTGTTAACCGTATCTGTCGCTGCCATAGTAGCCTGCGTTTTGGAAGCTGTGGGACCCGGAAAATACTGGATCCTTTGTTGTGGGTAGGCCTATTGGCAAAACCATAGGCAACACACCTTTTCACCATGGTGTATAGTTGTGGACTTACTCGCCCGGAAAAACAATCGCCAAAACGTAGCCATCCCTGATCTGCTCGCTGTTTTGGCAGGTGTTACTCCATGTGCAGATGAGCTCTGGGTTCTCCAGATGACGTCATGCGAAGTGGTTGCGGAAACTGAAAACCGCTTACGAATGGGAGGGTGGCAAACTGTACCAAAACTCAGACGAAAAACGGCTTATAAAGTGTAGTTCTGGTGGTTTTATTGTCGAATTTTGTGCAAATTGATAAAGTATGGTCCACGAATACACTTTAGAAGCAATTCAAATGATAAATCCAGAAGCCCTTTAAATAAGAAGCATGCACGAAAGATTGAAAACATTTTGCAGGTGTAAAATTGTACACGTTCATGTATTGACAAGGCAACACTATCCTGAAAACAAGCACGCAAAATAAATAAGGTGTACCTTTACTTTCAGCCATGGCTTGTGGCTGTGGGCGTTGCAGTGATTGTTTTTGCCTGCACACCTGCTCGGAACTCATCTTGTGTGCAAATAACTTCCAAATCACGGGTAAGATAGAGTTCCGTCAGTATTTTCCATCGTTAAAGTGGCGTACCTGACGAAGCGTCAGCTGTTTGGCTTTGCATTAAATATTAACAGGTCTGCAAACTGGACATCCAGGTGGATTACATTTTCCTAATTTGCATGCTTGGGATGGTTCATCAATTTACGTACGCGGTACACAGCCAATCAACATGGGGGAAAAACTGAGAACGTCCACCCGGATAAGGTGAAGATCGCCATTGACCACGTGGCGGCTCGGGATGATTGACACACATCTGTCCCAAACATGCGCGTCAGCGTTGTGTACAAACTTAATCGATTAACGGAGCGGAGGGGATTGAGCCACGCGCAACGATCCCGCGATTTTAACGTTGCATAGATTAATTATGTTTCACATTTTGCCCACAAAATTATACATTTTATTTATTGTACGGATATCTAGATTTGTTAGAAACGAGTTTCATATCGATATGATAATTTTCAAGGATTTTTTAAGACGAATTAATAGAGGGTATCAGATTGCACTTTTGTCAGCGATGGAAAAGTGTATTACATATGTAAAATTAAAGTGCAGACTTATATGCAGGAACCGTATTTTGTGCTTATAAATAAAATACATAATTAACGAACAATCGAATTCATTGATCATCATTTTAAACATCAACAGATAATTCATTTTGTGAGTTACAAAAGTCTCGGAAAGGGGCATATGACGGAAAAACAAAAAAACAAAAAACAAAAAAACAAAAACAAAAAACAAAATAAAAAAAAAAAAACAAAAACGAAAACAAAAACAAACAAAAAAAAATAAAACAATCAAACAAAGAAACAAAAAAAACGGTTCCTAAATAATATATTTATTTTTCAAAAAGACCATTATTTGAAGCAGATCGATTAATTAGATTTTAATTGACGCTGTCCACAAAATCGATTGATAAGCAGATTATGTATTTCCGAGAAATCGGCGTTGAAAGTTTTGAGACCCTTTTTGCCTACATGGTTGGCTGTAATGGATATATTGCTCTCGAACCCCTGTCATTTATGCTTGCAATACTTCGAAAACCTGCCATTCAACAAATCTGATGTATAGTTCCCAGCATGTAATGCTGTTTATTGGCTAAAAAAAGCAGTCATTGACCGGAATGACATCAAGGGTAGCCACACCAGCAAGCCTGTCCCTGTGTTTCACAAGCGACGGTGACAGCTTCAAAGGGGACTCGAAAGCAGATTAGCCACGTGACCCAATGGTTCTATCACCTTGACCCCAGCAACATTGTTTGCAAATGGCTCTGCTTGACCAAGATGGGCTTGCAGTTTCATGGCTTGCTTCAGTAAGAAGAGTGCTGGACGGACAGAAGTGGCTCACTCATTTTGGATCAAAGATCAGCATGTCTTTATTAACGGCATGGACGGGGCTTTGGCCTTTCAGTGTCTTCGACTGTTTGTGATCATACCGTTAAAAAAAAAAAAGGCGGGGGGGGGGGGAGGGAGAGGGCTGGTGCAGATGGTGGGGGAAGCGACATACCACGATCAGGGAAGAAAACAGAAAATAAGGAGTCCTGTTACTGATAAACAAACATCACTTCTAAGATGAATTAGGGTTAAAAATAGAAGAATACACGGAACGCCTTACATGTGTTGAGAATCTATTAATTTCAACGTTATCTCGGTGATAAGACTGTGCATTGTTACATATGGATGACTTACTCAATTAGTTTCCTGGCGTAGTCTTTGATCAGACACTAATATCTGTGATGTATACAGAGGCCAACAGAATACACCATGACCAAGGCAACGATGTTGCAGTTCGGATGCGTGGGTAATAATTTCTTGCTTGCCAAGACAAACTGTGTTTGCTTACATAATTGATCGACAGGCACTTCAATGGCCATTTAACAATTGCGCAGTGTGAGTCTGTTTTGCAGGCAAGAAAGTTTCCCATTCCGTGAAAACTGAATTGAAAAAGGGATTGGGCATTTAGGACGGAGTTTATTCTTCGTGGCTTTGGCTTGAGTGTGAGGTTACAAGGTTGTCAGTGATAATTACACGCCAAGCTCATTTCAATGGTTCCTGCACAGATTTAGGGCTTTCTCGTGGTGAAGAGGACCATTCACATTGTCATGCTTTTCCCGGATTTTTCCATTTATATGATAGGGCATTATTCTATGAATATATATGTTTTGCGACCACGGAACGGCCGGGTCTCGAACAAGCAACCTTCGGCACCAATCACCTGGCAGAAAATGGGAAACGCACATACCAAATGTACCAAATCTCCATTCCTGAACAGAAAGGTTGAATGGAGGCAGGTTTGCGTGAATGCCATAATCGACACGGCCCAGTTCATTGTATTTATTCCAGTAAAAATGTAGCACTGTGTTCGGACTTGTCTCAGATCGGGGACTGTACATATGTAACACCTGTTGGTTTATGCATGAAGACTTGAAATTCTGCAATAAACTGATCGCGGACTTCGTGACTAGGGTGCGGCGGTAACGTGACAGTTCGCGCTCACATACACATTTTACAGGACCGATCAACCAATAAAAAGCAATGTGCAGACGCACTTTGCACTCATTTAAAAAAAAAAAAACATGCGATCCTTATATCCTCCTAATAGTCAAACTTTCAAATCCACCCTCTCTCGTAATCAGATCCTTTGGCTGAGTGTACACCCCCTCCCCCAAGAAATGGACAAGTCCGTATACCTGAAATGTGGAAGCTTTCTATCCATAGGCCACAGACAATACCAATTGCAGTGGGGTGTAGGTCTATGCTTCATAGAAATTTACTGCGAGGTTTATATTTTAATGCTGTTGGGCAGCACATTTTGCCATGCGTATTCTGAAGACGGTACACACATTTCAAATGACAGACCAGGGAAAAGCAAAGGCATGCGTCACAACTCCCATCCATGTCACACATTCACACTTGGTGCGTGACTTGGTTCACATATCCATTCTCCCAAGTCCGTCGAGACAGTCACATCAACAGCATATTCTGGAACTGATACGAGCAAAAACTAAACATTTCAAACTGTTATAATTTGAAGGCACGCACAATCATTAACGCTGAACCAAATGTCTATTTTTATAATTCTCATTGTATTGATCTGCAGACAGGTAGTGCAGCAGTGTAGTGGGTATTTCTCGCCCGTTATGCTTATTTTGCCACCAAACAGTAAAGCAAGTTGGTCATGGATTGGGCAAGATTAGACTATAGACTGCTATACGCTTGTTTGTCTTTATAATTTTTGGAATGCCATGGGTCTCGATAAAGATTAATGAGTCGCTTGAAATCATGCAGCGAGAAAACAGTTTTCTTTCTCCATGTTGAAACCTCCTCCATTCACTTTGTGAGTCCCAGGTAGGTCGCCAGGCGCCATTTTGTCCATCGGCACCCAATGTCGTCCATTCTTTCCCCAATCTCTATAGGAATAGGAAAACATGAGCCCATACACCTTATTCAAATGTCCCTGCCATATTTGGAACACCACTGACCTCTGGTGACAGAAACCAGAATGAGGTTGCGACGGACTCCAATTCAAGTCCCCCTTCACTGACATGTTAAATTTGGTTATTTCGCTAGCTTATAACTATCATTAAAAACACTTTTGAGTATAACCATAATGTTATCCTGTTAGGAAAACTCTAGGACAACTATGTCAGGGGAAAATCTGCAGTGTTTTGACTTTTCCTAATTGCCGCTGATACACATCTCACTGCAATTTTGATACCCTGTACAGTTGGACCCAAAGCCAGAATAACTGATTTGACCCTCTATACTTTCTAGGAATTTCCAGCAGCAACCGTTTGAAAAAAATATGGGTTTTCAATAATATATAATTAGCTGTCACCGGTATATTTATTCTAAAGCTCAACTGACTTGTTAATGGGGTAAATTGATCAGTGCAGACATAATTTTTTTAATCAGGATTTTTTAAAAATCCGATAAAACGTGACTATTGGACCATATGTTTTAGTTTTATTTTGATGTCCCAGGTAATACAAACTGCACACCCAAATGAACAGCTGGTTCTAAAATATGAATTCAACAGATTATGTTTGTAATAAGATGATATAAAACATGTTACCATGAAAGCTTACTTCATGTTAACAGACTACATCTCCGTAAGGTTTGATACAATGGACCAAACACTGAAGACCTGTTTTTCAAGCAAATTTGACTGTAAATGAATGGGACTTGATTTGGCTTCCAACCCAGTCTCATTCTGGTTTCAATTTAACTGTAAATGAATGGGACTTGATTTGGTTTCCAACCCAGTCTCATTCTGGTTTCTGCCACCAGAAGGTGGTAGTGTTCCAAATATGGCAGGGACCTTTGAATAGGGTGTATTGATTTCATGATCTTCTGGCTGTTTGGGTCACCACAAAAAACAAAAACAAAAACAAAACAAAAACAAACAAAAAAAAAACAAAACAAAAAAACCAAAAAACAAAACAGAACAAAAAAAAAAAAAAAAACCCAACCGGTGGTCTGATCTTGTGTAGCAGTTTACACCAGAGTTATCAGCAGCACACCTGGAAGGTTACAGTTGGTTGCTTGCCGTTGCTACAGCACTGGGTGGTGGAAAGTAGCCGACTGCTATTCAAACTTTTGGGGATTACTCAGCATACGTTTGTCAACAAACAAGCACCCGCTTGAGCCAGCTAAAACATGGTCATGTTTTTGTCCCTTTTTATAGATAAATTTTGCTTTTTAGGGATCCATATTTCGTGACAAGAAAGGTGAAGTGCCAAACTTCACGAAAATAAAAAAAAAGTCATTTCGGGTCGGGTCATGATTTTGCCGTTACAGCCCAATCCCCTCCGCTACATCAAAAGGCAAGATGGCACATCAAACACCCGCCCTATACTTTCTCTTAAAATGTTTGCAATGTCTCATCTTGAATCAATAAAACTTTATTAACTGCACCACACAAATACAACTATAGTTATTTGCCAATACACAATGCATACGTACAAAAGTTGTAAAACCGGACCATACATTACGAAAGCGTACATATCACATATATCAAACACACGACACTAACAAAATTATATATATATATATATATATATATATATATATATATATATATTTATATAAATACAATTAACCAATACTAAAAACATATATCTACATACATAGCTATGTCATATGCTATTGTCACTATTGCATTTTAAATTTTAATGGTGAGTTAAAAGGAATCTCTTTTCTTAAGAATATTCACAAAACATGTTTCTGTTACTCTAATTTTTTAACCATCCAAATTCATGAGAAATTTACATTTTCCTTGGTCGTCAAGTGTGGTAAATGTAGGGGAAATATCGGTTGTGTCATTAAATAAAACAGTTCTTTTGAGAATCATATATTTTGCAGTGTAACATAACATGTATTTCATCTTCAACTTTATTACAAATTTCACCAACTCTTTCTTTCAAAGGTGGTTTTGTTTTTTTTTTTGTTTTGTTTTTGTTTGTTTGTTTGTTGGTATTGTTTTTTTTTTTTTTTTTTTTTTTTTTTTGTGGTCTCCTATGTCTCCCCGTTTCAATTTTTAGGTTATGTGCACTGATTCTAAATCTTGTTATATTTTTCTTTATGGACCGATCTTTGACAGTGAGAAGGTAATTTTCAATTTCAAATTTTCTCTTAAATTTTGTATAGGTTCGTAATTTTTTATCGGCACCTGAATTGATATTCACCTCTGTCTGCCACTGGTTTATGAAATGTTTTCTAATATTTTCGACAAATTTTGACGCTGGAAAGTCGTCTGTCGGTAAACCGATATTTTCCCATATCAATGTGAAGTCTAGGTTGCATAACGTATGTCTAATACATGTTATCCAATGGAATTTTCCATATGTATATTTTCTGCATTGCAGTGAAAACAATCGTCACGAAGTGAATCAGGTTTCATATGTAATATTCTTAGCCAATTTGTACGCCTTAAATTTAGTATATTTAACGTGAATGGGTATCTTCAAACTTCACTTGACACTGCAATATTTGTTGATTTTTTGTGCTCTCCTAGGCAAAATCGCAAAAATTTTAATTGCATTTTTTCAAATCGGAACTTTAAATACTCTTCTATTCTGTTACTAAATAAACATTTGTTACTCGACAGCATGCATGGTCCCCAGACTTTACTTGCATATAACAAAATAGGTGACATCAGGGTATCAAATGAACGTAACAATATTACTACACTTATTTGTGTATTAATGAATTGTCTTTTGGGCCTGCCTAGAGCTTTCATTGCTTTATTACTGAGTATTTTTATGGAATTTGCAAAAGAGCCATCTGCTTTTATTTCTATACCTAAATAACAATATTTATGAGTTACTTCTATTGCCTCGTTTCCAATAGTAAATTTCCTTTTCAAATTTCTGCTAGCTTTATTAAAGATAAGTATTGTTAATTGTCATATTTCAGTCTATGCAATATTTGTTCACTTTGTCAAGACATCTTTGTAGTCCAAATTCACTTTCTGATAGTATAATTAAATCATCAGTGTATAAAAGGCAACTAATGTTTTAATTATATAATTTTACTGAGTGGCATTCTGAATCAAATACATTTGGAAGGGCGTTAATAAACACGTTGAAAAGAGTTGGACTAAGAGAGCATCCTTGTCCACGACCCTTATTTAACGATATGTATTCCGATAAACCATCTTTAAATTTTAGCTGTGTCGTAGTTCCAAAGTACATGTCCTTTATTATATCTAACATTTTCCGTTTATATCAAGTTTTAATAATGTAGAGAATAATCTTTGGCGCCACACAGTGTCATAGACTTGCCTAAAGTCAATGAAACATGCATACAGATATTCATTCTTTTTGCACAGTTTAGTATAATTATCAATGAGTGTCCTTAGATGCAAGATCAGATGTTCTCGGATTTTCAACAAATTCTATCTCGAACTCATTACTGAGTTGCATTGATGAGAGGTACTTTTGCAATCTTGAATATATAATCCCACAAAAAAATCTCGATATACAACTTCCTTATGATATTCCACGGTATCATTTTGGATCAAACATTGACACCCGTTTATGCAATAGTGTGGGAAGACCAGTTTTCCACAAATTGGAGAAAAAACTAGATGATAGTACAGTATAGTACAGGGATTTTCAGATGGACTGATGCATAGGGGATTTTGTTGGGTCGATACCATTAGACATGAGTTGTGAAAAATGTTTGGTCCACATTTCCATGCTTATTTTATCAGTAGCATTGCCAGAAATGTTTTCGGTAATACTTTCCAGTTTGTTTAATAAGTCCCAAAACTTTTTCGGATTTCTCTCTATGGTATTAGGATGCTATCTGATAATTTCTTCTTAAATTGTTTCTCTTTTATTTTTTGCCATTTTTTTTTAAATTTCAACTCGTACAATAATAAGTTTGTTTAAAACCAATAGGTTTGGGTTGTTTTGACACTCGTTTTGCAAGGTTTTTCATTTCATGATATAAATTATAACATTGGTATCAGCATATTTAGCAAGTTTCCTCTTGCGGCACTTTTTCCTTTTCAATTTTAGGGATAATTTACATGCCCTCTGAATTATACCATTAAAATCGGCCACCATTTCGTTGACACTTTCCTTATAACCTAGATCATATCTTTTTGAAAGAAGCATTGTATGTCTTTCTTACATATCGTTTTAAGTACATCATAAAACTTTGTACCGCTGGTAAAATTCCACATAAATTTTTCGGGCAGCGAGTACAGTGCCTTCTTATTTACCTCTGTCCAATGTGTGCTGTGGTTTTTCGCATTTAACACGTCATTTGCATATCAGCATCTGAACTGCACGTCAAAAGACAGGGCACAATGGTCAGAGAACCATGTGAGGTCATCTACTTCCATATATGGAATGAGGGACAACAATATTTCGTCATTGGTAACAATCTATGCACGTAGGGTTGTTTGCATTTTGGCTATAACATGTATATTTACCACGCAAATTGCAAAGCTTACGTCCGTTTAAAATTCTTTGTCCAGTTGATATGCAAAGTTTGAGCAAAATTATGGCCATAGTCATCCACCTTTCTCCTATCTTCATTTTGTCTTATATACTATCATCAGGTAGGGGTATATAGGTAATATTAGCTTTATCGGGGAGGGGGGGGGAGAGAAATCGTAATCAATGTTTGTAGAAGCATTGAAGTATCCCATTATTATAAATTTGCCGGTTTTTTGAGGTGATGTTCGCAATATCGTTAAATAGCAATTCAAAAATATCGACATCGCTTGAATAGGAAGAGTTATTGGGCGATATATAGACTGTAGCTATATAGACATCATTTTCCAAATTGAAATAATGTTTGTTACCTTGCCTTTTAACCTGTACTTCATTTCAAGCTGTGTAACGAGAAACTTGTATAAAACACACGTGATTCTTTGCCGTTTATCCATTTATTATTGTAATATTACCCAGAAAAGCTGCAAAGCAAAGACTGGTGAATAACGTTGTCCATATCCTCCACTTAAAAGGGATGTTATATATTCATACCCCTAAGTTTATCTCCATTTTCCATCTGTGGAAGATTGATTGTTTGTTTGTATAGCTAAATGGACTATCTGAGTGGTACATGAGTGTAATGATCTGAAGTTCTCCAGCATATAAAAGTAGACACACAATGTATGCACAAAACACGCAAGAAAATACAAGAGAAGGTTTTGAACAAAATCATTCCAGCAGACGTCAGCGCCCCCATTGATGAAAATAATGTTCACTAGTATATGTAAATATATATATATATATATATATATATATATATATATATATAAGAAACGTCTAGAATATGTATATATATATATATATATGTATATATAAGAAACGTCTAGAATCTTTTTTCTCGTAAATTTGTGTTTCCCTTTGTGAAATACTTGATCAATAGTTAACAAGAGACACCCACATTAATTGAGTTATATCACAACATGATGTTACAATGTTAGATAATTGCTGCCTGTGTCTCTTACCGCGTAAAAGTAAAAAGGACAAAACTTGAAATACATTTATGGTCACAGATACACTGCCTTTAATATAATATTTTAACTGATTTAAAAAAGAAGAAACAGGCACACTCATTGTTGTAACTTAGTTTATTACATAAAAAGTGCAAAGGGGGAATGTGTGTGTGTGTGTGTGTGTGTGTGTGTGTGTGTGTGAGCCACTCAAGTTGGTACAAGTTGGTCGAGAGGAGCTGAAAGTTGGTGAAAGTTGGTAGTGTGTCTCGGCCTTCTAATACGCGCTGGTTTCATCATCGGATTATCAAGAAGATTTGCTGCTTGTATCGAAACGACAGCGCCTTGCTAGGAAAGCGATATTACCAGTCAGGATGCAGCAGCTATCAGAATGGATGGCCACAGATATTTTAATGTCAGAGTTAATTCCTCCATATATGCAAGGAAACAGTATCAGGCAAATCGGGAAAATCGCGTGGATAATGTGTGAATTATGCTCATTTAGAGAAGACGTAGCGGTGTTTCTTTTCCAGTTGCCCTCCAGGGCAAAAATGTTTTGACAGACAGGGGCTACGCTGCCGCATGAAAGATGGGACCATAATGAAAGCAAGATAATGGATATAAATGTCTTAACAGAATAATTACACTCTCCGGGGAATCACAATTGAACATGGTGGGTTTTACTGTTTCATAGTTGTGGCATTGTGGCATTGAAGTTCGAACAGAAAAAGAATTGGTGCATACCTTGTTTATTTTAGAAAACGTTTATGTGACTGAAGGACTGTAATTACACTTATTGTTTGTTTGTTTTACGCCAGACAAATTAAAACTGAAAGAAAAATAAGAAATATGCAGCTATGCTTGGTCTGGTTTGTCGATATAATTTCAAGACGTTTTATCTGCGCCCGATAATATATTGAGGAAAAGTAGCCAAAAAAAAAAAGCCATGTCATTTAGCTAACGCTTCCATTTCAGCTTTGATTCTGGGCTATTGTGTGCTTCGATGGTTAAACATTTCCTATGACACCATGAATGATTACCCATAACGAAAGTTTAACCCTTTCCTTGAATGGCTAGAGCTGACTAAACGTTAATTCTTTCGGGAGAACTGTCTGCAAACAGACCTCTGTGCCCAAGGATACGTTTTATTTATAGAATGCCATCGCTTTTTCCAAAATAAGTTTTTTGACGTCAAAGCCATTTTTGCAACATGTTGTTTTTCGCCCGCTTGACAGACTTGAACAACTTACTGATGGAAAATGTTCATATGAAAGGCACGCCAACATCAGTAGCACACCAACATCAATACCCTTGCTGCTACTTGAATCAAGAGGAAACGAAACTGAAACAAATATTTACATCATAAAAACGAGAGAAAGGCAGTCTAATGGCGCCTTGTAGAAAAGCAAATTCAATCGCAAATTGGCTTTTTTGACATTTTATATGATATAAATGTATTTCCCATGATAAACATGCACATCTAAAAACTTAAAATTAGTTTTTCTGTCTGTAAGAGACGTATTTTATATACATTATCAATGCTTTTCTGTTCTCCCACGCACTACACGTTTCGATGCTATTCAACATATGATTCCGGTGTACAAAGAAAAATCGTGACCATATTTCTTTATGGCAGTATTGGGAAATCCTTACTTTTATTATGAGTGTTCCATGTTGCTGTCTTTAAATACTTCGATTATTCATTCTGGAAGTCCTAAATTCATACCATATCTGAACAGTGGATGCACATCTCAATCAGTCCAGCTGTTTCCCTGCGGTACCACGTGGTCTTTGATCTGGGAAATCACATATTTTTCACTTTTTTATATTTTTAAAGTGACTCTTGCATTATGTGCATAACGGCAAAAAACATGTCGACCGTTTTATCATCATTGTACATTCTCCTCTGTACACCTGGATAGATAAATCATGCTTTAATGTATTATGTTTGTACTTATCCCATACGCTGAAATGTCAAATTCACCATGATACCAAGTGTACTTGCTGCCCTGAAACCGACCACTCGGGTTTTATCAACCCCATTTATAACGAATGATTCCGTTAAGATAGCGTTTCGTTTTATTTCGACCAGTAATTTCATTAATTTAATTTTTAATAATAATTTAAGCAATTTAGGAAAGGTTGTGTCTATTCGCCCAGCTGTCGTGCGGATAGGGTTCGGCCATGCTTATTTGCCTTGACGTTGAGCAAATAAGGCTAAACAGTGCTATGGCAAGTCGTTTGTCATTAAGTCCTTTTTGGCGATATCACTAAATCATTAAGCCATGTCATTAATTGTTAAGCGATATCGATAAATATTTTACGATATCGATAAATATTTAAGGATAAAAGATGATAGTTAAGCGATATCTCTTTATCATTTAGCAACAGCGCTAAATATTTTATTGAAATCTCTAAATGATTTGGCGAAATATCTAAACGATTTAGCGATATCTCTAAATTATTTAGCAATATCGCTAAAAATGGTTCCGGGAAATTGCTAAAAGATTTAGTGGTTTCGCCAAGTCATGTGGTGATATCGCTAAATAACATATTTAGTGATATCGGTAAATCATTGATCGCTTAAGGTATTTTCGCTTACTCTCCAATATTATGTCCATTCTCCTAAACTGTTCTGTCGAGAATTGATTTTGTTGGGCTTTTTCAGTGGGTTTATTATCATGCAACAAAAACACCGAATTTTGTCGTTTAACTTACCGGTCAGGCCTCAAGGTCCAAATGCTCGATCATTCACGCCAATCACTAAACAGGCGCAGTACAATTACCCAGAAGCCACCAATTCACATATTTAGCAATATCTGTTGCCGATATCGTAAATCATTTAGCGACATCTCTACATACATATTTTTAGCGATATCGCTAAATCCGTTAGGGCTATCTCTTAATCATTTAGAAATGTCAATAAATTCTTTAGGGATATCAGCAAATGAGACCATTTAGCGATATCGCCAAACGACATTTAGTGGTATCGCCAGATAGGGCTAAATCTCAAAACGGCTTGCCATACAGTGCTTTATTCGTCCAGTTGTTGTGCCAGTAAGTTTTGACCATGCTTTATTTGTTTATCTGTTGCGGCAAGAGGATTAGACTGTGTTTAATGTCCTCACCTGCTGCGCAAATGGGATTTTGGTCACATTACATATATCTGCTCAGCTGTTGTGACAATAGGGTTCAACGATGCTAGCTTTGCCCAGCTGTTGTGTCAATCGGGCTCGGCCTTTTTTATTTGCCCAGCAGTTATGCCAAAATTAAGATTTGACCACGCTTATTTTGCCCAGATCATGTGCAAATAGGATTTAGTTGCACCATATTATGTCCGGCCAGTTGTTGGGCCAAAAGAGTGACACCCATGCATATTCGCCTAGTTGTTCGGTAATGTAGCCAGTCCCTTAATGAAAGGCTTTTGAACTCTGCGTCGGAGGGTGGGGGTAACTACTTACACAGTGATCAGCATATAAGCACCGCGGAAATAACTTAATTTTGAACGCCGTAAAGTTCCGATCCCCTTACCACGTACCCAGCCTCCAATATTGATCCCTGTGTGTGCAGAAATTGTTGGATTTTGGACCCCAAAGCTGTTGACGCGCACGTGGGGGGTTAGAATGCAGTCATTGTAAATTACACCTACGTTCCACCCATTGCTCTCATTCTCAAGTTCCAAGTTTTCACCATCACTTCTGACACACTTCTTGAAAGTGACCAATTTCTGCTACATACTGCAACCTCTATTTTGCTACCATAGACGTGCATTGTCCAGCCACCATTGTATGCCACATGGAATACATCCATTCGTGTCGTTTGAATTGGATATTTTGAAAAAACAACAAATGAAAATACAAAACAAAACGAAAGCACGGAAGGTTGGTGGTAAGGTCGTTACAAATAACATTTAATAATCTTTACTTTGCCACCGCTAAATAATACCCCCACCACACCCTCACAAATACATGACTTCCACCCTTAAAGGTGTCCCGCCTGCGGATCAGTAACCGATTATTTCAAGTTTATTGATTCTACCCGTGTTCGTTGACTTGCGGTGTCTGAACAATTTCATTTTGAGGACAAGGCTTTTTGCCATCTGGTCTTGTTGACCTTTATAAGTGTGCGTAATTGCTGTCACATTGTCGTAAGACATCCCTTGCTAATAAATTACATTGCCACATTGCCTGCGCTTTAAATCTCACCTGAAAAGAAACACCACCATGTAGTATGTATGCATAGCTAGTGACAGTATGGATCTATACATCTTTTATGCCGACAGTGACGCGAACGGATACGGAGACTCTTGATTTATGGATCAAGGTGTTGTCATTCAGTACGACTTTCAAACTCAGTCGAATACAGAGTGACGTCAGTAGTGTAGTACGTCATGATAAAAACGATTACTGTGGACCACTCGGCGGTTGCATCATCTGCAGGTCGCTCATGAACCTATTGGCTGGTAGCATGGACTGAATTCACCAAATATGATAATACCAAATTTTGGCCTTGGACTCTTTTCTATGGAAAAGAGCATAACTAAATAAGAGTCACAATATAACGCCTCCTCACTTCCATGTGTTTAGCATCAACGCTCCGTTGGACGGCATCCAGTTTACTACGTAGTGACTATTCGAATAAATGCTTCCTTGCTGTGCATATCCGTGTAACGGATCGAATTGTTAAATGTGAATAAATACTGCGGCCACGTGTACAAACTTAGTTTCAGAACACACCCTCAAGTCGCAACACGACATGAGCCGTGCCCCGGAGCCGTGCAAGCACGAAAGGTGATGATACTATCTAGGAACGTCATTGCTGATACGTTGGCACATTTCTATGTGTTCTATAGTGCTGATCTTTCAAGTATTTTCCTTCCAAAAATTAGGTTTGTATGTGAGCTAGTCCTGTTACTCTAAATTATCAGTCCACCAGACAACCGATGTCAAGTGAAGCACGTAGAAAGGTACAGATTTTAGAGTATATACAGTCCAGATATCTGCTAATCAGGTGAAAAGAAATATATAAGTTGTTATCATATATATGCTGTACTTTTTTCTTGAAGCCCAGAAAAATATTCAGTGGAAGCCCTGAAGTGCTACATGGGAAGAGGTCGGCAGCAAAATAAGGACTGTTCATGGCATTAAGCATGAGTAATTAAACCGTGCGTGACTGGAAACTGGAAAGAGAGCGTCAAGGACGGACTCGTTTGTGTTAACCCATATAACACTGATCGTGGAAGAATGAAGTCAACATCGATACTGTAATGAACGACAAACAAGAGATTGTGAGATCGGGTCACTTCTGGGGTCATCAGGAATGCTAGATCACAACTAGAATCCAGCACGTGCTAGGAAAACGCCCTGACAATGCTCACAAAATGCCCGGTATTGATTGTTGCCTGCTGACTGCAATTAAGCACGCTGAATTACACGATGATCAGGCATTTCAATACAGAAATCACCGAACAGGTATTACCGGACTTTTATCAGTAATGGCTGTCAGTGAAATCTTTATTGACCGATCGTGATACATTACAATGTTCCCGTAAGACCAAGCCAATGGAAGGTCTATACAAATCTAAAACTCATCATCCGCCACTTATTTTAAGTGCTGTAAGTCGCAAAAACCATGTAATACATGTTTTTTTTTCAAGATCAGATGGGTTTTCGCCGTGCAACATTGTGAATGAAACCCATAATCTTTAAAGTGGAAATGAAAATACCGCTGTTGCTATTAAAAGCATCACATTCGGTAAGACTTTACCAACCTCTGACGCTTAAAAAGTTGTCTGCTGCCAGCAGAAAAAAGGAACAGAGTCAACATTAACAACGTTAACACTTTTGCAAGTTCATAATTAAAATATTTCAATTATAAAGAATGGATGCAATCCGTGGAGTGGCCTATGGCTGGACAAAAGCAGATGTACGTAACACTTTTCAGTCCAGTAGAATAATTTCTGTTGTAAGCATAATAATCTATTAAAACAGAAGTTGAAGCTTCTGCAAGTGAAGAATCAATTTCCAAAATGTTAAGGGTTTTCCGTTTTTGTGGTATTATTGGTGGGTTGTTAGGATTATATTTCGAAACCATAACAAAATTTATGTCGTTCACTTTTTATTGTGGGCACTTCGATGTGATTCTTGTGTTACACTTAAAGCTCTCTGTATACCACTTGAAATGAGCTAATCAGGAACACACACACACACACACACACACCTACAGAGAGAGAGAGAGACAGAGAGAGAGACAGACACAGAGAGAGAGAGAGAGAGAGAGAGAGAGAGAGAGAGAGAGAGAGAGAGAGAGAGAGAGAGAGAGAGAGAGAGAGAGAGAGAGAGCGTACGTCAAAAAGTGCCTGGTGAAAGATGTCTTGCTGCAACGCTTTTGTTGCTGTGGACGGTTGCCGTTAAAAGCTGACGGGCGCCCAGTAGCAAGTCGTTCAGAAGATTATATACATAACATGTGGGTCTGAAAGTGAAGAAGCAACCATCATCGACATTTGCCTTTGTGCACCAAATAAGAGTTTATTCAACAAAATAAGGGGTGTCATCTATCTATCTATCTATCTATCTATCTATCTATCTATCTATCTATCTATCTATCTATCTATCTATCTATCTATCTATCTATCTATCTATCTATCTATCTATCTATCTATCTATCTATCTATCTATCTATCTATACATACATATATTTATATATATTATATATATATTATATATATTATACATATATTATATATATATTATATATATATATATATTATATATATATATATATATATATATATATATATATATATATATAGTGTGTGTGTGTGTTTAATTGCCTTAATAACCCAATCGCTCGGAAACATCAGAATACCTTTAGTACATGTACTAAATTGTCTAAAATTATACATGAAAGGATTAATTGTGCCCATAAGTGTATCCAGGTATTTAGAATGCAGAGTTTTAGGCGGGAAATTAATATTCATGTCCTGTATCTTTCACTTAATGTGGAATAGAGTCTCTATCAATACTTTAGTTGGTGTTGTTATTGTACACAGGTAGTGACTCCAACCTGTCCGGTTTCTGTGGTGTTTTATGTATATACTGAATTTGGCTGACGTGATTCTATTCTTTATCTCTTGCTGGTCAGAGTCAGCCTAAGTCAACAGCTGTCCTTCGTGCCAGTTTGCCATTTGCGCCCAACCGTGCCAATGAAAGTTATTGCCCTGGAGTGATTAGTAATTATAACCCTTGGATACAATTCTCCACAAAAAGGCCTCCTATTAACATGCAATTTATGCAAACACATTAAAGCAGACTACATACACCCTGGCCCTTTGGGTGATTTGAGCTGGACAGGGTTAAGCTACTCTTCTATGCCACGTAGTTTTTGCGAACTGTTGCAGCGTGTGTGTAGTATACTATTGTGGCGGTGATGCCTTTTATTCACATATGGAACATCAAGACAAGGCTTGACCTTTTGTCTGCCCACTCAATGTCCATAAATGATTTCTTATATGTTTTATTGCATAATTGAGTACAATTTCATTTAATAAGACAACGCTTCATTATTTTACCTGGACCTATCTATAAACAAGGCGTTGAACATGACAGCGTAGGCACACAGTGTAAATTACGATAAGTGTTCCGACGTAAAAGTCATCAATAAAGCTCAGCTACCCTTAATATCAGATGACACGTTTTCAAAACAGGAAAAATGCGTTTCGAGATAAGTAGGATGGATGAAAAAAAAAGAGAAACTACAATCATGGATTCGCTTGAAGGCCAGTTTGTCTAAGGGAGAGTAAAGTTTATGTTGATAGCAATAGTGATCCTTTTTATATCTCACTAATATGCAGTCGCTGGCTATTCTACAGTGTCAATCACTAACCATAATCAAAGGAGAAACCATGATCAAAGGAGATAAAATCCATCCCCAATCTCATGTCAAAAATAAAAGTCAAATTTTTAAATGCTTATGATTTGCTTACATCTGCCTCTGTTAGTTGATTGTGTGCACATATTGATAGTGAGAATAGTAGTGAAATGTGATTGGTCAGATATGCAGTATCCTCATATCACTGGAAATAGTATCCTATCTGCGGAAAGTAAACAATCCTAAGGGTGTTATGAGGTCTTTCGAGAAGGATGTAAAGGGATATTTTCCTACTGGGATAATGGAGCATTTTATTTACCACACCATCATAACCGAAGCCCTCTCAGTTTCTGTACTTTGTACTGACCATTATTTTCGAGCAAACCAGGGCCGCAGCCAGGGTGTGTGTGTGTGTGTGTGTGTGTATGTCGATCGACACCCCCATCAACACCAAAAGGTCCAATAATATCCCCTCCCCCCCCCAAAAAAAATAATCAAATAAAACAACAACACCAAATGAAACAAAACAAAATGAAAAACAACAACAAAACGGAAAGGAAGAAGGAAGGTGTCGCTTTACTAAATGTTTACAATAATAATTATTCTCTGCATAAGATCTGCATAATACTTCATTCACCCAAGAGCACTCCACTTATTCTGATTAATTATAGCACTTAAAAGAACGATAAAATTCGTTTTACAATTTTCACATTTTTTTCAATATGTAAAGACCTGTTTTAAGTCTATGTTTGCATAACACTCTTCCTATTGGAAAGCATACTATTCATGCTAAAAATATATCACCAATGAAAGAAAAATGTTGGACCTTTTAATTTGTTTTCAACTGTTTCTTGGACCTTTATTTTATTTATAGCCGTTTTGTTAATACATCAAACCCAGCTTCAGAAATGTGCTTTGAGACAGAACTGCATGAGTACCTTCCCTGATTGAAAGAATGAAAAGAGCAGTTTTACATTCAATATTTGTTATATCAAACTTGGTTCTTTGATATTGGACCTCTAAGTTTTATGTTGAAACTTGGTACAGCAATATTGCTCCATTTTAACCTCACTTTATCCAATATTGGACATATTCGATATGTTAAGAGCAACTCTAGGTCCACATTGAATAGCATCACTTTAAATGAAACAGCATTATTTGTATGTGGGTCTGACTGGAAGACTGCCATAAAAATGTTTTTATGACACCTTTTATATATACAACATAACATTCAGTTTCAAAAAAAAAAAACGTGTATATACATATATATATACTTATATACATATATATATATGTATGTATATATATGTATATATATGTATCATGTCCTAATATTGTGAAAGCTTTTTCAGCAACAGAATGTGAAGGAAGTTTTAATTCTCTGAGTGTCTTGTTTGTCCATTCTAGATAGCATATCGCCTGACAGCTGTTTATTCATATGGAAATATAATAATATCGTATAATATGTGTGGGAGTATATCTGATCCGTAAAAGTTGTGATGAGAAATAACCTGAGATAAGAAAGGCAACAAATTCATTCAATTTTCAACTTAGCGTGTACTTGTAAAATTATATCCATGACCTGACATGTACAATATATATATATATATATATATATATATATATATATATATGTATATATATATATATATATATATATATATATATATATATATATATATATATATATGTATATATATATATATATATATATATATATATATATATATATATATATATATATATATATATATAATTTATTCATATATGCACACGTATGTGTATGCAGAGACTCGCTTTTTGGCCAGGATTGCAAACACATGTTAATGTGTATACGTGTACACTATGCATATATGCACAGCATGATGTAGCACACATGTAGGCAAAAGCTTCAATGAATTTGTAAATTTAGAGTTTAGTAAGTCAGTATTGAGAAAAGGTCCAAACATTTAGAATGGAGAGACACCCCCAGTATCAAAGTCTGGCTACGGACCTGCAACCTTATTTTCTATATGTTGTCCTGGTGCAAAATTGTTTCCTCTACCAGCGTATTCCCCCATCTTGTCTTGTGGTGCATGTAGGCACATTTCCTGTATTTTCATGGTTTAAGGAAGAAGCTTTCAATTCCACAACGTTTGATCATGTGCTGATCAGCTGAACCACAACAACAAATGTACGTCAAGTACCAATAATTGTTGCTTCCTGCTGTAAAATTATGGGGGATTGAAACTTCCAAAATGCTGCCAATTAGCGTAATTTACTGAGCTATAACAACCCTGGCAATGCGATCATAAGATGCAACACCTTTACAAGCACACTGGTACACCTGCCGCATGTGGTCACCACTGTATGCAACTACACCACTTGTTGTGGTGGTCACATGTGTTGGAGACAGGCGTTGGGTCTTTATTAAATTTACCTACAGTGAAAGGCCACCTGCTGTATAGCCACTTTTTCTGGGCTAAAGGGGAGGCCAAATACAGCGGGTGCCACAGTAAATCAATATGCAGTAGTCCCTACTTTGAATGACCGGCCCTAGGACAAGGCCAAAGTGATCACATACAGCAGGTGGTTGCTATATAGAGCGCCATATTGAATTAAAAATATGGCACTATGGACCTCATTATCATAGAGTCGGAACAGGAAGGTAGTGTGCAATTACATTTTTACAAAGTTTCCTCAAGAGAGACTTTTTACATGTATATATCATGTCATTTGCTGTCATTGATGTGATGATACCCAAGATTTAAATGTTATAAATCCCGCTGACTGGCTTCAAAGAAAATAACGGCACAATGTGTGGAAGTTATGTAATGTGTGGCTGACCTGGAGATTTGATGAGTGTTAACTACCAACCACCATTCTGTTCCAAGTGAGAAATGGATACACAAGTTCTTCAACAAAAGTAAATGTAAAAGTTCCCACTGTAGGCAAGTGCTCATTGCACATATGTCAGCCATTTTTGGGTATGGCTGACATATGGTAGTATGGCTAAGTATGTACATTTTCATGCACAACATTATTTTAACATAGATCATATATACACAGCATTATAATCCAAAGTGCATTTAGACGGATTACAGAACTTTGTTCCTTTATGCTATGATATATATATATATATATATATATATATATATATATATATATATATATATATATATATATATATATATATTAGCGCATTGACTCGGCACCCGGGTACACGGAACACCCCCCCCCCTTTGTCAAAATCCAAAAAAGTGTCGGGTCCCGAATCCAATTTTTTATACTCGACTGATTTCGATATGAATAAACAAACTATAGATCCTTGTGTATTTCTGTCTTTTTCACTGTAATGTTCTCTATTTATTTCGTTTTCTGTTTTTTTTTTCTCTCAGGAATAGGCAACTTCTCGAATGGTGGAATTATTTTACTGTACCTGAATATGAACAAGTTAAAATATGTTTCTGTGTATCATTTCAGTAAGGGTTTTTGCCGCGGATACCCGGATACCCAGGTCCTGGGTACCCGTGACGGGTTCCAGGACCGAACTCTTTCCCCTAAGTCAATTAATATATATATATATATATATATATATATATATATATATATATATATATATATATATATATATATATATATATATGTATATATATATGTATATATATATATATATATATATATATATATATATATATATATATATATATATATATATTCAAAGTGTGACATTCTTTTTAAGGCCACCCATCTTACAAGGCCATTTTTGGGCTGATCTTCTCAGAGACATTTCAAGGCAGACAGTTAATCGCACAATGGAGCAAACTGCCTTGGAGGAGGATCCGATAGCCTGGGTTAATTCATCATGCATGCAACATGGTTGCATAACAGCATGAAAGCGGATAACAGTAACCAGCTTGTACATATTGTGGTAGAAGTGGGGATGTGTATTGTAGGGTAGTTCAATCAATTTAGCATTATTTGAAATTCATTAACTTTTGTTTGCATGCAATAGAAGTTGCCTGTAACACAATCCAGCTATTGCACTGTGAATGGCACATCTTTCTATAAATTTAAAGGTTTGAAGATATTGAATTTTAAAATTTTGAAATAACCCTAATTAGCTTAAATTTAAATTTCACATTCGTTCATTTGATGCACGTACAGCATAAACCTATACATTAATCTGGGAATGGTACCTCTGTGCATAATACTTTTGAAGATGTTCCACTTTTATTTCTGAAGTGTCCATATTTAGCATAAATTTAAATTCTACAACTGTTGTAATGTGTCCATAGATGTGCAGACCTAACGAATGTGCCAATGGAACCAACATTCGGGTTTCTGTGTTGAGCACTTTGGAAGCCACATGGGGTTGAAATTTTCACATAACCCTAACTTGCAATATTTTCAACCAGTTGTTTATTCCTAACGAAATACAAACCTTCACCATAAAGGCTATACCCATGGCACATGTGAAGTTTCTGAGTCAAATTGTGTCTGCGTTTAAGCTCACAAAAAATTAAAGTAGAAAGAGAGAATGAGAGAAAGAATATCGGGAAAAACAATATGTCTGTGTTCACACACAGACATAGAAAAGGTTCAACATGGCCCATCATGCTAGCAAGATAGCAGGTGAACAACCGCAATGCACGTAAAATCAAAGTATGCAGTCGTCTCCGAAAGGCGTGAGTCCTTTCAGACATTTTTCATAGTTTCTTGTAGGTGTAGGGGATAGGAAGAGAACAGGCCCCAACCTTCAGCAGCTACATGAACAAATATATAACCTCAATATTTCCTTCCTATTATGGCGTGTATAATGTTATACACGAACATGTATCATTTCGGATCTACAGTGAGGACAATGGGATGCATTTAAAGCCAAATAAGACAGGGAAAAATAGGCCCGGTGGTTTTACTCAAAGGCAATACAAAAGACGACACAAACTGCGTAGGAAGAACAGCCTGTTTAACTAGTTATCCTATGGAATTAGTTGACAGATAGATATAAAGAAATGATATCTGATGGAGGCATGTAATCATGGTGAAAGGAAGGCACTTGCCCAAGCCCCCCCCCACCCAAGTGCCTGGACATGTCGTCTGCCTCAATAATCTAACTTAGATTTCTCGACAATGGAGAACATTTTTTGCTTGGAATTATAGGTGAATGATAAAAACATGATCCAGGTTTGAAAAAATTTCCTTGAAGCATCCAACCTGCATCAAAGAAAGCTGATGACTCAGTCTTCCTCTGACCTGAAAAGGTGTAAAGATGTAATGGAGCCTTTCATTGATTTATTTTAAACAATGCAATTATGGAATGCACATATTTTGATAAAGGAAATGATTATATATATATATATATATATATATATATAAATATATATATATATATATATATATATATATATATATATAAATATATATATATATATATATATATATATATATATATATATATATTATGCATAATTGCATTGTTCAAATTAAATCAATGAAAGACTCCATTATGTCAATATAAATATGGAGATCTGAGTTTCTTGCCACTGGTGAAGTTTCCCTTTCTTCTGAAAAGACAAAGACATAACGCACACAAAAGGAGGCCATTGAGCGGTACATCTGAGACGTCACTCTGGAAATTGATAACCACTGAACCTGCAGATCGGGTGCCAGTTTCCTTATGGCAGACATCATCAAACTGTTGCCAAGTGGGAGCTCTGTGAGGATATGGTACCATCATCCTGTTAAATCACAAAAAACCCTGCACACAAAGCTAACAGGTGTAGCCACGGGAGCTACACTCTCATCTCTGTAAACCTGTATTGTCATGGTACCGTCTACCGCCCTCAAAAAGGACCTGTCTTTCCATGATATGTCCCCCTCCACCATATTTGCATACATTGTAAACGTGCCTCCTCTTATTGCAAGTTTTCTTTTCTCACAACAAGAGGCACCTTGGCTGAAGACCACGTTACTCCAAACTTCCACGACCAGTGTTCCTTGCACAACCTTAACGTGGCCTCTTGCTTTTGGTTGAAATCACAGAAAAGTAGCAGGTCTATTGGATCTCAGGATGGCTCCATACAATTGCCGCCACATTGCTCTATGACACAAGTGAGGTATTTACAGATACTGGTATCCTTCAGAGTTTGATGTAAATGTACGACCATGAATAAGCTCTACAAGTCTACTGGGCTTTTTTTTTTGTTTCTGTAACTCTTGGACATCCAATTCCCTTTCTCTAACACGTATGGCCTGTTTTTCTTTCTTTCTATGTATGGTTGCCTAATCACCATACTCGTTTAAACGAATGGATGGTCATGGCTTCGAGCAGTTGGTCATGGATAGCTAGACGTGTGGTTTTCGGCATACTCCTCAAAAATACCATTTCTGTGGGGTTTTTTTTAAATGACGGTAACATCACAGGATTACTCTGGAGTTACATTTGAGCAGGTTTGTAACATTTTTTGCAAATCTGAGTTTGCAGACCATAGCCATGCCGCCACCATCGACACATTGCAAGAGCAGTTCGTCCAGCAGAGAAACCCTTGAGCCGAAGAAAAGTAACGAAATCATGTCAGAAACCTGCATGAAACAATTAAGGATATCTTTGATTCTATGTTTCATCAGAAACGCGACTTGCTTGACGTAAGGTAAACATTGTGGGCAATATTGACGACATAGTCACCAAATTTACAAAATGATTAATTTTCTAAATTTCGGGGCTTAATAGCCATACATGACCTTGTGGCATAACTTTGGTTTAGTCCTGTACCCTCAGGACATTTACGTGGGCGTCTCCCTCATAAAAATGTGATCCAGCCCCTCGGATGTGTGTGCATGCGGCCATAACGGCTCTGTCAATAATTTATCCGCTTCATGTGTCAGTTTAAGGGGGGGGGGGGGTCGTCATAATGAGGACTATCTGAAATTTTGTATTGGCCAAAAGCAGGAATAACCCACGAGTAACCATGAAGGTGAAAGCGATCCTTGTCGCGGATTCGCGGGCCTTTTCTATTTGACAAGTGTAAAAAAGGCAAAGACTCAGACTTTGATAAGTATGTAGAACCACATCACGTTATAAAAAGAGGTGTGATCACCGAAGGTCTGCATCCCCTAATATCATAGACTGCACAGATTTTCTTCGATGGAACATTTCTTATAAAAGTTTCCAGCAGTACTAATGATATCACGTGCCAAAAAAAAACTTAGTTGATGAGAATACAAACAAGTCTTACAGAATAATGACCCATGGAGGATCAGACAAAGCTATTAATGGGCTGACTTCAATAAAAACAGGATTACTCTGCTTGGTTTCCTACATAAATTTGTTAAGATACACAAAAGTGTTCCACAAAGATAGTTGAGTAGATCTTTCTCCAAGGACTTGTATTGAAGTCATGCTTGGGTAAATGATCTTCAGTCTTATTTTTTCTGCATTGTCTTGTTGCCATGGTTACAGACACTTGATGGTTATTAGGTTGAAGGATCTCCAACGTTATTTTTGCATGTTGCCATGGTAGCTCACATATAATGGTTACCAGGTTCAAATATTTTCCAGCTGCTTGCTTTTATATTGCAGTGATGCAAATATATACATATATTCTGAAATAACCTCCGTAGTGAGAATTATCTGTTTAGTTTCTGCTTGTGTTTGCGGGTAGAACGTTCTGCCTGTTCAAAGTGTTGTATGCTTTTCTACTGACATTGTACATTGGCTTTATCCTTCTTGAAAAGGGTTTTCAGGTAATGTATATTTGTACCAATATTTTGTATACTTATGGTTTAACATTAGGAACATAGTATAGTTTGTGCCATACGGATATTTCATATTGTGTATTTATATTGCGAATGTTTGGTATAATTTCAAATTTTCTTACCTTGAAGTGTGGCTAATGTCAATAATATCTTAAAAGGTATCAGCGGAGTTGGAATGAATTCGCTATTAACACTATTGGATACAAATCAAACTCAGAATGAAAATGACCCTAATTCATCTGAACCCAAGCTAATTAAACAATCTTCGTATTATGACATAGGGGAACTCGTGACCCACTTAAAAACATGAAATATTATTTCACCATCATTAGCTTGAATTGTGGGTCATTACATACCAAATTTCATCAGATAAATATCTTTTTACATAATTTAGATGTTCACGGCTGTATAGCTAGTGTAGCTTGTTTGCAAGAAACATGGTTAAATGGGGAGGCAGATTAATCGCTTTTACAAAATAGAAAATTATACCTTAAGCTCACAAGGAAAAATCCACATGTATATATATATATATATATATATATATATATATATATATATATATATATATATATATATATATATATATATTAAAATGGCTACTGCTTTAAATCATTAGATGTTTATCAGCAGTCTGAAATATATCAAGGACAATTTTTCGAAGTGGACTTAAAACAGGAAATAATTAAAGAAAATATATGCAGACTTCCTTATGATTTTAATGATATTTATCAAAATTTTATACAACAATTTACTGTAGTTTTGCTGAAAATGCACAAATTAAAAAGACAAGTATTAATAGTTGGATATTTTAATATTCATCTTCTACAAATTCATGATAAGCCTGTCTTTCTTTGCTTTTTTAATACTGCCATATCGCTGAGTTTTTTCCACAGACTACTGTGCCTACCAGGCTCTCAATGCTTCGTGGGACAATAATCAATATTTTTTTTTTTAGAAATTGACTGGCACCAACATAATTAAATCAATGGAAAATCGACTTTTACGGTTTGTGAACATTTCCCTTATTTTACATACTTAGATATCCCCTGACTATTAAGTATGGCATAGTAGACAATTTTGTTCAGGTTTGTGATCGGCAACCGGATGCTTTTAACAAAATTGAAAGTGGAATTAAGGAATGCTCATCTTTATGAGCAGTTTCAAATGCTGATCCAAATGACTGCTATTATTCCTTGCATACAACTATTGGCAGTGCTCTGGATAACAATTTTCCTGTTAAGACAATACCCATCGGAAACATAAACACAAAAAGCTACTAGAGATGGATTATATAAATATTGAAAGGAAATTCCCCGCTACAAGAGTGAGTATGTACTACGCTCTATATTCAAACCTGTAACAAGAATTCTGAAAAATGACTTTCGTGCTGTCAAGAAAGAATACTTTAAGGCTTGCGTTAATAGATACAAAAATGATATAAAGAAAACACGGTCTACAAGAAATGATAGCTTGCATAGAGTTAAAAAGAAAAAATACTTTCCCTGACTCATTTAGAATTGATGATGAGATAACTGATAAATTAGCAATTGCAAATGGCTTAAATGCTTGTTTTACATACATCAAATTGAGCATACAAATAATTACACCTGTTAATTGTTCATTAACATGCTGTCTTGCCAAACCATTTTAACACAGATTTGTATTCAACCCTGTTACAGAGGAAACTATTCTTAATATAATCGATTCATTTCAACCCAATTATAGTTTTGGCCATGATGGACTTTCAAAAAATTTATTACAGATTATTAAAATCATATCTTAAAATCAATTACATCAGTTATTAATCAGACACTTATTACTGGTATTTTTCCAGATATGTTGAAAATAGGTAAAGGGGTGCCCATTTTTAAGAACGGGGATGCTTCCCTACTTGGGAAGCATCACCTTTATTGCAGACCAATATGTGTATTACCAGCTATTTCCAAACTTCACATGTGATCAGATATTCGAATATTTCAAACACTATCATTTATTGTATAATAGTGAATAAGGTTTCCATAAAAATCATTCTTCTGAATTAGCGGCATTTGGACTTATTAAAAGGATAATACTGCATGTAGACAAAGGAAAGTTTCTATTAGCACATTCGTGGATCTTTCGAAAGCGTTTGATACCTCAGACCATGATGTTCCGACTCATAAACTAAGCTATTTCGGTATTAGAGACTGCTTTGAATCTTTTTAAAAGCTATGTAACATCAGGGAAAGAGTATGTTGCATGTGCGGAATTGAATCAAGCTATTTGTACTCAAGCTTTTGTCTCCTGAAAATCAATTTTAGGACCTTTTCTCTTTTTGATATACATAAATAACATATTATTGTCTTCCGTTTTCTTCAAATTCATTATCTACGCTGAATATACAACGCTTTTCACCTTTTCAAGCGCTCGTAATGTGTCTGGTATTAATACCAACGTTTAACGCCTTACAAATTCTGAACTAAACAAGATAAGCACATGGCTAAAGGTAAATAAGTTATCTCTCTACATTGAAAACTAAATTTGTCGTCTTTCAACAGCCAAAATAAACGTATAACAATTCCTAGTCTTGAATTTGAAAACGAGAAACTTAAACCTTTTGGGCTTAACTTTAGACAAGCACCTTAGATTGGACAGTCACATACAAAAGCTTACCTCTAACATTTCCCTGATTACAGGCATCATGAACAAGTTAAAAAAAAACTTTCTTACCTCAAATATTCTACAAACAATCCATAAATCTCTTATTTTCCCACGTTTCAATTACTGCTTACTTGCATGGGGTCATACATCAGAAAGGTTCGTAAAAAAGGCTGTTAAATTCTTAAATCATAGCAATCATAATGCCCATACGGAACCAAATTACAAATCAAGAAACATGTTGAAAGTGGAAGATATTTATGTGCTTCAAGTTTTAATAAATTTTTACAAAATGTAAAACAACTTGCTTCCTGATTATTTCAAACAAACAGTTATCATATCAGCTTGTGTCATACATGATCGCAATAGCAGAAGAAACGAACTATTTGTAACTCTCACGCAGCACAGGAGATAGTACGTGTTTTGAACGCAACTTCTGAAGCAATTAAGCAGAAAGCATATACACGGTTACTTTGGCTTTTCCTATTATACAAGAAAACAATTCATTTATAAGTACGAAATGCCTTGCAGTATTCTTAATTCTTACATATATCACCCAGCTATCTAAATGTGATGATTCACTAGTTTGACTGTGTTAACTCTAGCCTGGAAAAGCCTTAGGATAGGACACGCTGTCTTACAATGTTGTAAAAATTTGATTAAGTACTATAGTTCTATATCATGCAACCCTTTGGTGCCATTTATCTTTGTGGCAAAGACTTAATCGGGGTCATCCTGGCACATCACTGTGGCCCCAACAGGTTCTTCATTGTACGTTTATATGAGAAACGGTCTTATCTTTTGTTTTGAATTAACTGTGTACAATTTGAATTGTATTTTTCTGTCAAATAAAATGAATCAAATCTTGAGTCTTATGTTTCTATAATTAGTATCTGAATCATTAGGTGGCAGATGTGATACCGGTCCGCGCAAGACTTTAACATGCGTCTCCTGATCAATATCATACTGTTCCTGATACAGGATCGATATTTTTATGTCTGAAACGTGTTAGACATATATATATAATATATATATATATATATATATATATATATATATATATATATATATATATATATATATATATATATATATATATATATATATATATTTAATTTATGTAATTTAAGTTTGGTCCAATAAACACCTCTTTAATCCTGAATCCTAAACATTGCAGGCTGCAGCACTCGGCATTTTGTCCCACCCTGTTCTATCATGAACCCTATCACTTGTCATTTCCCACCCTTTGAAAAAAGCCTGTATGGCCCCATCATATTGAAAAACCTGTCCGCTCACTGCATGGTTTCTGAAAGAAATAGAGACCCAACCCTGCAATAGAGTAGTGTCGCTAGGATCATAATCATGCCAAGTCAATCAATACAAGTAAACATAATAAACTGGAAGGCAGTGTTAACTGTACGACAGCAACATTGGGCGAAAGCGTATTTGATTCAAGTTTACAAGGATGGGAGTTGTAACTATGTCATGGGCAGAATGACATTGATTAATGAGCTTCCGTTGGTGCAGGTTGGGCACTAGGTGTCAAATCTATGCCAAGGAAATCTGGTGAGTTGGGACATGATAGGTCTCATCCCTTGCGCTGAAACGTTTTTTTTTTCATGCTACTTCTCATCACCAATTCCCACTCCTGACATTTTCCATTTAGTAGCGACTGGAGGTACAATATTGAGTCAAACAACAGTTTACATCTGGGTGCTTCTAGCCAATTAAGCAGGAATGAGAAGCTGTTACCGCCAGGTGGCTAATTAAATGTTTATGTTTTTTACAAGTATTGAGCAGGGCAATGTACACAATGTGCTGCCT
Source organism: Hermodice carunculata (assembly GCA_964020975.1). Classification (NCBI taxonomy): domain Eukaryota; kingdom Metazoa; phylum Annelida; class Polychaeta; order Eunicida; family Amphinomidae; genus Hermodice; species Hermodice carunculata. The sequence continues at coordinate 12,407,221 of OZ026624.1, read as the reverse complement.
TCGCAGGCCTGGATCACAAAGGAAATTAAATGAAGAGCCACATATTACATGGCCATTGTAGAATGACGTCACAATTGAAAAGCCTATCCGGGAAATGACAGGTGGCCTACTTTTCCTCATGCCATAACGTTAACATTGGACCCTGGTACAATACCGGAGACGTTCGGACAGAAACTTATATCACTGTTGGATGATAAATTTGTAGCTTCCTCCCACCCTTCAGCATGCAATGTTAAAACACACAAGAGGGCTGTGCGAACAGCCTAAGCTCTGTTGATCTGGACATCTACACCCCCAAATAAGGCAACACGTCCATTGCAGTTTGAACGGTGCTCAATGATACAAGCCTATATCACTGATCCAGATACTTGACTTAGTGACCCAGATTTAACATGACATACATTTTAACGACACGCAACGTTTCATTGCCCGAGTCAAAAAGAAAAAGACAGGATGAGCACAAATGCTACGGGGATATTACAATGACCCAGATGGGTGACTCATCGAGTTATTTTACCACATGGCATAATGTTAATCTTGATTCACATCTGTCTGCGGTTTCATAAAACAAAATCAAAGCACAGTCCAGATGTGGACATATCTCTGTGGCCCAAACAGACGAGCTATCGGTCTAGTTTTACCGCATTACATAAATTTCAGGTCTGTTCGATGTCTCTGTGAGGTTTCATGACATGTCAAAGCACAGGAAAATTACAGTTTAGAGATGATTATTATATGCATATATCTGTGTGACTCCCCTGCTTGACCCCCAGTGACATCGGTTTGTCTCATGGCCTATATTTTAGTCCTAGTATGTTCCTTTGTGAGCTTTCATGAAAAACGGCAAAGAGACAGATGTTATTGCATACGCAGGAATACATAATGCATGGATCTATCACGGTGGGCCAAATATTTAACCAGATGACCTAGTTTTGTTACTGGACACAACTGTAGACTCTGATACACGTGTCTGACGTGTGAAGTAAGGTAAAGTTCAAAGAAGTAGTAGCCTGTCTATGTTACTTAACATTGACAGATTAACTTATAAATGTACAGTAAACAAAAGCAATATGTACATTTATTAAACTTGGCGCAAATTAAAAATTCACTTATTACAATCAGACCATAGCAGCCGTCCCTTCTTGTGCATACCTTTGGCAGACGTTCACCTTAAGTATATTCCCATACAGATTTTTCAGTTTTGGAGAAGTAAGAAAATACATTCGTATCCCTTTATTAATCATGCTGACATGTACTCTCTTTCACCGCATCACTGTGTGCATTGGAAAGTTCGCTGAAATGAGTATCTGAATCATGCGTACAGTTTGGGCGGACACAGAGTCAGGCTACAAGTTTTAGGGAACAGCAAGCAGTCATCGGTGTCGAAGACAGAGTTGCAAGTTTAGTTACTTATACACAAAAAGTTGAAATGAAGGATAAAAGGTCACAGAGCCACTTGTTGAACAAGTTAAAGTTTAGAGATGTTCATAAGTTTTCCATAATAATTTGAAGCAGCTGAGCCGTTTCAAAAAAGTAAAGAAATCGCTGGTCGAGACCATTTCAACAAAGTTTATAGAGTCCTACCAAAGGTAGAAGCAAGCTAAATTTAAAGAAAATCCGGCAAATAGTGTGCATAAAAATGTCGAAAATGTAAACTGTTAACAAGCAATGGATAGACAATGCACGATAGACGAAAGCTAAGCTGTCTGACAAATCATCTGAGTTCAACATTGGAACATAAATTTCACAGCAGTTTCTGGCGGTTGGACTTATAATTATTGTACGGACGTATGATTATGAAGTGGCCGGAATAATGGTCAAAAATGATAGATATTTAAAGACGATGGATGCATTCCACAGTAGTATATAGATTAAGTGTGTGTGTCGCTCCATGGTCCGTGTATGGGTAGCGTGGACACAATTTTTCCCACCAAATTTCGCACTCGGATACGTGCAGAAATGGTGTCACATCCGATAATTTATAATAGAACTAGTGAATCCATTTCCGATATCAGTCAATGACAGTTTGTTAAATGCTTTAACTAAATGCCGCCGTGCTGCGGCACCCTATAAGGGCATCTTTTGTCTTTAATATTCATAAAGGATATTATGGATATTGTTCGGTCCTATATAAAAGTTTTGCGGATGATATCTCCCTCTTTCTCAATGTCGACAATTCCAATTTAACTGCAATTCTGATGAACAATGACTTCACCTCCACGGAGTCTTGGTCTCCAGACTGGTTGGTCTTTTTTAACGCTTTGAAAACTGACACTATGATAATTATGTGGGAAAAACAGGTCATTCACCCTCCTCTGGTATTCCAAGGTCATGCGGGGGGGGGGGGGAGGGGTCGACAACCTAAACATTTAGGTTTTCTATTCAGATCGGATTTCATGTGCAACGATAACACAAATTCAGTAATCGCGAATTCCACCAAATATCTCATAATCTTAAAACTTGACCGTACAATTTTGACAAGAGTACATAAGACAAAATATCTCATTCATTCGACCTTTAGTGGAATACGGTTGCTTTGTCTGGGATTGCTGCTCTTAATCAGATGCATCTAGGTTACCCGGTGCATGGTATTCAGTTGGCTACTGCCCACCATCTGTGGTGCCATGCGAACCACGTCCATCAGATGTTAAATTATACGAAGAAACCGGCATTATGTCATTGACTAGGCGTAGAGAAATGAGCAACCTAATAAAAATGCATAAGATTGACAACACTTTAGTTCCAGGTTACCTTAACGATATTATTCCCAATGATCCATATTTTAATAGAAGGTATAGTGTAAGACAGCAGCCATACCCACTACATTTCAGAGCGAGAACTGATTTATTCAGCACATCATTTTTCCTGTTACAACAAGAATTTGGGACAAATACCATTAGGAAAAAAAAAAAAGAAATTTCCAGTCTCTTTCCGAATTAAAGAAAAAAAACAAGTGGAAAATAACTGTTCCTCGACCAGTCAGACATACGATTCCCAGCAGTTATTCCTGAAAGATTACGGATGGGGCGCAGCTAACTGAATACAGACCTACTCGACATGGGTGTTTCCGACATAACCAATGTGCCAATAGAGGCAAGGCGTCGAAGAGGTTTGGCATTACTTTTCTGTCTGTCCCTATCATACTGTTCCGAGGGATCGCAAAAATCTCCATTTAGTCTGGAGACAACGTTACATGGACGCTTCAGGTTATACTTTCGAAAATAGCAAAACAAATATTCTTGGCCGTCTATGATTTTGTTTTTAAAAAAAACAAACGTTTTTATGTTGGTATCATTACAAGATCGAGTGTGGTTCTAGTTCCCATACTCTGAAGCCATAAGTTGAATTTATTTATTTTTACAAACAAGTTTATTATCAGCTGTGTAACAGCCCCACTGTCTGTCCTATGACGTTCGTGGTGTCCTACTTCTGCATGTTGACCAGCGCTTTGCTCTTCTCACTAGTTTTCCCACCACTCCCGACACCAGAAAACTCGCCTTAGCGAGCACAGCACCAGGCCCTGTGTTGTTTCGTGTATCCGGGAATTCCGTCCTTTCTACGCTAGAGGGGTTGAAATAGTGTGTTGGCCTTGTCTCCGATTGTTTTCTCTCAAATAAAATATGTTTATAACCAAAAAATCTTGAGATGTGTAACGTTCACTCCTTCATAACTTTTCAAATGTAGTAATTTTTTTTATCCGTAATCTATCTCTCTATCCCCATCTATTTATCTATCTGCTACACATGTGTCGTCACCTGTCTCTCCATGTATGTATGTATGTATGTATGTATGTATGTGTATATGTATGTGTGTGTATGTATGCATGTATGTATGTATGTATGTATGTATGTATGTATGTATGTATGTATGTAGCTGTCTGCATCAAGAGAGATAGAGAGCCCTTTTTAGATCAACTTTTACTTACTATAGCGAGAGAGTTTTACTATACATACACATAAATGTGGAAGGGAGGAAAATAAAGCCTTTACTTGTAAGAGGAATATACAGCTTTATTCACTGTAGCGAAGCAGTTTTCCTATGCATACATAAAATGAGAGGACAATTATACTTTCACTAAATGCAGCACAATGATTTGTCACACACACACATATAAATATATATGATGGAAAAGTAAAGCCTTTTCTTACCGTAGCGAGACAATTTTGTCATAGATACGCGCACATGCAAAAGGGAAACAAAGCTTTTGCCCACTTACCACAACGAGGCATTTTATGCACACATAGGGTAGAGAAAAATAAAGCTCTCATTGACTTACTGCGGCGAAGACATTTTTTAACGTACACATACATGAGAGAAGTTTTCACTCGCTTGCTTACCATGGCGGCCCACTTTTGGAATACCCACTCATGCGAGAGGGAAGGGGTTAAATGCAGATGGCTCAGACGGTAGCATCTGCGCACACAAAGACATTCTGCTTTATTTAATTTTTTCACCACACCACCAACTGTCACAGTCCCATGAGATTAGACCGCATTTACAGTAAATTGAATTATCAGAATAAAAAAGGCAATACGTCAGGTAATCTATGCCGGTTCCAACTAATTCATTCCTTCCAAATCTACAGAAATATCATACTGCAACTTCATCTATCGTAGGTTAGGGAATTTTACCTGTTTTTCCTGTCAGAAAAACACTGATTCAATGGCTTTCCTCGGCACGGGCTGTGCACCAAGCGTTCAACCCGCGCCGATGAAAGGTATTAGTGGGGTGTGCCATTCAGGAACGGCCTTATCTACAATTTCCGGCAAAATTTTTTTCTGTTAACATGATATCTCCGTTAAAACATAAAAGCAGATGACAATGTATGTCTGGACGGCGCCTATGGGCCATTTAACTAGGAAAGGGTTAAACATATGTTATACAAACCATTATTCCGGTTCCGTATACATGTAAGGCTTGACGCTTTCCAGTAAATTGGTCGACAACGGTCAGTAATCTCGTGTCTTCTGCTTTTTGCTTTGTTGTTGCTGATTTCCCCAAACCCCGATCCAATCCAGCCTTTATTAGAGTGCTTTCATTAAAAGTTTCCAATGAAAGTATAAGCAGCATTTGAACAGGTTAATTGATCTGCAGACAAAAGGTTCAGTCGGCGCGTTCCATACCAACCTCCAGATCACGAAAAGTGAATCCGCTGATTCAGTCTGTCAATCCTAAGGCAAGAACCAGCAAAACAAGTGGAGGATCCACGCTCCGCATTTTAATTGAATTACTCACTCTGAGTTGTATATTATCTTTATGATGTCAATATACAATTATCTATGGTATGTTTCCCCCGGCCTTTTCCTGTCTTTGCTTTGCGTAACGATGTGTGAGATCATTAAATTGTGGATTTATTTCTATATTGAAACATTATGACCTCTTATATTGCTCCAATATCATTATCCCTCAGCTGCCGGCTCCCTCAAGTGTCCGCACCCGTCTCTCGATAACAGTTTGGTGCATTGATTCAACATCAGAACTGCATTGTGTGTCGGGGGGGGAGGGGAAATGTATGATACATTTGTCTTTGTTTTATTCTGTGCAGTCAAAAGTTGAATGATAAAACATGACCAGATTTTGACAGCCCTCAGACCTATTTGCGCAGACTTCTTTGAAGATCATAAGCTGCCAGACTAAAAGATAGCACACTCATTTATTATTATGCCAAATATCTGCTGACAAATTTAAATGTGTTCCATTAAATTCGTTAAGATTAAGAACAGAGCACTCTCTCTCTGTCTTAGTGTGCTATTGAATAGCAAGAAATTACTAATCACTATTTGGCCCAAATGAATATTGCTATATACACTTGGCAAAAAACTCTGCATTTGCTTAATCAATTCTCCGACGATAATTTTGAAGTTCCTTCTGAAACGTGCTTGAGCAACTCAATGACACGTACGCCCTGTAGCACAAATGCTTCAACATGTACAGATACAAGTCTAACCAGGTGTACTTTTAAACTCCTCACCCAACTGGTTCTGTACGTTTTTTCCCGCACAAAAATCTGAAGTAATGGATGGATGATATGATGCCATTCATTTGCGGTACACTTTAGTAGTTGATGTTCTGGCAGAAAACAATGTAGATTATGATGATAATTACATGTCTAACACACACACACACACACACACACACACACACACACACACACACACACACACACACGCACATGCTGTGCATAAAACCTATACATGCCAGTACTCCATAATGGACCTAATTAAGATATGGCGACAAAAACAAAATATACTTTTGATGCTTTCATTCCCTGTCTGTTTTTATGTTCATCATGTTGGACCACTTTTGAAGATTCCACAGGTTCGGTAAATATGCAAATATATCCACAATACATTATAAGAGTACCATTTGTACATTACGACTTATAACGTTCATATTGTACACTTGCGTTCAGTTTGTTAAAAGTGAACTAAAACACATTTTACACATTGTGCAAAGAGCAGGCTCTCTACATGGTCCGCAATGAATCGTTGACAGGTGAAACAGCGTTAAAGTATGATTTTTGTTCCAAAGCAAAGGTTTAAAAATATAAAGGGAGGAACGGATGGGTTTTTCCTACTCTCACGTCGCCACACTCAAAAATATTAGACTGGGAAAGCTGTATATATAGCGATCCCGAAATCGAATACACAGTGTCCAGTGCCATAGAAAATCTGATGTTCTTTGATATACCACTCTTATATGTGTGTATATATATATATATATATATATATATATATATATATATATATATATATATATATATATATATCTTCAACTGTGCCTGTTCACAGTAAAGAAATAGAGTTGTACAGTTCCCTGTAAGGTGCAGATTCCATAGATTTTAAATGGTGCTCCTATATTGTATATAAGATTTATCTATCTTGAAGTGTACTTTATTTTATACATTGTAAATATGACGATGATAAACATTTTCTACATTGTAAACCAAAAGTGTACGATGTACTTGTCCTTACGCTTTCTAGAGTTTTCTCCCAATGAGTGGTTTATCTCTAGTTTTAGCGCGGGGGACAAAAATTATGATATTGATGATTGTTTACACCGGTTGAAAGCAAACTTTAAATGGGTAAGATACTTGGACGCATCATGGAATAAACCCTGTTCCATCGATGCCCCCGTTGTAAAGGGGTAGTTTTCCTAATAAAATTATTTTTTTATTCATTTATTATTTACAAACCATTGGCATTGGGTGCGGAATTTGCGATTTGGTATTTTGAAGAGGTAGCATCCAAAATGTATGTGTGATTAGTGTTAAGGGATGGTTAATTTGTCAAAAGAATGTAATGGACAATATATATGTATATATACATGGAGCTACGAGAAGCCTATTGATGGTTGCATGCGCATGTAAAAAGTAAATTTCAAATGGTAAATGGATGCTGTTCCACGTACGGCTCAATGCTGAACGTAGATACAGCCCTACCACACACAAATCTTTACTTTGTAATATAGACGGCTTATTGTAATATACTTGGACGCATCATGGAATAAACCCCGTTCCATTGATGCCCCCGCTATAAAGGGGTAGTTTTCCGAATAAAAATATTATTATTATGTATAACGCCATGAAAATTTGGGATTTTACAGAAATGATATGTCGTTTTGATGTTTTGGCGCAATAATTTACCACCAGTTTTATCTTGGTCTCCACAATGCTGTGGTGCTTTGAATTATACCATATTGTAGAATGTCTAAATATAATACAATATTTTTACCAAATATTATGGCCTTGTCATAGAAATTATATCAGAATAGCGTGTGATGGACGAGAAGGTCCTCGCGATGTAACAGATGAACAAAGTTGTTCTAAATTCAACCAACTACTACTACTACTACTACTACTACTACTACTACTACTACTACTACTACTACTACTACTACTACTACAACTACTACTACTACCAATGATAATTATAATAATGATAATAATAATAATAACAATAATGCCATGCACACGATATGCGAAACTCTAGTCACAAAAAATATCCCTACGGGGGGCATTAGGTCTTCTTAAAGACTTGCAGAGAAAAGAATCTTATCATCGCGCATTTAAATATAAAAAAATGAATTGTAGACCTCAATAACGCGTGATTATGTATCGCTTCTTCGTAATAGATTTGATGTACATAACTGCAGTAGTACTAAGTGCCTCATTTTGTGAATAAGAACTACGGTAGGATTTCCATCACCTCTTACACAGTAGGCTGTGTTTATATATTTAAAAAAATTGAGAGTTTTTCATTATAAACTTGAAATGTTGTGCTTTGCGAATCAAGCGTATTATTTATCACTTTATATTTAGATTCAGGGTTACTTGGTGTATTTTTGACATTACAAGTATAGCGATCCACCTTTTATGGCTGGTGCGTTATGCCCCTAGAAGCGCCAGCTAGATAGCATTCATTGGGCATTATAAACATGTGATAAAATGGGTCAGAAGCATTTGTGATTCCATGCCGGGGACCGTGTCAGTTGTACCCCACACGCATTTGCTCTGTTGTTATTTTTGGTGATTACTTTCTCGGCCAAAAATTATGATGTATTACTTTTCTCCACTCCAACATCTTAACTTACAGAACTCATGCATTTGATATTGTTTCACGTTCATACATTCTCTTTAAATTCAGTTCGGTGGTTTTAACCAAATACACGGTAAAGCCATCAGAAAAAAAGCTTGTCCGGGAATTTGAGGCAGCGAAACATGCTTGATGGTTTCCCGCCTTTGAGTCGTTTAAAAATTAATTTGACTGTTGAAGCCTGTGGATTTCAAAAAATTTCAATCAAACGTTGATTTAATTATTGTCAGATCTACACGGAACATGTGGAGCTGTTGCTGCTGTTTGTAGATAGTAAGGAGTGTCGATGGACACCGTAAGACATGAAAATTATTGAGGCCCAACATTACATTTAACCCTTAATTTTCCATCGTGATATTTGGTATAATTTTGCACACTTCTTTCACGGTAAGTTGGACAAGAGAGGTATGGTTAACATAACTCTTTCAGGGCTCAGTTTTGAACTTTGTCAAAAGCTTTCATCGGACTGCCTTGGGCGCTTGGGACCATTCTCTTTTCTGGGCAGAAACACAGGTTAGCTGGCAACATAACAAAAGGCCTTTTATGAGAAATTTGAAACTGGAATGAATATAGGAATTCAAACACACACGTCCCTTGTAGTTGTTATGAGGTAAAGGATTTATTCGCAGTATTTTCATTATCTTCGTTTTAGCTCTAAAGTTGCAAACCAACATGCAAGTGACAAAATGAAGAAAAACGCCCGTTATTATTATCATTATTATACATAATCATTTTGACAAACTGTTCTAACATTTGAATATTAGTAACAGGATCCACGGATAAAATTTTCACACTCGACAAAATATTTGTGGAAGCTTTCCCTCAAAATGTGTTAACGATGGTAACTATCAGGGAACACAAACAGATTCAAATATAAATTTGTAACAAGAATAAGATAAAACACAAGGACCAGGAATTTGTGCATTGATGTTCCTTTTAAGCTGCGCCTTTTGGGTCTTATTTCTTGAAATAATGTGAAGCCAGTCGAAAGCAGTAGAATAAGCCGGTAACATTTTGCGCAGAACTTGGCACCACCCGTCAACAGCCTTACCTGACATCTGTCGACCTACCAGGTATAATAACATGTGTGCCAGATTGTCCCTCATGAACACTACTGCTTTAATGAATGTTATCGGCTTATTCCATAAAGTTTTTGTACAAAACAAAGTCAGTTTGTAATGCTGACGGTGGCTTTATTGCGTAACTGTGAAGGAAAACACAGAGATTTATGAATTACATGCTGGATAACAACCGCTCAAAAGCGAAAATTATAGTCGTTGCAATTACTGTTTGAAGCTGTCTGCTCTCTCTCTGTTTCCAAGGACCCACGTCGTCTTTTGGTTCCGTCTAGCACATGCTGAAATTTTAGAAAAGAAACCTGTACAGTGGTCCGCAATTACTTTGCCTTGGGAAATATGTGCTTTTTTGCCACCATTTGTTGCGACGTATGCAGCTCTTTGGGATCGTTGATTTACTAAGTGTCCAAGGATCTCTCCGTGTTCCAAAAAGTTGGTAATGTTGACATTGAACGTAGCTATGTCAGTGGTGGCTTGAATAAGGATCTCGTAAATACACAGCGGACTGACAATTAAGTCAGACTGACGAAGTAGGCCTATCAATTTTCTGCTTCTGTCTTAGTACTTTTCCAGACATGATGTACTTCTAAATTATCATTCTGGCGTATCATTCAAGGGAGCGGCAGGGGGCGGGGTGGGGTGTCAAAAGATTCAGACGAACACCCCCCCCCCCCCATTTCAGCAGAAGGTCCAACCTGGACCAATAAAAGAAAAAAAAAAGGGGGGGGGGGGAAGCGAAAGAAAGAACATGAATCAAAGCACAGTTTTACTTTCATGCATGATAGGATACTTGATTATTACCGTGATTCGTGTGGTTGAGCCGAACACAGCACAAGGATCTTAGTATATGATCATTTTTCAAAATGGTCCGAAAGTTTGTTGGTTGCTAGACCCAAGGAGCCTGCAGCAGTGCAGGGAAGGAAGGATAACTTCCTACCAGGCTTCGTAACAGCACCATACTATTGGCCAAACACAATTAATTTCCTTTGTCTTGGCCCTTTCAATAGAAAACGTAAATAATCTCGTGGTCGGGCATCGTGCATTAAACGACAATACCTTGGATAACCGATAGGCTGCGCAGCCTATCCGTTATCCAAGGTATATCGTCGTTTAATGCATTTGTGTTGCCTGTTTTACGGATTTTTATCCATTTTCAAATTCCCCTCAACAGATATTTTATACGAAGATTAATGAACATTTCGAGTCAGAAAGCATCACCCTTTTTACGGTCTGTAAAATGCAACATGTTTTTATGTTTTTGCGATAAACGGACCCAAAAATGATATATACATAATACAGCCTACACAGGGAGGATCATTTGTCGATTTGAATGTAAAATGTGTATGAGGTCCATGGAGCCGAAATGTAACTTTTCAGGGATATTGTGCACATCCCTATTCCCGCCAAAATCAGTCTTGTCTGACAATCAATTTATTTTTTTCAATACAGTTCCATGAATGCAAGACAATCGTACTTGTACAATGCAAATTGACTTAATTTCACTGTTGTCATTTTTCGCTGATGCCCCACACCAAGCAAATTCTGGCAAAATTATTAGTGGATTAAGATTTCAGCTGAATGCAAAACTAATGCAAAAAATGTGAAAATAAACGATGTGCAAAATTAACAACTTACTGTACCGTTTAATACATGCTTGCAACTGATTTGCATGGTATGACATGAACAAAACAAGACAAAAACATGTCTTGACTTTAGTTACTCTTACATGAACATAGAACATCACAAAATCAGGATGTTGGATCAGTCAGTCCCCAGGCATTCTTGGTTCCCATAAAAAACTCAATTGAGTCATCAGCGTAAACGGTGTGTCCATTTACATATCGATAGGGGTATGGGTGGCTAAAAGTAATGAAGCTCAACTGTTCCAATCTTAGGCTTTATAATTTCCATGTTCCCAGTTGACAAAGATTTTTCCTCAATCTTGGTGGATGAAATAAGCACTCAGAAACTTATTTTATTTTAGCCCTTAAAATGTACCATTTTGCACTTCGAATCTCAAATTTTCCAAGGGGGGAGGGGGGGACACCCCCCCTCCCTAGCAAGGCTTTGTTCAGCTGCTGGCAGGTCCATTATTTATATTATTTGAACCCTCTAATCCAAAATCCTGTCTACGCGTCTGATCATTTTTGGAAGAAATTTTATATATAATCACAAAGATTCTATTTTAAAAGAGACAAGGTGGATTTAAACTAGTGTTGATCTTTATAGATTGACACCTGTCTAAGTCAGGGCTGTTTTAGATTCCTTGTTATCAGTATAACGCACTGAGGAGTCAAATTTCTGTTCCATCCGACATTCTTATGTAATGTATGTTGATACAAACAGAATTATTTCTATAGGCCTAGTTGCTAAAGATCAGCATTGAACTAGGAAACTGTGCACTTCAACTGTTCAAGTCTAGATCTGTGATCTGTGGTCAGTTACATTTACAATCGCAATTCGTCTTGAGTGGCTCTCGTTATAGCGATAAAATAGGCCTAATTGTCTTAATGGTTCCTAGTCATTATTACATATGATATTGCATTGTGAAGTACCATGTATTTCATTGGTCGAAAAAACATATACTGAGTCCTGAGTTCTGAGCTTAGCATGTTGTGTTAATACAAAATGAAATTTGTGATGTTTTGGGTGGTATTTGTGAAGTCTGCACTAGCCGACTTCACTCACCAGCCCACTGCGATCACTCTATTAATTATTGTGCTCTGCGGGTCGTAGGGCCTACAATTGCTAAAGTCGATTTAGGCTAATGTTTGCTGGTAAATGCATACGCCAATGACAAGGTTAAAAAAAATGTCGGAAACTAACAAATCTAGCCATGTTTTATCTGATGAACTGAGTAATTACCAAAGAAAGGTAGTTAGTTATACTTGCATGGCAAAATTGAAGTAGGAAAGGAAATCGGTGAGATGCTGTAGGACTTACTTGCAGGTGGCGGGGCACGAGGTCCTCATGAAGTCCTTGTACGAAGCATTGGAGCAGTAGTGGATCCACGTGCCGCATATGCCAGGGTAGGCGTCCTGACACTGACGATCAGCGACTGTCATAAGTACAAAATTTCATCAACAATCATCTGTTACGCTTACACCGCCACGTCTGCTAATCAATTAAGACCCCTGATGTCAGTCTTCACTTTCCAAAGGGTAGCCTACAATACATAGGCCTACGTGTTTTTGCTTTGATTCTGTGATCGTAATCACGGATCTCTAAAAAAGGGTCGCATTCAATCTCCCGACGCCACATACCTTGCGCTCATTGTCACTGACGAAGGGCTTAAAAACACCTTTAACGTTAAAAAAATTAACCCCGCCCCCCGCGGGATAATGTGTGTCCTTTATTCATATGTTTATCTTATTTTTGTATAACTTCGGAGTTTGCATTATTCCAGAGATGTGCAGACGAATACACAAACCGAAACTGTCAAGTTTAGAAAATTAAAAGATCTTAATGAGCTTTTTTATTGATGACTAATTGTTTTGTGGTAGAATTTTAGGGTAATACTTTTGATGACCAGAAATGACGGACTGAAATTTTGCAATGTTCCTTACACTCTCATCCAAATAAGATCAATTTTACGAAGGCAAGAAGGGGATTCGAATCGCGGCAAGTTTCTTTGCTGTTTGTCGTCCGATCTTCTAGACACGTGAGTCGAACACGGCTGACAGTAGACCTGGTGGTTCTATTTTGTGTTCAACATGTTAAATTGTGTTCAACATGTTGAATGATTTCCACATTGCTTGTGGATGGAATCAGCAGTGCGTGTAAACAGGATGACATTAGGCATTGCCACATGCGGGTGAATTGGCAATCAGAAATAGTTCTGTGTGGCATCTTTGTTAATTTTCATCAAAATGTTTGTATGCACAGTGCAAATTTAAATAAATCCGATGAATCTCGATGTAGACATGATAAACCGAATTACTTCATAGGTGCCCAGGGTGTTGGAATATATGTGAAGGATACTCTATCTTTTGAAGAAGTGCCGGAATTGAATCATCCTCAACACATGAACCATTGTATTAAGGTTTACCGTAATAACAGAAAACCTCTCCTGGTCTCTGTTCTTTACAGACATCCTCGAATGGACACTAGTTTTTTCGAACACATGGAGGACTTTTTAGTACAATTTGAAAATTCTAATTTAGACCTTATTGTTACTGGTGATTTTAGTATTGACTATACCCACATTGATGACCCATCTTCTAGAGCCAGCAATTTTAATGACATTATAACAACTTATGGGCTCAGCCAGGTCATCAAGGCACCCACCAGAATTACTGACTCCTCAGCAACTATTATAGATTTGACCTTGACAAATGTCAACAAGTACAGTGCCGGAGTCGGAGCAGTATCCGTAGCAGATCATCTCATGAATTTTATTATTTTAGACCATAAATCCAATAACACAAATCATCGCTTTGTAACTTCTCGAAATTTTAAAAAGCTCAATCCACAACATTTTCTTTCTGACCTTACTCGTGTGCCTTGGCATGTTATTGAATGCTTCGATGACATCAATGATGTTTGGATGGCATGGAAACTTCTCTTTGATGTTTGGATGGCATGGAAACTTCTCTTTGATGATATTGTCAACAATCATGCCCCTCTTAGCAAATTTCGAGCATCCAAAACAAATAATTCCATGGTATGATGAAAAGATTGAAACTCTTAAAGACATGAGAGATCAGCTTCATCATAAAGCAATTTTCTCCGGGAATGTACGTGATTGGACAAACTACAAAAAGTTGAAAAATCGTGTAACCAGCCTTGTTAGGCAAGCCAAGTCCAACTACTACACAAGTGGTATCAATGAGAATAGAGGAAATGCCAGAGAAGTGTGGAAGCTCCTTAAAGGCCTCTTACCTAAATGTGTATCAAATTCAATCACCTCCCTTTATGTTAATGATTCCCTTGTTTCAAACTTCCAGCAAATAGCTAATCATTTCAATGAATACTTCATTGAAATTGGTTCAAAATTATCCCATCAAATCATATCCCTCTCAATCTCAGCAACTGAATACCTATCTAAATTCCTACCACACTTCTCTGGCAGATTTATTTTTAAATCTGTTTCCTCACATGATGTATCGAAAATGCTTGCTGAATTACCAAGGGACAAGGCCACTGGCTTAGACAATATTCAAGCCAGACTATTGAAGATGACTTCACCGGCCATCTCTGATAGTCTGGCTTACATTTTTAATAAATCCTTGACCATGGGCTCATTTCCTGATGCCTGGAAAATGGCTCGCATTACGCCTATACATAAAAAAGGTCCAAGAACTGACCCCGGAAATTATCGTCCCATCTCAATCTTACCTATTGTCTGAAAATTACTAGAGCGAATAGTCCATAACCAAATTTACAACTATCTTTCGGAACACAAACTACTGGCCCCCCAACAATCTGGATTTAGACCCAAACACTCCACACAGACTTCCTTTCATAGCTTCACTGAATCTGTTTTCACAGAACTTGAGAAAGGGAATTCTGTGGGTATTGTATCACTTGATCTTCGCAAAGCTTTTGATACAGTTGATCACAGTATTCTCCTAAGAACATTTTCATATTATGGAATTAGAGGCACTTCTCTGGCTTGGTTTAATAGTTATCTTACAAACAGACTACAAATTGCCTGTGTAAACGGAAATCTCTCCGAACCTAACATGATCACCACTGGCGTCGCCCAGGGGTCAATTCTTGGACCTTTACTCTTCATTGTTTATGTAAATGATATTTCCATTTGTTTTAATCACTCCTCTGTCAATCTTTATGCTGACGACACCCTGTTTTATTTGTCCAATTCAAATATTGACTTGGTCTCTCAGGCTCTTAATCACGATCTACAAGGTGTCTCAATCTGGTTGAAAGCCAACAAGCTCAGTCTCCATATTGGAAAGACCTGTAGCATGCTTATCAGCAAGAAGTCAAAAATGCAAAATCCAAACCTGAATCTAAAGCTTCATGAGGAGGAAATCAACCAGGTTGATTCGTGTCAATATTTAGGCATCACTTTAGATTCAAACATGAAATTTTCTGAACAGTTTAGCATCACCTATTGCAAACTAAAGAAGGCCATTGGCATCTTTACACAAGCAGCTCAATTTATCCCGACCAGTGCTTGCATTACTTTATACAATACATTGATACTACCTCATCTGGATTACTGCAGCACTGTTTGAAGTCCTAGCTTGTATAAAAAAGACCTTGTAAAATTACAACGTATACAAAACAGAGGCATGAGAACAATTCTAAAATGCCACCCCAGGACCCACATCACGGATATGCTGAATACCCTGAAATGGATGAGCATAAAACAAAGATTACATTACAATTACTGTATCTTCATTTGGAAAATTCAAAACAAGCACACCCCTCAATATTTGAACAATTATTTCACTGCAACCTCAGATGTCCATACCCATAATACAAGATTTTCCACCCGTGGTTCCATTTTCCTTCAGTGCTCACACCCTAAATCTTTGAATAATATCGGATCCAAAATCTGGAATGAAATTCCCCAGCATATCCGTGATGCGAGTTCCTTGTATAGTTTTAAGAAGAGCATCCTTCCATACATTTTCAGTAGTGTTGAACACTTCTAAACCTCAGGTTTGGAAGCATTCTACTTGGTGCTTACTGTTTAATTTGCTTTTCATTCTGGATATTGATAATTAATTTTAAATCGTTTGCCATATGTCCATGTGACTCTTATATTTTATGTATTTATATAATTGTCTTTTATACTTGTTATTCATACATGTTTTGGGCCTCCATGCCTAAACAGAATATTGTATTCTGACTATGGATTGCCAAATAAAACCTTGAAACCTTGATGAATCGAAGAACATGCTCGGCTGCGCCTCGCGTGTCCTTTGATTCATCTCGCAGGTCCAGCAAAACTTAATTTGTAGATGGACCTGCACCACGTTCCTTACCCGACACAAGCCAGCCAGGGGTTTGAACATATGCCCTGATCCGGCTGGCTACACAACATTCGAGCCGCAGGCGAGTGTGTAGTGTGGCCAGTTGGGTCACGGCACAGACAGAAATCCCGAGTTGCAGTTCTAATTATTTTTCTATAGGCCTAATGAGGAATCACTGAAGATGCTAAAATCTAATAAGATTAACTGGAGATAGTTGACATCTGCTGGTGATCGCTGGTGACGCGGCCGATCAAAACACTTCCCGGAAGTCGTTATAACATTTTATAACCTCTCACTCTGCAATCCTATTGGGCAGTCTTTAGTCACGAAGTAACATTATAACATAATGCATGACACAACCTCTTACACTGCTTTCCTATTGGTAAGTCCTAGGCTGTCGGGTTATATCATAGTAGAAAACATAAATTTGTATAGTAGGCATAGACTAAGATGCAAGCATCAGCATAACAAAGGTCTACAAAGATAGGCTTGTAAATTACAAGATCAAAGTGCAGGCCGACAATTTAACCTGGTTCCCCGTCTCAACCTCTGCTCACCATCAATCGGTTCATCGAAGCCATTTTTCACAGTTCAGGTGCTGTTCGGGCAACTAACCACAAGTTGATTTCCACTACAATGTCCAGTATTACTGCGATTTCAACGGGATATATATATTCTAAAGCATTGAAATTGGAAAAGTACTGAGGTAAATGCTGCCTCAAAAAAATGTTCGAAATTGTATTCAGTGCGAATTTTTTTTATTATTACCCAGCTCTTGACGGAAGCGCTCATTATAAAAATGAAGTCTGTGTCTGTTGTTGTCATTGGCATGTAACAGCGCGGTTGTTGGTAGGCATTTTTCATGACGTCGCGATAGTCATTCATTCATGATGATGAATGAATGACTTTATTATTACTGCACCATAAATACAATAAATGGTAATCTGTAACTCAATACACTATACAATACACTAGACCACAACATTACAATACAACACAGCACATTACAACAATCCCTGATACGTATGCCTCAGGGGTAGCCCCCCCCCCCCCGCAAACAAAACCCGAACTCAAAGTATTATAGGTTTGAAATGACTTTAGAGTACTAAAGTGTACCCCTGATTTTCACTGTTTCCGAGATAAATTTTGTAAATTGCCATATAATTTCAATTTCGTCACATTTCTAAGTTTCATGAATTTGCTTTCGGACAATAAATGAAAAACAAACTTCATTTTTTAGATTTATAGCGAGCGTCAGCGAGCTCTTACCATAAACACGTGTGAATGTGGGATATAACAGAACGGTAAATTATCCAATCAGAAGAGTACTCCGTATCTATCCAACGAAGTTGATTTTCTTCGTCGCCCCCTACTGCGCACGCGCATATGGGCGAGGCCATTGCGTTTTTTAGGCACCACGGGTAAATTTTGCAGTTTTATTTACACCAAAGTCTCACACTTACCAGCCTTTATGGAAATCATGTCAATAATTCATAACTGGGCTTCAGAAAACGTTGTCGGCAGAGTGTAATGAATGATAACGATTCACCAACTTGCATCGTTACACCTCGATGGAACATGGACCTGGCAAACACACTTCTGGGGCTGGAAGTGGGTTTCCGCGGAATAGAAAAACTTGACAGGTGTGAGGATAACCAAAATAATCATCCCACAGTATGTAGTATTTGTTGCACATGTTGCGTCTCACCTTGTGACTATTATCTGCACACTGTGCTGTCACCAGGTTGCTTCTCGGGGCCTTCCAGGTCGCAACTTCCACTAAATTCTAGTCACACTTATCCCCCCCCCCCGGGGCCCCGAAACGCCATGTTGCCAAAGGCTGCTCCGATTTTGGTGTTGTTGCGCGACAATCCAACAATCACTCTCCGTACGCACTACGTCTCTGCCACAGGATACGGCACTATAGTTCAATGGCGACATATAATTATTGCAAACAACACATAAATTAGTGGAACAGCGTCTAACAAAAAGAAAGGTTATACGGCAGATAATTTCGTTAATTTGCTCAAGCTTTCAAGGTACTACGCCCTCGCCCCTCTAGATTGGTTTAGTAAACGGCCGCTAGAGGGACCTAACGACCAGGTGCTATGTACTGCCTGATCCACCGATGTTATTATTGCTTCTTTGCTATGCTGACGCTCGCATCTTAGGCTATGCCTACAACATATTATTCATATTGACATTAATAATAGAATTAAATTTGTCATAAATATTTGTACGTAAAAGCTTCGATAGCCACTGCGATGGACCTTTTGTTTATCAGTGGGAGGAGCTATGGGTGTGGCCAGACGCTTGTTACGTAGCAAAATAGGCACTGCACGTGCCGTGCTGTACATGATGTTATCATCGACTAATGAAAACAAAATTTGTCCCTATTCTGTCAATGCTAACAAAAACTCCGAATGTAAATATTTCAAGATGGCGCCATCGATAGAACGGGGACCTTTCATAGACATCGGATTACAAGAAAGATAGGCCTATATATGTGCAATACAATTCTTATCTTCTTTTCTTCAAGCCCGCGCCTAACCATAACATTAGAATTCGCTGACGCTCGCTATTACAAATCAATCTTATCCTGCATTTATGTTGGTCGATCCTCGATCAGACTGGTAACATTTTGATGGAGACATTCATAGCGAGCGTCAGCGAGCTCTTACCATAAACACGTGTGAATATGGGATATAACAGAACGGTAAATTATCCAATCAGAAGAGTACTCCGTATCTATCCAACGAAGTTGATTTTCTTCGTCGCCCCCTACTGCGCACGCGCATATGGGCGAGGCCATTGCGTTTTTTAGGCACCACGGTAAATTTCGCAGCTTTATTTACACCAAAGTCTCACACTTACCAGCCTTTATGGAAATCATGTCAATAATTCATAACTGGGCTTCAGAAAACGTTGTCGGCAGAGTGTACTGAATGATAACGATTCACCGACTTGCATCGTTACACCTCGATGGAACGTGGACCTGACAAACACGCTTCTGGGGCTGGAAGTGGGCTTCCGAGGAATAGAAAAACTTGACAGGTGTGAGGGTAACCAAAATAATCATCCCAAAGTATGTAGTATTTGTTGCGCATGTTGCGTCTCACCTTGTGACTATTATCTGCACACTGTGCTGTCACCAGGTTGCTTCTCGGGGCCTTCCAGGTCGCAACTTCCACTAAATTCTAGTCACACTTATCCCCCCCCCCCCCGGGCCCCGAAACGCCATGTTGCCAAAGGCTGCTCCGATTTTGGTGTTGTCGCGCGACAATCCAACAATCGCTCTCCGTACGCACTATACGTCTCTGTCACAGGATACGCCACTAGTTCAATGGCAATATAAAATTATTGCGAACAACACATAAATTAGTGGAACAGCGTCTAACAAAAAGAAAGGTTATACGGCAGACAATTTCGTTCATTTGCTCAAGGTAGTCCCGCCGGTAGAGGGACCTAACGACCAGGTGCTATGTACTGCCTGATCCACCGATGTTATTATCGCTACTTTGTAATGCTGACGCTCGCATCTTAGGCTATGCCTACAACATATTATTCATATTGACATTAATAATAGAATTAAATTTGTCATAAATATTTGTACGTAAAAGCTTCGATAGCCACTGCGATGGACCTTTTGTTTATCAGTGGGAGGAGCTATGGGTGTGGCCAGACGCTTGTTACGTAGCAAAATAGGCACTGCACGTGCCGTGCTGTACATGATGTTATCATCGACTAATGAAAACAAAATTTGTCCCTATTCTGTCAATGCTAACAAAAACTCCGAATGTAAATATTTCAAGATGGCGCCATCGATAGAACGGGGACCTTTCATAGACATCGGATTACAAGAAAGATAGGCCTATATATGTGCAATACAATTCTTATCTTCTTTTCTTCAAGCCCGCGCCTAACCATAACATTAGAATTCGCTGACGCTCGCTATTACAAATCAATCTTATCCTGCATTTATGTTGGTCGATCCTCGATCAGACTGGTAACATTTTGATGGAGACATTCATAGCGAGCGTCAGCGAGCTCTTACCATAAACACGTGTGAATATGGGATATAACAGAACGGTAAATTATCCAATCAGAAGAGTACTCCGTATCTATCCAACGAAGTTGATTTTCTTCGTCGCCCCCTACTGCGCACGCGCATATGGGCGAGGCCATTGCGTTTTTTAGGCACCACGGTAAATTTCGCAGCTTTATTTACACCAAAGTCTCACACTTACCAGCCTTTATGGAAATCATGTCAATAATTCATAACTGGGCTTCAGAAAACGTTGTCGGCAGAGTGTACTGAATGATAACGATTCACCGACTTGCATCGTTACACCTCGATGGAACGTGGACCTGACAAACACGCTTCTGGGGCTGGAAGTGGGCTTCCGAGGAATAGAAAAACTTGACAGGTGTGAGGGTAACCAAAATAATCATCCCAAAGTATGTAGTATTTGTTGCGCATGTTGCGTCTCACCTTGTGACTATTATCTGCACACTGTGCTGTCACCAGGTTGCTTCTCGGGGCCTTCCAGGTCGCAACTTCCACTAAATTCTAGTCACACTTATCCCCCCCCCCCCGGGCCCCGAAACGCCATGTTGCCAAAGGCTGCTCCGATTTTGGTGTTGTCGCGCGACAATCCAACAATCGCTCTCCGTACGCACTATACGTCTCTGTCACAGGATACGCCACTAGTTCAATGGCAATATAAAATTATTGCGAACAACACATAAATTAGTGGAACAGCGTCTAACAAAAAGAAAGGTTATACGGCAGACAATTTCGTTCATTTGCTCAAGGTAGTCCCGCCGGTAGAGGGACCTAACGACCAGGTGCTATGTACTGCCTGATCCACCGATGTTATTATCGCTACTTTGTAATGCTGACGCTCGCATCTTAGGCTATGCCTACAACATATTAGCGAGCGTGAGCGAGCTCTAATAGTTACGAATGCGCATTCACATATATACCTGTCCCGTGGTATGCCGATGAAATGTCGCCATTTTGTGGGCGACTCCATCTTAAATGAGCACTTCCGTCAAGAGCATGGCCCTCCGGGTAATAATAAATTAAATTTGCACTGATTACAGTTTCGAACAATCTTTTTCAGGCAGCCTTTAACTCAGTTTCCATTTTTATTGCTTTAGAGTATACATCCCGCTGATATCGACAGCATCACTCATTCAAACGTCTATAATTATAAATGTGTCTATACACACCCACCCACATACATATCAGGGACGTGATATATATATATGTATATATATATATATATACATATATATATATATATATATATATATATATATATATATATATATATATATATATATATATATATATATATATATATATATGATGCCCTCGCTTTTTACAATGCTGACCGTTTACATATTAGCAAGCGCAAGCGAGCTTCACATGAATTATGTTCCTACCATAGTGAATGCATAGTGATGATTACAAGTTATGGTATTCTCTTCGCCCCCAAAATTTTCGCCGTGGGGATCGCCATTTTGTATAACAAAATAACGATTTCACCTTGTCGATAATGCACGGTAATTTATTAGCAATCCTGTAACCGAGTCACACATACACATACACATACACATACACATACAGTTGGTTTAGTATGTTTTAAGTTCAAATTCCTTACTAAGTGTACATTTTCTCAAAGTCAAAAAATTACTCACGTTTTACAGTATTTACTCAAATGTCACAAACTTGACCCATTATGTTGAAACATTAACTCAGGGTTGGCAGCAAAGTGGAGCTTTATGGTTTGAAAACTTTCAAAGTGAGGAGCAGGTATCATCATGGGGTTTCTTTACATTTGGGCGCTGATGTCCATTGCTGCAGTAATTGTTAGGATTTCCCTTGGTTTGTACAGGTGGTCTAGCTGTAACTGTTTATTTTACAGTCTCAGGGACTGAATATAACGTTCCGGTGGTTTCTACTTCAGTTATACACTGGCAGGTGGATTAACTAAGGTAAGCTATCCAGCTAGAAAGGGTACATATTGGTTCAGGGTTAAGTCAAATTGTTGTTATCTGAACCTGTACTATACAAATTTAGTAATTATAATCGGTATGACAGATATTCTTTATTCATAATGAAGCTCTACATTTATAAGTAAAACTTCACTTATTTAGATAATTCATCATTTGCCACGCTCATATTTATTCATTATTATGTGGGTTGTCTCTGCTGAATATTTAGCTTGGCCAAGAAGCTGCTACTCAGAGAAACATGTGCGGGTACAAGCTCCGAAGCATATTCTGAGTAGTTGCCCGCTGAAGACCCTTTAATTTATTTGGGCTAATACAGCCTATGTAAAAATTCTACAGAAGAACGTGTGCAATATGGACAATAGTACTTCCATTTGTATATATAGGTTAAACAGTAACAGGTTATGGAGACTAAAGCGTTAAGACTGCGGAATAGGTTCTGAGTAGTTACCCGCTGAAGACCCTTTAATTTATATGGGCTAATATTGCCTATGTCAAAATTCCACAGAAGAGCGTGTGCAATATGGACAATTGTACTTCATATATATATATATATATATATATATATATATATATATATATATATATATATATATATATATATATATATATATATATATATATATATATATATATATATATATATATATATTTATAGGTTAGACTGTGACAGGTTAGCTTATGGAGAGTAAAGCATTCGGACTGCGGCTGCGGGATAGGGTAATCACTAGCAGGAAGTGGTTCTGGCCAAAAAGACAAACATACAATTTGTATACATATACATAGGCCTAACTATAAATGTAACAATACCATCACAGGGACGGACCTGAGCCTTCCAAATCTATAGCTAAATAGGGTGTTTAAAACTGTAATTGCTGCAGAAACCGACAAGATTATTATATAATTCATGATAGAATAAATTAGCCGGTTACGAATTTGTTTAGTCCACACAAAGAAACATTAGCATTTGATTTATTGACTAATGGCACCAGCAGTCTCTGAAAAAAACAAACAAACAAAAACAAAAACAAAAAAACAACTTACTTTGTCTCTTATATGTAGCATGCAATATACAGTATTGTTTACTTACCATGAAACTGGCAGTTTCCATTTTACTACCAATGTTGAAAAATAATGGGTAATAAACCCGGGGAAATATATACTGAACCAAACAAATAACGCAACCCTTAAACTTTTTAACTTAAATACTTATTGTTACTTTCATATCACAGAAACAAATTAGATCCATATTCAACAGTCTTTTTGGCATAACATGTGAAAAACAAAAACTTGAAACTGTCAACGAGGGTGCGACCAGCTGGCAATAAACAGGGCAACATTGATTTGTAAAGTTCACAAATTGGCATGTCCACTAATACTGTGTATGACCACCATCAGCAAACTGCTATGCAACGTCGGCGCATGGATGACACTAGCCGCTGCACCATCTGCCAGGGCACAACATCCCACCCTTCTTGAAGAGCCTGGCGAAGCTGCTGTCAGTTGGCGGGCGCTGGATCCCGTCTCCGAACACGCTGGTCAAGGTAGTCCCAAAGATGCTCAATGGGATTGATATCAGGTGAGAAGGCTGGCCATGGCAAAACGTTAATTCCTTCTCCTTGCAGAAAATCCATCGTCAGTCTAGCGGCATGGGGCCGAGCATTGTCCTGTTGAAGCAAGTGGAGTTGGCGGTGTCTAATGAAAGGGACAGCAACAGGCTGAAGGATCTCATCCCTGTAACGGGCAGCGTTAAGATTGCCTTCAATGAAGATTAGCTGGGTTTTGGCTGTGAATGAAATTCCACCCCACGCCATCACTGATGCACCTCCAAATCGATCTGTTTCCAGCACACAGGCATCTGAGTAGCATTCTCCCCTTCGTCGCCAAACACGTGTCCTACCATCTGCATGATACAGGGTGAAGCGGGATTCATCGGTGAATAGCACATCCCTCCACTGTTGATGGGTCCAGCGAGTATGGGCAGTAGCCCATTGTCGTCGGGCTTGCCTTCTTGCCTGTGTCAAAATTTGACCCCTGTAAGGACGCCTGGCGTGTAGATGGTGTTCTTGTAGTCTATTACGGACTGTCAGGGCAGATATTCTGTTATTGGTTCTGCCAGGTGTCTGTTGTGCAGTTCTAGTGGCTGGTCGAGTTCTGTTCCCCAGATGTGACACCCTGATGTGTCTGTCTTGTGCAGGTGTGGTTTCTCTTGGTCTCCCAGGACGCTGTCTATCAGCTGTGGCCCCAGTCTCCTGGAATCTTGTAGCAAATCTGGATATAGTGGATTTGTGGACTTGCAGTCTTCTTGCCACCTCTGCTGCAGATAAACCAGCCTGTAGCATGCCAATTCCTCTCTCCCGATCTACTGTTGATAATCGCCCCATAGTTCTTGGAATACTGTGCCAAATGAATCCCATGCTGCCCTTTTATTGTCCGTGAGGGGCTACACCCAACCAGTAAAGGTGCGAATGTTTCAGTCATGTGGGTAACACTAAATCCTGCAGTTGTCCTTGATTCAGCACAACCACCAAACTTTGAAAGCCTCATATCCTCGCACACAGTTACGCTTGGGCTGATTTCAATGTGGCCTTTTCCTGTCCCAGAATCAAAGACTTGGCAACCTTAATTTCAGGTGTCAGAGACTTGCGTAAAATAGTCTGCTGTAGTCACTCTTGATTCATGACAATGACCCCATGGCAAGGTCAGGGTACTCGACCTTGAGGTCACACTACTTGGTGCATTATTTTAGACTGATTTAACAACGGTTCGTATATTTCTGAACTTTAAATACAGTTCCAATGTGAAAATAAACCCAAATGAAAAAGTTGCGTTATTTGTTTGGTTCAGTATATTTAAACAAGTGGCATAATAATACGACCATACAGCGACAACATTATCATGTTGCGGGTTCTGGCGTTTAATTTGCTGCTGACTGCCAGTGATTTGTAGGTTCAGGTGCTGTGCATTTTTTTTTTTCAATCGAGAGTGTTGAGATGGGGATGTAGTTTTTTTTGTTTTTATCATTGTTAGTGTTATCATAGTCACCATGACCTTCATCATCATTTTTGTCAACATCGTCATGTACATTATCATCACCATGACCATCATTGTCTCCATGATCATCCTCATCATCACGGATTGTTGTTTTATCTCATTTTTAGTAGACTCTTGCTCACCCAAGAGTTCACGTGGCAAAGTGACACATACACACTTGCTAGCTGTGCGTAAAACAGCATGATAATGTACCCCTGTGTTTGCAATGAGAAAGTAATGGATATGGCTATTTTAGTTCTGGAATTTGGGTGATAAAAGTAAGTGAGGCATTACTGACATTTGGTTTTCGGTATTAATCATATAATGAGTACATAGCACAAAGTTATTGATTTCTAATTCATGTGTATATTGCTGCAAAAGCTTCCTAATTGTAAATCAACACAGTGTGGGAAAAATCAGTTGGAGAGTACTGTTTTGATATTTTTAGTTCGGCAAAAGTAGGAAAAAAATGAACTACAGAATGTTAGGTTTTCAGCACCCCCCCCCCCCCCCCCCACACACACACAGCAGTTAAGACAAACACACTTCGCCCTACTTGAATGTGAATTTCACTCCGCAACTTTCCACACTGGTAACGGCTTGAGACAACCAGAGCTGAGCTGTGACCTGCTGACGCAGAGATGGCGACACGATATAGAGGGTCCTCAAGAGGATTTTAGTGATGCGTGTTCGTCAATGTTCAAAACCCGTATTTCATGACTCCTTGAAATACATTTATTTCATCTGGTGAAATGCGTTAGTCCCGGTGGGAAGCGCCTTGCCCCGGGTTTTCGCAATCGCATAAATGATGTTGGCATTGGTGGGACCGGTATATTTCAATGAGGTATAGGCCTACAATGGAAGGTGTAAACACACGCTTCTTATATTTCACGAAAAGTGAAACGTGTCACCACAACTAATGACTGTATTTAATGACTGTAAGCGTCAATTTGGAATATTATGATCATGAATGCAAGTTATAGGCCTAACTTGGTAAATCAAAATTCAATAAGTTCACGCATCGATTTTATTTTCCTTAAAAATGAAGACTCCCGACACCCGCTGTAAATGATGACGTATTTCAAGAGATACACCCGTTTTTAGTATTAATTTTCAAGTATATCATCTAATTAAAGACTGACCAATATTACCGCCAAAGCCCGTAAATCGACACCCGCTGTAAATGATGACGTATTTCAAGAGATACACCCGTTTTTAGTATTAATTTTCAAGTATATCATCTAATTAAAGACTGACCAATATTACCGCCAAAGCCCGTAAATCAACAACACTTTTTTCTTCTCCTTTTTTTGTTTTTGTTTTTTGTTTTTTTGTTTTTTGTTTTTGTTTTTGTTTTTGTTTGTGTGTGTGTGTGTGTGTGTGTGTGTGTGTAATCTCTGCGGTCTGTGTGACGACATTCGCTGGGAAACACCAGCCTGGCCGGGCGGTAGTTCCTCTAGGCAGGGACACGTTCTAGGTTGCTCTGAAATCTATCTTAACAAAGTAATTTTTGTAAGAAAACACAAATAAAGTACAGAGTTTCCTGCTGTTTGCTCTTGTTGTATACTCAATTTTTGCTTCTTAGATGCAGCAAATTAAGTATTTGTGAGCAACTTTGAAATCGTTAGATTCGTGCGTGGCAGTGGATGGGTCGATCGACGATCCGTCATTTTGTTATGTTCAGTGTTGCTATTGGAGGTGCGGCCTATTCTATTGTTCGACACCGATACACTTGTCTTGTGCATTTTTATTTTATTGTGCGCCACTTGACGGCCAGGCAAAATGTGGCAACCGCCTTGTGTTCCAGAGAGGTTTCAACAATGCGAGTTCGTGAATCGTTATCATTTATCACACTTTATCGACAACGTTTTCTGAATAAACATGAATTATTGATATAATTCCCATAATGCCCGGTAAGTTTGAGACTTTGATGGAACTAAAACTGTGGAAATCTCCCGGCATGCATAAAAATGTCGTTCTACACAATGGTGCTCCCCACGGCGAAAATATCGGGCGCGAGAGGTTGGCCGTGATTTGTAATCAACACTATTCACTATCCAACGTGGTAGGAACACAGTTCATATTCGTACGTAACCATGAGTGCTCGCTTGCGCTCGCCATTACAACCTCTCATTTGGCATTCCTTTCGGTCAATCCTTGGTTATGGGGTAAAGTAATAATAGAAAACATTAAAATAACCTCATATTATTGCCAGTCATCGTTTACGGTGTGACATCAAAAGAAACAGAAACTCACTGTTGCAGTCAGGTCCTTGCCACCCGTCGTCACACTTACACACGCACGCCGTGGCGGACCACTTCCCGTGGGCACAAGTCCTCTTATCGCATTCTTTGGTGTCAGAAACAGCAGCATCATTCCACGTACCAAGGAGGTTTAAGTCTGAACTATCTTTTACTTTTTGAGTGGTTGATATTGCATCGGCGATGATACATGTATTTATAATTTTTTACAAGTTGTTTCAACAATATAAGAAAATGGCTTACAAAATTAAAACAACTTTGATTTACAAAAGTCCACACAATTTTGATTCAAAAATATACTTCAGTTTGTCTGAACAATTATAAATTACAAATTAAGTTAGCAATCATTGCGGTTTTATTGACCGTTGTTTAAAAATTCTGGTTGCACGGTATTCAAAATTGTACTCACTGCATCCTTTTTCAGTCGCTGCACTGCACGGATCTTTAACAAAGCAACAATAAATTATATAATATACGCATATAACTCATACAAATGACCAACAGGGCAAAGTGACTTCATTTTCTAGACCAATACTACAGATATATACATTCCTAACATAATAAACCCACATATTTAACAACGCTTTGCAGAATCTGTCTGTACTAGATGTGGAACTTAAAAATCAAAATTGCTGTTTAAAAACACAAGGATCTTTGCGGTCCAAACTTGTTTTTTTTGTGAAATTTTGGATATATCTTGAAAAATATTCAACATAGAATGACCGATCTTGTACTATTATAATCTCGACACACGTGTTCGCAAAAACGTAAGAAGTTTTCATAAATATGACTGTTTTTAACAAACGTGACACAGAAAAAAAAGAAAGAAAAATGGAAAGGGGTGGAAAATAATAAAGTTTGCAGAATTCTTTGTTTCATGCACATTTTGCAAAATCATAATTTCTTAATTTCTCTGATACGTTTGAATCTCTGGGATGTGTTGAGTTAGTTAATTTTGTTTTGTTAAAATCACAGAATCACTTTCGGTGGTATATCCACGTGAAACGCCCATTTTGGTGCAGAGATTTATCGTGTGTCATCAAGATCCACACGCTAACACGGTCCATTGACAACCATATTGACATTTGAAATATAATGTTCATTTCAGCAGACTGCATTAAGACTAGAACTTACACGTTTCGACATGTGACAGAGAACATATATTTCTACCAATATCTCCAAAGAATCAAAATGATAGAAATTATCCAAAACCGATTGACATTAGCTCAATAGCTTTATCATGGACAAACATAATGTCATAGCCAAGTGGAATATCGTAAACTGCTTGATGAAGGCGACAAAACAGTTTGATAGCTCTTTGTGCGTGTACGTGCAGTCACAAGGGGTTTTACGATTCCAAACCCACTAGCTTGAAAGATTTATTCGTGTGATCAATTAGGAATTCCAGCAATCGAGGTTTATTGACTTCATTTGATATATAGACACAGCTGACTTGTAACCAGTTATATACTTTATTCGACATGACAGCAAACAGTCTTGCTTGGTCGTAGCCAACACCCTTTTTCAATGGTAACCATGCAAATCAAAAACATACATTGTACACGTAAAAGTCGTACTCTAACCGAGACCCGTTTCAAAGGCTATCTCAGATTCTCAATTCTTAATTTTTTTCATCGTTCTTCGAGAATTGCAGAAATTAACTGAATCGATTGTTGTCCTTCGTTACAGGAGATAGTCTTCTGATCAAAACTATAATTAACTCCTTAATTACTTACGGCACAAATTGTTGACACATTTATAACCGGCTTTGACAACTTTAGCACACAGAGAGCATGGCGTCCCGCGGTGGTTCACTGCCTCACCAACCACATTTCCCCTGGTGAGATAATGACATATGGAATTCATTAATTATTGATCTGATCTTACATGATTCGATATTATCAGATCCGATGTAATCTGTGACGATTCGGGAAAGTCCAGCTTACGCTGGTCCAGTACAACACATTTTAGGTAGGTTGCTTTCCAGGAAAAAAATCCCGTTTCTTGTAAATAACTATTGGGAGATCACGTGGTCTGGTATCCAGATCAGGAATTTTATAGTTTCTACTATTTTGCAATTATGGGCTGCAAAGAGCTTCAATATGGAGGAATTTGACTTACCATATGACACTTTGGAGTATTTACTTAAGGAAAACAAGCTGGCTTCATGGAAAATTACAGGGGCAACTAGGATACAGCTGTTACCCTAAGATGGAATGGCAATATACAGGAGGTCGGCCCTGAGGGTGAATCACTCAATCAGCAAAACCACAGTACTTTCAGGGTACATCCCCGTCACAAAGTTCAAGGAGCCATGCAAGAGCAAAGAGATGGATGGAGAAAAGAGGAAATTGTGGAAAGATTGGTAGCAGGTACCTGTTAAAATTCCAAATTTGAGATGAACAAGGATGCGATTGAGTTTGATCTTACCAAAAAATGACTGAGGATAAACAAAGTATATTAAGTCATGCAGCTATTCCCGCACCTACTGCCCAACAAGCTAGTTATGCTTGCACAGAGTTTGGAGAAAACTTTGAAGACTTGGAGAATGTTACTGTCGAAACAACATGCCGCGCTGAAAAGCTTAACTGTTCCAATTGAGCCATTCAGACCACAGTAGTGATATTAGCAGTAGCAGAAGTGGCAGTTTATTGTCATGATTTGTCCAACATAATACAAAAGTGCTAGAAATATCACAAGATCACAGTTACAATATACATTTGAACACTATCAGGTATGAAAAAGTCATTGTCAAAATGCATGTAATGTCATTTCTAACAAAAATATGAAAGTATTTAATGAAGGACATTAAAGTCAGATATAGCTCTTGCTTCAATTATGCAATCAAGGAATACAAGAGTACAAACTGAACCACATGGGATTTATTCTGTCACTGGCCATCGAACAGTGGCACGGTTTTTTTTTTTTTATTTCGAGGGAAGCGAGACCGGCTCCCTGTCTCTATCTTTAATTTAAGCGAGGAAAGACAAGGCGTGTGGCAGATATCCTCACAGTTTCTGGTAAAGTGTTCCAAGCCTTTTGTGTACACACACTGGACAGACATATCAGGGTTTAACTCTTTGTAAACCATGTAGCTCGAT
This sequence comes from Hermodice carunculata, assembly GCA_964020975.1. Lineage (NCBI taxonomy): Eukaryota > Metazoa > Annelida > Polychaeta > Eunicida > Amphinomidae > Hermodice > Hermodice carunculata. The sequence goes on along the minus strand of OZ026624.1, from coordinate 12,376,191 downwards.
TTTTCTGACTCACTGATTTTGCTTTTCACCTCAGAAAGTCCATGCTCTGCCCTAATATCATTAGTCAGAAACCCCTCAATAAATTTAGTAGTTGATGTGTTACCACTCTACACATTATTTCTATCCAAACACATTCGCTGTTGTGGCTTTAAAGGTCAAAGCGTCTATTTTTTAGTCTTTCAGATTGAGCTAGAGGTTGAATTTCTTCGATTTTACCGGCACTTTTTATGCTACAAACATTTGAGTGACATTTTTGAACCGGTTTTAAGAAGATACATTAGGACCGGGATTCGCGTGGACATCAATAGACAGAGAGAAGACGTAAGATGGAAGTGAAATAATGTGTTCATGGCAGGGGAATCCTTTAAAAGGATGTTTGCAAGCGAATGTGCTACAATGCATAGGGGGATGGTTATTTGATTGTCAACAGTGCAATCCAATCGAAGTGAGACTGTAAAATAAGTGCGTTTGATGAAAAAAAAGACCAATAGTTATTTTATACTGAGCGAGACTAATACCCATCGATGATAGAGAAGTTTATGAGAGTTTGGTTTGCGGGCATGTAGGTACTTATGTGAGGGTAGTGTATAAACCTTGGGGTCAAATGTTTTAAATCTTTACTTAGGAAGTCGAGGAATAAAAAACAAATGTCATTGACTAGGCGGATTGTATGTACTGAACTAATATACATAGACCAGTAAAGGTAGATAGCTGACTTACTGACAGATACCAAGAGATGTACCATGGGGACATATCATATAGAACAATATAACATAGAACAATAATAGTAGGTATAGTAATACTTGAACACAATCTCAGAATGTGAAAATGGAGCATTTTCTGAAGAAAAAAGAATAACTTGAATGTGACTATACAATACGAGGGGACATGTGTATATTAACTTGCGTTAATCGACGAGCAATTGGACAAAATATGGCGAAAAAGTGATGTTTAGAATAAATGTACACTTGTTCACTTTGATGAGCTATTATTAAGAAGGTTGATGTGTAAGCGGAGGGTGCACCTGTTGAGGCATGTGATCGCTATGAAAATTAATAGACATTGATAAACGTTGAGGATGAGTGGTTAAATAATTGGGTGATACGTAAATTGTGAAATCCACGAGTTAATCAAGTATCAATAATGTTAGGCAAGCCATGTAAAGTAGACCTGGATGACTACGGCAATTTTGAATTCTTTTGGCAACGCGATCTGACGCCGTACCAGAATGATTGAAAATTGTACCAAGAATCTCAGCACTAGAGTCTGTTTCTAAAGTGTTGTCCTTCAATATCCATTCAGGTGTACTATAAAATACAATATCACCAGTTACAAAACAATTGGTCTTTTCAATGCCGAAAGAACTTGGAGACATACACCGTGCATATGCTAACCATGGCCAGTATATCAGGGGCAGTAGTGCCAATTAGACTTAGAGTGATGTCATCTGCATGAGCAAATGAGTTCACTTTCTCCTGTTCAAAAGGTGAATCATTTAGTATTTCCAATAGCTCCTCTAAGAAAACATTTAAGAAAATGGGGGAGAGAGCTACCATGACGTGTACCTCTGGTAACAGAGAAGGCACAACTGCATACATTGTTCCACCTGACCACCCCGCACAGCTGATTGGCATGTAAGAAGACCCAGTGCTGATTGGCTAAAACATCGTATAACTTGTGAAAAAGGGCAGCGTGCCACACTAAGACAAAGCAACGCTCAGCATCGAGAGAATATATGCACACTGAGAATTATTAGCAGTAAAACATGACATAATTTCACTCATTGAAGCAGCACATCCAAATGAGGCGCTGCGCTTTTCTCTCAAACCGAACTGAGTGTCGCTGACCTCAACTTCGGGCATCATAAAATGTTTATTAATGTTTCCATGTGTGGATCCAATGGTATTGGGCCGGTAATTGTCAGCAATATTGGGATTAAGACCTGGCTTCTAATAATTACACACAGAGTGAATATTTGCGGCAGTATATACTGCACTGCAAAATTGAGGTATAAAAAGTGGCAAGGTGTTGGCACATAATCGGCCAAAAGGTCGTATAGTAAATGTTCTAGTGAGATGCCATCATAACCAGGAGAGGTATTACGTTTCAGTGATTTAATAAGATGCTGAACGCACTGCGCGGATATATGTAATAGATCGGATTAAAAATGCTCACTTTTATTAACAAGACACTTATATCGGTGGTTAACTGAATCCTGGACCTCCTGCTGCGCAGGCGCGAGATGTTGGTCATGCTGCATAACAGAGCTATAGTGGGATGCCAAAGCGTCAACAGATCAGCTAGATTGAACTTAACGATACTTTTTCTTTCTTAAAGCATTCCAGAAGCTTGTCATTTTGTGCTTTGTGTAAAATAAATTCAGACGTGTATATTCACCAAAGTCAACCGCTGAAACCACAGGGCGATACAACTTTCGAAACATTTCTTAATCCGTTTATAGCACTCAAAAACAATACCATATCTGGGCTTACCATTAGAGGTCCACAAATAAAACCAGAAACTTTTCTTGTCTCTCAGTTTCGATAAATCGGGACACCAGTAAGGCTTGGCTTTAAACAACTTTTTCGGCAGGCACCCGGCCTATTTGGCTGACCCATGTACACACATATTGAACAAGGAACTAAATGAGGTTATCCAATAATGATATACTGGTAGATACTGATACAGATATATACATAATGGAACAAAGTCATAATGGCACAACACGCTGCACTGAAAAGCCAGCTCTAACTTTGTGTTCAGACTGCAGTGGTGATACATATATATGACAAGGACACAATAGCACAACGCCAAGTAGTTATCCCAGAGTAATGACTGTCGCCAGTACCCTACATAAACACCACTATTATACAAGGAGATATTCCCAATCAAAGACTCCTAATGTTCTAATTTGGTAACTGACAAATACGGGTTTACTTTCAGGCACAAAACGGGACTTTGTCTTGGGTGAAAAAATCAAGTGATCAACTCTCACAAATGCTGAATATGCAAAGACTGTGAAAGCTGTTACTTAAATATCCCGTCTCAACACTACAGAAGACACAGATATGATGGTCATGAATATCCTCCTGACATGCGAGGAGTATTCAGAATTATACTGATGATTTTGTTCCTGCCAATGACATAGGATTATTATATACATAATATAAGGACGCATGATAGATCCCAGTTTTCGAGTGTCGAGACTGATGATTTATTTTGCAATTTCAGACCACAAGATGTGTAAATTTTCTGTGCTCAAGTGCCTCCGGCTGTGCCCAGGCAACAAATTAAACTGACGTCAAAAGAGGTAATGTGTAAAAGGGGAAAGAACATACATTTTCAACATGTTTCAACAAATGTCCAAGCTACCCAAGGCCTAACAAAAATAAATGTGTGGTTCCGGTAACCTGACACACCCTACTAAAAAGGAGCAATCCTAAAATTAAAGGAACAATAAATAAATAAATAAATGAATAAAAAAAAAAAAAAAAAAAAAAAAAAAATGAAAAAGTACCTTTCAGCCGCCCTTCCCTAATAAATGCTGGTCGATCCAGGCCAGTGCTACAAACTCATTCAGAGACCCAAGTGGTCGAAAAATGTCTGTAATTTTGTTCAGTGGCCCAAATGTGACCTACACGGCCCAAAGGACGGAAGGCATGCTTGGGGGGGGGGGGGGGGTCTGGGGGCATTACCGCCCCTCCCCCCCCGGAAAAAAATTTGAATTTGAGCATGCAAAATGGTTTGTCTGGGGAGTTTCGAGTATCTTGCCTTCACATGGTTGACGAAATCACATTTTAGTCATTATTGTACTGATTTGGCTGTTTTCCCTCTGATTGCACAAAATTTTGATGAAAATAAACAAAAATTAGTAAAAAATGAATTAAAAGAATATCACCATGTTATCTACTTTCCATTGTGGACCACAACATGAAAATAGCAGAAATACAAGTATGAAATCGGGAAAAATATAAAGTTGCTTTGCACAGGTTTGTGGCTGAAATGCTTTAATTATTTATGAATTAAGATTAATCTAAATTTTCAATAAATTAATATATAAATAAATATAAGCACCAAAGGCGTAGATTTTATAACTCCAAGGACCTGCTATATATAATTAGCAGGTCCCTGATAACAGTAAGATACTTACACTATAAATATATAAAGCGGTCCCTCTCCAGTACTCCCATCTCATGCATCAAGAATGATTTCATCTTATTTTTGAAAATGTTCTTACATTTATTTGATATACCCTGGCAGGTTCTGCATGGGAATAGGTATAATCCTGGTACAATACTACCTGCAATTACCGTCCTGGCCAAATGATTTCACCTTATTTTTGAAAATGTTCTTACATTTATTTGATATACCTTGGCAGGCTCTGCATGGGAATAGGAAAAATCATAGTACTTTAGTACCTGCAATTACCGACCTGGCCAATTTCTGTATATAGTACATAAAAACATGACCCATAGGGCCTATTCATTAATTCCAAACCCAACAATGACAGCAAAGAGATTCCAGACTTGCCAAAGCATCAACATTTCTCTTCCAATACCAATGTGAAGAAACAAATTTCACTCCTGACTTGAGACAGGCAGTTACCCATAAAAGGCAACTGGTGGTTTTAAACCGGTCCTCTCAACCTTAGAAATATTCATCATTAACTGCAGACACTAGTTCTTTTCCAAAATGTATAGGCCTAACCACCCAAAACACAAATTTCATTACTTCTGCCAAAAATAAAAAGAGACCTGTTAGGCCCATCACCTTTTAGTTCTCCCGACTTGTCAGTCAGCTAAGTTTACAGCAAAAGAGTAAAGTAGGCCTACATCGTTTTTGTGATATTTATGAATCTGGAACATTATAAACACACTCTACCTCCACTATAGTAGCATTTTTCAAGTACTGTGATGCAAAATTTTGCTACAGTGCTCCAGTTGGACAACCTTGGACCGGCTGCAACACGCGACCGACCAGCAAAATCACCCCACAAACAACCACCCGTAAAAAGAAATGAAAAGAAAACAGTTGTTCAAATCAACTGTAACCAAGTTGTTGGACAAAGTTAACAGAGAAGCTGGCCAACGTGTGCAGTTATTTTGCAGTAAAGTCGACTCAAACACAGCATTTTATCTCAACTTGTCTGGACTGTCAACTTGGGATGGGGAAAAAGCATGGCGCCAAGATGAGTGCGGTATCGGTATCTAGTATCGCTAGGTTTCGAATGTCCGTTTTCCGAGTTACCAGAGCAAACAGTCGTCAAACTATTTTTAAAAGATGACTTATAATCTAAACTTTAATCTGCCGGCTCGGTTGTGTCTGAAGCAGTTATCATCGTAAGTTATAAATCCAAATGCAACACGAAAAGACGCATGCCAACACGTTGAGTGCCATTTTAAACATCGTGCAATGAATTGTGGGAAAGGAAAAATCACAGCGAATCGTGGCCACGTGTTTTCAGCACGGTTTCAGGTGTCCTTTCTCCGAGTTGCCAGGGCAAGCATTCGTTAAAGTACTTTTAATACACGACTTACTATGTTAACTTTGATCTGCCCGCTCGGTTGTGGCTGAAACAGTTATTATCGTTATTTACAAATCCAAATACGACACGGCACGCTCGAGCGCTATTTTGAACATTGCGCAATTTATGCATTGATTGCGGAGCAGTCACACAAAAGTACACTTGATTTGGATATCAAAGTGAATCGCGGTCACAGCATATAAATCATTACTGATGCTCTGAAATAATTGCAAAATATATTTTTGATTTCATATATTTTAACCCTCTTCCCACCCCCACTCGGCAAGATCGTCCCAATGCTCATTCACAAACCATAAGCATTGGGTGCGGAACTCACTATTTTCACAATGGCAGCCATGTAGATTGTTAACCCTCTTCCTACCCCTACTCGGCAAGATCGTCCCAATGTTCATTCACAAACCATTGACATTGGGTGCGGAACTCACTATTTTCACAATGGCAGCCATGTCGATTGGATATTTTAAAGAGGTAACGTCCAGAATATATGTGTGATTAGTGTTAAGGGAAGGTTAATTTGTTGAATGAATGTAATGTACAATATATAGTGGGAATTTTTCAGAGTGAGCATTACCTGAAAATGTAAATACAACGACAAACAGTGACCAGTTGTAGGCCCCAGAAATAGTATCTTGTATCAGACGTAGAAGTCGCCCTCAAGCAATAAAATAAGGGTCAGCAATTAGCTGAGTGCCAGGCACCCCACTGTGTCAAACACAAAGCTCAATGGAGAAGGTTGCCCCGATAGTGGATACAGGTCCGAAAGTACTGGCGAGTTTTTATATAAGTGGTAATTATTTTCTTAACCTCTATTTTTTTATGTTCCATTTATCTTACGTGCGAATATATATATATATATATATATATATATATATATATATATATATATATATATATATATATATATATATACATATACATACATACATACATATTCAGTCATTCTATTTATTTCATTTACGATTTAGCTTGTAACATAAAGTTTACCCTGCGGTCCACCAAAATATGAAAATTGCGTACATTCATGGAAACTACATGCAGTCAAAATAAGAGCAAAAAACTCAGATGTCTTCTGTGACGTCAAAGCCAAACCGTCGCAGAGTCACCTGGCTTGCTACTTTTGTTTGAATCAAATTAACATCAAGTTTGATTTTACTTGAAGAATTGTCATCGTTGACAATCTGCAAATCTTGTATTTTTTAAAAAATAAAACATACATTGTATTTGTATCTTTTTGTCAAGAACCACTCCTAGTGGTCATTAACCTATTCTGCAGTCAGTATATGCTTTTATGATTTGTCTGTATTACACGAAAATTATGGCTTAGATTAAATAGTAACGCAATTATTTAAACTTCTAATTTCCGATCACTTGCATGGGCTAACTGTTTGACTATAACAGGCCAAGCTTTGCTTCACCTTGGTGTTTCCGCTTTCCACCAGATGTCGCCTCATAGAACGCTGTCTGCAACAGAAATTAACAGTACTTGGTCCCGAACTCTGATTAAAAGACTCAACGCCCCTTGGAAGGTTTGAAAACGGTACTTACGCTGGACGATAATTGCAAACAAATATAATCGCGTTTGTCCATTTGATGTTTTTGGTGATCTCTACCTCTTTGCAGCGAGCTATCCCGCACCCGACTTCACGTGATTTGGCCCAAGCAACCTGCAGGCAATTATGGAAAAACATTTATACTGGTTTGATCCCTTTGAAACACTTTGCAGTCTGTATTGACAGCCAAAGTCTGATCCAGGAGATTCACTCTACAATATTTTCATCTACTGCGATCAAGTTGAAATTTTTTTTGACACAAGATACACCAAAACAATTTTAGGTAACCACAACTTGTCAAGGAGTATGGATTGAAAACAGCCACTGAAAACATTTTGAAACCATATATCACTCCAGATGGCCCTATTTGCATATTATAGTATGATCATAATTTAGAAATATTTCACTATTAAAAAAACATTCAGACACATGAAGAGGAGATCAAATTTCGGACCCCTTCTTCAAATGGACATTTCTCCTTTCGGATTTATTCAATTTTCTTTTTCTTCCTCAAATGATGTACACCAGTCTGGCTCCAAACGTATCAAGGGATTTTTTCGTCAGTTTGTTTTGCAGTTACGACAAGGCAAACTTGATGTGTCCATATTTTGTTCTCCCTCCATGTTTGGAGGCACACACTAGGAAAATAAAACAAGATATAGAAAATCACTGGATACCTTTTTTAGACACACTAGTATGAATTATTTTTGTGAAAAAACATGAGGATTTAATAAAACCAAAAGAAGTGGTATCCGTTTTGAAAAAAAAATGTTCCGAAATTTGACATATTTGATACGTAGATCATTTGCTGTCTCTTAACGTCGCTCCCAGTTTTTAACTTGTTTCTGTGGGATTTATTTTTCCAGTTTGATTTTTGGACTTTACACTAATGTTATGATATGGTGAGAATTTCCTCTAGCCTATCGAATGCTGGATTACCGAGCTTGAAAGACTGATTTTGGACTGATTGTGTTCTGCCTCCTGCAAGTTTGTGACATGGGTGACTAAACAAAGGTCAAGTAAGTGCACTGGCAAACACTAAAGGTACACCCACACAACCTGTGACTGAAAGTAATAGAAGTGGTATGAAAATACCGTTGGAGTCTCCTACCCGCCAGACACCGCCTAGTGAAGTCAAGGTCCCGGATGTATTGGAGCTGGCAAATGATCCACGTGTGAGTGTATTGAGACAGATTGTTCAGGAAGCTGCTAGACAGGAGGTACAGCATTTCAATAAACGCATTTGCTATCTTGAAAATGAAGTCAAAACATGCAAAAAACCGCGTGTCGTTATTGTGCAGGCTTAAATACAAAATCTGACGTAATACACTATCCAGACTATACA